>JAMJFZ010002545.1:2180000-3380000 GCA_026225945.1 Cricetomys ansorgei
GGAAGGAAGGAAGGAAGGAAGGAAGGAAGGAAGGAAGGAAGGAAGGAAGGAAGGAAGGAAGGAAGGAAGGAAGGAAGGAAGGAAGGAAGGAAGGAAGGAAGGAAGGAAGGAAGGAAGGAAGGAAGGAAGGAAGGAAGGAAGGAAGGAAGGAAGGAAGGAAGGAAGGAAGGAAGGAAGGAAGGAAGGAAGGAAGGAAGGAAGGAAGGAAGGAAGGAAGGAAGGAAGGAAGGAAGGAAGGAAGGAAGGAAGGAAGGAAGGAAGGAAGGAAGGAAGGAAGGAAGGAAGGAAGGAGAAGAGGGAGGAGGGGGGAAATGAAAGGAAAAGAAAAGAAAAAAGAAAGAGAAAAAGAAATGCAAATTGCAGTAGTATACATCACATGGAGACTTTAAACATTATCTTAATTCTTTTGAAATATTAGCATTTATACACTGGTCAAAGAATGCAATGAAGTCATGTGTTGCTCCAACCACATTATCATGTAGCATATATAGTGACCAAGTATTTCATAATGGCTTCATCATTATTAACAGCAAAACTGAGTAGAATGCACTAGATTCAATACAATCTTTTTAAGTTGTACGACTATAATCAGTTTAGAACCATGAACCAAAACAAACTAGTAGACACGAAACAGCCTCAACCAACCATCGGGTAGATCCTGTAGTTTGGTTGTTCTTATTTTTAAATCTTAAGTTTAAAAATTAAACAAGTAGTAGTAAAATTAAAGTTAATACACCTATCAAAAGGAATAAAGTGGAGAGATGGACAATACTAAATGCTGGGGAGCACGCAAAGCAGCTGGGGTGAATGCAAAATGATACAGCCACTGTGGAAAACAGTCGCAGTCCCCGCACCCAGGGAGAATGAACAAGTAAGCCTTCAAAACGCATTATGTGGAGCTGGGCGTGTAGTTCAGTGGTAGAATGCTTTCCTACAGTATAAGAGGCCTTAAGTTCAATTCCCAGCAATAATGCATGCACACATGCACGCACACACACAGGCACTCACAAGAAACTGCATGCAAATATTTACAGTAGCTTGACTAATATTGGTCAAAATTGCAAAGAACACAAATATCCGTCATTAGTAAATGAAATACTGAGTTGTAGAATCTCCACAAGCTGGAATACTTTTCAAGAGTAAAAAGGAAGAAACTACCCCTACATGAAAGAACTTAGACAAATCGTAAAAGTGTTTCAGGCCACATACTACATTCCATTTACATAATCTTCTAGAAAAGATAGAACTATAGAAGCAGAAAACAGATGAGTGATTACCAAGAGATGGGAATGACAGCAGGTAACTGACTGCAAAAGATCACGAAGGAATTTTCCAAAGTGCTAGCGATGTTCATATCTTATGACTGCAGAGTTATTACCGGCTACATACACCTATCAAGGCACACCAAACCTCGGATACACAAATATACTAATAAATGCGACCAAAAAGCAAAAAAAGTAGTAGGAAAGTATCATAAGAGCAAACGTAAGCAGCCTGTTTCTGTATTAAGTCACAAACATTTGTTTTGTAACCAGTGACTTGAATAACCCAAATGTAATAACAACTCAGTCCAACGAACGAAAACACTTAACTGAAAAACAAGACTTGACCTTTCAGTTTAAGAACCAATGAGTCTAACTCAGAAATGACAGACTACAAAACACCAAAATACTTTTAAAAGACATTACTTTTTTCAACCTTTTATCATTTGAAGAGTTGAAAAAATTATCTAATATAAATTATCTGATCTGAAGATAAAAGTGAGCGAATTGCCCCAAGATCTACAGAAATAAGGCACTTTGGTTCAATTAAATGATTTCCCTGCAGGCAATGTCTTTTCAATCTGAGCTAATGACATCATTTAAGGAGGATGGTCCATTTAACTAAAAGGATCTTTTACAAGGCAGACAGACAGAAGGCAATCTAAGAATGTTTGCAAGGATTTTCCATATTTCAAACTATAATGGTGAAATGCCTACATAAAATTCTCAAGGTTAGATATTAATCAATACATTCCAGAAGTAATCTCCTGAAAAAGCATATTTCCAACATTTTTCTCTTTTAAGAAACCAATCCTTTCCCAATGGCAATTGGGCAATGCCAGACTAGCAGTGACACAGACTCTGATAGAAATTAGGGTCTTATTTTTGAAATGCTAAGCTTCTTTCCTACCTGCTGTTTCCAAAATAACCCTTCCCAGTCCAGCAGGTTAACTTGTATCTGACTCTGAACTTAATGCTTATGAAGTAAGCAAAGGCACATTTGCCAACTATCTTTAACATTAGCTTGACCATAAATTCAACTGTTCATTTTCTGGATAGGGAAATTGTTTTGGGAGACCTGCAGAAGGCTCTTGCCTTCACCCTATGACCAATCCAAAATTAAAAGCCTTAAATGGACTATCCTTCCTTTAAAATCCCCACTGCCCAGTGTCCGGGGAAGAGAAACCACTGTGCACCACAGTTTTGTGGAAAGACTGAAGATGCAACCCAAATAATAAATTAAATATACTAGATTCTCTCAAATGGTTTCCTTCTCACATTTCCAAGTTTAAAATGATTTTCTGTCAAAGCCACACACAGACTAGCCACTACTTTGTGTACGGCAAGGAAGTGAGAAGAGCGGTGACAGGAGACGAGGTGGCGCCCCTAGCCAAGAGGACAGAATTCCAGGGCTCCTGACATCAGCAGGCTGTATCATCTTGGACGGATCACTTAACCCATCAGTACTTTAGTTTTCTAGTCTCCGAAATAAGCCCTGAGGCCAATCTTGTGTTCCAATCTGAATAACCACAGAGGTTAGGTAGCTCATAAGGGACCAGAGGGAGGAGGGGATCTTCCAAAGAAGGGGAAATACATTAGAGTATTAGAAAGAGATAAAGATGAAACTAGAATACGAGGGTTAAATGGGGATGAGGAGGGGAAGAGAGTGTAAAGGAAGAAATATGAGCAAGGACAACTTTTGAAAAGCCACATGGAAGCCTGCTACCACAGAAGCTCCTAAAATATACACACACATGAAAGGAGTTTAAGTAGCATCACCACATAATGGAAGAGGCAATGCCCCGACTAGATATTTTACGCCGCATAGTAAATCCTCCAGTGACAGCAACGGGCTGCATCTTGTTGAGCTGTTGGCCAAAGGGGTCTATGGACACTTCCACCCCACATACCACAGAATATCGCCGAGGCTGTACAGGTGTTATTCTCTACAAGCTGAGGGTAAGGCACTAATGCTGAAGACACCACTTACTTAGGTCATCAAATGTGGAAAACTGAACTGGTACCCAACTAGAAGTTTCAAACCTACTGACTAGCAGTCATAGCATTGGAAGGTGCTCTGCTTGCTATGGGAAAAGTAATCATCAATATCATCCAGCTGCAAACCCTGTGACCTATAACAGTGACCTGTCTGCAAGATGTACTGGTGCAATAGTGCCACAAATGTCATGGGAGCAACTGACTACTTTATTGGACTTAAGGCCACTCCATAAGATGGAGCCCATACCTGACACTGCTCAAGTGGCCAAGAACCTGAGACAAGTTAGGTCATGGGCCTAGGGGAAATCTACTGCTATCATTCATTTAGAAGAACATAGTAATAAAATGACCCCTAATGATATGTTGCTATATACCCATAGATCAATGACTACATCACTCAACCCTCATCAGAGAAGCTTCTTCTTACAGTAGATGACAATTAACATAGAGATCCACAACTGGAGAGCGTGCAGACAGTGGGAGGCTTTGGAGTATTAAGTCCTAAATGGGAGATCTTTATCTAACTCCTCCACTCAAGCCCCAGGGACACATGCAGAAGATGAGGCAGAAAGATTGCAAGAACCAGAGGTGATGGACAATTCCAAGGAAGCAGTGTCCTCCAGATACAACAGGACCGATGCACATATGGACTCACAGAGACTGTGAGAGCACACACTGGACCCATGCAGGTTCAACCCAGACAGACAAAAACCCAGCACGGAGAACATGAAATAGACACAAAGTCCCACTTCTAACCCAGAAGCCATTTGCAAGTGATACTTGCTGGAAAAGGAAAAATCAGTTTTCTCCAATGGAGTAACACTGGGTATATCACCACACTCCAGAGCAGGTCTCATGTCTAGGAGTAGTTGGCCAACACAAAACAGATTACATGTTTTTGGGGTTTTTTTGGTTTGTTTTGTTATGGTGTTTGTGTTTTGGCGGGTTTTTGTCTTTGTTTGTTTGTTTTTGGTTTTGAGAAAGAGCATTAAGTTAGGTGGGGCATGTGTAAGGACCCAGGAGGATATGAGGGAGGGAAAACGAAAGGATAAACATACATTTTATGAAAAAAATTAATAAAAAAAACCCTCAGATGCATGAAATATAGGGCAAATATCAAATGAGTCCCATTTTACACTTGTTAATATTGACTGAGTTGGTAAAGCAACAAGATGGAGGCTTTAAAAGCAATTAACTACCCTGGCTGTCAAGAAGTATACTTGTCTTAGAAAATCAGAACTTAAAAGAAAACCAAGAGGCTGGAGTTCAATCTCAAAATCCAGATAACCCCAGAACTCAGCAGTTGGGAGACAAGAGGATCACTGAGAATTGCTGGTTGCCATCCTGGCAGAAAAATGGGAGCTCCAGGTGAATGGAGAGACCTTACTTGAAGGGAGTAAGGCAGAGAGTGATAGGGGAGGGCATCCCAGGAAGGAAAAACACACACACTCTCACACACTTATACACACTCACACATACACACACACACACACACACTCACACACACAGGCACGCACTCATCCACACACTCACACACACTAACACATACATATGTACACACTCACATACACACCAAACACGAAAACGAAAACCAAGAGCAAAGTAAGAGATTGATAGGTACTTATGAAAATTTTGATATATTAGCTTCAGCTGCTTCATCCACTCCTTCTACTTGGATCAAAAGATGGATAAATTCGTAAGTGGATTTTTGAATTTACTTCTTAGTAATTCATCATTATATCTTTAGAAGAAATGATTTTAACTTAATCAGTATCTGTTAGTAAGGTACAATTTTAAACCCTGACAGTGAAACACAAAAGCTATAGCTACCAAGAGATGAAATATAAACAACACACTTGGAACTATGTTTGGAACTGGACAATAAGACCAAGAATCACTCTTGTAAAGGGACAGAAAATCAGCTGGCAGAGTCCTAAGTGTGGAGCCTAGGATGTTGCCTAACTTAACAAAATCTCTCAACTCTCTGATGCTCATACCAAATGCATCATCAGTGGTTAACTGAGGCTGTTAATGAAGAGCTCTGTTAAATGCAAATGGAAAGACACCAACATGTTCTGTGCTTCTTTCCCATTAGCAGAGCACAGAATTTCTGGGCAAATGACCATAAGAGGTAAAGACCAGAAAGGGGAAAAGCAGAAGAAAGGTCTGCAGCAATGGGGAAGGAGGTGAATTCACGATGAATCGTCGGTACATTAGATTCCTTCTGTTGTATTCTAACTACAAAATTTCAGTTTTGTGCTTATGTGTGGTGCATTAGGTTGTGCTGTGTGTGCATGTCGGAGTGCCAGTATACCTGAATGTGGAAGCCAGGCATGTCTTTCTTTAACTGCTCTCCACATTGATCCAGGTAATTCCTAGAAACTGAAGCTCTGTAATTTGTCTAGACTGGCTGGCCAAAGGAGCTTTAGGGGTCTTCCTATCTCCACCCCACACACCCACAGCACCAGGGTTACAGGAGCACACTGTCATGCCCAGTTTTCTGTGGGTTCTGGAAATCTGATCTAAAGTCTTCATATTTGTATAGTGGGCGCTTTGTCAACTGTGTCATCGCCCCAGCCCCTATACAATTTACTTTTTAAATCGGTGGTACACACTTTAAACAAGAAAAAAAATTATAAATTATGTGGTAATATTTTAAAATCCTTAACACAAAGTGGTCATTTAATAAAGAACATGTCAATGTTTAAGTGAGCAATAGGTAAAAAAGCAATTTGTAGGGGCTGGAGAGACGGTTCTTACAGAGAATCCGGGTTCAATTTCCAGCACCCACATATCAGCTCACAAGTGTCCATAACTCCAGTTCTAGGGGATTCGATATCCTCTTCTGACCTCAGCACCAGGCATGCATGTGCTGGTACAAAGCCAAAGATTCAAACAAAATACTCACACACATTAAAAAAAATAATAATAAGTGTTTACAAGGTTATTTATAAAAAAATACAAGTAATGAATTAAAATGAAAAAATGTAACATTTTTGTATTAAATACAATTCAAAAACAATAAAATATAATACTTGAAAAATTAACAACCATTATTTAGAGAAAAAAATTGAATATCACAAAAGAATATTTCCTGCAAACATTAAATTAGAAACAACAGTGAATACATTATCAGGTCAGATATGCACAAATATTTCTAGGAAGATTTCTAATACAATTTTATCTGAGGTTATTTTTAAAAATCAAATTGTAAGGCAGAATATCAACTATGAAACCATATATACAAAGATATAAAGTGCTTTTAGCACGAGTTGTTTCTGCTATCCTGTTGCTGCAGACTCGGTTTCATTTCTTTAAGCATCTCAATTACTGACACTTTCAAAATACATTCTAAATCCCTTGACATCCTTCCCTTTACAAGCTAGAACCTGACAGCTCCCCAGCCCCGCACCCAAGTGTGGTCAACTCAGTGACTGGATGAAAAAGGTTCAAGTGGTGTTATGTGAAATCTGAGACTACGTAGTAAAAAGGATGTAAACTCCATGTGGCTCGTTCTTGGGTCGTGGGAGAAGCAACCAGCAGCCATTATCTTAGGGACAGGCAAATACCCAGTAGAGAGGGCCCCATGAAGTGAAATCGTGGCCTCCTGACAGTATTTAGCACCGGTCTGGAGGCACGTGAGTAAGCTGGGCACTGGGAAAGGTATGTGGAAATTTCCCAGGGCAATGGAAGCATTCTACATTTGACAGTGGCGTAGGTAACTTGTGTACATACATGTTCAAAACTCACTCAACTACATACTTAGAATCTGTGACTTTTGTTGTATGTTGTATTTATCTTTTAAAACTAAATGAACATTCAGTACTAGGTATAAATTTGTTACATAGTGGCAAAAGTTATCACTACTGAAACTACTTAACTATGCTGAATACAATGGTAAGCATGCTGAGAACAACGGAGGCTAGACTTCCCACCACTGGAGTAGGGACTTACAAACCTGTCAGGAAGAAAGCCAGTTTGTAATCTGTGGTAGTGGACTACAACTGGGGTTACCAGAATGGAGTAATTGCTGCTTCTAGGTTAGCAAGTGAGTGAAAAGCTGAACAGGCAGACAGGTAGATAGGTAAGTGGACTGCATAAATGGGTATCTTAAGGTACTTAGTTACTACTCTAAAACTTAGGCAGGGCTGGGAGTAGTGTGTGGGACATGTGTGAAGCCATTTCATTACCTCTCATTCTGTTAGTCATGTCTCCTCATTTCTTTATTTTCTGGTATGTTAACATGGAGGGGGGGTGGTCTTGCTGATCCTCAAGACAAAGATCTTCCTGAGGGCAGTCAACGCTTAGACTTAGAAAGGACTCTCTCGCATAGTGCTTTTCACATGAAGCCAGTTCCACTGGAGCCCAGTTACCTCCTGCATCCAGGTCTTACACTCTGAGCCACTAGCCACCTGCACTAATTACCCCAGGACCAGGTATCAGACAACTAGAGATTGTCCCTACATCCAAGAGTCTGCTAAAATTTATCAAACTAGCCAATTCTATGTCTGCTTACTCTGCTTTGCCTTGCTTCCCTGCCCCACCCCCCTTCAAAAAAGCCTTTCGCCCACATTTTCCCCATAGTCCCTCTGCATCTTGATCAAGCCTGTGCTTCCCCACATGGCTCTGGGTGGTGTGCTGCATCTCCTTCTTTGGGAAACTATAAGTAATGAAACATTTTGGCAAGTGCAGTTGTCCCAGATCTGAATGGTAAAATCTACTAAACACTGACACAAAAGGCGAGCGGATTAGTGAGTAGTAACTCAGGTGGTTATTACCTCCCCACCATATGCTACTGGCCTAGTTGCAGTTATTTGCTGACTCAACTCAGCTAAAACATCCAAGATGGCTTCCTAACATGGCTAGCAATTGATGTTAAGTATAGGACAGTGGTTCATCTGGGAATGCCAGACAGAGTCCATGAACATGACTTCTTCATGTGGCTTAATTTTCCCATATACAGAAACCAATCAGTGCCCAGGAGAAAACATCCCACTAGTGAGCATTCAGAAAGACCCAGAACAAAGCTGCAAAGATTCTAATGACCTAACCTCAGCAGTTACATTGCGCCAATTCCAAAGGCATGGACAAAAACAGTCATTGGTTTCCCACTCTGGACATCCGAAGAGCAAGGTTATACCAGAAGCATGAACGCATTAAGCACTGAGATCTTCAGAGCTCAGCATCATTCTCTACTGAAAGGAATCTGTGCTTCCTAAAGAAAGGGCTGAACACAGGCTCCAAAGAGGAAAGTACAAGGTGAGTCCACAACATCTCGTTACACAAAGAACTCAAAAAAAAAAAAAATGATGGGGATACAAAATGATTGTGAGAACCCAGAAGTCCTATCTAGAACAATTTCAGTATCAAGAGGATGACCTTAAAGCATGGCCAAATACTATAACATAGCAAGTAAAATTATAATCTATAAGTCTATATTAGTATACATAAGTGAAAAAGGAAAATGTTTTCTTATATGAAATGTCAACTAAAAATATGTCATTCAAAATGAATAGATACTGAAACTAATATATAAAAATTTCCTAAGAAATGGGGTATGTACATAGCTTGTCCTTAAGAGGAAACAGTGGTGAGTTCACAGGGGAGTAGCCTGAAAGTCACCGGCCTAACCACATGGTCAGAGTTAACATCAGCAACACTGGACAAGAAAACATCGTGTGCCTCCTGCTATGATACACTGAGAAGAAGACAGCTCCTCTCCCACAGAAGTCCCACCACAAAGGCACAACCATCTGCTTCCGACAGGCCATCCTGGCTCTGACTTGCACAGACCAAAAGGGAGAGGGAGAGAGGGAGAAAGGGAATGAAAGAGATGGAGGAACGGAGGGAGAAAGAGAAAGAGGGCGGGAGGAAAAGAATGTAGACAAAAAGATAAACACTTAAGTGAATCTGCATAGAGGGAATATGAGAATAACTACTGCAGCACCTTCTCTATGAACGTAAATGTTATCAAAGTAAAAGCTAAAAACATATACAGAAAATATATTAACTTCATAGTGGCTACACAATGGATAAACTTAACATACACTACCTCAGACAGATGGTCCAAGATAGCATCAAAAGAGATATCACACTGGTGTGTGCACTTAGATATATGTACCATGAAAGTGACACTTCACTTTTAAGTTATCATCTACCCCAAACCCATGACCCTAACTTAATCATAAGAAAGACAACAGACAAATCCCAACCTAGGGATATTGCACAATGTAAGCACTACTCCTCAGTGCTGTCAGGGTCACAAAGAGCAAAGAAAATCTGAGGGCATGCTCTAGCTAAGAGAAGACTGAGACACAGTGACTAATGTGTGCATCCCAGATGAAATCCTATAATAGAAAAAGAGCATTAGGGGAAAACCAAGGAAATTCAAATTAAGTATGGACTTCAGTTAATAATGCATCAAACCAATTTAAATTGTGTTAGGGTTAGTGACAATGTCTTCCTTCTCAGGTCCTGCTGCTTTTCCAATCTCATAGGCAGTGACCTGTTGCTTCTGAATGCCTCCCTTCTCCCTCCCCCCTCATCTCCTTTCATTACTTAAAAATTACAGCATGAAAATTTTAATGTCAATTATAAAAGTATTGTGTTATATACCAGTCATATAATACACTTCATTCAATGGAAGGTGGATATCAGAAAAAGAACCAGCTACTAAACTGACAAGAAAACATCCTTCTAAAAGTGATCTCACAAATAAGGCCACCTTGTGAACAGGCACCCTGAAGGCTCACTGCCCTAAGATTATACCTCACTGTTTTTGAGGTATAAATTAAAAAGCAGTCCACAACTAAGTGTTCATTGTCTTACTCATTCTTGATTTATTTTATACTCACCAACTGAACACCAATACCTGCTCTACAAACATCTTGTATTTTTGGAAAAAATACTAAAATTTCTCTATTAATCCAGGTAGAATTTAGTAAGAAATCTTGCGTGAGAAAAAGAACAATCATCCACACACTACTAGCTTTGGAATAGTATGTGATACAGGTTACCACTAGTTCCCTTCTTTAAGGAAATCAATAGGTATATAGCTGCAGGATTACAATGAGTTTATCCTTACTAATATCTATTTGAACTAATACATTTTCATATCTATCTTTTCAAAAAGATTCTGTCAGGAAAACTATCTTAGTTACTTTTCTATTGTAGTGACAAAATGCCATAGCCAAGGCAATCTATAAAAGAAAGCAGTTAGTTGGGGCTCACAGTTCCAGAGGGTTAGAGTCCATGACTGCTAAGGTGGGGAGGATGGCAGCAGACAGACGTGGTGCTGGAGCAGTAGCTAAGAGATTACATACTGAGAGAACCAGGCAGAGACAGAGAGCACTAAGTGGAAGGGGGGGTGAGAGAGAGAAGTAGAAACGGCCTGTGATTTTGAAAGTTCAAAGCCCACCTAGTGGCACAGCTCCTCCAGCAAGGCCACACCTCCTAATCCTTCCCAAACAGTTCTGCCAACTGGGAACCAAGCACTTGAGTATGTGAGCCTACTCAATGACCATTCTCAGTCAAACCACCACAAAAACCAACATAAAATTCCGATTATCTCAGAAGTCTCCAGTATTATAAAAAAAAGATTCATTTTTTAAGCAGATGAATAAAAAGATACTTAGATGATTTAAACTTCACACCTGTTATTGTAATAAATCCTTTAAAGACAATATAGATACGCTGTAAGGGGACCGTATTTCACAGACTGGAATCGGGAGGCTCATGTGTGGTACTCAGTGACATGGAGGCAGAGTGCACTCCCTAGAAGCGCCAACGCTCGAGTGAAGATGGTTTGAGTCTGGCTTCTGACTTCCTAGCTGTGTGGCCAGGCTAACTTTCAGCTTATCAGCAAATGATATAATACTTCTTATAGCGCAGCGTTGTGCAGATCAGACATATGAGAATGTCTAGCACAGTGCCCAGTCAATTATGGTGCAAAAGTGTTAGCTGCAGGTGGGGATGGCAACATGGATTAGATTCTTGACTAGAAAAGCCACTTCCTATTCTATGACTAAGTGTTCGCCAATAAAATAGATGAGAAAGCAGCAAAGCAAACTACTTTCCAAGTTCCTGCCTATGGTTAGAAATCAAGAAACATGAATTCAACTTCTTCCAATTACCTAGCTCTACCACTTATCAAATTAGAAAACAACTCATTACTATAAATTATTTTCAGGTTCACAAATAATATTTGCACAGAGTGGCTCATTTGGACTTCAACCCACAATGTGGGTATATTATCACTGTATTATATATAGGGAGAACGTGACCTTAAAGGTGCCAAGTAACTCAAGAAATGAGATACAGAAAAAATGTACCCTAACACAATAAAGGACCTAAGAGAACAAAGCCAGAGCTGACAACTCAATGGTGAAAACTTTAATGTCTCCTAGAAGATTATGCCCGCCACTTCTTAGTTGACATATTAGTGGAAGTCTGGCTGGTGTAATTAGACAGCAGAAATGAAGGAATGTGAGTTGGAAAAAAGATGTTAAACTGCATATTTCTAATGACCGGGTCTCATATACAGAAACTCCCTAAGGACTACACCTGCCTTTCCCCCTAAACCCCTACTAAAACAAACTTCACTGTACATTAATTGCTTACAAAGTTGCTAAGAACATACAATGGGCAAAAAATAATTTTTCTATCAATACGCAAAAGGATGAAAACGTAGACCCACATCTTACATCGTACAGAAAAATCAACTAAAAATCAGTTAGACTCATACACAAGAACTAAAACTATAAAAGTACTAGAAGAAAACACAGGGGTAAATCTTTACAGCATTGTGCAGGCAGACCATTTGGGTAGGACTCCGAAATCACAGGTAACAAAAACAAAAATAAATAAATGAAGTCTCATCAAACTGAAAGGTTTTCAACAGCAAAGAAAACAGGAGAACAAAGAGATGACCTTCGAGATGGGAGAGTATGCCTGCAGATCACGCAGCAGATGGGGGTTGATATACAAAATATTTAAGGAACATAGCTCAATAATAATAAAAAAAATTATATTAAAAATTTTCAAAGGACCTAAATAGACATATCCCAAAAGAAGACACATATCTAGCCAGTAAGTATATGGGGAAAAAGTTCAACATTATGCATCATCAGAGGAATCCGAGTTAAATCACAAGGAAATATTTTTCAAACACCACAAAACAGCTATCATAAAGAAAGATGAGCAGAGCCATCTCTTGCACAGTGTGATGGGAATGTAAGTGAACCAGACACTTAAGTTAAACAACATGGGGTTTCCTCAAAAAATTATAAACAAAAAGTACTATAAGACCCAACAATCCATAACAGTCTACCTATTAGGGATATGTGGTTTAGTAGGTGTATATGTCATGGCTGTAAAATCCCAGCATCCCACGGACATCTGTATTCTCGCCTTCAAGGGGCACACTTCAGAACAGTCGGGATGTGAGACCAACGTCAGTGTCTGTTAACAGAGGGGTAAAGAAAACAAAGTATTATATATTAAAGGGCCTTAAAATATAAATTGGCCTTAAAAAGTAAAAAGTCCTCGTCACACCCTGGTGGACAGTATGTTAGATACTCAGACTCTGGAAGGCGCCATTCCACTGCTACAGAGTGTTAAGAGTCCACTCACAGAAACAGGGTGAAATGGTGGCTTTCCAGAAGCTGGGGGTGGGGGGGAGGACTGGGAGAAGTTCTGGGTCAAGTGACACAAAGCTTCAGTAAGTCAGAGACAGAAGCTCAAGAAAGCTATTGCACACCTTGGCACCCAGTTTCTACGACATATACTTGAAAAAAAGAATAAATTTTAAATATGCTTACTACACAAAATAAATGAGGTAATACATACATTAAACAGCTTGATTTGGCTATTCCATAATGTACACATAGGTCGAAACGTCACAAACCCTCACACACCCATAAAATTTTAATTGTCAGGTAAGAGGTTTTAATTAAAAACATAACAATAGGAAGCCAAGGAGTTGAGCTAGGTCACAAAGCTGGCACCAGAGATTTCCTGCTCTGCTTGTTAGCTTCTGAAGCTCATGCTGTAAAACAGGTGTGAGTGCTCTAAAGGAGAAATAACAGACTGTAGAGAAAAAGCAGACCTAAACGTTTCCCTCTCCTCACCTCTACTTGCTGTGTGGCTTTGGGAAAATCATCTAATATTGCTGGGCCACAGCTTCTTCAATAAGAAAATGGTAATTCTGATTTATTTAATGATTTGGACTTATGGGCCCAAATACTGAAATTTTTGGTAAACAGATGGCAAAATCTGGCACCATCCCAACCCCCCAGCCCAGCTCCTTGTCTGATCCTGTGTTTTCCTTAACTACAGAGAAGGCACTAGAACCCTCTATTCTGGCTCATCTGCATGGCAAATGGACTCATACTTAAGGACTTAAGTCCAAAAACATCACTGTATTTAAGTTTATCATGAAAGATGCAGAAAGGAGCCTTAAAATAAAACAGACCCCTCAACCTACAGTGACAACCGCTGTAAAGTCCGCTAAGAAACTATCCCTATCTCCCCTAAACTGGGAGGCTATTACAAGGGGAGGGAAGGGCAGTTAACGATAATGCCACGCAATGCTACAGACAAATACACATCATTTTAATGCAGTAGATTAGGGTTTTTAAGTGCCATTTTTGAATTATCTGCAAGAGTTTAGTAATTTAAAGATCATTTTCCTCATTACACCAAACTCTGGTAATTTACCTTATAAATAAAACGTTAGCAAAAACTATAATTCTAATTTATATAGCATCAAACGCACACCCTAACTTTTGCAATTTAGTTGCAGGCATGCTAATTTTTAAACGATTTAAAACCATTCTTAAAAGTGTTTTTCCTTTTCTCCCAGTGTTCCAATTTGTTTTTAAAGGACTGCTTCAAACATGTTAGCCGAAATTGCACAGGGACAGCTGCTTGATACGCTGGGCATATTACAGCCTTGCAGTACTGAATCATTCAACCTCATTCCTCTTCCCTTTTTTGGACTCTAGCTTGTCACTAAAGCAGCTATTTATTAGTGAGTAAATACAGAGATAGTCATATTATGCATACTGATATGCCCTAAGGTCCCTTTATTGGGAAATGAGAATATTTGCCCATATACACTTTATGTCTATGTTAATGCCTGCACTTGCTTTAACTTCCCCCAAGTCCCAAAACACATTTCAAGATTTGCTAACTGGAAAACTCACACCCATGCATTTTTTTTGTTGATCATTTTAAATTATGGAAACTTTTCATATCTGTCATAAATCTTAAGAGGCAAAAAATATATTTTAAAGCATTCTGTGTTCTAAACACAACATCATACAATATTTAAGACAACTTTATATTCACTTATATATGTGTATGTGTATATATGTGTGTGTGTGTGTGTATATATAGAGAGAGATATAGATATATCACACATTTATATATAATTTCATTTTACTATGAACTATACAAACTACACTATTCCCTTAAGATATTATAGGTGAATGTTTTTCTCTTTTAAAAAAAAGGCATCAAAAAATACAAGACACATTAACACCATGTCTAGTCATATCAGTTCTTTAAAAATCTTAAAACTCAAGGCCAAACCATATAATTTGAATAATTTTAAAAAGCCATAAAACAATGGTTTTCTTTTTAAGTTTTCTTCTCATCCTGGTTTCCCAGGAACATAAAACCCAGACTGAGTTTCCTATATTTATCTATGCTCGCTTGTTTAGCTGCTCAGTTATAAAATATCTTTGTCTACTACTGGAGACACATATTTAGTTCTACAGAGTCGCTTCCTGTGCGAACTCTGTTCTAAATCTTGCACCCGTAATCCATTCAGAATTCAAAATCTGACTTATTTTCATATAAAAATCAGTTCTTGAATGTGAAAAAGCCATATATAAACTCGACTAATATCAACTCTTCTTTCAATAGTATTAGTTAAATTTTTACTAGCATTAATCCTAGCTTGAAAGTACATTCATATTTAGAATACACACACACACACACACACACACACACACACACACGTCAGGATTTATTTTCTATCATTGAACATGGTAGGCAAAAAAGTAATAGTACTCACTCATATTCATGCATTGCAAACCTTGCTGATATACATATTAAAATTCTAATATACTGGGATCTCAATGCTTATTTACACTAGGTACACATTTGGTCTATGTTTTCTTTAAAAATTGGAATATGAAGCTATAATTTCTAATGCCAATAAAAACTACAAAAAAATGATTAGAACCTCGCCTTGTATTAGAACCTCTTTTGTCTGTCAATCAACAATAAAGTATTATTCTACCGTCACAAAAGGGAAAACATTAGAGGCAGTAGAGGACTATGGGTTGTGCAAATGTGCAGTTGCTAAGAAGCAAATATGCCTCTCTTCTAATCAAATAGCCCAGCTCAGCAATGCCGCTGGCTTGGGGCAAGAAGCAAATTCCACCAGCCACAAACTTAGAAACAGCCTTGAATTATTTGTTGCTGACCGCTGGCTGAACCCTTCCTGATGAGCGCCATCACCATTAGCCACTACTCAGTGTACTCCATCAACCAATGGCAAGAGCGGCGTGCTACAGCTCAGGCTACATGGAATTGATCAAACAGGGTAATGAGACTATTTCTTCACGGAGGTTATTTTAAATGAATATAAATATTTTCTTTCTACATAATTTGCCACTGAAAGGTCACTGAACTCTCTGTGATTTCAAAGAAAAATGCTCCACTGTCCCCTTTACATATCTGAGTTTAAGATAAAGCCAGCAAACAATTCAAGGCACTTTTTTTTTGGTATTACACACAAATTCTAATGAGCTGGCATTTGTGACAACAGATGAGTTGTGATATTTAAACCTCATGTCAAATTACAGCTAAAAGCTGATCAAATGATGCTACTCTATAAATACAAAACTGACCATGACGTACCAATTAAATACACTTAGGAGTACATTTTTGTTTAAAGAAAGCACAATTAATCTGTAATGTAGGTGATTCTGAGAACATGAATCATATGTATGCCTTCTTAGCTCAAGCTATTAAAATTTGATATAATTGTTGTAAATTATTCAGTGAAGAATTCATTTTTCCATAGCCCACCTCCTTCTGCTAGACAGTAGAATAAAAATGCATGTTAACCACCCCTGTCAGCGCAGGAGTCACTCCAGTGACATCTGATTTAGCTCTTCTTACAGTGATACTCACTGCTCTTTTCTTCACGTACTTAGAGCCAAAAGAATTATTAACAACTGGACTTTAACACCACAACCAAATTACATCAGACTAGCTGTGCATTTTGCCTAACGTTCTGAAAACGTTCTGCAAAGTCACCTTTGTAGTTACTGCTTGCTAATATGGCAGTATGAAAATAATCCCCACTAAATCAGTTTATGAGATTCAAATACCCTTACGCCAGCAACAAAAAGGATTCAAGGTACACATTTTTAACATCAATATCCTGACACTATTTTGCAGCAACAAAGATTACACAGCATCTAATTAAAAACAAACTCGGGAGAAACAATGCCATATGGGTGAACATCTCTAAAAACTTTCTTAAAAATATATACATCTTGTTTCATGAAGAATTAATGCAAATGTGATCAAGTAAATCCCTGACAAAATGAGCTGCTTTATACAAAGAATCCTTAAGAGTTTAGGAAATTAGTTTTGTGATATTTACTTTACAAACAAATGTGTCTGCTTTGCTATGTAATATGAAAAAATGGCTTAAGTTTGTACAAATATATGTCTGGACATATCTTTTCAATTATTGAAACTGAAATAAACTTTTCATAATTATTCTTTTGATTTGTTTATGGATGTTATTAGACACAAAAGTAAAACCCCTCATCTACAAAACAAAATACAGAATCTAGCCAAACATTCATTTTAAAATGATAGATGAAGAAAGGAAGAGAGTAACACAGATGTTAGGGGGCTGTCTGCACACTGACAGATTTCTAAATATTCATGTGTAGGTCACGGTGGCAACCAAAACAGTAGTTTAAACGCACACTCAAATAATTTTAAAAACAAATGCTCAGGCTTTGGATGAAAGAGAAAATCTCTACTATTAATCTTAAATTAATCTCTCTTGAAAGGAAGAACTACTGAAGAATTTGACAGAATCAACACAGACAAGAGAATCTCCAGCTGACACACAGAATCTGTTTAGGTGTGTTTCATCCTTTTCACCAGAAAGCCTTGCTGTGTTCTCACAAATAGCCAAGGAAAATTTCCTAAATAATAATCAATAATTAGTTGAAAGAAAATTAGAACCAAATAGCAATAAACCGCCTATAAGCTGTCTAACAATACGAAAAATTCATATTGTTTACAGCAACCACAAAGAACCAATATAACTTCTGGTGCCAAGGAGCCAGATGGTACTGCTGGAAAAAATTAAGTCTACAGATTGGCAGCTCGACCCTGTGAGTATTGCCCAAGGGAGGACAAAATGGAAGAAGAGCGGGAGGTTCAGTTGATGGGGATAAATCAATTACTACCAACTCACTACCTCCTTCCCATGAAACTCTAATGACAGATTCTAAGTACCATGTCAGTGAGTTGTTCAGGGTTTAAAATAGTCCAAGCATTACTTTGGAATGATAAGATATATAAAATAAAAAGTAGAACATAATTTCAGTTTGTAGCACTGCCCTAGCAATGACTAAAAACTCAACCCAACTATAGAAAATCCATATGCAATAAACACTAAAGCATTTTTGTAAAGCTGTTGGTGAGGGAGGTATATCTTTTTTTTTCTCCTACTTTCTCTTTTGTTTTGTACTTGATGATGGCATTTGTTGAATTCTGTATATTTTCCAAGAACCTAGGTAATGGCTCCATATGATTGTGTCAGGATTAAACAATTGATTTACAGTCTTTCTTTTTAAAAATTACTTTGTTCATGTTTTTGTTCACAATTCCCATTCTGTACTATCTGTGAACTGCTAAAAAAAAAAAAAAAAGTAATATCTCAAGATACAGTCTGATTTAAATTTTACAGTAAAAAAAAATAGCACACATTGGTATGTTATATAATTCTGAGAAATGTCTGTTTTAGTTGTGCCTTTGAAGTGTAGGCCAGGTGGGCAATCAGTGATGACTACTGAAGCTTCAGAACTACCACCTTCTTAGGTCATCCGTTACTTGTGAATACACATACACATGCACACACATGCACACTGACACACACAGCTGTTTTGCATTATTCCTACTTTAATTACTCAGAAACTACTATAAAGAGTTAAAGGCAGAAAACTCACACTTGTTTTTAAACTCTAAAAAATATAATTTATAACATAAGTGTGTGTTGGTACATTTAATATATTAGCAATTACACTGACAGATGGTCTTCTCAAGTACCAATCAGTGACAGACCAAAACAGACTTAGCTAATAAATAAATTTGATAAGGCAGGAAAGTTTTCTGATTAATTAGTTCTTAAGAGCAAGCAGTGAATTTATAAAGCTTCTAGAAAAGTGTAAGTGAATAAGAGACATACAGTAATCTGCCCAATGTTCCCGAAACATTTTTAGCAAGTTGTAGCACAGGAAACACATCACAACATGATGTTCAATGCTCTGTCTGAATCCCTAATACAAGCACTATCAACCACAGTGATGGAAAAACTTAATCTGAGAGGATATGCTTTACCTAGAATACCTAACTCACTTTACGTCACCTATCAAAAGTGTGCATATAAGCTTCAAATAATTTGTCAGAAACACATAAAATTCTAAGCAGGTGTTAACTTCTTGAGTCTTCCTCTACCATATCCTTGGGATAAATAGTTGTCCAACCTTCATGTTTCTGGACTAACTAAACAACATACTACTAATGTTTTTTACAGTCTCAAGGGAATACAGTTAATTCACAGAAATACCTGTATTCATACAGGTAGTTTTATACACACATGAAGATTAATAAAAAACATACAGTTACAAGAGCAAATAAAGCTGATTGAAAGTAATGTAAACATAATAAGCAGTATACAATAACCGACAACTTATTAAAGCTCAATTAGAAACAAAACAAAGCACAAAGTATATTTCCCAAAACAGTTATAAACTAAAGGAGCTACTGCTATATAAAGCCCAAACAAAACTCATATACAAAATAAGCTTATCTCACACCAGCTATTACCATACAAAGGAAAACCACAGGTGAAAGTATTGTAATTACAACTGATACAGTACAAGGCAACAACACGAAGACTTTAGTTTTCTTTCATTATAAAATATAGTCATGATACAGATTTCTTTTCTTCCTAAAAGTAGCATATATTTTACACCTAATTTTTAAAATAAGGAATTATGGTCACAAAAAAATTTTCCATTTATAAAACAGAATCTACTAATAAGTTCTCTTAAATTTAAGATGTAACAGAATGTATAAAATTCTGTCTTAATGTTACCTTATAGTTATTCAGTACTACAGCTTTCTGGTCAAGTCTACGAATAGTCAATCAAAAAAAAATGACATTCTGAATATCAGGATCAGCCATATTTTAACATATTTAGCATCTTTGTAACAAAATAACCCAGCCAATGAGTCTGTGGTTTAAGGCTCATTTTATCAGATTCATATGCCACTGTCCAACATCTCCTATTGCCCAACAAAGACAGAAAGCTAAACGCATTTCATCCAAGTAAGACCCCACAGAAGCTGAACACTGGCTGGCACATGTCAACTGTAACACCAACCTGCCTGTTGAATACTAAAAATAATTACAGATTACCAACCTATCGTCCAGCACGACTTAAACTGTCTATGTTCAAACATGGATTAAAAATTCCAAAGGAAAAAAATGTATGAAAAGTTAAACAACCAATTCTTTAGTCATCTTGTAATAGTATAACAGCTAAGAACTATTTTGTGTTAGACAGGGCATATCATATGTGCCATTCACTTATGCTTCCTATAATCTCACAAGATACTATAATTACCATTATTTTTATAAATTAAGAAGATAAAGCATAGAGAGAAAATAATTTTTCCAAAGTCACAGTGTAAAGCCAGGACTAAACCAAGCTGTTTATGTTATAATAATCTGTGCACTTAACCACAACAGTATAATATATCCTTGAACTAATGAATACAAGATTTAGCCTCTTTAAGGCCCTTGAAAATACAGCATGCAAATGCTAGGAAGTAGTCTGCTTTTAATATTTTGTTGTTTAATGCTATTTAAGGTGCCAGGACAAAACACAGTAATGTAACATGATACCTGAATTACAAAGAGAAAAATAATTAGACAATAAAAACAAAGAGAAAAGAAAAATCTAAGATCAGACCAACATTCAAATGAATGCCAAAGCTACCAAAATAAAATGTATTCCCACAACTATATAATCACATTAAGTGAAAGTAATTAGTGACTTCTAAAATTCTGTAAATGGGGATCATATGCTTAGAAACAAAAGCAGTTCTCCTGATTCACCTGTGAGGAAAGTTAGAGCAGGTGTCTGTACTCTGAACATCCTAATCTATCTCCTTCTACAGTCTCTGACAAGTCTTATCTTTCTCATGACAGCCACCAAGTTTGGGTCAATCAGTGATTTGCTGTATCTCTATCCATATCTCAGTCTTGCTCTCAAATAACTTGGACTAATTTTCCCAGTATTCCTTCAAGTTGAGCAGACCTTTCTCAGGCCTTTGCCTCTGAGCAGTTCACCAAGCCCCCAACTTTTTCTTTCCTTCTCTACTTCCCCAACTGTTCTGACACAACAAACTAAATTCTATGTTTATTCTTTTTTTGTGTTTTGTTTAAGGTGCTAGAAAGTGAACTTAGGGCCTCACAAATGTTAGGAAATTCGCACTCCACCACTGTGCTACATTCCCAGGCCAATGCTATCTGTCTTTTGATTCATTCCTTACAACCCTCACCTCTCCTTGCTTTAAACTTATATTTTCTTGGCTAACCTTCATTCTTTATTGATTTGGTGGTAATTTAACCAATTATGGCTTCTGTTAAATAGAACAACTGATGAGCCAAAGTGATAGACATAAAATACATGACATTTGGTCCACAACTATCCATTTGTCTCTGTAATGAGAAAGAACTAGAATTATTTTCTGAGGAAAACTGAGACTGCCTCCCAGACAACTTCCATAGGCCACTCTCACAGGAAGTACACTAGTCCTCCATGCAGGCACAAGCCTTGGAAAGCCCCTCATCCTCTCGGGAGCCCATTAGTCCTTCCTCCAATTCTTCTGGCTAAAAAAGAAGGGGGAGAGTAAATCATCTGCCTCTAAGCAGCGACACAGAAGTATATTCCAACAGCACTCAGAAAACACATCCCACATTTCCCCTGCCGTCCAGTACTATAAGAAGCAGTATATATGAACACAGATGAGGTACGGGCAACACAAGTGGTTTTCCAACTGAGGACCAAAACAGAAAATGAGGGCTGAGAAATAATGAAAGACACTTTGGAAAGACACACCCAAGAAGAAAGAATAACACAACACAAACCCAGGGCCAACAGTTTGTTCTTTTTTCTAAAAAGAATTTTTAGTGGATGGACACAAATTCCACAAATGAGATCTTGATTCAGCCACACAAACTATGCTGTTAAACTGAATTTGGAACATGGCCTAACCGAACTTGAGACCTCTGCTCTACGTATTCTTTATACTGTCTTAACTCTAAACCACACCATCAGAGAGTTGCATTTCTAGGCTAAGGATTTACAAACCTTTGCAGTAGAGGATCAGGCAAGAAATGTTCTAAGCATTGGGAGACATATGGTATTTGTTACAATTGCCATTATTCATGGGCTTAACAATAGGGATGCATCATGGGAAATGCATTGCTATGCCAGTCCATTATTTTGTAAGTATGAGGGGGAATACTTACAGAAATTAAGACAGCTATCATGTCACTAGGCAGTATCATCCTGGAGCACCATGGTATATGTGGCCCATCATTCACCAAAACATCACTGTAAGAGCATGGCTATTCTTACTGCTGCTGCTGTAACATGGCGCCAAACACAGATAACATGTAAGAAAAATGGTATAGCTGTGCTCCATTTTAAAAAATCATCTGCATATAAATAGCAACTGACCAGATTTGTCCCATGTCCTATAGAAGTCAACCTCCTGATATTTTGTCTCCCATAAAATGGCTTGTCCCACACTGTTCTGCTTCATAGTGAGCTAATGGACATTTTAAGACAGAAGTTCAAGTGTTACTGACCTTGAGACTATGGACTACAAAACCTTCCTGACACCCCAACATGTGGCCTCATTTTTTAAGCCCCCTTACAAATAATTTCACTAGATTCCGGCCCTTCTAAGAGCTATATCTCTCTTGAATTACTGATTTATCTTTATATCAAGGTATAAAGGTATAAAAATAATATACTAGGTCAGTTGTCTACCTTTGCATTGACTCAGAAACCCCAAGGCCAAATAAGTAGTCCCTCCCCTGGCAGAGCTGGAGTCCTGTGGTGCATAGCAGAGACACAGAGACTGACCCTGGTCTCTCTTAAGTTCTCCTGCCCTTCATCTCCTAACTCACTTTGACCTTGGTATAATATATGTGTCTTTGGATCTTTTTATGCCTCAACTGATTTTAGAAGACAATATAAACTGAAAAAGAACTAAAACTAAAAGCAATCCTAGTGGCTGGAGAGATGGCTCAGCAGTCAAAGAGCACTCACTTGGCTCTCACAGAGAACCTAAGTTCAGTTCCCAGCACCCACTGGGCAGCTCACAACCATCCAGAGCTCCAGTTCCAGGAGATCTGATGCTTTCTTCTAAGCTTCAAATGTGGGCACCCCACACTCATGTGGTGAACACAGCAGGTAAAACACTCATACATAAAATAAATCTAAACAAACGAACAAAAAAGCAGTCCTGTTCAAAATTAATTAAATTCAAATATCCTAAAATTCTAATTTTAACTTAATCTCTATAATCTGCATTTTGTGTCAGTGCCAAACGGAAGAGTGACCTATTTACCTACTAAATGCTTCCCATCATGTACTGCTATAAAGGGAAATGCAGCCAAGCAGAGGGTTAGTTTGTTTCCTGTTTTGTTCTGTTGAGACAGGGCCTGGCCCTGATTGGCCTTGAACTCTGGGCAACCTTCCTGCTTCAGCCTTTGAGTGCTGGGATACAAAATGTGAAAAGCCAAAGGAAAAGTAAGCCAGTTCCACTGAGCTGAGAACCGGCCCTGGTTTTACGGTTTCATAAACACAGCTAGGACCAGGAGGGAGCTCAGTGGAGCACTTGTCACATGCTTTTGAGGCCCTTGGCTGAATCTGCAGTAGGGAAGTACATACAGTAGTCCATACAGCAACAAAACTAGTCAGTCTAGAGCAGTGGTTCTCAATGCGTGGGTTTTGACCCCTTTGGGGGCCCTTTCACAGGGGCTGCTTAAGACATCTGCATGTCAGATATTCACATTACAATTCATAACAGACGCAAAATTACAGTTGTGAAATAGTAACAAAAACAATTTTATGGTAGGGGGATCAGCACAACATGAGGAAATTAAAGGGCTGCAGTGTTGGGAAGGTTGAGAAGCACTGTTCTAGACAGTTAGCCTTAATTTTTATTTATTTATTTATTTTTTGCCTCTAGCTACTCCCTGTATAAATCACTTTTAATTTTTGCATGTGACATTATTTTAAGCCAATGCTTTAGAAACAATATTTGCTAAAGAGCTTGAAATACCCACTGCTGACTAAGTATGAAAGAGCTGTGCACCATCTACTTCAGCCATGTTCTCATCTCTCTGCACGGTTTTTACGACCTCTATGTTTAGCTATACTTCCAGACAGCCTACGTTGGAACAGATTGTTGGTTTTACCTGCTCTGAACTGCTGCTTCTTTCCTTAAGAGGATCTCGATTTTCCTTGAGAACAACGGCAACTCTCCCCAGTCTTTATGTAGTTCCAGTTGGGCTGGTTTGGGACAGTAATCCCATCCTGGCCAATTAGAGCATTCCACATATATGTATTGACTCAAAATAAACACAAAAAGCCAAGGCACAGACTTCAAACATATCAGTTGAGAGATTTCTCTTTCCATGGGAATGGCAGACTAGTAGAAAATATCTAAGAAGCTGTTGGTGGCTGCTAAAGATTTTTTTTTCCTGCTACAACACCCTAAAGGAACAGTCTCTTACAGGAAATTATGTCTAGAAAAGCAGGATACGAATGAGCATGCTCACCACAATGGAGTTCCCCTTGATCTAGCTAGGCATGAAGCACCATGCCAAGTGTATCCTTCTCTCATGGATAAAATAACACATAATCATTTCTGCCTAAACTGATTTGAGCTCTAACGGTCCTACCCAACTTCTCCCTTTGCCAGGCTATTTATTATCCCTGCAATCCATACATCAGAAACCTCATTCTCCCAAACCTGGCTCAAATGCCATCTCCACTGTCAAGTCTGTCTGCAGTCCAATCATAATTATCATCTTCTTCCTCTCATGTTTCTGGTGGTAGGGGCCATATCAACCCGCCTTGAGTGACAGTTAACATTTACATACCCCTCCTCTACTAATGTAGACGGTCTTCAAAGGCAGTGGGATATCTTACTAATTATCCTGTTCTCCTCAGTCTACCCTAACAGTAAAATCTACTGGATTAAACTTTTATTCCATTTAGCACTCTGTTTAAAACATACTGCATTGTAACCTTTTCTTACTACTTGTATTTTTAAAAATCAATTCCTTATCTCCTCTAAGACATATTTTCTTTTAGAAAAGAAATCCTATTCTAAGCACATTAGAGGTTTGCAGCATACATATATTCCAAGAGATAGGTCCCAGGGTACCAATACCAAAACAAGTCCTATTCAACGAAAGAAATGTGTATGTATTTCTTTTCCCTGTGGTAAAAGCATTTTACTACTTCTTGATATTAAAACATTATTTTTATTAACTTCTGTTAGTGTTGAGGAAAGTGATGAGCACGTTCAAAAGAGAACAACTCACAAGTGATATCAAAAAGTGAGGAGATGCTTCTGGAGAGTAACACTAACTAAAACAAAAGCACAGCACCGAGGTGAAATTACTTCTCTGACCATCATTAAGTACAATGTTTTATGTTTCTTTTTAGGCTTGAAAAAGAACTAGATGACATTCAAATTACATTATCCTTTTCTCTAGGTGATATAAATGAAAACCTTTGAGACTCTCCATCCTTTGGCTTTCATATGAAAATATAATTAAATATCTAATTATGACTTTGGAACCTGAATGTATATTTGACAATAAATGTGAAATTAGAATCCCTAAAGCTTCTCCACAATGAAAACAAACTTCATATTTAAATTGAAATGTAATTGTGACTATGGAAAAAGATATAGGACTCAAAAAAAAAAAAAAAGTTCTCCCTGAACCTAGTTTCCCCACCTCTTTTCCTAAAACATCAGAAACTAAACTAATACTTTTGTAAAATAGTAAGAACATTAGTTATTAGGGAAAGGGGTGATTATGAACTTGGATAAAGCAGAAATGTTAGTCAGACAGTGGTGGTGCCTGCAGAGGCAAGCAGATCTCTGCGAGTTCAAGGCTAGCCTTGGCTACAGAGTGAGTTCCAAGACAGCCAAGGCTACACAGAGAAACACTACACTGTCTTGAAAACCTTAGGGAGGAAAAAAAAAAGGCAGGAATGTCAAGTTGTTGTTACTGCTTCTGTGTGCTTACTCTGGATTTTTCTATCTAGACTGTTACGTGCAGATCACGGATCAGGTCCAGTCTTTAGACCTCACACTGAACAGTGATGATCAGATACTTAACAGGACTTTTCTGTGTCTCAATTCCCTTACTTGACAAGATTTCTCAGCTTGGTGACTGATGATTGGAGGAGACACCTCCACATCCTTACAAGGTTGAAGAGATAAATGCAAAAAGTTAAACTCTCTTTCTTTTTTGACGGCTAAAGGTAGCAACAACGTTTTCAAAATTATGATCCCAGTGTGCTTCCGTATGGAAGCACTGGCAAAGCCCCGCCTAGAAAAGTCAGGAAGTTTGCCACATAATCTACAGAATACATGCTCTCAGAAACAATATATTCAAGAGAAACTAAAGGAGGTGAACCTTGTGTTTGTATTTGTAAAGCAGCAAACACTGTTGCTTTGACATGTCAAAAACATGATAATACTAGAAATGAGAGCAGTGATATTTTAAATACATGGGAAAGAAAAGAATTGTTTTTAAATGACATTAAAGGTTACAAAACTTGAGGGGTCACTAAACTGAAAAGACAGCAAGAAAATTACCTCTTGCCATCTGTACAACTTGAAAATCTGCACAGGGCTACAACTGTGTTAAAGACAAACTATATTGTGTTCCTTTCAATTTGTATATAATCCCACAATTTCATATAGCAAAAGAACTTAGTGTTTTGATAAATCACTTCAACCTCAAATTAGACCCAAGAGGGAGAGGGAGGAGACAGAGCTGGGAGAAACTGGGCAGTGATCACTCATGGTGCAGGGTTTCCTTCTGTGGTGATAAAGATGTTTCAAAATTACTGGGAAAGTGTTTACAAAACTCTGTAACTGAATGAAAAAAAATGTTTGGATATAATCTTTAAATAGCCAAATCACATGGCTACATTAAATATATTTAAATGAATCAGTTATAACTAGTTATATCTGTCTACAACACCACTTTTTTATCATATTCTCTTGGTAAAAACATAAATTTTACTTGGCTTACAGACATGACTCTTTACATGACTTGGAATTCTAAAATAACAGGATACTTTGCTTGTTTGTTTGAGACATGGTATTTCTCTATAAATCCCAGGCTATCCTGAAACTCACAGAGATTCGCCTGCCTCTGCCTCTGCCTCTGCCTCTGCCTCTTGAGTGCTAGGATTAAAGGTATGTGCCACCACTACTCAATCAGAACACTTTTCTTTAAAGGCGTAAGCCAATGCATAATAGTAGCACCTTCACCAAAGTAAGTTAGTGGCTGGATCAGTACCTGAAGCCAACCATGCATGGTGGTGCATGCCTTTCCTCCCAAAACTCAAGAGGTAGAGGCAGGCAGATCTCTTAAGTTTGAGGTCAGCCTAGTCTTCATACAGAGCTCCAGACCACATAGGGCTAATAACAAGACTCTGTTTCAAAACAAAAAGACCTGAAGTCAGAGCCAAAGCATTTCACATGCTCTCTGCTCAGTCCTCATCTCCTATTCTTCTCCAAGCTTTCTCAATCATGTCAACCTTTCAACTGGTTCTTCAACTTGCTTATTTCAAGCACGATTCTTTCTTGTCCCACATCCACTCTGTTTATCTGAAAACAAGCCTTCTTCTACTCATTAGAAGCCTTCCTAAATTCTATCAAACTCTAAGTTCTTCCATAATATACCACTAACACCAGTTTGAAATACTCTTCCCTCTCTGAATTTTTACTTAGAATAACCACTGTATGTACTATCGTATCCACAATAGGGCTGCAGTCATTTTAGAAGAGATAGTTCTTTGCTAGTGCTTATAGAATCTAAGTTCTTCCAGAAAATGTGCTCTTATTTGACATGACTAGAACTAAGGCTGCATTGGCAAACTTATGTGGGCCTCCGACTGGTGACCAGGGAGCTTAATTCTTCCCCAACAAACTATTTTAATGCATCGCTTATAAAGTTAGGATGAAGCAGCTTCCTTACACCATTAAAAGTTATGGTACAGACTCACCACCAGCCCTGCTTCCTACCAGCCTTGCTGCCTGCCTTCCAAAACCCCCGAGAATTCCTTTTATATTTATGTGTTCAGTACTAGGGATGAAACACAGGACCTGTGAGTGTCACACGAGCACTCTGCCACTGAGCTATACCTTCAATCCTTTATCCGATTGTTTTTAAAGAACAAAGCCAGAATATCATCAATAACAAAGAAATGGTGTCATGAGTTCCTTTTTTTTAATGAGTAATTGCTAACAACTAGAAAGCAGATGAGACTGAAATGAAGAGACAACAGAGGACACCAGGTCCAGGAGAGAACGATGGCAAGCGGATACTTGCTTTCATGGAGGACCTTACATAGGACAATGAGAAGAACCACAACGGATGCAGGGAGAACTCTTGGGCCATTGGCACAAGTATCAAGCAACAAAGGCTGTGGTAGGACTGAAATAAATCCTGAACTCCACTCTGTCAGAAGTTCAAACCCCTAAAGAGAATGCCCCGTAAGAGCTCTGAAACCAGACTGCAAGGGTACCAGGTACAGACTGCCTCATCCCATCACTGAAAAAGGGACAGGGTCAAAACCTGTAACTGGGAATAAATAACAGACCTGTACTTCCCTAAGCCAGTAGCTCTCAATCTGCGGGTCGCCGACCCCTTTGGGGGGTCACCTAAGACCATCTGCATATCTGATATTTACATTACGATTCATAACAGTAGCAAAATTACTGTTATGAAGTAGCAACAAAAATAATTTTATGGTGTGTGTGTGGAGGGGGAGGTCACCATAACATGAGAAACTGTATTAAAGTATCGTAGCATTAGGAAGGTTGAGAATCAATGCCCTAAGCAATGTCATACTTAATGTGGCAATTATAAGAGTATTGTTCCATCTCTTAGGTCCTGACTAGGACCAAAGGTCCTAGGACAAGCTACCAGGCAAGCTTACTTAGCAATTTATTTCCAACCCCAGTCAGACTCTCCATTCAGAGGAAAAACCCTTTCAAAACAATAGACTGTGGAGAACAGAAAAAGCCTTGAGTGTGTGAAGTCTTGATTGAGTGTGTGTTGTTCACATGGACGTGGACATGTCAAGGACCCCAGAGCCTGACGCCCATGAGAAATTATCAAAGCTTCCCTCTCCCTATGGTAAAGCTTTCCTCTGGTCCATGTGTGTGCTGAAAATATCCACCATAGCTTTCTTCTCCCAAGATATTTATGGCCTCAAGACTCCTACCCTACAAAGACTGTTCCTACTGAGATGAGCTAAACAACTACACCAAGACCAGGCATAAAGGCATAATGGCACTTGCTAGCAACCCCCAGAATTTGAGAAACAGAGGCAGGGGAATCATGAGTTCAAGGTTAACCTGGACTACATAGTATGATCTTATCTCAAAATGTGAGAAAGGGCAGCCTTGGGAAGTGGTTCTATGCAGCTAAAGAAGCACAGCTTTTTTTTTTCCCCCTAAGGATTTAGGTGGCCAAAAAAGTGCAGGGAATAGAGATAGGTGGGCACACAGAAGACTGTTTTACCTACAAAGATGCCTAGTCATGCATACACACGAAGTCCCTCAAGTGCAACTGTACTTCTTTTCAATCAATATAATAAATACCTGTAGAACATAGTTCTGATACTTTGATGCACACCTGGGGATATAGTTAAAATGGTGCTCCGGGATCTGGAGATACTGGGTGAGGATGGAGAGCCAGCATTTCTCCCAAGCTCCTAGGTGACGCTGCTGCTATAGAAATGCTGAAGACACACAGAGTAGGCAGAGATAGGAAAATCCCTTGTCTTTCAGCGAATATGCACTACTCTACCCAGGCTCCTCTAGAGCAGCAGCAGCAGCAGCAGCCTAGCTGGGGGTGGGAGGGTAGGAATGGTTGTGAAAATATAGGTGGTTCTTGAGTCAAACAGACATGAATTCAAATTCCAGTCAGCCAGTCAGTACAAGGCTTTGGGCAAATCACATAACCTCTCTCCCTGTGTTCCCTTGACTGCTAGATAGTAATAATAATATCTATCCCATAGAGATGCTGTTTAAGATTAAAAATAAATAACATAACAAAGTTAGCTTGCTAGTTCTATTAGATAGTTCTTTGCTTTAATTTAACATGCGTTTGATGTTATCAAGGCAGCATCTTTGAAATTTGCACTCATCATATCAACAGATTACTTCTGGGTTCTCTTGATGACCCCAAAATCAAAGGCAAACTCTTTAACTTAACTGGTCATTCAGCTCTTCCAGCAAGCCATGGCCTACCTTAACGTCTCCTCCACTGCTTCCTGTTCAACCTCACCTCAGGTTACTACCCAAACAGCCCATTTTCCCCAGGCAAATCACTTCACACTGCTACCACCACATTCACTAATTCTGCAATGTGGACACAAGCAGTTGGTGCTCCGGGGACTTCTAAGGCAAGCACTAGCTCTAAACACTTCATTACAACCAGAAAAAAGAAGTTCAGAGTACCCAAGTGACTTGTACTTGACCATGGAATTGTCTTGAGTATGAAAACCTGGTTTCCCAACTTTCACTCCAAATGTTCTTTTCTACATCTTTTCTCTGTGTCACTAGCAAGCTTCCGTACCCAAGAAACTCACTTAAATACAAGGCTTCCCTACACTATTCAGGCATACCGTTTGTACTTGGATTTTTCTGCCATGGTCCTGAAATGTATGACTAATCCAGTCAACAAAATGGAAGGTAAAATCAATGGAAGCAACACTTGCCTTGGTAGAGATCAAATCAATGGAATATTGTTAACAAATAGTATTTACTTTCTCTGGATTCTCCCTTAATCTGGGTTGTTAATGACATTATTTTAGGTGATTATCACCTCTTCCCATCTCAATTATATATTTTTTGAAAATAAGAACTTTATCTTACTCATCTTTGAATCTTTCATTGTCTTATCCAAATGCCTTGTTCCTTTCTTCATGTATATTGCAAATAACTGCTTATTTGTTGAATTAAAAATGGGTTTATTTGGAACCTGAGCTCTCTAACTTTCCAATCTTTCTTACTTAGCCTAGTCTGCTACAGACATCCACCACTTTGTTTAGTTTGATATGTGTTCCCATTAAATAGCATATAAACTCAGAAAAATAACATTTTCTTTTTTCCATCTTGATGAAGAGTATATGTGTGTATACATGCATGTGTGTTTGCATGTGTGTGCGTGTGCGTGTGTGTGTGTGTGAGCCCAATGTTAGTGTTAGGAATCACCTTCCTTCACTCTCCTAACTTATTCATTAAACAAACGCAGAGCTCGATGTTGGCAGGATAGTCTTGTTGCCAGCTTGCTCTGGGATCCCGTCTCTGCTCTCCTTTCAAGGCTGGACTTACAGGCCACACCTGGCATTTAAATGGATTGTGGGTGCCCAAACTCCCGTCCTCGTGCTTGCAGGGCAAGTGCTTCCTTCATCACTGAGCCATCTCCTCAACCTCAAAAAACTGATTCTCGCTATTTATTTCTATCCACTCATACTTTGTACCACAAGAATATGACACATCTGTGTGCTTTCTACCCCAAATCACACACTTTGTATCTTTAGGGTTAAAAAGATGTCCTCCAGGGCAGGGAGAAGGCTCAGTGGGTAGGCATACTTGCCTCCAATGCTGAAGACCAGAGTTCAATCCCTAGGACCCACACGGTAGGAGAGAGCTGACGCCCACAGGTTTTCCTCCGCCTCTACACCATGCATGGCATTTCCCTTTTACCAATACATAAAACTGTTCTATACACATAACAGAAATAACTAAAATAATCATTGTTCCTGTATTGCTGGAAACCAATACACGCTAGTAATTTAGAATACAGAAATAAAAAAAATTTTAATATGTAAGATACTAGTATGTATTACATACACCTGCAATATGGATATGTTCAAGTGGAAAGTTAGACTGTTAGGAGATGAAGGATGCTAGTCCCACACTCAAAGTCCTAGGTTCACTCCCCAGTTGATAACAAATCCTCAGAATATTAAAAAATACAATTTTAGATAGCACGTGATACTATGGTAGAAAAGTACCTAAATGGCTGTCTTGAAAGAATTTTTTTTCTAGTTATAAACATTGTTTCATAGTCTAGTGACACCTTGAAAAATGTAAAGCAACCATTGCTTGACTTTTACAAGAACAAGTTAGAGCTAAAACTGATTTTACATGTGAAAAAGAGTCTTCCTCAAAAGTATACAATTTCTGGTATACATGTGGATGGGTTCATATCTAAGCCTGTGTTAGATAGATTGTGAAAGCTCATTATTTATAGGCATCCTGGATAGCATCCTTTAAAAATGTCCAATGGTGTGTGTGTGTATGTGTGTGTGCCCCTAGGATTGAATTCAGACAGTGAGGCTTGGCAACAAACACCTTAACCTACTGAGCCATCTTGCCTGGCCCAGACCATTCTTTTTAAAGCAATGTTTTGGAAGAAGTAGTATACATGTTTTATAAATCCAAATTTTTATATAATGAAGTTTCTTAAGGTATATGAAAAAAAGAAAAACATTTGATATCATAAATTATGATCAAAATAGCTTAGCCTTTTTTGTAATTACCAAGCTTTAAGGAACAGATTCCCTTCCTAGACAAGTATTAGTACATATGGGTGCACACCTTCACCAATGCCCAGAACTCTCTATAACCTATTTTACTGGGAGTTCTAGTTAGAAAAAGACACAATGACTCTTACCTACTTCCATTTCACTTTAGCTCGCCCACATTCTCACCCGGAGGCTCTAGATTCTTATCCATGAAGCGATTATGGTCTAGCCCTATCTCAGATTTGTAACAAACGTCCACGGGGATCCTTCGACCTATCATTGACAAGCAGAGCCAATATATGTCTTTCAGCTTAGTGAATCCTTTCACCTCACCTCGGAGATCTGCCACAGTGCCATATGTTTAGAGGCCTCCTTTCATAAACAACAAAAATAAATGAAAAATTACCTCAGTGTAGAAAATGGGAACTCAAGTCATTGGACTGTCACTAACAACTACCATATATGTACTACTTCAGTGCACAAACATTGCACTGTGAGTTCAATAGGGGGTATCTTTGAAGCTTTTAGTCTAATTTATCTGATTACTGCATGTACCAATTATATGTTAGCACCCCAAAGTATCTCCAGCCACGTGATTAACATAAATCTTGTAAGAATGATATACAATGCTACCCAAACAATCGTTAACTTGTATTCTTGACTTTCCAGGAAAAGACATGAAGCTACTAAAAGAACCTGCTTCCTTTTGAATGATCCCATATCAAAATGCAGTTCTGACAGCAGCTATGTAATCATTTATAAATAAAACATAGCCTGCTGTTCTTTTCAGCATGGTATTTCTTCCTTTTTAAGCTACTGGTCTCAGATATATTTCTCTTCTAAAAAACAAAAAGTGTTTCCAAAGACAGAGAAGGAAAAAAAAAAATCACAAAGTACACTGTTATGTTACAAAAATCTGTCACTATTTATGTTGCAATTCTAGTCATCAATAAGGTGCTTTTTTTTTCAATGTACCACTCAAAAATCAATTATATCAACTCGTTTGTATAGAGGAGAGAGCACCTTTCACGCAACTAGTATTAATGAGCAGACGTGACTATAGAATCTCCATCTGTTTCTCTGACAAAGCTGTGGCTTCTCTGGTCTCTCATTGAAATTCCATTAATCTGGTGTACCAAGGTCCAATGCGAAAATCAAAACTCCATCTAACCCTTTATCAGCTCTCAATAACCTACATGTGAACTCTGCCTGTTAGCACGCAGCAAGTTATGATTTTGCTATCCATCAGGCAGCTGGCTAATAAAAAAAAAAAATAGGCAGGCTGGAAACAGCATGTCTGGCAGGGTTTGAAGATTTTGTTTTTGTTTCTGTTTTCATCCCAATTCAGTTGTCCATAGGGTGTCTGGACTTCGTGAGATTACGCATTATTCTCCTTGGCTGTGATTTAATTGCTACCAGCAATCAAGTCGAAGCATCACTGAAGTGTGCTTGAATTTCATTAGAAGATATAACTTATGCTACTTTCCTACAGTACCTAATAAACCATAAAGAAACCAAAACACATATGGCTTGAGGGAATAACTGGAAAATTAGGTGGCCATTTGGGAACTGGGTGAACTTTTGAACCAGAGGAACAGAGAAAAAGAAATATTAAAGGGAAAGGCAGACTTAGAATTCACAGAGATGTGCAGGTTTGACCTTTGCAATACCTTGAAAATTACATTAACTCTATGAAAAATACATTATCATGCTTAGAGTTTATAATCCATCAGCATTCAGATACTGTTAGTGCCTACCATAAGGCAAAAGTCAAAAGGACAAAACAACAACCCAACTTGACAAGGGCTAAACTAGTTATAGTTATTGTTAAATGCATTTTTGTAATTAACACATCATTAGATTGAATACTAAAGGAAACTGTATTCCACAAATCAACGACAAAATCTAAGCTGCAAAGAGCAAACTAATGAGACGATATGTTGGCATAACATGTCCAGTGACTGTCTGAAAATTAACCTACCATGTTCCATGAAAATGTAAATCTGCTACAATCCTATTACTAATATATCAAAATGAATCATAATAAAAGTAGAATTCTAATCTCCTTAAGAATTGCTTAAACACTAATAAATAAGCACAGATGTATAACAAAACACTGGTGCTACACATAAACATGCCATTAATTATCTTTTAATGAGCCTTTTTTAATATTAATGTATTTCTTCTATATTTTAGAGTTTTTTAATAAATTTTTTTTACATTTACTTATTTATGAGAGTGTTGCACACATGCACCACAGTTCTCATGAGGAGGTCAGAGACCAACTTGTGGTAATTAGTTTTCTCTTTCCGTCATGTGAGTCCTAGGGACAGAACTCAGATCTTCAGGCTTAGCAGCAAGCATCTTAACCTTCTGAACCCTCTCACCAGCCCCCCAATGCATTAATTTGCCTGAAAATGTTATTTCATCAATTATAAAATGCCAAATATGAGGATAGAAAGAGTGATGTCTGGTTATGAATAGCAAGCATGGGCAAAGAGAAACGTGCAAAGACAGAAGACAGAAAATATTCCTCCCTTTAAAAGCAGAAATTAAATGTAAAAGTTAACATAAAATAGATATTATTTTCTCTGCTACACATTCGACAAAGTTCGGGATATAAAAAAAAAAAAAGATTGTTTTGTTCTGAATCAGTGGTTAGAATGTTTATCACTTATGCATGTACTTGACTTATCCCTGTTCTGCAATAGACATAATTTTATACCTCATAAAAGCAATTTATGTTTCCAAAGGGAATGATCTGGATAACACAGAATGTGGACTATTCTGATGCAGGAAGCACATTTTCATCCAGCAATTGTACTTAGAGATGGAACTGCACAGTTTGATCATCATATGGTGGCAAGAGGCATCCTTCATTTATATGTCTACGTGAAACTTTGAGTGGCACAAATTAATATGCATGGCTAATGCACTGATATGCATTCTTAATGTATAACTATAGATCACTCTTACGAGGTTTCTAGCATGCAGACTCACTTGACTGGCTATCAAAAGGAAGCACTTTCTATATCCTAAAAATAAGATTCATAGCTCTGGCAACAGTCCATAGGTTTTTAAGATCACTAAAATATAAATAATCAACTCGATTACTAATTCAATTAATACAATACACTATACTATTAATGCATAACACGGGGCAACTTTAAACGGCAATCAGAAAATGAAAATGAGTAGTAAAAAAGCACTTGATAAGAAAAAAAACTGTCTCAATATGGGAAGGCAATGTAGAAATAATTAATTTAATATTTTATGAACTCATTTTGTATGAAGTTTTAAGAAAAAATACACTAAATATCTTTTTCATTATTTATACAATAAATAATACAAAAAATCATTAAGGGGCACAATCAAATATTAAGCAAGAATCTGATAATATTAAATTAACCAACAAACTGCTATTAAGAACCCTCCCCTAATACCGTATTCTCCTAAAAATTCTAGTAACGAGAAATTCCTTCAAAAAAGAAGCAACTACACACTTAAGAAGCCTCTGTAGGACCACTAGAGAGAGCTCTTCCATTCCTGAAAAGGTTCTATTGAAGGTGAGATACCCCAGGCCTGTACTTTCTACTTTCTGATAAGCCTACTCCTTCCACGCACAGCACTGCTTTGTATGAAGGCGCCAAGAGGTATATTCTACGGAAGAGCATCACATACCATCAGAGGGGCCATCATCGTCTTTATCATAGCGTTCTGAGGCCAAGGAAACAGTGTCTGGAGGCCCAGTAAAAGGGTCATCATACTCATCCCCCTCCTCGGCATCACCTGTAAATAAATCAGAGAAATGCCTTTTATGATGTGCCCATTGAAAATAATAGTACCCTGTCAAAAGAGGTCAGTTTTACCATTAAATTTAGTCACTGCAATAGGAAAAAACTTTTGAACCAGGTCTGACATATATATTATATGCATGTGTGCATATGTGTGTGTGCATATATATATACACGCACACACACATATATGTATATGTATACATATACATACATACATACATATAGATTATACACATATACATATACATATACACACACACACACACACACTTATATGGCAGTAAATATTGCTAAAGGTCAGCAAACAACTGCTTACTTGTGACCCAAAAGGATCCAGTCTCATGACCAAGGTTTCTACAAGTTCCAAGAAAACAGAAAAAAACATTAAAAGAGACAAATAAAATAATCAAATAACAAAAACTGAAAAGTGGAAAGAACAACAGGGAAAGTAATTTAAGCAACCCCTTTACCTACTCAATAATTTGAAAATTTTTAGTGAGAAATTGACTGTGTAAAGCCATATGAACTCTGTTTTCATTAGAAGTCACAGGATTGTACTAGATTAAAAATAGTTAACATTTTCAAGATCTGGAATTCATCAAGAGGAAAATGCTTTAAGACTCACATAATCCCTCTAAATTCAAACACGATCATCTACAAACCCTCTGCATGTCACTCAGGGGTATGGAAGCCACTGTTTTCACAGGGGTAGCCTGTCTCCTACTCGATTCCTGAATCCTAGATTGGTTTATTAAAGGTTTGTTTATCTGCTTGCTTTGCATATTTAATTCCCATGATAAGAGCTTGTGGATTTTTCTCATATACTTGGCTAAATACTTCTTTAAAATACGAATTAGCTATTGGCTAAGCCCAGTTATGCATACTCATTTTTTATGAATTCAACAACACAAAAGACATATGCTTGATGGTGTACTATCTGTTAACAATTTAAATTATCTGTTATCAGTTGAAGGAAGTTTTGCCAAAAGGATGTGCACATCCTCTGACATGCATCCAACGGCCACTTCCTACTTTTCTTCACATTTGCCTCTTTCAAGACAACATTGTCTACATAAGTTAAGAACTTAATATTCATTTCTATTTCCTTGCAATTCTGTTATTTTATGAGCAACTATCATCCTTATCCTCAAAAACGTAAAGATGGTGACATCCTTTATAAAAACAAGAGCAGAATACAGATGCTATCTCAGCACCCGTAACCAACTCTGTAACGGATATACCAAATATGTGATGTCCCTTCCCCGGTTAAAATCCCAAGGACTGCATACAGATGCTACTAACTCTTCAGAACTCACCCATCTCAAGATGTTCAAAGTACCTTCTAGAACATTATAATAACTCCCTTATGAGAACATTCCAATTTCAAACATAAAAGGAGCCTCATAAAATGCTACTAAAATATTTTGAACATGTTATGATATATGGAACATATAGTAAAGACCACAAGGTTCTCAGTTATTTTTAGCTGCTATGACCTATTTTTAATGAAGGATTGTTATATTAATTTTCTAAGGACACTTCACATTTCACACACACATACACACACAAAAAAAAGCCTTGCTGAATGTTTAAGGTATCCGGATATTTCATATACATTACAAAACTTAGCATTCAATGTATTAGCTACTATAACTACAGAAAACAATAAAGCTAAGTAATACACTGAAATGAACTCACTCAGGCTTATGCCCCACACTCTACATGGGAATGAACAAGTAAATTAAAACTTCTTTAAGGTTTTGAAAACCAATAGTTTAACTTTTGACATGCCTACTGTCTATTTTAATGTATATGTATGTGACCACATACACAGAGGTTCATATACCTATCTATATGCTCTTATATATAATAAAGATTATAAAAACTATAACATCAATGACACTTGATGTAAGACAATTTATCCTATAAAAATCTGTCACTGACATGTTGAAGACTGCTCTGGTCTTGTTTAAAAAAATTTTGGATTATATATTAAAATGAAATTGTCTTCAATTTACCTATTATAAGAACTGAAACTGATTGAAAGAGTTGTTATTTTTTTAATCGGTGTGATATTTGTATTTGTCAAAGACAAGCTAAATTAAATATGGGACTGTTTACTTCCCTCCCCAACACCATCTCTTGCCACCACTCTCTGCTCCCAGGAACAGTGTATAGGAATCTACACAGCATCTATGTAAGGAGCATTCTTTTTTAAAACTGCATTAAGTTGAAAGAACACTACTTTTCAGCCTGGCTTTACGCACCGCCATCCCCTCTCCTCTGATTATGTTTTCCAACCATTTCCTCACCCAATAAAAAGGAAAAGCTGTTCTCTTCTAAGGTTCTTTAACTGAACACAGGGGTCGCTGTTGAGTAGGGCATGGTATCTTGTCTCCCCAGGGCTAAGTATCTATAGCTATACCTGTAAAGACTTCTATAAATTAAAAGGAAAATGTTCAATGTGTGTTTATGTAATAAAATACTGAACTCTGAATCAACAATGAGCATCAGGTAAATGTATCCAATACAATTTACAGGCATAATTGAAAGCATTACAGACTAATCAGACATCTAAAAGAAAGGCATGCTCAAATGTAATGTCTGCAGAGTCATTAGTTGGCAGTCATTCTATTACAATCACACATAATGTCCGTGGTGCCTTGAGCCTGTGCCAATGACAACAGCATAAATTTTGCATCTCATTTCTGTGGTCATAAAATTAATGATCAGTTTAAAAATACTTCTTTGTAAAAGTTATTGCGCCAAGAAAAGACATGAATGTGTCCCTGTTATGTACTCACAAGGATAATTACAGGGTTGTTGCTCATTAATACTGTTTCTTGTTTCCCTAGAAAAGCATTTGATTTATCCCACAACTTTCAAAAGTTTAATTAACGATACAAAGTTAACCATCTAAAAGACAATGATCCAAGGCTTCCCTTCCCAGCATTTTAGTGGCAACTTCAAGGCTTAATTGTACCATAGCAGCATAGGTCCTGATAACTATTTTGAAATTTATAATACTGCTAGCCATCCCTTTTCAGATGGCTTATAATCAATTACCATTTTCTTAAATGCCTAGGGATGCAGCCAACAGTGACTGCACAGTTGGCTACCATCACTGAAGGCGTTTTGCCCAATTTACTGATTCTTTTGTCAAATACAATCCTATTTTAAATATAATCAGATAATCAGCCAAATATACCGAAAATTTACAGCACATTTTTATACATATTGAGATATGACTTGTATTCAGCAAATATGTATAGCTGTTAACTTAAAGAAAATTATAACTAAAATACAGTTTAGAGGGTAATCGTTCCCTCCCATAGAGCATCCAGGACAAAATTTGGAGAGATAACTCCAAATGAAAACAAATTAATTTCTAATTATCTATCGAGTCGTTTGGCCAATCTGATTTCTCGAGGATTAATATACAGCTAAACATATAAAATTATAGATTTACCTTTCAATTTCTTAAGGGAAGTTTAGTTCTTAAGACACTAAATGATACAAGTAAGATTCTCCTCTCGTTCTGAGAAAGGCCAACTTACAGCCAACAAATAATAAACATAACTCACACCAAACTCAGGCAGAGATTCAAAATAAGGACATAAAATCTCAGGGACTACCTTGGAAATAGGCTTCTACCATTATAGGCCCCATTATCTCAAACATGCTTTAACACATTTGTACAAGCATGGGAGTGGGGGGTGGGAATGAAACTCCTTCAGTTTAATTTGCTCAGATTTCATTATGGAGTTAACTTTCTATTGAAAATATACTATGTTAGGAAGGGTAAAGGAAAGGAAATTAAACCCAAAGACTGACTGACTCTTCCATTATTCTGAAGACTCCACTAGGACAAACTAAAATGTATTCCCTATTACCTAACAGTCTTGCTATTTTTAAAAAGTGGTCCATTAATAAACTTAGATAATACAAATGAGAAGGTCAAAGGAAATTGCTTTCTAAATAAATCTGTGCATATTTAGCAATACTGATAGAGTCTTAAGGGCAAAATCTATTAAATTTTTTTTCACAGTTAGAGGGAGAAGAGATTCTAAAGGGAAATGTGAGACCACAGGAGCTGTAGCATCTAAAATGATCACATGTAAAACTTAGATGCCGGCCAGCACTGTGGCTCTGAGGTTAAGTCTATGCCTATCATGACCAGCATAGAGAGAGAAAGAGGCAGGAAGGAGAAAAACTAGACACTAATAATTACAGATTTGAAAAAAAAAAAAAACTCTCTTGAAATGGTGGCCTATTAATATCTACTTCTTCTAATGACTTACGCATTTCTAAAAAACTTCTTTCAAAACAACTTCTAAATCAAAATTAACTTCAAACCTCTTGATGAAAAAGGTTACACTGGAGAATACACACTGAGTAGTACTTACTGAACATTTACTATGTGTTACATTACCTTATTCCAATAAATCTGTAAAGGAAGTAATACCCAAATCATTAGTGAGACTAGCACAAGGTAAAGATTTAACTGGAGCGTAACTATTTGTCATGTACCTAATATGTATTAGAAAATTCTAGCTAATGCTCAATTACTAATAGTCTTTACAAAAATAACAATGTGTAAACTGCAAAAAAAAAACTATTTTAAGTCACTTTAAGAGACCTGTGATGAAGAGCAGTTAAAAAATAATTATGTGTTATGGGTATGGTAGTGTACATCTGGGTTTCCAGTTCTTGGGAGGCAGAGGCAAGGGAATCCTGAGGTAGAGGCTGGCCTGGGCACAAAGAGAGACCCTGACTCAAAAAACTTTTTAAATCATATAGCATAATTCCACTGTGCAGAAACCTGGAGCCTATAGGGTTAGGGTTCATGAGGACACTTGAAAGTATCAGGACATATTGCAACTAAGAAACTAGTGTTGCTTATCTGCATTGCTCAAGAGTTCCACATATGCTATAGGGACCTTTTTATTCTAGATGAATAGGCAATGTTTCTAATGAATAAAAGGGGCTAAACCAAGCAAACTGTATTCTGCCTAGATTCAAATCTTTCTTAATAAAAATTAAGGCATTTAGATAAACAACTGATAATTATTCTAAAGTTACAACTTGACAGACCTATTCAATGGGAAATCTCTGCTCAATTATATTAGGAGAATTTTTTTTATATCAAATAAATAGAAAGGGGAATTTTAAAACACTATCTTCCCTTATAAATGAATAGAAATTATTGGAAAAGCTTAGGATGAGCTTCAACAGTTAAAAATCACTGCAATACAATAAGCTATTCTCACAAACAGTAGAAACACCGAAGAAAATCTTCTAAGATGTATATAACTGAAGATTGCATATCATATAAATTCAACTAATTTTAACGAGCGAACACTTCAACCTGTAAATTCCAGATGGGAGATTGTCTACAATGTAGGGGAAGGAATGAGGAGGGACAGTGAGCAGGAAACAGACATCTGTGGACAGCACAGAAATTAGTAACTTTAGTTATAAGTGAGTGAATCTCAATACATTTTGTTTAAGAACACTCTACATGGACCCCTTTTCCTTACAATAATGATATTAAAATTAAACTATCACTGACTTAACAGAGGATGTAAAACAAGGGACAAAGATGAAACCCATGTCTGTTCACTTCATTGTAATCCTACAGTGACAAGACAAAGATGGGAGGAAGCTGGGAAGGGAGGAGAAGGAAAGGGGACATGAACGCCAGGAAAATGACCCGGAGTCCTAGGGGAAACTGGAAGCAAGAACAGCAGCATCAAAACAGCCTAGGACTGAATTCATTCAGTGTAGAGATCTTTTGAAGAAGATGCACGCTGAGTAATCACTTTGCAACTATTAAGTCTACGCCCTCTACCAGTCCTAATAAGCTAGAAAATAGTCTGTTTAGAACAAAGCTGAACATACTGTGAGGGTGTGATGGCATAAAATTACTCAGCTCCTCATATTTCTCCACGGTATACATCTAATTTATCCACAGGCTCACTCTGTGCCAGCACTCTTGGTGATTAGTTAACTCAATACAGCAGTATTGAGCTGCAAATGACTTGTTCAGAGGAAAATGATTATGGGGAAATCTCTGAATTCCACATTATTTGAATTCTTATTCTAAGCTCATTTTTCAATTTCTATCAAATACTATATAAACTTCCATTCTCTTTGGAGACAAAGAATGTATCTCAGTAATGTAATTTTAATATCCACACACCTGAACAAGTTCTAAAGCAGACTCCCAAAGGGAAAGCCCCTGCACCATTACTGAATCACGCGCAATTATACAATCGCTTCCCATTATCATGCCTTCCCAGCTTAAAATTTTTTAATGTACAAATAATTAAGCCACGATGAGAGTTCAATAAATAACTAGTGCAACAAAATACACCTCTTAAGAAGAGGTAAGATCTGGTATCTATTATCTCTTCTGGTATCTATTTATCTTTTTTAATGCATTGCATTAAAAAAATCATGATCAAAATGTATAAACTCATTTCTGTATTCGCTGAAGTAAAAGCAACATGATTAAGTCCACAATTTAAGATTCCTTGTAGCACAAAACTCTAGGAAGGAAGAGACATCTTCCTGCTCTTATCTTTAATCATGTTTAAAACGTCTTAGTATGGCAAAACCTCTTGTGGTCCACTTGGATCATACTGATCCTGACAAGCGACTGTAAAACTGACTTCCTTGTAACTGATTGGATATGGGGGGAAGAGAGGGGAGTAACAACTTGGTTTCCTAAAACTGTGGTGGTCCTCTCACCAGTCAGCTCAAATAGAAATTATTACCAGGACCCAATTAGGAGGTGCCACACTGTTTTCTTGCCCAGACTTAGAAACTAGTTCCACAGATTAACAAACCTCACATTGTAGTCGTGACACTGTTATCCACATGCGGAAGGTCGTGACCTGTGAGTCTGCACTATGGGAATAAGAACAGGTGCCTTCCCTGGGCTGGTTTTCAGTATGTTGAGCAACAGTCTCACTGTCACCTCACCAGCACCACCACGTATTTCAAAACCGATGAGACCAAACCGCTACCTCTAAAAACCTCTAAAGTATAAATTTATCAAATCAAAAGAAACAAAAACAAAAATAAAAACCAGCATTTGGAAACATTATTATTCATGATGTCAAGTAAGATTGAGCCTATTTTTACTCATCCTTTAAAAACATGACCCAGGCAAGGGTTAGGACAGCTCAGTGGTAGAGTACTTTGCCTGGCATGTGTAATTCCTGTGTTCCATCTCCTGTGCCACAAAAACATGAAGTATGATCACCCACCCAAGGTCCACCTGCACCCCGATAAAACAATCTCTATAGGTGAGGTGGCTGTGGGTGACAGCTTGCCTCTGCTTCATCTAAGTACTCCATGTGTGCCAGCGGGTGCATACTTGTACTTAGATTTCTACCACTAAGAAACACAAAACCGAAGACTTTGAAATGTGCAGGACTCTAGACCCACTTCTGAATGTTCTCCTCAGCAGGGGGAGCTAGCACTCTCATCTTGAAGGTCTAAGCATAGTATAGAAATTTTATTTTGGATTCCAACTGTAAAATTTCAGAATGTTAGATTATCCTATTAAAAATCTTCACAAAAGACAATTATTTCAGATTTGAGATTTACCTTTGTCTTGAAATTCCTGAAGGTAGCTGCAAAATAAAGAAAATAAAACATTTAAGTGTGGTTGAAAAATAAAGACAAGGTCTAATCATTGGCAGTAATTCAAATCCAAAATCTATATTATAAACACACATCTAGAGAAAAAAACTATTTTCTGCCCTGAAATGACAATTCCAAAGGGCTTAGGAATTTATAATACATGTATTTTTAAGGATCTAGGTATGGAAAAGAGAGAAATTTTTTTAAACTCTCGCAGGAGAATATATATCTTTAATATCTATAATATATTACATCTGCTTATCTAATGTAGTGACAATAGAAAGGTTTTTTTTTTCAAGGTCTGAAGTATTTTCCACCTGGATATGAAAATCCTCAAATATGTCCACAGATGCTCAAAATAAACAGTGTTTTGCTAGCATACTTAGAAAAAATATATAACTATCAACAAAAAGGGTATTATATCTGTATTTAAAATTATTATAGTGGAAATATATTCTGTCCTTTAAAAATACTTAACATTAATAAATCAGAACATAAAATTTAATTCCATAATAAACATTAATTACAGAGCTATTTCCAAGTAAGAAATAAGTGATAAAAGGCAAGTGACTTACACAGACTTTATATCTTTTATCTTCTTAATGATAGATTCTCTCTTTTCTTTTGCTTTCTTGGATAAATTCTCTCCTTTCAGTACGTCTGCTACAAATGTTTCAACATCTAAACCATGAAATATAAAAACAGGACACAAATTATAGAAAAGAACCATTTTTTTGTGGAGACAAATAAGTCAATGATTATTTCTACACTTAAATGTTAATATCTGTGCAATCTATGGCAGTTATTTATCAGTCCAAAGCGTAACAGTTGGAGTATGTTTCAAAAACTAAGCTGGACAAATCTGTTCACCGCTTAGCTAATAAAATCCGTATGTTTTACTTATGCTTAGCACAGCAAATGCCATTTGGATGTTTGGCATCATTAAACTAGGAAGAAACACACAAGTTTTAATAAACTATGGTGCCCCATAAAACAAATTCTCTTCTATAAAGCAAGTGGAAAGCTTTTATGCATGTGCTACTATCGTTTTATAATTATTTTTTAAGTTGCTCTAAGAACAAGTCATTTGCAATATTTTATAAAGATAAGCTGAAGTCTCTGGCAAGAGTTTGTTTTTCCCAGTGTAATCCATTTTCAGGAACACATAACATCTAATGCTTAAAGGGGAAAATAAATCCCTTTTTTTCTAACCAAGATTCCCAAATCATATTCTCCTCTTTGCTATGTGCTGGCTACCCTCAAGTCAAAAGGCAATCAGCTGTGTGGTTCTGTGAGTCCTTGCTTCTCAGCCAGCTTTTATCTCCTTGGAATACTACTTAAATTAAGAATGCTTCCCTCTGCTATTTAAAAATGCAGTGTATATATAACATTCTCCACAGTCTCTTCTGAAATTTTAGTAAATACCTAAATATTTTGTTGGCTGATTCTCTCGCCTGTACAATTCCAAGAAGCCCTTACTTCTTGTTCTGATTCCTAGTTGTCTATTCTTATTGTTCATGAAATGCTCTTAGCTTCCATATATTTTATTTTCAGAATTTCATGGCTCACTTTAAAGTATTTCTTAGAGAATTACACTAAATTTTAAACATTACTACAAATCATCCACATTTCATACTGGAAAGATGTGTGTCTTACTTTCTTTTTATCTACTACTTTGTCTCCTAAGTTACATTGGTAAAAAGATCAAAATATAATATTACACGTAAGTAATAAAAAGTGTAATAATTTCAACTGTATTTTTAATTAACCATTTAAAATCTGATATATAAAACAGAAAGCTATCATTTTAAATTCTTGATTTACAAAAGTATTTCTCCCCAATGAGAAACATGGATTGAACTGCTAAAGGTTCATAAATACGTAATTTTTTGCTAAGTCAATACAAGGGGTAAAACTGAAGTTAAAACATGAAACGTTCTCTTAAATTAAAGCCCAATAACAACAAATATGCTAAAAGTAAGTACCAAAATGAAAGGAAAGCAAAATGTCCTAGATCCTCTTTCCTTCTGTGGCCCCTAAATTAAGGACGTAGGCAGCACAGTCAAGAGACCAGTTGTGTGTGTGTGTGTGTGTGTGTGTGTGTGTGTGTGTGTGTGTGTGTGTGTGTGTGTGTCTCAGAGAGAGAGAAGAGACAGACAGACACTTCCCAAGTGGGTTCACAACAGTAAAACTTGAGAAGCAGCAGCTTCTGCCCACAGGAGCAAGCCACCTTTGGACAAGTGGACGTTAGCTGAAGGAGAAGAGCACTGGCGTGCTGGTATCCACACAGTAACTTCTTTGGAAAAGTGGGCTAAGGAGTAGAAGGCTACTTTGGCTAGCTCTCCCAAACCCACCCTATTCTTACAAGACTCACAGGCAGACTACTAAACAGTCTGCTTAATGTTATTTTCACCCAATGTTTGTCTTTAATTCCCTCTTCCATGAGTATTTAATTGCCTATTTTACATTTTCATTATGCAATCCCAGTTAAAACAAACAGGATCTATTTTCTATCTCCGGAAGCAATAACAGAACGAATTACTGCCCAAGAGTTATTTCTTAAAGGTCATTTCAGTTTATAAAGACTCAGAGAACAACAAAAAGGCTGCGTGCTCTATGTGCTGCTTCCTGAAAGCCTCTCCGATATATTTTGAAGATGTGAACCCATGCCTCTATTTTGAGAAAACATTTGTTGAAAGAGTGTAGGAAAAATCCGTATTTCTCAAGGGGAGGACTTGGAATAAAAGACACTTATACTCCCCAGATAGCCCTTTAAATATATTTATTCCCAAGCTTTTTCCTAGGGAAAAAAAAAGGCTTAAAAGCAATTATAAGGATTTTCCAAACATTGGCTTTTTTGATAATTCTCCAAAGGGATACAGTGAAAAAAACTGCTTTGCTGGTGGTGGTGTTTAACAAGAACTTTAGCTGGGAAAGGCTGCAATAATATGGTTTGTTGGTGGCCACAGACTTTGTTGGTATTTAAGCTTTTAAAGTCTACGGTGCTTCTTAAAATATACACTGCGTCAGATATAACGGATGGAATGAGCCAGCCTGTCCTGGTCCGATAGCGGCGCTTCGCAGCTCGCCAACTTCGCTCCCCCGCGTTTTTGCCATCTCTGGAGCATGGTCCAGGCTGTACCGGGTGCACCAGCCTTGCCTCCAGAAACCATCCCAAACCCAGACAGCCTTAAACCTCGGGTTCTTGTCCACGTAGCTGGACACAGTGAGCTGGGCGCAGATTACTGAGCTTGGGGCAGCCACGCCAGACAAATGGGGCTGGATCTGTGGCTCTGTACCTCAAAGCCAGAGTAGTATTTCAAAAGCAAGCAATAAAACTCTTGGGTAAATCAAGCGTTCCTCTGGACGGTTGGGAAAGAGATTTGAAGCTTTTTATTGTGCTCTAAATAGCTCTGCAAATGGTGAAGTAGCCAGTGCTGTGAGCTAGCAAGCCGCTGTGGCCCTCTTTTACCTTCCTTCAGGGGTCGTGTCCTTCTGTTCATATGTAGATTTCGCTGACTCCTTTCTGCCTGTAATTCGGGGAAACGTGGTAATTTGACTACAAGAAATGGTCAGCCTGAGCAGGCTGGCCCCTGGACCTGGGGACTGAGACAAGCTTTTTCTCCAAGGAAGAGGTTTTATTTTACCCACAGGCGCCATCCACAGAAAAGCGAAAAGGGGGCTGGGGGTGGCTACTGAGCTCCTGCTAATAAGGCCTGGGAAAGAGGGTCCCACCGAGGCAACAGATCTGATGGCGCCCCATCTCTCCTTACCCTCTGGCAGTCACAAGAACTGCGGGTCAGCAGAGCCTGCATCTAATCTCAGAATCACCCCCACTTCCACAGACCTTCAACCACAAGTTAGCAACAGGAAAAAAGTTATCCTAGCCAAAGTAAACATGGTAATTTTTGCCCGTTACACCTTAACTTGATCAAGAGTAAGCCTTCCAGCCGGAACAGCTGTAAAGGTCTGGTGCGAGGCAGCTGAAGGATCGGATTTACAACTGCTTTGTACATACAAGTGAAGGTCTGAAAACAAAATTAAAAAAGATGACGTGCTCTGGCCCAACAATCCTTAAGCCGTTAAGTTGGAGACCACTCAGCAGACTTCTGACCCCTAAGAGGCAAGCACTTAACACCCACCCATTGAACCTATTCTCTTTGTTTTCTTTCTCTTTGTACATATGAACCCCTAGAAACCCTGACACCCCGTCCTCCTCTTGAAGAAAGTGGTTCTCCTCCTTCCTAATACTGCAACCCTTTAGTACAGTTCCTCATGTGTGCTGACCCCTAACCACAAAATTATTTTCCTTGCTACTTCATAACTGTGATTTTGCTACTGTTAGGAATCTTAATGTCAATATCTGATGTGCAGATGATCTTAGGTGACTCCAAAAAAGGTTACGTACGACCCACAGGTTGAGAACCTCTGCTCTAGCGAGGACAGGTCCCTCTCCCTCCACTTCTCTCTCTCTAACACAGAGAGAGAGAGAGAGAGAGAGAGAGAGAGAGAGAGAGAGAGAGAATGCTTTCTACCGACTTCCATGGAGATCCAATAGTAAAAGAACAAAACTCTTCCAATGACAAACCCCTCCAAGAGGCAGTGAGAGTTCAACACCTGTTGTCACTATCTCCCACTAGGAACAGCCTAGAATAAGACCAGCAGCCTGGAGGGAGCCAGCAGCCACGGAGGCAACCTCCCTCTTCTCTCTGCCCAATACACAAATACCACCTCTGCGATGGCCCTGAATCTACCTAAAGGAGAAAGCAAAACTGGAATGAATTCACCACCATTTGCTAAGTCCTAGATCGATAAAATAACTATTAAAAAAACAATCCCATCACCCCAAATGGCTTTACTACTTAATTCCACTTGTCTTCCTACCTTATGGTGTGAACCAGATTTTACTTTGTGTTCCTTGAGTTGTCACCCAACTTAGAGACTAGGCTTACAGACAGAATCACATTTTCTTTCTATTACAACTGGGGATGGTGTGACCAAATGGCTACTGGGGAAATATAAAAAATCTATTAAACTGGGCACATGCAACATCAATGGACCCAATGCTGGAAAATGGCTAACTGAAAAGTTACTATTTGCCCTAGTCAATGCCTCCCCCTGGATTACCTTGCACTTTCCCATGTTAAAGCTGTGAACTTTTTAAACAGGGAAAGAGACACGAAGGAGCACAGACCACCAAGTGCCATGGGTGAAGTGTATCTGAGTTTTATAATCCAATCAGCAACAAAATTTTCCAAACTGGCTTTACAAGCTAAACAGTTTATTTTGATTTAAAAAAAAAAAAAAAAAAAAAAAAAGCTGAGCTGTTGAAAGATAAGGACAGCCATCTTTTAACCTCCTTAGATATATCTAATCAAAGTCTTTTCACCACACATTTTCAAAGAATCCACAGTGAGTAACACATCAGTCTGAGGTTTACACTGTACCCACCCACCGTAGGGTAGCACCTATTGCAATGTGCTCAGAATGTGATTGAAAAAGACATGTAAACTCAGTGGAATGAAAAAGATAGACTTGACTTTAATTGAAAAAGACAAACTAAAAGAATAATGAGTACATAAAACCTAGCCTATGCCACTTTTATCACCCATATCTGACACTTAATGTTCAATTTATGAGAGCCAACTGAACTGTGTTTCAAATCACCAGAGGCTTTCCCTCCTCTGGTGTTCCTACCTTCTTCCCACAGTACTTTAAGGCAAGTATCAGCAGAGATAAACATAGTTGGAAAGCTTACAGCCTGATTATTTTTTTTAGCACATTTAGATGTTTTGAAAGAAACTAGTGTTGATTAAGATTAGATTAATGATTAAAAATGTACATAACATCAAGAGCCTTACTTAGTATTAGTAACCCCAGGTGAAAATACTTCCAATGAAAAGTCATGCCAAAATAGCCCCCAGCAAGAAAAAAGAAGGCATTTTACTCTTTAGATAAGTAATTCTCCTAATGCTACATCTTTGTGTACAGACATTATTTGACCCAGACAAAATCTCTATAAACTTCTGGTCCCTTGATTTGCAAACTCACATCCCTATTTGGAGAGATCCCTATCTTAGAGATGTCATAGGCTGAGTTCACCTTCAGATCAAATGTTCTCTTATCAGCCAAAATGGAGCAGGCTTGTTCTAACTCTGTTGGATAATCCAGGTACTAAGAAGTAGGTGACTATCGGTGACTCAGTAGGTGGCACTCTTCCCTTTGCATACTCAGCCAATGCTCCAGAAGGAAGTTATGGGACACTAGATATACTATAAATAATTCCCATAAGGAAAATAAAACCAAAATGTTGACCAAATTATAAATAGGAATTGGAAAGGTGAGAAATAAGATATATTGTATTTGGCACTGAAAAAAAAAAAATCCTACCTCGGTTTGAACTGAATTGTGTTCGTTATCAAGTGCTCCTAAAGGGATTATTGATTATACTGTGTGGAGGTGAGGTTTAAAAAAAAAAAAATCTGGAAATCCCCAATAGGTGGGAAAGGCAGTATTTCTAATCAAAACTGTCATTTGAACGAAATCTCGGGTCACTTTGCTGAAACCATGTAGTCATTTTGTTATGGTTTGTTAATTTTGGTTTAATTTTTCAGTGCACTGATAGCTATTTTCTTCTAACACTGGTTTTATTTTCTGATTTATTAAGAAGGAGGTGACAAATTCTTCCGGCTTTCCTTATAAATTGTGTTGTCATGATATAAATGGATGAAAATGAGTCCAAATATCTGATTGCAAACTACTAACAAACCCGTATTTAAAGGGTGATTAAACAAATGAGAGCAGCAGGCAGCAGGCAGGACTGTACCTTCTTGCCTGCCAGAGAATGCACATAAATCAAAACCACCCTTGCTATTAGTCCCAGTCAAAATATTTGGGTATGGGGAAAGATTAAATGGCCAAGACTTGGAGCTATCCTTTGGCTTTAATTACCATGATAAACCTGTTCTCCCACTGGGGGGAGGTGTAATGGGACACATGGAAGAAGTGTTGTTATTTTGGTTTCTTTAAAATTGAAAAATGCCGTTTGGACTATGTTTTTGTTCCCATCCCAGGTGTGGTGGATGATGAGTTTGATTTGAATTGTTCGTTGCCAGTGGCTATAATTTGGTTATGTACAGCTGTTTTGCCACATGAGGCTTGTCTTTGTGATTGTGGACTCCTTGGAGAGTGTGTGTGTATGTGTGTGTGTGTGTGTGCGCAAGCGCGTGTATGAGCTGTGTATGGTTGGTTGGTTGTTGGCTGGTTGGTCGTTGGTGTGTTGGTTCGTTGGTTATTGCTTAGAGGAATATCAGTTGGAGAAACGGGGTTTGAGGATATTGAGACATGGGTCCAGCTCACTATCAGCTCCTGCTCTCCAAGCTCTGGACAGCCAAAAGGGACTGTGAATATTTCTTCCTTTCTCTCTCCCTATCAAGACTGCCTACAAGGGCAATGAAGCTTTCTTTCTTTCTTTCTTTTTTATTCTTACTTTCTCTTTCCTGAAATTGAAGGTAAAAGCTTAGTAGCTAACAGCAACAGGGGAGGGGGAGAGGTTGATTCAACAAAATTTTATATAAATTGTTCTAGAAAAAGAATAATTTAACATTTTTTTACTTAAAAGAAATAGGCCTTTAATTTTTAGTACATTGATGCTGTTAAAAATATAACTGCTCAAACTATATTGCCATTTTTTTCAAGGGTATTATTAACTGTAAGTTAAGAATAATTTTATTTTTGCACTTCCATACAGTGTTTTTAAAGAGGAAAGGAATGAGGAGGGGGAACAAATACTGAAATGGTAGTCTAAAGCCACTATAATCAAAAAGTGAAACAATGACAAAGGAAAAAAAAAAACCATGATCACAAACAAATGTATTTGAGCACCTACCTCCATCAAGCAAATACTTACTATGCGTGACATATGATGACTTAGATAGTGAGTGCATGAAACATAAAATGAAATGTCATTTTCTTTCTTCTGAAAGCAAAGGATTTTAAACTCCTGTAAAGTTTGGTTCCTTGTCTAATTCACACTGTCTTGAATTTTAAAAGCCTTAACTGCTTACAACTAGCAGGATCAGTATCTCTTCTTCAATTTAAAAAAAAGAATGCATTAGGTAAGCCAGAAATGTCTCTAAAATCTAAATCTAAATCAACGCAAACACTTCGCTATGATTTTACAATTAGTAATTTAATCATGGACTATCACCCAAAACACATCATCGCATTTTCAAGGGTGAAATAACTGCTTGGAGTATCTAGTCTAAGGATGGTAATTAAACATAAAATCTTAACAACTTCCTTTGAACACTTAAAAATTGTTTTAAGCATGAAGAAGGCTAGCTCACTTAATTCCTTTACAATATATCATATTCATGAGCTTAAAAACATCTAAAAATAAAATGTAATGCAAAATTGTAATCTGCAAACATTTATTGTTTTACTATTTTTAATCCCTTACATATTTTATAAAGAGCTAACTTCAAACCTAATGCTAGTACCACATCTGACTTAAAAGATGCCAGAAATATAAGAAAGTTAACATTAGCGGGCAATGTGTAATTCTGAGCTTTGGTTTCATGATAGGAGAAAGCCACAGAAAATACTTGTATCTCTGAGGGTCAGAGAATGGCAGGTCTATGGTACACATAGCATACTATGTTGGAAGTATGACTGTGGATCCATACGATAGCCTGCCTACGAAGGGAGCTGTCAAGCTTCAAAAGCTAAACAGTGGTGTTTTGGTTTGAGCTTTTTTTTTTTTTTTTTTCATTAAAAAATATGAACCTAGAATAACCTGAAAACAATAAAATTTCTGGAATAAAACATTTTTCTGATCTAGTTATTAAGATACTTTTCTAAACATGCAATTCCAGCATTGGACCCTTCCCCCTCAAAAAAGTTAACTGTAGTAAAACAAAAGTGGTACTCCTATAAGCTCTTATATGATGGAATAAGCACTTCCTTTAATCAGCATCTACAGTTGTTTCTCTTAGTGGTTCCCGTTAATGACAAGAAGCATTTCTCAGAGTGACACAGCACACCATTACCCTGCATCATGTTCACACAAACACAAGTCTGCATCCACACACTCAGTTGTAGTTTTCAATCATATTCATGATGCAAACAACCCAACAGTTTAACAAGGTATTATGAGGCTTGCTCTCACACTGTTGCAACAGTAACTTACTATTTCAAATGTTACATTTTGGATGACATTGTTTTTTAACAGTTAAAATACACAACTTATAACAGGCAATCTAGGAGCAACTTTTTAATTCATTTATCCATGATCACTATTGGAAGAAATATTTTAGAGACAACCAAACTAAAATTATTCCAGTTCCAGAATTCTGACATCTACAAAACAAAGTACATGGTGGGATCCAAGACCATCAGACTAGACAAGTTTTGTGCTACTCTAAAAAGATATTATTTTCTACATTGTGCAGAACTGTAGAGTCTTCCTTGATGCTTAGTGAAAATACACACCTCCATACATTACTGACCTCACAGTATATTCATAATAGCACTGAGGAACCACATCTCAACTTCTAAAAGTTCCTATAAATGGGAATGCAAAACCGAAAAGGGGAAGATGAGGGTGCAAAGATGAAGTTCTTTCATCACGTGACACAGGAAGTAGGACTTTTAACACATCCTTCCTTTTTTACTTTAATAGTTATTGTGGCCGAAGACGGTGGCCATTTGAAAATCGAGCACCCTTCAAAAACAGTAACGTGTTTGATCTAATTGTTTAAAAACAAAACAAAAAAAAAACAAAAAACGCAGGGGTTTGAGAAATAGCATCTTTCACCTCCTGACTCCCAGCACCTGCATCCCTCCCGGCCTGGCCACCCAGGAACTCTGCTTGGACATCGACCTTCGCAGTTCTCACTCCGGCATTCATCAACATCTGCTGTCTCCCACCCTCACATTCGGATCTTCAGGAAACGCAAGACCTGTCCGGCTCTCCCGGGAGGTTCGGCACTTTTCGGCGCACACGCCCACTCCCTTCTCGCCGTCGCACCGCGGCTGCCCGGCACTCCCACCCGACCCGCCCCCCACAGCCCTCAGAGGGTGACGGCTGAGCGCTTCTGTCCCTGCCGGCTCGCCGTCCCCGCGCCCCCGCCCCCAGCGTCCCCGCCCCCTTCCCGCTCTTTACCTGCCAACAGGTTCCTAATTTCCTCAGGGAGCGGGCCGGGAGAGGAGGTGCTGCTGGGGTTGGGCATGGTTCTGGCCGGAACCTAGGCTCGCGCTAGCCGTCCGGGTGAGCACCGCGGGGCTACCAGTCCGGACACGGCCAGCTCGAGACTCTCAACAAGGAAGTCACTGGCTCTCCAGCTAGCAGTCACTGGACGCCGGGCCCTGCCCCTCCCGGGGGAACGGGGCGGGGCCGTGGGCGAGGGGGCGGGGCGACAGGGCTAGGAGCCCGACTGCGCGTGCGTAGCTCTTGCTTTCTTGCTTTCCAAAGAAAGCGCCTCCGGGAAAGCCACGCCCACCTCTGGTAGAGCAGGAGGCGGAGCCGCGTAGGAGAAGGAGCGGATTGGATCCATATCACCTGACCCGGCATTGAAGTGCGTCCGCGCCATTTTTGGTACTGGTACGGCTGCCCAGGTTCTCGCTTTCCCCGGGATTCCGGAAAATAACGGCTCCGCAGTGTCCGCACGCTTTCCCGTTAAGGGGCCCTCTGATTAGTGGTCTTCCCACCAAGGTTTAAACCCTTTGTCTGGTAACTCTCCAGCAAGTTTCCACACACATACACCCCAAAACACTAACATGGCCTTCTTTGTCTGGTTGAATGAAGGTAAGGAAGTCCCACTTTCCGCCAGTCCTTCCGGACAGTCCCGGTCCGGAGACGGCGGAGCGTTCTGATTGGTCCTAAACATTGTTTTTTTTTACCTATTCTTGGAGTGATTGATTCCTTCGCTCTGTCGAAAGAAGTTCTAGACATTATCCTTTTTGTGGGTTGGGCACCAGAAAGCTGTCCACCTATAAGTATGTTTTAATTGCTAATGGTGAATAGAAGAATAAAAATGTTTTCTTCAATTTAGCCAGCAAAGACTGAGCCTTGTGTCTTTAAATCTTACAGGTTTATTCCAAAACCCAAAAAAAGACAAGTTCTGGTTCCTTTCGAGTTATCTGTGTGAGTAGAGATGATAATTCCATTCAAGTACTATTAGCCTTCACGATCGCTTATAACCTACTGTGTAAGCATGTTTGTCATCAAAGAAAATGAAGCTACCATAGCCACTGAAGAATGCAGAATAGAGGCTGGTAGGAGTTTTCAGGTAGAATCTGACAGGGAAAAACATTTCGAGCGTCCACTGTGAATTTCTTATGGTAAAAATATGCTTGGAACAGTGGCTACTGGAATGCCTATGTTGCCCCTTCCATCTTTCTTTTGTCCAGGAACATCAATTTCCAAATGGCACATGAGTATCACCTTACCTGCATTTCTTTTGGTAGAGACAGTGACTATCATTTATTTATTTCTCCTAGGCACTGATGCTGAACATTGCGTCAAAGCTCCGAGCAAAATGTAAACTGCTATTTCGGTACCCTCCAGCTTTCCTCTTCTTTCTTTTCTTTCTTCTTTTTGTTTGTTTGTTTTCAAGACAGGGTCTCACTATGTATCTCCGGCTGATCTAGAACTCACTATGTAGACCAAGCTGGCCTTGAACTCAAAGAGATCTGGCCTGCTTCTACCTCATGAGTTCTGGGATTAAGGACATGAGTCACTACGCCCAGTTGTTTGGGGTTTTTTGTTGTTGTTGTTTGTTTATTTTTTTGTTTGTTCCCTACAGCTTTCTTTAGACCACTGTTCCTTATACTTTACTCTGCCTTAGAATCACAGAGAGAAACTACTAAGGTGTGGATTCACAAGTCCTACCCCAGAGATTCTGATTAAATGGAAAACAATCTCTAGTAGAAATATAAGCTATGTTAAGGATGGATTTTGAGAACCATTTTACTGATATTTTCTAATTCCTACAGAGTAAGATTTGTAATATCATCCCCAGCTGGAATCCTAAGCCTAACATAGACTAATAGCTCTATTAATATTTCATCAAAAAATGTCAGGGTTGGGGGATAGCTCAGAGCATTTGCTTAGCATATATAACTCCCAGCACCAAGTGAAGAAATACCTGTATTTTTCAGATAGTACTAGTAAAAATTAGGAATCAAATTTACTATGATATGTAATTCTCAGAGAGACAATACCAAACACTAATCTTAAAACAGAAAAATTAGAATATTTAGGTCTTATTAAAAAGCTATGACAAAAACTTAGCCATTGAAGTAAAACATGCAAAATAATAACAAAAAAAAACCATCTGCAAAGTGAACCTACTTAACCAAAATGGAATCCAAAATTCCTACCCAGATAAACAATGGGATAACTTATAAAAAAGAATGGTGAAAATTAGAATACTTTTTTGTGAAGTTAAAAGTGAGTTTGGGTCTTCTTATTTGAAAGAATTAAGAACTGTTGTTAAACTATAGAACAACCCACTTTCCCTAAATAAGAAACTGTTTCATGGGCAGTTTGTGTTAGAAAAGATTATTCCTCCCTTTACTGTAGAATATAATTCTCTGTCTTGTCACATTTTTTATTAAGAGCCTCTAAATGACCCAGTCCTTTCGTTGCCTACTGATAGAACTGACCACATTTTTTTTTATTCTTTTATCTTATTTATTTGTACTCTTCTCATTCCACAAAGAAATTGAGGTGATTTACTCTGTATCAAATAGACAGCTCTCTAGAGTAGATCAAATGGACAGTGTCTACACTGCTCATTATGACAAGTCACTCTTGTTAGCAAGAGACAGGAAACTCTTAAAATTTCCTTTAAAATGTATAGCATCTAGTAGTCCAAATCAAAAAGGCAATAACAGAAAATGGACTTCTTGTATGAAACATACTTCCCCTGTTTAGAAAACCATTCTCAGACACAGGTCCATGATGAATTCATTTAGGTAATGCTTTGTATATGCCAGTATTTTTACTGTTTATTGTTAAAGTTACTGAATTGGTTGTAAGATGAAAAGAGACATAAAGAGAGGCTAAAAGAAATGAATCTTTATTTATCTTGTTTCCATAACAAAAACTAACAAGGAAATCAAATCATACTTTTCATGCTTTAGTTGTATTATGATTTTAATAATAATAATAATAATACATTAGACTTTAAATCTCAAACTGAAAGAGTTTGAGGCCACTATGCCATTCCACAGAAGAACACTAATCACTAGGAAAATCTCTTGATTGATTTTCTCAGAAACAGATCCTCCATTTCAAAGAAAATACAGACATATTCCTAAAACCAAAACTAACCCCCTTCTTTATGACTTTCAAAATTAATGTGTAGTGCTGAACAAGGACATGACTACAGGCATGTATTTAAAAGGATTTAGATGTGCCTTGAATAAAAGCAGACAGTGGCCAAAGCACAATGGACTTTCTCTGCCTCTCATCTTCATTTCTATTTAGTTTCATAGGCATATAGAAGAACAATTATCCTTAGGCATAGAATCCATTATTTATTTCTGCATAATAAAAGTTGGCAGCTTTTGTTACACAGCTATGATGGTCAAGAATCCAGATTGACATGATCTTGGGTCAGCGTCTCTCATGAGGCTCAGTGGCACGCATTCACAGATTTGACCATAGCTAAGAGGATCTGACTGAAGATAGCCCATCCCTTGGACTGCTGGCTAGTATCCTTGGTTCCTCTCTGGCCACTGGAAAAAGGCCTCAGTTCTTTACAGCATGGGTTTCTCTTCAGGGCAGGTGAATGCCCTTTCGATATAGCAACTGACTTTTTGAGAGCAAATATCAAGAGATGAAACACCCAGGGGAGACTTGTGCTCTTGTAAATCAAGTATATTAGACAAAAGAAGCAGTTGAGAAGGGATTTAGTCTAAATTTTAACTGTCTTCCAACTCCTCTAGTAACAGCTTTTAAAGAGTATTAAGAATGAAGATTCGTTTTGTGTCCTAACATCTTTATTTCCATTTGAAGTTTCTAGGTATGATGTGCATTTATCATTGTGTAGCACTAAACAAGAAAAAAGATATAATCTTATTGGAATTCATATGAATTTATCCATCCTAAAAGATATGACATTGAACTCAATGAGAACCAGAAAATTCTGATAGAAATAGCTCATGATAGAGCTTTTAGGCTGTAATTTCTTTGTCTTGAGTTGTTTGTGCCAGTGATCAAAGTCACAGCCTGCGCTTGCCAGGCAAGTGTTCTACTGCTGAGCTACATTCACAGCCTACGTCATAATCATTACCCTATTAGTATAGTTTCAGATAGCAAGGCAACAAATGCATCCTTTCAATTTGCTACTATCCCTCGTATTTGCATATACATATACTCAGATCTTTTTCTATCTAGCCAATCATTTTACTATAAGAAGAATAAACAATTTTACATGAACTGGATTGGAGTTCCAAGATGTTCTGTAAGTTAGGATTCTGTAAGTTAGGAATAAGATGAGAGAACCATCTCTCCAGTTCTGGATCTGTCAGAGGATATGTTCTTACCCAGTGGCAACTGTCTTCTCCCTTTTCAGACTCTCAATGCTCAGATACCTCACCAGCGACCAACACGAGGCCTCATGCATTCTAAACACTACAACTGAGCCATCACACTGGCCTAGCTGTAAGTCCAATTTGGATGATGATCTAGTTCTAACCTTTTATCCTATTTCTAACTGACTCCGAGACCAAGTCCTAATCACGCCTACTTTCAGTAAAAGAGTGTTCGGTCTTGATTAGATCTAGTCTTCCTGGAGGATGACTGTCTCACTCTCTGTTATGATTTAAAGCTGAAATAGATCCCCGCAGATTCACATGTTTGAACATTTGGACCCCCAACTGGTAGTGCTGTTTTGTAAAGTGTGGAACATTTTGAACATGGGATCTAGTTGGCAGATATAGGACGCTAGAGGAGGAGCTAGGAAGGGAGAGCTGAGCCTGGATCCCTACCCCAAGCTCTGTTTGTTGGCCAACACAGTATAGCCTGCTGCCCCATCTTAGTCACACAGCTACAGCTGTCACGCCTCCCCCTCCATGATAGGCTCTACCCTCTCAAACTGATCCAAAATAAATCAGTTTAAGTGTGCTTTTTCCCAAACATTGTATCACTGACTAAGAAAAATAACCAGTGCTCTCAGTCTTACACACTGGGGTTCTCTTCTACCTGGAACTCCTGAGAAAAGAGCAACTCCAATCCCTGTGCCTCCTTCTGACGCTCATCAGTTTTAGCCCCCAGGGCTCACTAAGAGCGTGCCGGGGAACACTTCTTCATCATCATCTAAAGTTTAATGAGCAGTCCTCTCCAGGCCAGTGTTTTACCCCTCCTCTGGCTCATGAGCTTAGTTTGAACCATGAGTACACAGGAAACATTTTTCTTCCCTTTTAATTCTTTTCATCCAAGTGTCTGCTTTCTACTTGAGGGGTATAATGGCTGACCTAGAAAATTCTATTTGATTCAGGTTTATCATAGAGTTAGGAAGAGTTATCCTTCAGTAAAGGGTAAGGTGCAAGGCTGCTTGTGTAATTTAAATTTCCCAGGCCCATTCTAATCTCAAGACGGCCCTGACCATCATTCCCTAAAATTCTACCAATTGAGTCTAAGGGTTTAGATGAGAAACCTTGGCCCAAGAAGCCATGCCGTGTGGTACCTACACTGAATATGCTGCAAGCCAGGCATGGCAGCCCCAAGCCTGTTATCCCAGCTACTGAAGAGACCAGGGCAGAAGAATGGCGAGTACGTGGCCTATGTGAGCTATAAGGTTTAACACCAACCTAGGCACTCAACGACACTGTAAAATTAAAAGTCAAGAAAAAGATTGGGGATATGGCTCAGTAGTAGAATGCTTGCCTAGTAAATGTGAGGTCCCAGGTTCAATGCCCAGTATCACAAGAGAAAAGAAAAGAAAAGAAAAAAGAAAAGAAAAGAAAAGAAAAGAAAAGAAAAGAAAAGAAAAGAAAAGAAGGAGAAAGAAAAGAAAAGGTAGCTCGGATAAAAGATAACTGAGACAGTATTTTGTAATTAATTAGACGTAAAAAAGTTAGATGATTCTCCCAAAGAATGGCTTCAAGATGCCCAGCATGAAGCAAGCGAGGAGTTTGTGGATATTTGTTGTGCAGTATGCATTGCTTTCTCTTTAATAACTCTGATCCCTACAACTTCCAGTCAACATTTAGTGAAAAGATACCGAAGAACATGGCCACCTTGTCAATGAAGCTCACGACTGGGTTTCAGGCATACAGATCAACATAAACTATTTGCTGAATTTTCTCTAACCTTTACTAGGATGAGTTACTTTTGCTACAGGAGTTTTGTTTCTTTACTGTGGCAAGTAAAAACATGAATTTAGGTAAGGCGAGACTTGGAATACATTTCTAGAGATCTCTTTATAGCTAAGTTAGGAGAAATTCCGCAGCATGAAGTAGGTAAAACAGGTCTGGGTTTCTTTCCCTATATCAATACAAAACTTCCAGTAAGCCCTGAGTAGGCCTTCCTGCTATGATAGTGCCCTTATTCTCGCAGGCATTTTTTAAATACCAAGCTGTCCACAGCAACAGTAATTTAGTGGGTTGTGTTAATATATTCATGAAAGGTCTTGATGGATTTGATAACCATAAGGAGCTGTTAACATTAAATTGCCATTTAATTTTTTTCAGTGACTTTCAAAGTTGTCAATATTAAACAGTAGGGCCTTACAAATTACTACTCTACGGCCAATAAGAATAAAATCAAATATTATTGAAAAGTCTCAACCAAGTTCTCTTTTTTCTACAGTATACCACTACAGAGAAAACAGAAACACAGAGAGACCTTACCTATTTGCCTGTAATTTGAATCAGATGTTACTATACTTAGAAATTCTTTCATACTTCCCCCTCACACCCATTTACCTTTGTTTGTTTTTAGGATAAGGTTTCACTATATATAATCCAGGCCAATCTTGAATTTGCCAATACTGGTGTTTTAGGCATGCATCACCATACCTGGCCACCTCCATTTAATTTTTGAACTTTTCCCCCCATATCCCATCCATCACATCTGTGCCATCCCTTTTCAGAACACAAGTGTCATTTCCAGCAAAGCAATTGCAAGACACTTACACATAAATAATTTGAATCTCTGTTCTTCCCCTTTATTTTCTCCTTGTTGGGCAGCTGCTTTAATGTTTTGTCAGGATCTCAGAGGGCAGCTTCAGTACTGGTGACACCTAGCCAGCATCCACAACTTGGGAACTATGCCAGACACGTCAGTTTCCATCAAGAAGGAAACCGGGAGTTGTACAGTTCTCCTTGCTGACGTGCTTCTATGCCCTCGGTCCATTTGTTCAGCAATCTAAAGGCCACGGCATGTATTGAAAACCAAGGTCCTTCCTGTTTAAGTTCTCTGCCTTGGCCGGAGCTGCAGGCTTCCTCACCCAGATGCCATTAAAAAGAACAGGGACACTCAAGCTTGATTTCTCTTCTGCCAGCTCATTTTACACAAACAAGCATTTAATTTGACCTTTGAAACAGCTATCTTAATTTTTGCACAGAGAGATAAAAGAAATTACTCTTAGATTTTTAGGCAATGTTGGCAAATGTACTGTTTTTAACTTTTAACGTGCTGGAACACAAAAAGGGACTTCCTGCATCATTCCCATATAACATGCTGTCTCTCACTGTATTTGACCCACGAGATAGAGATATTCATCAGTTTCATAATTTCAAATAAACTATAACTATGTACTTATTGGGGACAATAATTCATAGACATATGGGACATTTTCAATGAAATATTTTTTTTCAAAAAGTAGAAAAGCATGCAGCTTTTCATAAAAGGACCAATCTTAGGTAATATTTGAAACAATTCTCTGTGGCAGATAACAAAAAATGTCTTCTGCTATTCTGGAATATATGTGTGTGTGTATGTATGTGCAGATATATATGTATACATTAGTATGTGTATACATGTATAAGATTGATTTTTTTGGTAATAATTGTTTCTGATTTATTTTCTCACATGAAAATTATTTTAGATGATTTAAAGTTTCAGTGACAGAAACTTTCAGTCATTTTAGTATGTCTGTCTAAAACATGGCATGTTACGATGAAGGTGTAGCTCAATGAGAGTGCTTGTCTAGCATTTAGGAGGCCCCGGGTTCAAGTCCCAGTACCCTCCCTTCATTAAAAGAAAAAAAGAAAGAATTGTAAATAGAAGGCAGGCATGGAGTAATTAACAGAAAGTACTAACATAAAATACAAAAACTTTTACATGTGATTTACTGATAAAAGTCTTCAAATTCTCACATGCTTGGTTTGACATAGACAGTAATATTAGTGTTACTTAAGGTGTAGGCTATAGCCAGGTACTGGGTATGATCCACAGACTGTTGGCATTCCATGAAAAGGTGAGTGTGAAAGCAGGTGTATTTAGAAATATTTACAGTGATTTGATGCTGCCTAGGTATCTGATATTGTTTTACAAGTGTAGCAGTCAGTGTAGTTTAACTGTTTAACCAAAAAGAAAATGACCATCAAAAGTAACCTGAGAAACAGTATAAACTAAAGTCAATAGACAATTATAAAAACTTCAAGTTTTACCTTTTTTTTTCCTACTAAATTATCTTTGTGGGCTCCAGATTGAACCCAGAGCTTCATACATGCCAGGCAAGTTTTGTAACACTGAGCTATATCTCTAGCCCTCTTTTTAGCTTTTATTTTGAGGTTATAACATTAAATTGACTCAGCTGACCTTGAACTCACTCTGTAGCCCAGGCAAGTCTTGAACTTGTGATCTTCCTGCTTCAGCCTCCTGATGGTCAGATTATAGGCTACAGACCAGTGCCAAAATGAAGATCTGGAGCTAGGAAGATTATCCAGATGAATCAAATGTATACTGAAAGCTCCTAATAAGACAAAGCTAAGGAGAGGCCTGGAGCTATAGCTTAAAAGCAGAGCGCTTCCCTAGGATGCTTGACTCCCAGTGTAGGGAGCCTGGGGGAATGGCAAGGTTAGAGTTGAATACGGAACAACACAGACTTGGAAACTTTAAGATGTTGGCAAGGAAAGAATTCTTCCCTGGAACCTTTAGATGGAATGTAGACTCTGACACTCCTCAGTTCTGGTCTAGGTCAACAGTGAAAGCCACTATAGACTCTGTTTTCCAGAAAATAAATCTGTCTTTTTGAAAGCTATGAGGTTCCTGGTAATCTGTTACAGCCATAATAGGAAACTAATATACACATCTGCAAAAATTTAAAAGCTGAACAAGATACTTAAATTATCAATAAATGAGCATATTTAATCACACTACTGATTAAATGACACCTTAGCCCAGCCCTATAATCCCAGCCACAAGAAGACTGAGGCAGGAGATCACAACTACAAGGCCAGGCTCTGTAACTTAGTGAAACCCTACCTCAGAAAATAAAAAGGGAGCTGGGGATATAGCTCAGTGGTAGAATGATACCCCCATAACTTATATACACACACACACACACACACACACACACACCATCTTAATAGAACTATAGAAAATATTCTAATGCTTGTGACTCTTCTTTAATTACTATGTTTATAATCATAGGAAAATTTCAAATATCAAATGTATAGTTCATCAGCATCATCACTAAACTTTTGTCTTCACTAATAAATATTATTTGACAACCTCAAAATTATTAAGACACTGTAGCAGCCGAATCTTGATGAATTTCCCTAGTAATTTCTAAAGTTCTTCCTGATTGCTGAAGTAGTTTCACTTTTTCCTTATTTGTATTTAGAATAATTTTTTCTAGACGAAATTCAGAAATATCCCAAACCAAAACAGAAACAAAACAAAACAAAAAAAATCTTTAAGCTGAATTGCACAATGCTCATTTGGGAAGTCTCTAAGAAGGACACCCAAGGCTTTGCAAAGGCTAAGTTCGTGGAGTTCATCAGCATCTCTCTCAGAGAGCTCTGGATTTTCGTTACATACTCTTCTCTGTGGTCGACTTTCAGTAGCAAGAACCTCTGAATACAGTACCTGTCTCATGTTGACACTCCTACAAGGAGCCTGCTGGAGTTGGTTGTGCATCAGGTAAATGAAAATCTTCCATTTAGCACAGTAACCCCTGTGCCTCATCGCACATACGAAGGCACCAGCTTTATCCATAGTGACTCACCGCTAGAATTTTTCAATACTACATTTCCCATTGTTTAGAGAATTTACTGCCTTTATGTAATCGCTTTAAGCAGCAACAAATCAGGAAGCCATCACAAAATTCAGATGAAGCAGCCGTTCTCACTGCCTGGGTTAAATTGTTATTTGAAGACATGTAATTGAAAGTCTGCTCCTAAAATACATCTTCCGATGAGCTAGAGGCAGAAGCATATCTTTTCTCTCTCATTACTTTAAAATCTTTTCTTATGTGGGGTAAACAAATTCAATTTCTTTTCACTGACGCACATAATCATAAAACATTCAATATGCAGCGCTGGGGGTGTAGCTCAGTGGTACAATGCTTGCCAAGCATTTATGAGGCCCTAGGTTCAATCCCTAATATGGTATGCATAAATAAGTAAGCAGATAAACAACTCACAATAACAATGAAGCATCTAATAGTTCTCCATACTATCCTTCTCTTTATTAAAATAGTAGTATTAACTTCTGTGGCAATGGATTCCATGGAACCAACTAGACAGTATCTTCTAACATAAGAAATTTTGGCCAACTCTTGGTGTTTCAGAAACACAAATTGTTTCAATAAAGGCTGTTAGAAATAACTTTGTGTGTGTATGTACGAATTACTCAACAGTGTACTCATAAAGTTTTATATATAAAATTTGAAAACTACAAATACAGGAGACAAAAATCTGATAATGTGCTGTATCTAGATATGCTCACATACCCTGACTATAAGGATTTTTTTACTCTGTAAAAATACTATGGCTTATTTCGATACATTGAGGTATTGTCTGGGAATGAGGAAATTGACATGGAGGAGGGTGGGAATGGCTTCAGCCTGATTAAATATGGAACGTGTGGTCTCATCCATGGCGTCAGCTATAAAAGTACCAAAAAGAGAATCACTCAGGCAAGCACTGACAAGATGCACTGACTGCTGAGGGAGGAGAGATTATTAGCCAGGCCTGTTTGGGGAAATAAAGTCATTTAGAAACAAATAGGAATAATCCTGTTGAAAAGACAAGAAAGAGATAGGTTAGTCTACCATACTGATTTCCTGAGATTGTAAGAGCCGGATCCAAGGCACAGGTAGAACATTCGCCCTTGGGTGGGCGAGGCACAGGCTTGTAACACAGAACAGGAAGCCAGAAGAGGATAGGTGGGGTGAGTCTGGAAGTTTGATACTAGAAAATGGAAGGACTTTCCATTGGAAGGCCTCTGATTTTTGTTGGAAAGGCTGAGATCATCTGCTGAGTATGTGGAGAGGGAATAGAAATTTGCTTTTTTTTTTTAATGTTTAATAAAAGTTAACTAGTCTGGTAGCTTTTGGCAAGTGCCCGAAGTCATTTGGTAGGCACGTGTGCTGTTTTGATATTGTGCACAGTAAAAGGACTTTCCGCACACTCTTGGGAAGGTATCAGGTGCTGATTTGCATCTACTATAATTTACATATTGACTTTTGTCATTAAAGAATGATAGAAACTTCAACTGGGATAGGAATTTAGGCCTCACTTTGTGTTTTCACTGTAAGATCTATTTTCTAAAGTTTATTCCTATGTATTAGTGTGTATATTCATGGATGTGTGATATGTTTTAAATTCAGGTGTGTGTGTGTGTATGTGTGTGTGTGTGCGCACACGTGCTCATGCCATGAGTCACTTGTGGATGTCAGAGACAACTTTCAGTTTCTCTTCTCTTGCCATGAGGTCTGGGATTGGATGCAGTTGTCACAATTGCATGGCAAGCACATGTTGCCTGCCTTATAATATCTAATTTTGTTTGTTTCTCTCTGTGTGTCTCTCTGTTTCTCTTTCTCTGTGTGTGTGTGTGTGTATGTGTGTGTAAAAGCAGTGTGTCTGTGCATGTGAGTGCAGGTGCCAGAGGAGAGTCAGATGCCCTGAAGCTGGGTTACAGGTGATTGTGAGCTACCCAGTGTGTGTACTGGGTTCTCTACAAGAGCAATATGTTGTTGAGTGACAGTCTCTTAACCGCAATCCCTTGAGTCGATGAATCTTAAAGTTACTATAGTCATTAGAGTTAGGTGTGCCTGTAGATTACAAAAAGCCCCAAATACAGTGACTTAAGAAGGCTACATGATTTTTTTTGAGGGGGAGGATAGGTTGACTGAACTGGTCTCATTACAAACTTGGTCTGGACTTTCAATCCTCCTGCCTCAGCTTTCTGGGTGCTGAGGTCACAGAAGTGTCCCAACAGATTCTTGCTCATTCTTTAGGCTCTTAAGTATGCAGTCAGGGCTGGTCTGGGCCTTCCCGAGCATCTCTGGCTCTTTGGTTCTTTCATTATACCAGCTTTCAATTCCACTGCCCAAGGTGATCCATATTCTGAGTAGGAAGATGGAAGAATGCCAAGAAAGAGGGACCATAGGCATGCCCCAAAGATCGGAACCTTATGGAAAGTTCTCAAGTCTCCACGGGACCCGTCCACCTAATGTTTTAAAAGCTGAACCTGGGATACATAGCAACAGTAACTCAAAAGAGTCTGGGGAGTGTTTATTCAGGGTAGTCCTATGCCCAGCTAACACTTCTATCACAGTGGAGGGAGAGGAGCAGATATCAAAGGATGCCACAGACACAAAGCAAGTGTCTTCTTGCTGAGCAACAGCAGACTATAAACAGAGCTCCTGCCGGCACCCTAGAGACTGTTTATACAGAGGCGGGATGGACTGTCCCTGCCGCTGGCTTGACACCTGAAGCCCTTCTGCTCATCCCTCCTGAGGGAATGCTTTTGTGTCTTACAGGGTCTATTTGTTTGTTTCTGTGTTTGGATTCGGTAAAAACCTTTCTTCTCATGTCTAAATGTAGTGTTTTCTGAACTTGGAATACGAGCAATCTGTTCACACTCCAGAAAAAGGGATAAATTACTTTATATCTGTTTTTCCATGTATGCCAAGAGGCTCAGAAATGGATTTGCAGGACTCAAGAAAATAAATACTAACTGTGGGAGAGAAAAAGCAGCATTTTTCTCACCAATCTCAAGCCTAAGAGGGAAGGGTTCTGTAATAAAAGACAGCCTAACAAGGCTAAAACACACACATTTATTTAATGCCAGTTTTATGTTGCATAAGAAGTCTTTGGGAATTTAGAAACTTTTGTGCTTTTCTGGACTGCCGTGCAGAAACCAAAGTGTAATATACTCATAAACTCGGGGCTGGGGGCTTAGCAAGACACATTTGCTCCTATTTTTCTCTGCATCTTCATACATTCTCTCCAGACATGGGGAAAATATCTCTGGAATGAGCATCTCAAAACCAACCTTTTAAAGAAATTTATTCATTTTATGTGTGTGGTTATTTTGCCTCCCTGTATGCCCATGCATATACCCATGGAGACCAAAAAAGGGTGCTAGATCCCTTGGAACTTGAGTTACACACATTTGTGAGCCACCATGGTGTTGGGAATTAGCCTAGTCCTCTGGAAAAGCAGGCAGTGCTCTTAGCCACTAAGCCAGCTCTCTAGCCCAAGACCGACTTTAGAGGTTGATAGAGAACTCCTTGGTGGCCTGCTTTAGGGGAGAAAGGCACATAAGACAGCTAGAATATCTTGTGTTTTCTCAAATACCAGAGGGCCATCTGTTAATGGAACATTCCTGAGCCCTTCCACTGTTACTACATTATCTTGGACGGCCTTAGGTGTGGAACCCACTCAGTTAGCTAAGACAGAGTATTATGTGATCAACTAAATCCCCAAAGAAAACACTTTCATCTATGGTCGGGAGAGACGGTTCAGCCATTAACTATGTATACTCCTCTTGCAGAGGACCAGAGTTGGGTTCCCAGCACCAGCATCAGGCAGTTCATAACTGGTTATAACCCCAGATTCAAGGGAACCTGATGCCTCTGGCCTCTGTAGGCACATATACATGATTAAAATAAAGCAAATCTTCCTTTTTTAAAAAAGCGAATTCATCTGATTTTAACCAAGTTCAGGTAAGCTATCACATTCTCTTTGTTATTTTTTAAAGTTTTTTATTTTTTGAAAATTTCATGTAGTATATTTTATCACTCTTTCCCATTTCCCATCTTCTCTCAGGTCTCCGCCCAATGTCAGTTCTTCTTTCTCTCTTAAAAAACAAAAGAAAAAGAAAACTTAAAAACATGGAGGATTGTTTGGATTGGTCAACTACTTCCTGAGCATGGGGCCTGCCCTGGAGTGTGTTTGGTTTTCCAGTATCACTCCACTGAAGAAAATTAATGTTCCCCTCTCCCGGCAGCTATCAATTTTCCAATGGCTTCTGGCTGGAGATAGGACTCTGTGATCATTTCCCACTCAATGGTTTGGTCTGGCTTTAACTTCTGCAGCCCTTGTGCGTGCTGTCACAGTACATGAGTTCACGTGCGCATTAGCCCTGTTGTGTCAGAAATGCTATTTCCTTAAGTCACCTTAAAGCCACCACTTCTGGCTCTTGCAGTCTTTCTGCCCGCCCGCTTCCTTGAGCCTTGAGGGGAGGAGTGTGATAAGGATTGCATTCAGGAGTGAGCACTCCCAAGTCTTTCTCTCATTCTGTTCATTGTGGCTGTGGGTCTCCACGCCATCACATTCTTGATAGAACTTCGCCGTATTTGACCTTGTTGTAAAGAACAATTGGCTGAAATAATGTTTTTAGATTTGCTTATTTTATTAATGAATTTTAATTTTTCAATTTTAAATTTTTATTTATTTATTATATCAATGAGTGCTTTACATCTATGTATGTGGATGCACCACATGCATGCCTGGTGCTGGATCCTGTGGATCTGGAGTTACAGATGGTTGTGAACCACCATGTAGATGCTGGGTGTTGAACCCAAGTCCTCTTCAAGAGCAACAAGTACTCTAAACCACTGAGCCATCGCTTCAACCCCAAGATATGTTTGTTTAAAAAATGTTTAAATAAAAAGTATAAAGATTTTTGTATATTTATTTATTTATGGGGGACACTGCCGTGGTTGTGCTTCTGGAGGTCAAAGGACAACTTGAGGGGAGTTGGTTGTTTCTTTCCACAAGGTGGATTCTGGGAATCGACAAGCTTAGTGGCAAGCATCTTTTCCTATTAAATCAACCATCTTGCTGGCCCCAAAGTTTTATATATATAAATTAAACCAGTGTCTACTAGTGAAGGGTAGATTAGGCTTACAGGAAACAAAACTGAAGAGAAAGTTAAACATTTTACCAGTGCCATATTTTAAAGCTTGGATCATTTTTCAGTTCCTTTTCATTTTCTTGATCTCCCCAGATGTCCTGGCTCTGACTGGTAGAAGCTCTAGGAAGGTTACTTAGCACCTTTTAGACACAGACTTCAAAGTAGACTTTTCTCTGGCTTTTCTTGTTCCTCCTTCTGCCTTACAAGACAGAGGGCAACTTCACACAGTCATTTGATGCTTTCTTGAAAGAGCTTCTAAACTATCCTGGAGTCTTTTAATTTAAACTGTTATGTCTTATATGAAGGACCCAGAATATGTGTGCCACAACATATTAATACTGCAAAGTTGTTAATAATATGTTCCTAGCATAATGCTGGGCATCCAATCCTGGGCTTCACACACGCTAGACAAGGGCTCTCCACTGAGCTGCACTCCCAGCTCAGTGTTGCCATTCCAAAATAAGAATTAAACCTGAACCATATGGGCTATCGAGATGGCTCAGCAGGTAAAGGTGCCTGGTGGCCAGCCTGACTCACAACCTGAGTTCCATCCCGGGGAACCACATGGAGAACCTACTCCCCTTTATTTCCCCTAATATTATTACTATGAATTTCAATAAGTCTTTCTAAAGCACCTTCTAAGAAGTATGTACTAATTTGAATTCCAGTATTCTTAAACACAGTTACAAAGAGTGCCTGATAACTTGTTAGTACTCTGCCCAGAGATCTTGTATATTTATTGGTTATTATTCTAATTTGGTTTGAAGTCTTCCTTCGAGTTCTGGATCTTAATCTTCCAATTTTACAAGCCTGGAAACAAGAAATAAACTCTAAGGTGCTCAGTAGTGACTTCAGGGTGTGCTAAGAACTGAATTTGAACTTACTGCTTTGTAGTATTGTAATCTAACTGCTGACCTATATTTTAACTATATATATTCATATATATATACATATATATATATATATATATATATATACATATATATTCAACTATTAGCTGCTGAAGTGGACACCAAGGGTAGTTATTTTTTCCAGAGTGAAGCCTTCAGAAAAATTATTTGGAAAGATTTGAATATTGCAAAATTGATGAGCATAAATATCCAGTTACTATTCCGGTCACTTAATTAGTTCTCTGACTTAGAACAGAAGTTATATTTATGACCAATGTGGTATCCTTTGTCAAATGAAACTCATTAGCCAACAGTTGAGGAGACTAATTAAAAAATCCAAAATCCACTAACAAAAGGAGTAGCACTCTGGAAACAGTGTGATTCCCGTAGAAATTCTGAGAGACACTCCACCTTCAGTCTCTGCAAAATCTCTGCAGCACATGAGGAACCCTGTATGTTATTACTCAAGCGGTAAAAATGAACCTCTGCTAAGGAGGTCTGACTCTGGGAGGTTCAGTCCTGACATGTCAGTCACTCTGTAGAGATCCAGAGAGGAGATGACGCCTTAAACTCACCCCCTGCTCTCCCATCAAAGCCCAACGTGTCTCTCCGAATGTCCCTGAGGCTATCGAATCCTGCCCATCTTTCTCACTCACAGTTTAAAGAGGCCCCTTCCCTGCTGCTGTTACCTCTTACGTTCACACTTGGCCTTTTCAAAGCAGGCTTAGGGTGGGGATTTATAGTCCGGGGATATCTTTGAGCAAGAAAAATGGATATTCTTGTCTCAAACTAAATTACAACCCTGTTCTTGTAACAGCTATAGAATGAGGTTGTCAAATTCCCATTACATCTAATTCTCTAGGCCTAAACCTACAAGACCGGAGAAGTATTTATTCAACTGGTGTTCATAGTTTTCTGCAAGGTTGTCAATGGATGAAAGGGAAAATGTTAGGTCAGTGTCTAAAGGGCTTAAAGTAAATCTGGTTATTTGGAGAATATCCAGATAATGGTCTGAAAAATTCTTTGAAAGTGAAATTTGAGATAGGATGGGTGGGGCCTCTCTATCCGATGAATGTCTAAAAGGCCAGGCAGGGGCTGAGCTTTCCATTTCAGCCCTCAGTTTTGTGCATTTGATGAGAAAGTAGCTTGGCTGGTAGAGTCCATAATAGAGGCTGAATCGACTAAGGGTTTGGTGAGCAATTGCAAACCTGATCTTGTCTAGAAGGCCTGGGGGAGGGGAAAGCTAGTGGCCTGGTGTCCATCTCAGCTTCAGTGTTAACCATGCCCTGTGTGGCACTGACATCTGACAGAGCAGTTACTGAAACATATGAAGGAACTGGGTAAGTTGTTTGTGCTCTACTCTACGAGTGATAAGCCGCTTACTCTCCCCTGAAAGACAAGAGTGCTGTGGGATATTTAACTAAGTTTGTATGTCTGGCACATGCTAACAGCCAGAACAAGCATTACCAAGCTGCCAGGTTGACCTATGGCATCTTTGCTACCAGTTACTCTTATACACTTCCGACTGGTCATTCAACAAACATTAGGTAGAGAAAGATGCAAAGATGTCACACTGTGAGGGAAGGCCAGTTACACATTACTATATAAGGCAGACCACGGGCCACAAGAGGAATTCAGTTAAAACCCCATGGAGCTTCAAGTGGAAAACAGTTCTTTCAGTTGATAAGCTTAAGCAGGATGTTAATGAGCAAGTGGTCAGAGTATGTGAATGACAGACTAATTCAGTTTACCCAGAGCGTGGAGTGAATGAATGAAGGGGCAAAGTGATATGAAATAAAAAGGGTAACTCGGTAAAAGTCCCAGAGGCAGGAGCAGACCAGAATAATATATATATATATTATATATATATATATACCAGAAATTGTGATCTTTGAGCAGTGAGACTGTATGATTAATAAGATACTATTCTTACCAAGAGACAATTTACGGGGAAGCTTTGTGGAAAAGGGACTGCAGAGAAAAGATACTAAATCCATTTAGGACGTGGCACAGATACAGTTTATGTTAGGCAGTCTCCCATCGCTGTAGCAAAATACCCAACAGTGTCAACAGAATGCAGCCCGGGGATACTGTTCAGTGGTGGAATACTTGCCTAGAATAGCACCTGTGGAGCCCTGGGTTCAATCCCTGGTACCAAGAAACAAGAGCAAGGCAGAGATTCCAGTACATGAAGGCCGATCCTTTCTGGGGCTGAGTAGGTAGTACATCTTAGTGGGCAAGTGTGGAAGAGAAAGCTGTCTACTTCTATCCCTCATGGCAGCTGGGAGGAGAGACTGGAAGGGTCAGGGACAAGATACACCCTTCAAAGACCTGCCCCTTTCCACCTACTTCTTCCAACCAAGCTAACTTTCCAATAGCCCATTCAGCGTAAGTTCAATGATGAGTCAACTCACTGATGAAATTAGCACTCCTGTGATCTGTGCATTCTGAATATGGCATGGAGGACCAGCCTTAACTCATGAGCCTTGGTGGGGGATGCTGCATATCTAAACAATAATAAAGTGGAAGACTGTGATGTGTCAATCTAAGATTACAGCAACGAACTCAGAAGGGGAAAGATGAATATGATAGTTGAGAAGCCTAAATATACCAAGATGAGCAAGTGTGTTGTTGATTAGTAATGAACAGGGCCAAAAATAGCATAGATGCTTGTAGCTTCTTGTATCTTTTGTCACCATAACAACATATGTTATGTCCATTTCTGTCTTTATTTTATTAGAATATAGGACTTTTTTTTTTTTTAGATTTAGGTCAACTTGCATGTTTAATAGATGTAAGCCAGGGCTGGAGGGATGGCTTAGTGGTTAAGCACACTGGCTATTCTCCCAGAGGACCCTAGTTCAATCCCTAGCACCCACATGGCAGCTTACAACTGTCTGTAACCTGACACCCTCATACCAATGCACATAAGATAAAATCGAATACTTTATTTTAAAAAATAGATGTAAGCTGTTTGATGACCAATATTTTCTCATCAGGAATTAAAAGTTAATTCCCTGTAACTTCTCTGATGTGTTCTTCCTGAACTGAGATATTTAACATCCATTCTTAGTGAATCCCCACTTACTATTGCGAATGAATCTCAGGGGTAGAGTGCTTTGCTTAGGACATTCAAGACTCTGGGTACCTCAGTAATTAAATAAGTAAATAAGTGTAGTAAATGATTGTCATTCCTAGATGGTTTCCATCCTGGCTGCTTGTTAGAACCCCCTAGGGACAGGGTTTCTCTGTATAGCCCAGGCTGCTCTGGAACTGTCTGTGGACCAGGCTGGCCTCCAACTCAGAGATTCTCCTTCCTCTGCCTCCTAAGAACCGAGATTAAAAGCATGTCCCACCACACCTGGCCTTAACAGATGATTTCTGGTTTTGTTGGTTTGTTTTAGCTGTTTATGGAGGGAGAATTGAAACAGGTCTCACACTGTGGACCAGATTGGCCTGGAACAAACCATATAATCTAGGCTGACTTAGAACTTACAGCAATCCTCCTGCCTCGGCCTCCTGAGTGCTGGGATTGTTGACATGAACCACCATGACTGGCTTTGGAATATTTGGTATCAGTATTTATACTTTAACCTTCCCAAATGGCTACACTATGCAATTTCAGTTGAAATGGCTGACCCTGAACCTAGTTTCTAAGTATGTTTGCATTCATTGCTCTCTATCCAATTATTTCAAAACTCGAAAACATACAGTCTGGGTAGGTCCTTTAGTATTTAGTATTCCTTGGTTATCTCATCTCACTCCACAACCCTCCAACTTGAAACGTGAAGGATCCCAACTAATACCAGAAGTCTTCCTTTCCACGTGTTTAAAATCAAACTGAACATAACACCACTTGATAACAGGAAAATCCAGAAACAGCGTGGGTCTTTGGTGACAGGACCTGTGTGTCAATCAATACAAAATATTAATTCTCTTATTTACACACACAGATACACTGAAAAACTGAAATACAAAGGCAGCGCATGACAGAGGAAGACACCTGAGACCAACGTCTGGGACTCCATATTGACAGAGCATGTCACACGTGTGGATACACAAACATCTTCACACACATACTACACGCACATATTTAATCATCCCTATATCATCAGAAACAATCATCCATTAACTTTTTATATGTTGAAAATATACTGAAGCCATTTATTCAAAAGATGATTCTTGAGTTAACTTGGTACATTCCTGTATTTGGGGAAGCCGAAGCAGAAGGGTTGCTTGAGTCCAAGGATTGAATTCAGCTTAGATAACAATTAAACACTTCATCTTGAAAATAAATACAGAAGCAGGTGCTTTAAAAATAGAAGTGTAAAGCTGGGCAGTAGTGTCACACACCTTTAATCCCAGCACTCAGAGGCAGAGGCAAGTGGATCTCTGTGAGTTCGAGGCCAGCCTGGTCTACAGAGTGAGTTCCAGGACAGCCAGAGTTACAATAGAGAAACCCTGTCTCAGGAAAAAAAAATAGAAGAAGAAAGAAAGAAGAAATAGAAGTGTGAAAAGAGAGAAAGTAAGACTGTACATTCATATTTGTTTATATGTGTGTCAGATGAACCCAGAAAAAGGAAAAGAACATGCCAAATATAAGGATAAATCAAGAAGATGGAATACAAATTTATTACAGTTATGTAAAACATGCATATGGGCCAGGCACAGAAGATAATATGCAAATTTGAAGATCCTTGTCAGCTTCGTGGAATCCCAGGTGATTTTTTTTCCCTTTCTCAAAACTCATTTTAATCAACTTGGCTAGCCCATGAATAATATTTTAACCTAAATTGGTCAATATATAGGTTCAACTGCGCAAGATCCAACATACTGACAAAGAAGATTACAATTTATTTTTCTCTGATATTACAGTCCAGATACAAGCACCACGGAGGTGATCCAATGGTTTTACTCTCATGTACCCCAAGCTCCTATCTTTTTAGCCTGCCTCCCTCCTGATGTTCTCAATGTCTGCATTCCAGCCAGCAGGAAGAGAGAGAACAAGAGGCAAGCACATTCTGCTCCTAGAAATTAGTGCCTGGAACACAGGGGAGGGAAGGAAGGAAGGAAGGGAGGGAAGGAGGGAAGGAGGGAGGAGAGGGGAGAGAGAGAAGGAAGGAAGGAAGGAAGGAATGAAGGAAGGAAGGAAGGAAGGGAGGGAGGGAGGGAGGGAGGGAGGAGAGGGGAGAGAGGGAAGTAAGGAAGCAAAGAAGGAAGGAAGGAAGGAAGGAAGGAAGGAAGGAAGGAAGGAAGGAAGGAAGGAAGGAAGGAAGGGTAGGAAAGGAAGGACTGCGCTAAGAATAAGTCTAGTTTTGAAAGGTCCACTAGGAAAACTCCATAATGAGCGGTTCTTGACAGATCCCGGGTGTAAGACCATGACATTCTCTCATTGGCCTTATAGATGTCAGGTTAAGGTAGGAGAGGAGTAGGATGCTTTGCAATATATCCGGTTATTATCTATACTCCCTTAACGTGGGATGACCGTTTCAATATGTAGGCAGATGCCCCTCACTCAGCTCCATTACTTCCGATTCCAGACCAACTCATCTTTCTGTGACCTTCAGAGTTCAAGACCACAGCTAATGTCATTATTAGAGATCATCTTAGCCAAGACTGTAATGATAAAGATTTCCAAGAGCTGTGAGGTGAATTAGTATTCCCCTTGCTGATTTGTCTGAGGCGTGTACGATAACCACTGAATTCTGGGACGCACCTCAGTGTGAATCTGTCAGTGAGGGAAATAAAAGCATTGCCACTCAAAACGGACATCGTGTTTGCAGTTCAGTTTGCTCACTTTCAACCAAATTCAGCATTGGGAGAATATTCTGTAATGACTCTCGAGGCATGCCTTATTGGTAAGCGAATACATACCTTTCAAATATTTATTGGAGGTCATTTAAGCAGGTGCAAAGATAAATCAATGCAAATGTGAAGATCTATTCTTCCTGCTAAATTATTAGTAATCATCACTCTATACGCCCCAGAGCTGCTATGGTGTGAAGGGATGCGAAGGGACAGGAGAGAGTGCCCAGCATGTTAATATGCTTAATGTATCCTTATGCCAAAAGCACATGACATAATTCATTACATATTATGTGACTTCCTGGCATTGCTCATAGGAAGCCATTTCAAAGTCATATTACTCATGATGGGAATGACTCAAAATTGTGCCTTTCTTAGAGCCATTGATTTAAGAAGTATTTTCTTGAAAGGAAAATTTTAACAGTCTAGAGAACTAAAATAACCACCAATTCCCCCCTCCAAAAAAATCATTATTTTCCTTGTAAATCAGGCCTTCTTGGTTTCTGTATCCGTCAAAGGCTACACGGCCACCCCACCCAAGCCTTCCCCACCCCCTCCCCTACCCAGTCCCTTGGTGACAGCACATTCCCAATGTCCGAGGAGCAGCTCACAGGAATTCTGCTCAGCTCCTCTCAATCCAGCAAAAACTAGTAAAGACTTTCCAACTCTTCTCTCTACCAACAGTGTACAGTTTGAATTCCTGTGGCATCTGAGGCATTTTCTAATTTGGATTCACCCTTTCAGCATCATCGCACTAAAACCCCCAAACATACCTGTTTGCTAAATAAGTTAAAAAAACAAACAAAACCAAAACAAAACATGGCATTCTGCTACGCGTCATTTCAGTCTAAACACTGAAATGCCAGCCCCGTCCTGTTCCAATTACATGAAAATCCAATTCTGGTGCTCAGCTTGCTTGCTGCTTCCAGAATTAATCTCATGCAATCTCATCCAGAGGGGTTCCTCCTACTACCCCTTCTAGTAATGATGTATTTATTGGAATACATTATGTTGATCTTGAAGCTATGTGCATCTCCGTAATTTATTGAGCAAAATACATAGAAAAGAGGATGTGGAGGCTTGCTAACCCTAACTATAGTTTCCGGTCTGAACAGCCACTTTCCCAACTCATCAGAACAGATTACAGCCTACATAGAATCCACAAAGAAGAAACCGGCTATCGCAGAGCTCAGAGGCCCTCGTTAGCTGCTCAGTCCTGCCGAGTGACACCGTGGAAATACCACACGATGAGCAGCTCAACACTTGAGGCTCGACTAGAAATATGACAGCACTTTCAGCTCAGCTCCTCACAGCTGGTGACAGCTTTGTCCAGACTGCGAGCATCCCAGCCCTCCAAGAATTACTACCGCAATATTTATTGAGCAATAACAATTGCTAACTGCGATTCAGAGTGTTGAATTGGACATCATCTTTACCCAGGAGAATTGTAATTTAAATCCTACAGGTCTACAGAAATGTGAGGAGAAAGGGCAATGTGACTTGCTCTGCCCTTCTCATCCCCCGCACCCTCCCCCCGCCACATACTCAATGTGTTCCATAAACAATGCGATATGCCTCCGGTGACTGAGAACACCCCTTGACATTGAATTAGGCACTCGGCGAAGATGTGTTAACTTCATCTCCGGCTGAGACGATGCAGTTTGGGATGTGACTTCCCATATACACTCCTAACAAATTAGTACAGCTTCTCAAAGTGATTAGTGCTCAAGCATAGACTATGATGTGTGTGACCAAAGATGTAGCCAAGGCTGGCACTCGGGAAAAAAAACCGTGGAAAGACTGTAAATATAAACTACAGCTTCCTAACAGCATCAGCCCAGCCCCTGCTCTCCGTGGGTGTTCTCTTTATTCCACAGAGCGCCTCCCATTCTGTCTCAGCTAATCTCTGCTAAACAGCCCCCTGGCAATGAGCCAATTAATGAATTCTGTCCTAAAGTTAAGGTTTACTTTAACCAAAATAGTACATGTATGTAGTTTAAAAAATAAAATATGACAAAAATTAACCCCAAGCCCAGACTTCCCCCAGACCTATTCCTGACTCTTTAAAGATGATCACTTTCAATTCTTTGAGTTATTTCTTTTGGTCTTCATAACTGTTTCTAAAATGATAGGTATAAGCTGTTGTTTCTTGATTTTTTTTTTAATTTTAAGAATTATTTATTTTTTCATTCACACACTCTCCAAAGCACATACATATTTTTCCCTAATCTGTCTATCCAACATACTCACAGCATATATGTAAGTTAAATCCATAATCAAATTTTACATAATTATAAGTCTATATATATTATTTATACCCCCATCATGAAGTATAGTATAATCACCTTTTTGTATTTTTTTTTTTTGCTTACTTTTCTGTTACACCTGTTGTCAATTCATTCTGTTTATTAAAACTCCTCTCAAAGTACTGAAAAAAACATACATGGTCTATTGATCTAATTTTTTTTATTGGTGACTTCCCGATGGACTCCCTGTCCTGTGACAGGGTGGACTGCTATTTTGTAGGTTCTCAATCTCCCACTGTGGGCTTTCCCTTGCCGTCACCTGGGAGTGCCTTGATCTCTCCCATCAGGCCCTTTACCTTTCTTAGTCTATATCCTATGCGGTCTTCTTTCTTATCTCATTTTTTCTACTGATGCTGGGGTAGAATCCAGGGCCACACACATGCTAGGAAAGCCTTTACCTTTGCACCACACCCCAGTCCATACTTAGTTTTAGAAATTATTCCATTTATGTATTATGTGAGCAGTGTGTGTGTGTGTGTGTGTGTGTGTGTGTGTGTGTGTGCACGCACGCATGCGCTAAGGTGTACATGTAAAAGTTATAGGACATTTTGCAGGAGTCAGTTTGCTCCCTCCACCATGTGGGTCCCGGGAATTGAACTCGGTCCTCAGGGTGGGTGGCAGTCCCTTTACCTGCTGAGCCACCTCACCTGCCCCAGTTCTTCACTGTAGCAGACCGTGCCCCCCTCCGGCCCTGTGTGACTGTGGCAGCAGTAACGTCTAAAACCACCTATACTCAGGAAACAGAGTTTCAATTCGGCGTTTCCTTTCTGAATTGTAGCATTTCTCCATTGCTTTGTAGTTTTTAGTATTTAGCGGACAGGAAAGTATAGTCAGTAGCAGAATCAGACTTCAAACCCAGGCTATTGCTCTCCTATCATAGCTATCTTCTATGTAATAAAGTGCGGACGGCTAAAATGAGACTAGTTCTGGCAGGGTCTGCAGTCTGATATGGGGCCGTTTGTAGATCTAAAGCTTGAGCTGAAGAATCATATTAGAAACCTAATAAAGATATGGGACCAAAACACAGGGCAGGGCCTTACAAGCCAGGGGCATGACTGCTCTTCTGTTTCTACTCACAGTATCAAATTGAAAACATGCCCTAGAGTTTTTGAGACTCTAGAAATTGGGTGTTGGGACACAACCCTCCATTGGTCACTCATTACTGCACATCTTGCCAGGAGAAGCCCTGACCGTCTTTCTTCCAGACTGTCTTTTGAAGGATATATGTGTCACAAAGGACCATGGGAGATGCAGGCAGTGTCTGGGCAGGCTAGCTTCAGCCCAGGAACATAGAGACATTGCCTCCTGGAGCAGACATGCGCTCTATGCATTTCAAATGATTTGGGGGTCTCTAAACTCAGGATTCCTGTAATAGTCTCTACTGCAGGGGCAAATGTTGCCTGGTGGATTTATGTCTAGGTCTTCAACTCGATCCCATTGACCAACTTGTCTGTTTTTGTGCCAATACCGTGCTGTTATTATTATTACAGCTTTGTAGTGCAACTTGAAATCAGAGATGGTGACACTTCCAGCAGTTCTTTTATTATTCAGCTATTCTGGGTTTTTGTGTTTCCATGTCAAGCTGAAAATCGTCCTTGCAAGTGGAGAGTTCCCAATAAATATTTGTTGAATCTAAATTGCAGAGAAGGTCTGGACCAGTATCAAGCTGTATTAATTACCATTTTTGTCACTGTGATAAAAAAAAAAAAATTCTGACAAAAGTCATTTAAAGAAGGAAAGGCTTATTTGGGCTCAGAGTTCCAGAGTCCAGCCCATCATGGCCTAGAGGTCCTGGCAGGAGGAGCTTGAGGCAGTTGGCCATTTTACATCAGCAATCAAGACGCAGAGGAAGATGAATGCAGTGCTCAGCTTACTTTCTCCTATCCATTCGGTCCTCAGCCTGTGGGACGGTGCTTATTGCAATTAAGGTAGATTGTTTCTGTAAATAATTCCCCACAGGCATGCCCAGAGGCGTATCTCCTAGGTGATGCTAGGTCCTGTCAAGTAGACAGTAAATATCAACTATCACAAAGATCTTCCACTTTAAAATGGTACATAAAGACTCTTCAGACCCATTAAAGGGTGGTCTTTAACCTCCTAACGCTGCAACCCTCTAATGCAGTTCCTCAGGTTGCGGTGACCCCCCTCTAATACAGTTCCTCAGGTTGTGCTGAGCCATAAAATTGGTTGAGCCCAACCATAAAATTATTTTTGTTGCCACTTCATAACTGTGATTTTGCTAATGCTTACGAATTGTAATCTCAATATCTGATACGCAGATGGTCTTAGGTGACCTCTGTGGAAAGGTCATTCCACCCCCAAAGGAGTGGCGTGACATACTGCATTAAAACCTGGGGATCTGACGGCTAGGTGGTGCATGCCCTTAGTTCCAGCACCCATGAGGCAGAAGCAGACAGATCTCTGTGAGTTCAAAGAGAGCCTGGTCTATATAGTCAGTTCCAGGACAGCCAGAGCTACATAATAGAGAGACCTTGTCTCAAAAAACAAAAAACAAAAAAAAAAAAAGAAAAGAAAGAAAGAAAACTACCTTGGCATCCGAGCTAGACAGATGGCTCACCAGTTAGGAGTACTAGCTGCTCTTCCTGAGGGCCTGGGTTCAATTTCCAACACCCACAGAGTGGCTTAACTCCAGTTCCAGGGGCTCTGACACCCTCTGCCAGCCCGAGGGCACCAGACACACGTGTGGTGCAGACATGCTGGCAGACAAATTACCCAGTCACATAAAATAACAATAATAAAAAAATAAAAGCCTCCAGATTCCTCTCTACATAAAATAAGAAACTCTTTGCCTTGTAGCATGCAAATCTTGTAGCATGGCATCTTCAATAAAAGGCTTCAGCTGACCCTAGACAAAACAAGACTTTGGGAAATGCACCAGGGTTAACTACACGTCTTGGATTAGTAAACGAAGATGAAGGTAGAAAATAAATGTGATTCCCACTCATAGTCTTGAATCTGGGGCTCGTTCTGTTGGAAAGAAAAGAAGCAGTTACCACTTCTGAACTCAGAACCGAGAGCTAAGGAAAATCGCCTTCGTGGCAGAGTATAAAATAATCTAGTGGTAGGTGGACGTGTAGCAAGAAAGGTCATTGGTGAGCAATGAGATGTTCTAGACCAAGGTGTCAGATGTTTAACTAACGGTGCTAGTGTTGACGTCATGCAGAGTTGAAAACTACCATCTTACTGTATTTCAACTTCATAGAAAACAATCAGCTACCTTCAGTGGCCGTGCTTGTCTTATGGCTGTGGCAGAGATTGCTTCACAGAATAATTACCTCAAGTGGGTCAGTTGTTTACGGTTTCTATTTTTTATATGTAGTTCTTAGTGACCTGAATATGAGGGTATTTCATTTAAAACAAAGTTGTTTTCTTATGGTAAAAACTCTATTGTCTTTAATACCAAGGGCTTAGGAACACCACTTTTTCTTTAGAAAGTTCCTAATAAAGAAGAAAAATAAAATAAAGTCAGTATGTGACAATTCACACTCAAGCGCTCCTAGTTCACAACTGAAACAAAAACTTTTAAGTAGGATTGTTTATTTGAACACAGACTCTTCTGTTTAAGAGAAGAAACCATCTTGAAGCAGCAAGGCAGGAATTTGAGAGTCCGGAGAAACAAATCGAAACTTCGGTTGAAGCGTTTAGTTTACAAGCGAAGTTTTTTTAAAAATGTGATTAGAATAGGGAACGTTGATGGTCCTATCACAGGCCTGCCTGGATGATGATTCTATTACAAGTCAGGCTTGCTCATCGCAGGCTGCTGTGGCTAGCATTCCAGTTATTCGGGGCAGAAGAAATCACCTCATTATTCGTATTCCATTTGTGACCAGAAACTCATCCACTCAAACAGTGCGGTCTTTCGGCAAGCAGGATCATTTAGGTTTTCCATCTCAGGGGCTATTGAGACACGTTGGGTGGACATTATTGGGCTCAGGCGGTGGTTTACTTTTTCATTTTTCTCTTTGCTGACCAGAGGAAATCACGCACCATTATGTGCAACTGTGCCATCATTACAGATTTATGAAGGAAATAAATGACTTCTTTGATGAATATAGGAATGCAGACGCTTTAAGGAGATGATTTCCTTAAGATAGAATTCCTTTTCCCGCTCTCCACATGGGTCTCTGTTAAACTCTATCCTTCTCTGGACCTACTAATTAATCCCAATGTAGAAATTTTTTTAAATCTTCTTGTTTTTTAATTTTCACGTGACCTACCACTACCATATTCAAATCTTTTCTTTAAATCAATTTACTTTATTATTTTTAATTGTATGTTACATATGTAGGGCAAGTAGATTTGTGCACCAGTGCGGGTGTCCACAGATGAAAGGCACCCCCCTGGAGCTGGAGTTGCAGATGGTTGCGAGCCCTCTATCCTGGGTGCTGGGAACTCAGGTTCTCTCTGAGAAAACAAGAGCTCTTGATCACTGAACCATGTTTATGTCCGTCTATTCTTTTAATTTACAATTATATTAAGTATTTCTTTTGTGAGCGAAGTGAGTCATGTGGAAAATGTCAGTGCCCTAGTAGTAAGCAAAGGATATAAAAAAAGAGAGTGCTCCCCAAAAGGACATTCCCCAAAGAACGATGACAGCTTCAGCTCAGCCAGATCTCAAAGAATGGGACTAGTTCCTAATCATTTTTTGTGTACAATTCTCAAATACAAGCTAGGAAGAATTACATTTACTCATAAGACCCATAGAAATGAATTTAGCAAAACACTGAATAACTACCAATCTCGTGGCTTATAGAACTAGTTCCCCTCTGTAATATAAACAAGATGATGGGATAAATGGAGGTGAGGAAAAAGGGGTGGTGGTAGATTTCCAAGGACGACCCAAAGATTACTGAGATACCCTCTGCACAGCGTGACTTTGTAACAAGGGAATGGACCTGGGCTTGGCTACGGATGATGGCAGACACACAGCTACTGTCCAACCAACTGGAAAACACTCCCTACATGCATGCAGAGTCATCCTAGATAACAGAGCTTTAGTCAAGCCACTGGTCCTCCAAAAACCACCAATAAATATTTTCGTAATCCGCCAAGTTTTGGACAATGTGTTACTCAGGAAGTGCTAACTGATACAGAAGGCATTATCAGGAGTGTGGTGGTTTGAATGAAAATAGCCCTCATAGACTCATATATTTGAATGTCTGGTTCCCAGTTGGTGGAGTGGGATTACAAGGTGTGGCCTCGTTGAAGGAGGTGTGCCACTGGAGGTGGCCTTTAAGGTTTCAGATAGTCCATGCCAGCCCTAGTCCCTCTCCCTCTCTCTCTCCCTCCCTCCTGCTTGGGATCAAGTACAAGTGTTGAGGAGTTCAAGATGCAGCACTACCTAGTTAAGAGATGACTTAGCTGGAGAGATGACTCAGTGTATCTCAGCACCTATATCATAAGCTGAGTACCTGCACTTATAACTCCAGCAATCTGGAGGGCAGAGAAAGAAGGCTCTCTGGGCTTGATAATACGAAGGATGGAAATGGGCAGACTCTTGGGGTGGTTTCTGGCTATCAGCATATCTGGAAAACACAAGTCCAGGTTCAAAGAGAGACACCACCTCAAAGGAATAAGGTGGAGAATGTAGAGGATGAGACTCAATTCTCTCCTCTGGCCTCCAGGGATAACTGTGCGTAAACACATACATGTATATACCACACTGGAACATATGTGTACACACAGCTACATAGTTACAAAGAGGCTATTTTTGATTGAAAAGAAGGTATCTCAGAGGATAGAGGAGGGAACCCAGAGAATAATAATAAAGTCCTTTCCAGAACTTCCGGGGACAATAAGCTCACGTTAAGCTTGTCCTCAGACGAACTCCACCTCATTAAGGAATGTACCACGCTTGCAGAGCTGAGGGAGCTGGGCAGTCATACTCGACTAGACTTTAGAATTATCGGGCACCATTGGTGGCTCCGTGCCTTTGTCCCTTCTTTGAGTGAGAGCATGGCAGTCATTGTACCCTTATCTCGCTATGTGTGGGGCCTGTGGTATGAAGGGCCAGCATCAAGGGAAGTTACACCCGGTAAGCTGTATTTAAGGAGCATCATCTACACCTGGGCTAGTTCTAAATCACAGCATCCTGGTTTAGATCTTGTTCCTTTAGCATCAGATAATGAGGAAAGTTTCTTGAAAGCAAGGATTTCTGACGTCTTGCTCCCTGATTTGTCCCAAACATGAAGAACAATGATTGACTTATGATAGGCCTTGAATGGGGGATTAAATTTTAATGTCATTTTGTGAGGGGGTTTTTTATTATATATTATCAGACAGGTGTGGCTTCTTTCTTTTTTTCTTTCTTCCTTTCTTTCTTCCTTCCTTCCTTCCTTCCTTCCTTCCTTCCTTCCTTCCTTTCTTTCTTTCTTTCTTTCTTTCTTTTTGTTTGTTTTTCAAGACAGGGCTTCTCTGTTTTAATGATGGCTGTCCTGGAACTCACTCTGTAGACCAGGCTAGCCTCGAACTCACAGAGATCCACCTGCCTCTGCCTCCCAAGTGCTGGGATTAAAGGCGTGCGCCACCACTGCCCAGGTTTTCTTTTCTTTCTTTTTTAAAAAAATAATGAAAATTAAAAAAAAACAAAAAACAAAAAACGATGTGATCTAAGCAAAGAGAGGGACTGGGGAAGGGGGTCTGGGGACCTTGGGAGGATGCGACTGAGTCTCCCCGAGGTGGAGTGACTGGGTCCTGATCACATTGTCTCTTCTCCCAGAACATCCAACCCTTCCTGCTGAACCCCCTGCCTTGCCATTTCTCAGATGAAGAAATGCTCACTGAGTGGTCGCTGATAGGTCAGACGGAGCAAGAGGCCCTGCTGGAACGCTGGAGTCAGCATCTTCCTGGAGCCAATGGTCATACACTTGCCTCCCTGTCCTCCAGGGGACACCGTGCCTGGGAACAACCATGAGCAAAAGAAAGCAATAAGGTGAGATTCAGTGCTGGACTCCGAAGAGCATGCTGTGGTCAGAGTTGCTGGGTCTCATTGGCCCAGGCTGGCCTTGAACGGGCAATCCTCCTGCCTCAGCTATCTGAGTGCTGGAATTACAACATTCCAGCTTGTAGCTCTTCATTTGTTGCTCTTGGACCTAACCAGCCCATGAATATTGGGACTGAATGGTACACAATTAGAGGGAGAACCTGGCAGGCAATTCTGGGAAGCCCTTTTCCAAATGGTCCCAAGTGAATTCCTGCCCATTAGAAAAAAAGAGAGCCCTGAAGGCATCTTCCTGCTCAAAGCAGCCATCAATAGTTTTAGGGAGATAAAACCTCAATGTGAATCAAGCCATTCGTTCAGAGAAGCATAAGAAAATAAAAGAATTTCCTTCAAAGCTCCGAAGAGGATCAGCTTGTGCCCTGACGCGTGAGATTCCATTACTAATGTCTTTTTACTCATAACTATAGTATTATGACTGCTCGTAAAATTACCTGGCACGTTCTACTTCGTCCACTGACGAAATCTGTGCTTTCCCACAGGAAATCTCACAAGGTGGCCGTACATTGGATGGAAACTAATTTCCTTATGCTTTTTCCCTACTCAAAATTTATATCAGTCATTGGTTTGCAGAATGAATGACCCTTGACTTAATAGTTGGAAGACACAAAATTAAGTAAATTGAGCCTGCAATAAGGACGTCATTTAGCAATTTTGTTATGTCCCATTTATCATGTGAATGTGTGGCTGCACTAGGATATGAGTAGCTAGTTATTTTCCATTTCTATTTTTACACTAACAAGATTTTACACTAACTAAAGTCAGAATAAAGAGAAAAGGAAGAAAGTCACCTAACAGGAGATCTACGAGTATCTGACTTGTGGCTGGGTACTTTTCTGGTTGGGATCTTTAAAATTGTTACAGTCTAAGTTAATAAGAGAAAGGATATTGATTCAATTAGTTTTGAAAGTGAAGTTTTCCTGGCTAACTGACATTTGACTACTTCTGTCCTTCAGGTTAGCAGCAAATGAATGAGGAAGGATTTACTCTTGATAGAATCCTATTCTTAAGACAAAGGTTGTCTTTAGAGCCATTAACAGAGTATTCGCTCACATAATTACTGTGAGGGATTTGTTGTCGTGTGTGTGTGTGTGTGTGTGTGTGTGTGTGTGTGTCTGCGCATGTGCCATTTTTCAGCATGTATCCCATTTCATTAAAATGTGTAAGATCAGCTAGTATGGGCTGTTTGCTGCCTCCTGAGTGATTGATAAGCTTGGGAGCCTCAGTAGGATTAAGTCTTGGAATAAACAAGGATTATTTATTTATTTATCTAGCTTCAGTGATTCAGAAGGTCCTCCCTCGCTACAATAAAACACGTTTTGTGTATCAACAGACAAACCTTCATTATATAAGGTTAGGCTCCCCATGAATTCTTTCAACCATCAAGACAGAAATGGCAGGTGTCAGGGGGTAAAGCAATGCAGAACTTCCCCAACTAAGTATCCTTTCCTGTTGCTGTGATAAAGAACCCTGACAGCAGCATCCAAGAAAGGGAAGGGCTTACTTTGGCTCCTGGTGAGTAAGTCACAGCCCAGGAGCTTGAGGCTGCTGGTCACACTGCATCCACGGTTAACATGGAGTCAGCATGGTCAACCGAGAGTGAGAATGCAGAGAGCGCTCCGCGGTTAGGAACAACAGACTGCTCGTCTAGATCACTTTGGTTCCTGTTCTACTGTGACAGCTCACAACAGGCTATAACTCTAGCCCCAGGGGATCCAACACCCACTTTTGGCTTCTGTGGGCACTGAACACATGTGGCATGCACTCACGCAGATACACACATAAATAAAAATAATAAATCTTTAAAAAGCAGTGCAAAGTGATGAATGCTAATGCCCAGATCACTTTCTCAATTTTTAAGCATTTTACTTTTGTGCATTTATGTGTGTATGTTAAGTGAGGGAAAGGGGGAGGGGGAGAGGAGAGAGTTGGTTCTTGCTTTCTACCCTGTTGGGGTAGGGTCTTTCTTGCTGTTTCTGCTTCTGCATTACACTCCAGGCTAGCTGGCCACTGAGCTTCTGGGTCACCCTCATGCCTCTGCCTCCTATCTTTAGGAGAAGTACAGGGTTACAGGTGCCACCCACTGCACCAGCTATTTACATAAGCACCAAAAATCAAACTCTGTTTTGATTGTCAGTCTTTCTTGGCTAGGGCTTTTTATTTGCTGGGTCACCTCCTGGTCCCACTTTCCCCATTGTAAACTGCCCAGAATCCTCACCCAGAGAATGATTACGCCCACTATTAGCCTAATCAAGATAATCCCTCACAGTGTGTCTGCAGGCTGGTCTCCTAGGTGATTCCAGAGCTAGAAAGTTAACAATTATCACTAACCACCACACCCCCTGCTATTTTTTAGGGAATTAAAACTGTTCTTACTAACAAACAAAACAACTAACATTGTAAATTATAATATGCTATCTATACCTAAGTATTTTGGCATATACACACATACTAGGGAAAAAATTCATCATAACTGGAAAGGAATTTGCACCGCCTAATACAACTTGAACATTTTTAGAAGAGGAAATAAAATCAACACTAGAGAAATTAAGTGATGTGTTCGATGTAACAGAGCTCCTTAGGAGAGAGAGGAAGATACCCAGTGGTACTTCCATTTGCAGCCAATGATTCTGCTCAGGTCATAGCCTGTTGGAAGAGAAGAGCCCTCTGGCATGTGAAAAAGGCTGGCCACCCTGAGATCTCTGAGGCTTTGATTGTTTGAGCCCCAGGAAACTGCTCTCTCTTCAAAATCTGCAACACTAGAAAGACTGACTTTGGGCATGACCAGTGCAAAGACAACTTTCAAATGTACAGTGAAAGATTTGCAGGGTGCTTTTCCCTCTGTGAACTTCCTGCTGAAAAAAGAGGCTAGTAACTAAAGTTTTTTCATTAAGGCTGGCAAAATGGCTGTTCCATTAAGGACACTCACCATCAAGCCTGACTACCTGAGTACCAGGACTTACATGGTGGAAAGAGAGAACACTAACTCTGGAAAGTTATCCTCTGACCTCCACGCATGTGCCATGGCCCACCCAGGCCCACATGTGCAGGAGCACACATGCATACAAAATAAATAAGTGTAATAAAAATTTTTTAAAAGGATAACTTAAAATTACTTTCAGTAGCACAGCCTTTGATGCATATGACATCACTCATAAGTATGCTGATCTAATATCCACTGAGATATCATTTTCTTAAACACATTATTTCAGGTTTCTATGTATTGTAGCATGTTATTGGAATTTTTTTAGCCACATATTATGGTCCGGCTAGCAACAAAGAATCATGCCAATGTTGTCTCAACTACTACTAATTCCCTATTCTTTAGAGATATGTTTATACTTTGTGTGTCGTTCTGTCACATGGAGTATGTTATAATGAGTATATTTATGATTTTAGCCATTGTGAGTGGGAGCTGATGTAGCCTTGTACCTTATGTGCTGCTGAATTATTACACAGATCTTAACAGCCAAGAAGTCTGTGATCAGAGTGGAAGAAAACGAATTTTAAAACATAAAACATGTTCTTAGCATTAGCTTGGGATAGTGGACATTCATAACCCACAAATGCCCGGGCTATAAATTTGCAAGGTTGCATTAATATGGCAGTAAAAGTCACTCTTCTGAAAGCTGCACTTGTAAAATATTTATAAATTCACATGGTTGTTCCTGGCAAATAACTACATCTGTCAGCTCTGTCTTTCTGTTCCCAAACAGTGGAGCTGGCGTCTTGTGTAATTCACAATGTGTTCATAAAAAATTATTTTGTAAAAATCGAGATGGAAGATTGCTCTGTTCTTGGGGGGCTGTATCTGCTCCTCCTGGGCTTTGGTGTTAGTGTTTGGTCTCCCGAGACCCTTTCTCATCAAGACCTTTTCTCTGAATAAATTTTCATTTTATTGGATTTATCTAGTTCCTAAATTAGCAAATCAAGTCCTGTGGGGTTGTCTTTAAAATCCCACGTTAATATGTACCACAAAGTGGAGCCCTTAGCCTCTAGGTCAATATGCGTCAATGTCATATGATACAGGAATTGTCTATGGCTGCCTGCTCTCTACAGTGTCCAGAGAATACATCATATAGGGCACTCTCAGGCAGATCCGTCCACATTGTTTCTTCCTAAGAGAAAATTAAAGAGAGAAAAGACACCAGATTACATTCCACACACACAGAGGTGTGCCAGCTGCTGTCAATCCTGTCAGTACCTTAGTTCTAGGGGGAAGGGAACTCTATAAAATCACTTTAAATTTTGTATTAGACTGATTTATTTACGTATTTATTGGAGGGTATGCATTGTGTCACAGGACACAACTTACAGAGGACAACTTAACAGGCGCTGGTTATCTCTTTCCACCATACAGGTCCTGGGGAATCAAACCTCAGTTGTTTGTCTTGAACAAAGTGCCTTTACCTGCTGAGCCATTTCACCAACACCAAAGGCGTTCTACTAACAGACTGAGTACTTAACAGCAAAATGTGTTGATGTATTTATCTTTGTGCTACTTTTTTCTCTAAGGCATGGATCCAGCCCAGGGCCTCACCCACGCTAGGCACCTATACCACACCTAAGCTACAACCCTAGACTAAACAGATATACTTCGTTGTTGTTTTGGTTTGGTCTGAACTGAATTTTTGTTGCCATATATTTTTCCTTGCTCTTCCATATTGTCAGAGTTAGGTTTCTGTTGCTGTGATCAAACCTTAGCCAAAAGCAGCTTAGGGAGGAAGGAGTTTATTTCACCTTAAACTTCCAGAAGGAAGTGTTTATTTTAGCTCACTCCTTCCCCAGAAACTGCAAGTGAGTATACACACACACTGTGTTTTGCATCCAGACTCAGAAATTCCACAACCATTCCACAGACCACCACAGAAGAATGGGGTAAGGAATACAGATCAGAAAACTGGGGGAGGAAGAGTCAGTACCAGAAATCATGAAACTTAGTTCTTTTCTTTTGGCCAAACCAGGAGCAAGAATTCCACAAACGGTATAGATTCCAACATTTAACAGAGAAACACATCAGGTTGTCAGGAGACACATTTTAAAAGGCTATTGGGCGAATGCAGTTCTGATCAATTATTTAATATTCAGTGAACAATGTCTTTAACAGTAGATTTTCAAAGGTCAGAGCTATTTTTCATATGGCTATTTTCACACTGTTCACTTAATAAGCATTGAAGATATCCTTATTAAGTTGCAATTTTTATGAGTAGTTATACCAACTGAGCCTAGACAGGCTAGTTTCTGTATCTGGTCTGACATGGTAGGAAATGGTCTCCCTCTAGAGAGACCACCACAACTCATAAGGCACAATGTACCTGCAGAGGCCCTCCCTAGACTATAACCAAGAAACTTCACCATCAAAGAAGCTTCCACTGTGCAGACTAGCCACCTCATACACCAGGGGGACCTCCCATGTCAAGAAAATAACTTTAGCAAGCCCCCAAGAAAGGCACAAGCCTAAGAGGCAAAAAAACAACAACAGAAAAAGAATTACGAATAGGTTAACATGAGACTTAAGTCTTACCCTACTTAACTTCTGCATGCAGTAGACAAATGTTTTATGATTGAGCTTTTACCATTCATGGAGGCTGAAATTAAACATTTCACATGGGGATAGAGACACCAATTCTATACCAAGCGCCCATCCCTGAAGAACAGGTAACTGGCCAATGAAATCTAAAAGCTAAGTAAAGAAGAATATTACTGCAGAGTAAAAGTATCATCAGATGCTGAGCGGATGGCTTACACCTGTGACCCCAGCACTTGGGAGGGGAAGGTAGGAAGATCAGGAGTTCAAGATCATCCTTAGCTACATAGAAAGTTCAAGACCAACCAGAGGACCCTAGGGCCTCAAAACAAACAAACTAAATAAATAACAGTATCATTAGAAATAAATGGGCTGCCTAATTGTGTTGATCTAGTAAAGACTGTTCTGGTGATCAGCAACTCAAACCACACATGTATATACAGGTTTGGTTTTTTTGTGTGTGTTTTTGTTTTTTAAAAAGAAACTGTTATGTAAGCTTTCCTATACACATGGGAATGATGTGTTCCCAAGACAGCAGATCATTTCTTTATGAGATGTTTATGACAGAAAAGATCTGGAATCATCTGTCTAAACGATGTCAAAACAAACACTGTTTCCCTTCATAGACAGGGGTGGGTGGGGCTTGAGGGTTTACTTTATGGAATCCAGTAATTTTTTTTTCTTGGCATAATAAATAAAAAGTCTCCAATACTTGGAGCTGGGGCCTACGGGCTGAATACTCATACCCTTGCCTGGGCCACAGTGTCTAGAAAATCCTAAGACTGGTGACCTTACTCCAGAACTTTCTTTTGAGCAACATATGGGGTGAATTAAGTTTCTGTTCAGTCCCAGAGCCAGCTACAGATGTGGAGGCGAAAGTGTGCTTTCCAGGAACTGTAGATTACATGGTCATGATATGGACCACTTTTATTAGAAGTTCAAGTACCACATTTCCAGAAGTACGAAGAATGACAGCAAGGGAAAGAAAGCCTTTAGAGCTTAAATTACAACCACATCTAATGAATACAGAGGTGTTTTTCACTTACAGGGGTATTGCTTTTCAACTCTCGTAGCTTAAATGAACCTAGCGATCATAACAGTAAATATGGGTCGCAAAGGTATCCCAAGAGGTATCATTAGCCGCATATTACATCCTTTTCTAATTTGTACGCTTTCCATGTTTCAGGGTTTCACAATACTGCTGAAGCCTCCAGAATTTCACGTTTCCCTCAGCAGTCTGAATGACATGTATTATTTCCTCAGCAAGCATATGATGTGGGAAGCTTAGTAAGAGATTTATTATAAGAAACAGCGAGATGTTTTATTTCCTCCCTTAATTGAATACATTATTGCTTTGTGTTTGGAAATGCTGTGTTGATGCATTACAGCCCGGAACAACTGTACACACGCCATCTGCAGCAGGAAGGTTTATTAGACCACAAATCAGGATACAGATGTTGGAGGGAAAGAAGCATATGCTAAGTCATAACACGTTACGGCACACTTTAAATTTATACGTTGTGGTGGTCCACCAGGTTTTTATTTAAAAAAAAAAAAAAAGTCGTTGGCACTTATGAACACGTGAGAACCAGAAACCCTCTCTTTCTCCGTACACGTGATGGGTAGGCGCCAGCTGTTGAAGTGGCTCGTACAACCCTGTAGAGGGCAAAGGACTGAGTAACTTCAAAAGAAAAATCACACATTCTCATTCCTTGATACTCGTACAAAAAAATCCATATTTAAAGTCAGCAGTCAGAAGCACATGAGCAGATGAATCTTTAGGGAGTGTAAGTGATCACATCTTCATCGATCTACTTCACAACTTTAGATTTTCATCCATTTATTTGAAGGGCATTGACTGAGCACTTGCAACCCGCCATGCTACTCTGCTCTGGGTTTTTATTAGGATGAGACGCACAGGACTTTGATGCAAAACTTGTTGAACTTTTGTTTCTTTCTCCAACTGTTTAAAGCTCAGGCCTGAGTGGACACAGTGTTTCCAGAAAGTGTGTACAAGTCTAACAATTGTCTTATTGGTGGAATGAATTAACAGATGAAACTCAGCCAATACAGCCGAAAGGATGGGTTTCCTGAACGATGATATGACTGTTTCCATAGGATTCTCAAAAATGTAACTCATTTGTATCTGTCAGATAAATAAATCCAGATTGCAACTTCCAAGAAGGAGTAATGTTCGGTAGATCTTCTGATCTTCCACACCGTTTAAAGTCTCCTGAGTGGGGCTGGAGAGAGGCTCAGTGGTTAAGAGCACTGGCTGCTTTTCCAGAGGACCGGGATTTTATTCCCAACACCCACATGGAGACCCTAGTCCCAGGGGATCTGATGCCATTTTACGGTTTCTGCAGGAATCATGCATGAGAGTGATGCCCAGACATTCGTGCAGACAAAACACCCATCCGCATATAATAGTAATAATAAAGTTAAAGTATCCCAGGTAATCACGGACAGAACTTTATTCTGATCTGCTTACATGACACCAGAGGCTCACGCTTCATTTATAGTTCTTATTTTATAGATAAAGACTGACCATTCTTGGCACCTACAATTGGAAAGCTTAATCACAAGAGTAGATTAGATAAACCTTTTTTACATGAGATGTATATCTTTGAGAGAAAGTGGTCTTTCTTTCCCTGGAAATACTCAGAAGAGAGTGAGCCTCTGGCTGGGTAGCGTAGGCAAGGACAGGGATGCAGGACAGCACACAATACTCACCCTGCCCAGGAAAGGGAACATCTTCCTCACTAGGAGGCAGACTCCAGTGGGTGGTTGCTATTAACCGGATTTGCATTTGCAAAACGAGTTTTCATGATACTACCATACTGTTGTCTTTCCCCTCTGAACAAGGTAAGTATTCATTCCTTCTTCAAATACTTTATGGATGCCTACTTGGTGACTGACTCCATGCCCCATGCTGGAGACACAGAAGGAGTAAGGCCAATACTCTGCAGCTCACTTCAAATGAGAAACAAGATATAAGCCCTGAGAACACCCTTGAATGTTCTATTACAGGTATGACGAAGTAATAACTCAGTACAAGAGGACTGGTATCATAGTCTCACTTTCCAGAAGAGGAAACCAGTTGAAAAAGAAATGCAGATATTAATACTGTAGGGCAGTTTTAGCAATGAGATACTGTGTCAAAGTACTTAATAGAACGCTGGCCCGTCGTGAGGACTCTATGTTACTACTGAAGAAGAAACGGGATGATAGCATAGTCAAGGGCTCTGTATCAAATCTTTTGGGTTCTATCCTAGCTACTTCTCAGCTTGTGAGCCCCTGGGAAAATTACGTGTCAAATCTATATCTCAGTTTATCCAGGGTTCACTCAAATAGAGCTGCTGGTCATAACCACTTCCTAGCATCATTTTGAGAATTAATTTATCACGCATGCTCAAAAGGTGTTATGTATAAGGACAGAAGCAGGGAGGAGGCCTGCAAAGCTTATATCACGTTGGCATCTAGATGACCTTGCATGTGCAGCAGATAACGAAGCTGAAGAGCAGAGTGCAGCTGAGTGTGCACACAAGAGAATCACTCCTGAGATCATAGCCCTCAAGAGGTCAAAGCAGAAGAGTCGCTGTACATTTCAGACCGCTTACTCTCAGAAAAGGAAAGAGTTGGATGCTCGGGACCAGTGTGAAGTTGCATGCTTGCGATTCCAGTGCTCCAAAGCCTGGGACAGGAGGAGTCGAGCTTCATCGTGAGGCTCTGCTTCCGATAATACTGACAATAAGAATGGTCGTGATGAGATATTGTTGAATTTTACCCTGAGACAAGGCAAGCGGGACAAGACAAGGTAGAAAGGAGCACAGCATGTTTGGCATCTTGAGCACTAAGAGGTAGAACATGGGAACCGGTAGGGATAGGGAATAATGGCTGCATCGGACAAGACAGCCAAACTGGCTCCTAGAAGAGAGGACAGAAGTTCTACCCACACATCTTTTTTCTAGCAGTAGGTGAGGGATGACCTTTCCGACGTCCAACCTACATTTCGCTAAAGGGGCGGAAGGGTCACTTTTGTTAAACAATTCCTGAAAACGTTATGACTAAATCCTAACTACAAGTATTTAAAAACAGTGTAGTAGTTATCACCTGTAAGTCTAGGGGAGGACATGTTGCACGACACTGAAAGGGATTTTGTGTTTGCCACTTTTCATTCATATTTTTAAAAGAGTGATTTATGTGCTCCTCCTTCTGTGGGGAGGGGCAGGAGAGGGGGTGTGCAAGGGGCGGGAGAGGGGGTGTGCATGCCATGTACAACCACCATCACTTGATCCAATAGCAGGATGTGTTCAGAGAATGCAGATGCTTTAACCTGCCATCAGAGTGCTGCCGGGTCAGTGGGTCTTATTCTTGTACCAGACGTGGTCTGGAGCTGGAGCATCTCCCCAGATGTTACCACCCTAGCCACCAGTCCCTAAGCGGCTGATTAGAGCATGAATGTATTTTACTCTTCAAGGAACAGCTTCCTGTAAAAGAGTATACTTATTTCCTCTCACCGATGATACTTGATACTTTATATATATATATATATATATATATATATATATATATATATATAATATCAGTTGTGTTGTAGGCTAATTTATTATAGAAGAATATTGGAAGGAAAAGTTCCTAAGTTAGAGCTCATTTCTATCGTTACAGAGTTCTGCTGTACGTCCTTATGACTAAGATAACTCAGCACCAGCGTAGCGTGTGCAGGCCAGTGCAGATCCTTGGCAGTGAAACTCAGTGCTTTCAAGAGCCAAGCTCCAGTGAGCACCCTTTGAAAGGATGCTTATTGTTTGTTCTGTTAGCTATTGAATCCAGTCTTTGCATACTTGACGTGTGAGGGAACAAAATGAAAATTTTTATTCTAAGCTATGCTGTATGTTTTGCATATGGAACAAAAGTTGTTTAAATATATGTGGGGAATTCACATGCGCTTCCTCTCTAGAGAAAATGAATCTTAACACAGGGGTCTAATTTACGGTTGCACAACAAGGAGATATCTACTCTCAGATACTCAGATATGCTGCATAATCCTGTTTCCAGTCTACCTCACCCCAATGGCCCCAGGTAGCAAGAACTTGTCACAGTATTTGACCTTGATGGGAGAAGAATGGTATTTCAACGAGATTTTTAAAAGCTTAGAAATTTCCCCCAACAAACAGGTTATTCCCTGTTTCATTCCCAAGTCAATTGCCCTGTGAAAAGAAAACCATCTTTCAGCCAGCCAGACCTCCTGTGCTTTTAGATGCTGTGGAGAAGCAAAAGGAAAAAGGAATTCTTCCACAATCTCTATGCAGTTTTTCTACAAAAGCCACCTAGTGAATGAAGTTTAGGCGTCGTGAGCAGCCTCTAGACTGGCTCACTGCTTGGCATCGGAAGGACGTGCCGTAGAGTCGTCCTGAGTTCAATCTTGAGTAAACAAGGGTCCTTTTCGTTTTTAGTGTGTTAACTTGGCTCATTCCATACCATGAATTACTTTTGTATGAAGGCTGCCATAAAAAAGCCAGAAATCGCTGCAGAATGCTCTGATGGCGGCCAGAGCCAGCACAAGCTAATGCAAGCAAGTTATGCAAGTCAAAATAAACAGTAGAGGATCGAGTGTGAAGAAAATATTACTCAGGTGTGTCCATGTGACCGCTGCAACTTCCAAATCTCTGCAGTAAAGCCAGCTTTTGTCAAGGTCACTTACTGCTCAGAATAAAAGCTTTTCGGTTTCAACAAAAAATACACAAAAAGCAAAACGAGGGTAAAAAAAAAAATGTATGTTCAAACAAAGCATGCTTCATTTTCCACCACCCGTAAGAGGCAGAACTTTCAACGTAAGGTGAGGTTCCTAGGTGTTTATTCTCTGGAGAGGCACCATTCCAATGAGTTAAAAGGCCTCAGACGAAAGAGAAGCCGGGCAACGAATGATCTCCCATGTCGTCTTTGTCGTCGTAGTCATTTTCTTGAAAGGCTGTCCTTGTGGCTCCTCTTGGAGAAAGACCCAAGAACCTTACATGTGCCCCCCAGAGAGTTGCTCCACAAACATTCCTCTGAATGTGAAAACTCTCCTGTTAGCACCACACTGGAGGAGTACGTCCGTAGGGAGCCCCTGTTAAACAACCATACACTCCCTAAAGGATCAACACCCCTGGCTGCGTGTTTAGACCAGTGCTCTCATTTCCAATCCACTCCTGTTTGGAGAGCTGAGGTCACGAAGACCATCTCTTCAGAACACAGATTTCTGAATTTAAAGCTCGCCACTCACTTACGTGACCACAGTCAGCTTATGACTTACAAAGTGGTTTTTACAAATGATGGAGGTGGACCGCTTCCTGCACAAACATGAGAACCCGAGTTTGAGCCCCAGAACCTATCAGAGAAGCCGGGCGTGATCTATGAGTGCTTGTATTCTTAGCACTGGGGAGGCAGACAGGCAGGTCTCTGCGGCTCACCAGTGAGCCTACCCAGCCTGCTTGGTGAGCTCTGGGTACCAGCGACAGACCCTGCCTCAAAGAACAAGGGAGATGCCTACCCAGTATCAATGTCTGAGGTTGACTGGCCACATGCACATAAATGTCCCTCTCTCTCTCTCTCTCTCTATCTCTCTCCCCCCCCCTCACACACACACACACACATACACACACAAACACGCACATGCACACGCACACACACACAATCCCTTCAATTCTCCGCATTTACACTTGCCCCAAATTTCTCTCTGTTGGGCCCTTCCTTGAACTCCAGATCCACAGCATCCATCAGACAGTTCTCCCCATGTCGAGGAAACATTGCTGCTTGAAATAATAAAGGTTCGTTAGAGAGATGTGCAGAGATGCATGTTGAGTGAATGGTCCTTAGTGATACCAGCCACTAGTAGTGGCAGAAGCTGATGCAGTAGCCACACCTTCTTCTTCTAAAAGACTCAGAGCTCTACCGCTTGCTAGCCCTATGGCTCTCCTAAAAACCCCACTGCTGAGAGTCTGAGGGAGGGAATCCTCATCTTAGAGGAGTGTCACTCTCCTTGTCCCCTGGGACTTGCTCTGTTGCAGACACCTATGGCCTCTACTATCTACCTAGCCCCATGGAGGAGGGGAATCAGTCTTGCTGCCTAGCACAGAGTAAGTCCTAAGCAGGGACGGTCCCACACACTAGGATATAAGCAATAAGAAGCCGCATACCTTTCTGCTCCTTTATGGAGCTGTCTGTACCAAATGAGAAATTGTATTTGAAAAATATATAAACAGAATATTATTTGGTATTATAAAGGAATAAAGTATAAACACATGCTACAGTGTGGGAAAACATTATGTCAAGCCAAAGAGAGAGAGAGAGAGTCACACACACACACACACACACACACACACCCTGTATGATCTCAGTTACATAAAATGTTGAGAAGAGGCAAGTCCTTAAAGACAGAATGTAAATTACTAGTTGTCAGGCTGGGGGTAAGAAAAATGAGGAATTACTGGTAACGGGCTCAGGGTTTTTCCCCTTTGTTTTGTTTTGTTTTTTAATATCGAAAATGTTCAAAAAACTATAAAGTGAAAATAATTACACAACCCTATAGGTATACTAAGATTCACTAATTGCACACCTTAACAACATGAATTTTATGGTATATAAATTATATCTGAACAAGTATATCTATAACAATTTGTTATAGAAACAAATCTAACTTTTTTAAAAACGATGTTTGGAGGCTGGAATGCCAGCTGAGGCAGCTTCTGTTTGCTCCCTCAATGCCTCCACCTCTTCCCAGTCATGGTGCCCTTGTGGCTCACCTCCTCCGTCAGCCCAGAGGCCACACAGGTGTGGAGGCTGCAGGAAAAAACCCTGTCCCAAGCTCCAGCTACTGTGGCCCAATAGTGTCAGAGACAAACTGCCCTGACTGTCTAGGACAGTGCTTGTCCATGTAAAATATAGGAAGGCAAACAGGAAAAACAAAAGTCCTCCATTCCTTTATAAATGAACACAAAGAATGCATATAATTTTATCTGTCTTTACACTTAGTCTTAAAGGTAAGGGTCATGACAATTATGAATCTTTGCAATCCTCACCCCTCTGAGCTGCTTTGTTCCCATTTTCTCCTCCAGGGCTGAGTACTGAAGGTCTCCACAGTAAGAATGTAGAGAGGTGGCAGGGTCCTTGGAGAATGGAACTTTCAGGGCTACTGGGCATTCCTGCTTTGCTTTCCACCGTGCATCCTGGGTCTGAATGGGGGAAACAAAATAGTCCCTCGTTTAGACAAGTGAGGATGGAGGAAAGGGAATTCATGTAGAACAGCAGACAGCTATGCCGTGGAAGCAGAAGTACAGCGATATTTAAAATCACGCTTTGCTTTCCTAGGATTTGTGCATGTGTCTATGTGGTTAAGCCTTACTTCCTGCCGTGTGTTTGCTGAACACGTTTTATTTCTTTTATTTTCGTCACAACTCTCTACCTTTCCAGGAGACTTCAGATCCCAAAGGTTAGAAAAGGCTCTGCTGGGGAATTGACTTGTGTGTCTGCTCTAAAATACCTCTTTTGGTTTGTTACTATGCCCCAAATCCCACCATTAAGTGTGAAGGTCTTTCTGTATGGGTGTTCCTTCAGATCCACTCAAATATGACTACGCTTCATGGATTCTGGAGCTCAGCTCTAGAAAAGTATAGTAAGGACTGATAATGGAGACCAGAGGACCCAACTTTGAATCTGCCAATGTGCGCCAAGATGCTCTAAAGATCGTTTCTTTTTTTTTATGCTCTCTTTCATTCACTCCTTCTGTAGCGCTCACGCTCTCTCCCTCTCTCCCTCTCTCCTTCTCTCTCTCTCTCTCTCTCTCTGTATACATGTGCAAAGTTTCATGCATGTGTATGCACAAAGAAGCCAGGGGTTTGCATTAGTTGTTTTCCTTGATTGCTCCTCACCTTCTTCTTTGAGACAGGGTCTCTTGTTGAACTCAGCAGTTCACTGATGTAGGGAGACTTGCAGGCTGCCAAGCTCCAGGGGTCACCTATCTCTGTCTCTGCAGCGTTGGCATTACAGGCAAGCACCATCACATTTGGCTGTTTTACATTGGTGGCTGGGATCAAGACCTTAAACAGTAAGGATCCTGGCACTGAGCCATCTCTCCAGGTCCTCAGAGGTCTTGGTAGATACAATCTGTGAAGACAAGGTGGTCTTCAGAGCCTCTGTTTTTCTGCCTTAGATCACTTCACTGGCTTCTGATAAGACAGTCTCAGACTGTGCACCCTCTATTAAGGCTGAGAAGGAACAAGTGACTTGCCAAGAACCCCATGATATGAACCAGGACTTGAATACATAAAGTTGATGTTCTCTTTACTACCCTGTATTCCACCCCCCATTCTATCTCAGGCAGAGTTAGGAAGGACCCCAAGAATGTTTGCTTTGGGTACTTGCTACCACTTGCTTTACTTTCCAGACATAGTTTCCCTAATGCCATCTCACATCTAACATCTAACGTTTTTTTTTTAATGTGGTTGCAAAATGACTAAATTGCTGGCTTTCCAAGAATATCTTGTTTCATAAAAGCCAATCACTTAAGAGGATACAAAGATTTCACTTTACGATTCCAGGCTTCAGTGAGCTGGGGATTGGAGGTGGATTTAGAAGAAATACCTTAAACTTGGAAAATATGAAAGACACTTGAGCAAACTGAAGCCTATGCTCAGTGTTGTATTTCTATGAACAGAAGTGTTGTGGCTCAGGAGGATTCTTTTTCCATGTTCCTAATCCAAGTCCACAAAAGAACAGCTTCAAATCCCCCACTGGATGGGATATCTCACCACAAGCATGAAAAACAATGCCCTGTGATGCAGACAGAGAGATGAAAAGAAAAAAATGGTTGTTAGCCAAGAGTCCTTTATTCTGGATTTAAAGAAAGAAGTAGAAGGTGGGAAGCCCTGCTTTTTAAATTCTTCTCAGTCCGGTTACCCTGACAAACCTGTGTGACGGACATCAGGGACTTGAAGCCAGCTTCCTAGGGAAAAAGTAGCCATCACTCATGTTTCATTGGATTTCTTTGACAGACGATCCCATTCTGCAGAGCCTGGCATAAGCACGTCATTATTAAGACTTGCCTTAGCATTTCTTAACTGATCACGGATGCTGAGGTCCTTGGTGGCTCCTCTCTCTTGGCACTGTTTGTAGTTATTTGACCTTTTCTCAGTGGATAATCCACACAAAAAGCCCTAATTACTTCCCCAGCTTTGGCCAGCCAGCAGTGCGAATAATCAATGAGCCTCATTTCGGTATTGCACAATCAGATGCTTATGGTGTTTAAAGAACATTTTTCCATTGACCTGCCACAGCTGTAGGACAATTACCAGCAGCAAAGCTGCTGCTGTAATCACAAGATGACCAGGTGACCTTGTGGGTTTAAAGTTGATGACTGGGTCCTTGACTGGGGCATAGCCATGATACAGAACATATTTGAGGAGAGAAAGGACGCTTCATTGTATACTAATGTGACATGCTTGGCCCCAGGAGCAATGTTCTGAAATATTGACAAATCACAAGACTCATATTGGCAGGGAAAATTCTGTAATAGTATCCATGGCTCAGCTACTTCTTTCTATTACACATAAAACAGTAAATAAATACAATAAGAGCCTTTTTTTTTTAACACCCTTTTTACAATTTTTCTTAAAGTAAATGTGAAGACAAATTTGAAGAAAGACAGCTTCCAATAAAAAACAAACAAACAAAACTTATAGCATGGTCAAATTGTAATAAATCTTAATCAACTCCAAGGCCAACTTTTGTTCACTAAAAAGGTGAAAAAATGTGAAGGGCCTGGAGAGATGACTCAGCGGTTAAGAGCACTGGCTGCTTTTCCAGAGGACCAGGGTTCAATTCCCAGCACTCACATGGCAGCTCACAACTCCAGTTCCAGAGGATCCAACGCCCTCTCACAGACATGGATGCAGGCAAAACACCAATGCACATAAAAATTTAAAAAATCATTTTAAAAAAAGATGTGGTTTGTGGCTCTCTGAAATTATAACTAGTTACCAAGCTTACATAAAGCTTGATCATAACTTCAATTGCAGAAACATAGAAAATGAAAACAGGGCACGCTACCTTCTGAGGGCCCTTTGGAACCAAGGAACCAGCATCTAAAACCCGGCAGAAGGAGAGTGTGTAATATCCTTCCGGAAATCTGCAATGTACATTATCATGAAGGTTGGAGAATGTGCTTCTCCAAACGAATTTGGAAAATAGATTTTATTAAACTTATTATTAGCTTATATAAAAACTGAATTTGTGAACATTGCTTCTTGTCTAAGACTGGGAATTGGTGAACTTTTTTTTTTTCAATTTTGCCTCCTTTTTTATGAAAAACATGAACAAAATAAGATCAGTAAAATCAAGCAAAAAAACAATCTGTCAGGACAATAGGACAGTTATGGTTCTGGCAGAAAAGATGAAGGAGAGGAAGCACCCTGAATGGAGGACACAGCAGAGGAGGGTTTGAGAATGGAAACAGTCTCACATAGAAAAGGAAGGGAAACTGGGAGGTAATACACCCGCCACCCTGCCCCTTTCCAGACTCCGCGGCTGTCCTGATTTAGACAGAAGAAGGAGAACCAGCTCATCAGCATGCAGTTGATGATTTATCCAGCTTGCTGTCAGAGACAGCCCTGTCTAAAGACCCAGCAGAGAATGAGGAAAAGCAGGCAGGCCCCTGTGAGCAAGCCAAGAAGGCAAATCGCCGAGAAAACACGCACAACAGAGAGCTGCTCCTCTGATGCTGTGATCCCGATTAATCCCAAGACACTGAAGCTTTCATGTGCGGGTCTCCTGGGATGTGTAACCCAAGTCTGTACTGATCCTGGCAGAATTGCAGTACATAATATTTGCAGAAAACGAGCTGGCTTTTAAACAGCACTTTAGCTCCAGCAGGCATCCCTTGTTCTCCTATAATGTAGCCCATGCTTGGCTGATAATTACAACTTTTCCCTGATGCGTGCTTATTGCTTTGCTGGACACTGAGACCTTACTTTTCTCTTCCTGCAGAACTCCGGGATTAGAGCAGGTCTTACTCTTATTCTATAGTACTGTCTTTCAACAGTCCAGTAGTTCTGTATAACTAGTTCCAGCTTGGAGTATATCTTGGACTGGAAGCAGGATAAGGGAGTTAGAACATACCGATTTTTTTTTTTCTGGAAACATTAATTCTTATGCGTTGCCAAAGTGTTGAGGATATGAGGTTATGCTGAAGGTCAGTGGCGACAGGCAGCTGGAAATGTAGGGCCTGGGGGAAGGGAGGCAGCACCAGCATAAAGGGTTCCTCAAATGGCTAAGTAACTTCATCTGCCATTCTGAAAGCCCAGAATTAAAGGCATATCAGTGAGCGGCAAGACGCGAGGTGGGCAGTGTGCGGGACTGTTCCCCTAGTCAGGCATTAACCACCCAGACATGCTCTGTTGTGGCTGTATCTGTCCTTTGTGTGACCAGCAGCTCTTGAGAGCCCATCCTAAATCTAAACAGGAAACTTCTAGAAAAAATAAACTTAGAAGGGCTGCGAAGGCATGCACACAAGACATAAAATACACGGATCACTGCGGACTAAGAAACTAGAAGTTTGGACATGGCTATGGGATAGGTACTACACGCAGCCGGTAGACTTTGCAGAGTTTCATGGAGGAGAAGACTGCAGTACACAGAAGACCATAGTTGTAGCAGAGAACACAAATAACTAATCTAAATCCAGTGATTTTTCTTTCTACCTATCACGTGTGTGTGTGTACATGTGTGTGTGACTGCAAATGCACACGTGTTCATGTATTTCTACAAAAGCCAAAGGTCAACATCAGGCCCCTTCTGCCACTTTCCAGCTTCTTTTTTGAGACAGGCTCTCTCACTGAACCTGGAGATCAATTCAGTGATCCTCCTGCCTCTATGCCTCCTGCCCCTGTGCGCAGGTCTGCAGTACACACTGCACCCGGCCTTTATGCAGGCGCTGGGGCCTGAACTCCGGTTCTCATGCTAACGCAGCAGGCACTTTACTGACAAGGCCATCTCCTCAACCTCACAGTGTTTCTTCTTTTAAAAAAGATCAAGCAAGCCAGGAGGTGGTGATGCACGCCTTTAATTCCAGCTCCCAGGAAGCAGAGGCAGGCCGATCTCTGTGTGATGCCAGCCTGGTGTACAGGGTGAGTTCCAGAACAGCCAGGACTGTTACACGGAAAAACCTTACTTTGAAAAACAGAAAACAAAATAAATTTTCTCAATTATCTAAATAATTTCTTTAGCCGTGTCCATGTGACCTAGGTTTGTCTTGAACATGTGTTCCACCTGCCTCGCCCTCCCAAATGCTCGGATTATAAGCATGTGCCACCATGCCCATTTGTATGTTTTGCTGAAGATGGGACCCAGGAATTGGACATGTGCTTTACCTCTCCAGCCTCTAACTGTTTTTTTTTCAATTACACTTTGGTTAGTAAGCAAATGTGTTTCATTATGACATTTTCATACATCTCTACTTATACTCTGTTCTTATTTGCTCCTCACTGCCCTCCTCCACCCTTCCCTCACGGTCTCCTTCTTCCCCTTCTGCTTCCGTGTAACACATATTCTGTTACTGTCTCTTCTTCTGTGCCCCTCATAGCTCTTTCCTCCTTATAGATCACTTTCTCTTTCATGTCCTACACACACAAACACACACACGTACAAACACACACACACACATACCCACACATATAAACACACATAAACAAAACACAAACACATACACACAGACACACAAATAAACACACACAAACACACACAGAAACACACAAACACATACACACAGACACACACATACAAACACACACAAGCACATACACACAACACATAAACACACACATGCAAACACACGCATATATACACACAGACACACACACATACACACACACATTAACATACACACAAACATGCACAAAAACACATGCAAACACATGCACACAGACACACACACACAAACACACACACATTAATTTACACCTAGATCCTGCACATGAAAAACAAACGCTACTTGTCTGTTTCTGGCTAACTTCACTTAACATAATGATCTAATATAGGAAACATTGTCAAAATAAATTTGTAGATAAATTAAATTTTATGAGATTTTCTTTAGTATAAGAAAATACTAAGTTTATCTGATCTAGAAGACAAACACAAACACAGGAAAAATAAAACAGCTCTAGGTCTGGCATGGAGGCATACACTCTTAATCCCAGCACCGGGAGGCAGAGGCGGGTGAACCTCTATGACTTTAAAGCTGGCCTGGTCTACATAGTGAGTTCCAGGGCAGTCAGGGCTATGGTAGAGAAACCCTGTCTCAAAAAATAAAAAATAAATAAAAAGAAGAAATTCAAACTCAGCATCAAAATGAACAGGATGAGCACACTCCGAGTGTTTGCCCCACTTTGTGGCTTAGGGCTGCCCGTCAATCCACAGCACCTGAGCAACCTGGAGGAAGGAAACCCATTGTCTGGCCTACTCTTCGACTCAGGTCTGGTAGTTTTCACACGCAGGATGAACCCTTGCATCACTGAGAACAAAAGGGATGCTACATATACTTGCAACCCGTGGTTAACATTTTCACTAAACCATTCCAAGCTTCTTGGAATGAACACAGTTTCCCCTTCTAATCAGCCAGCTTATCTGAACATTAAGGCTTGTTGACTTTCTCCAAGTTTTGGTTGTCATTTGTTCTGAGGACTTTCTGGCCCCGTATTGTTAGTAGTCTGAGAGAGGTACTGTGCAAAAGGCCTAGCAATGAATGCAATGGCCTCGTTATCCTGCCGTTCCAGGAAAAGACTCTGGTTAGTCGCTTGGGTCCTTGATCCACAGGAAGCCAAAAATATGAATATCACATACATTCTTGAACATTTGACAAATGCTGAAAACTGGGTTGGTTGACTATAGCGCTCTTAACATTGTTCTTTATGAAATCACGTCCTAAATTCCAGTTAGGCTTGCCAAGAACAACTCACCACTCAGCCCCTTGGCTGAGGCTTGTCTCCCAACACAGCAATCAGCTCCCTCAGCAAGGATTAGTTATTCCTAACTGATTTATCTTTAAATCTGAAGGAAGGAAGGACACGTACATACTCCCTCAAGATGACCGAAATCATGGTCTGAGTCCTCAGGGAACACTGAGCGTGCAATCCTGTGTGGAGTTGTCGGGACCAGACGTGAGCTGAGAAGTCACCTCTAGCTTAGTTTTCGCCTTCGTATAATATTCAAGCCCAGGCTGCCAGTCTTTAGCCATACAGAATGCTTCTGTACCTCAAAGTTGTCAGTTATCAGCCAGTTGGATAACACCTTAAAGATGATCTAATCCAAAGGTACCCAGATTTTCCTGGGTCACAGCCAATGACCTCTTAGTAATGTCTTCAAAGCACTCGTAGCCAAAAGCAGTAGTAACAGTTCCATCTGTTACTCTGCCTACCACGTGCTGGGATTGAAAGTATGCAATCTCACTAGTCAAGTAGGTGGGTCCAGACATTCAGTAAGCATTCACATCTTAATATATAAGGGGCTGTTTTTAAACAAACACACCGTAGAAAGAAATATCCATATTCTCACTAAAGTCCTGGAACTCACTCTGTAGACCAGGCTGGCTTCGAACTCACAGAGATCCGCCTGCCTCCGTCTCCCGAGTGCTTGGATTACAGGTGTGCGCCGCCACTGCCCGCCCAGCACCTCACTTAACTCCCAACTACAATTATTGCCTCATGAGGTGTGTATGCTTGTTTGCACTGTGTATCAAAAACCTTGGAGTCAGATTGAGCTCTACCATCCTATTCGCTGTTCTGTGCTGATTTTCATGTGTATTGGTTTTTATTATTTTAAATAGCAATAGCTCAAAAATCCATCTTTACAAAAAGATGGCATAAAAAAAAACAGTAACAACAACAACAATAAAAAAACATGGTATAAAGCCAGGCGTGGTAACACCTTCAATCCTAGCATTTGGGAGACAGAGGCAGGGGGGTCTCTGTGAGTTGGAAGCCTTCAAGGTATACATAGAAAGTTCTATGACACCCAGAGGTACAAGGAGAGATCCCATCTCAAAAAACAAACAAACAACCCACAAATAAAAAAAAAAACCACTATGAGCTACTGTTAAGAAGTATTTGAAGCTATTATTTTACATGGTATCTGAAGGCTGTCAATATCATTCCATTCTCCCTTAAAAATTCATGAAAGTCTTCAGTACCCTTCCTTCTAGTTCATTACATCACCTACCCCAGGGCCCCACAATGCATGATTCTGACTTGTAAGTCTACACCTAACATCTCATTTCACTGATAAGCAAAGTATGTCCAAGAGTAATTACGGAACCTTCTCTACTTATCCCGACTACAAGATAAACCCAGTCAGAAGCTGTGTTTAGAATACTAAGAGTTTATCCCATGTTCTAAAACTTAACTCAATCACACAGATCTTGAATCTGCAGAGTAAATGATGGATTTGAGACTAACCCCTGCCCTAGGATATCGCTGCCTTTGCATTCACTAGTCTTCCCATTCACTGATGGTCCTCAGCACACTGATTTAAAAAGCAATTTACAATGGACAGGATTTGTGTATGGGAACTTGTGTTGTAGAATCAAGAGTGGAACCCGCTCAGACCCTCTGCCTGGGACTTCCTCATCACCTCTGTCTGGGACTTCTCATCACACCTATTCCTTACTTCCCTTATCTGGAGACCCTCTTGTACTCTTCTAAAACACTACACTTTTTCTCTTCTGTTTCTCCACTTTTTTATTCCTTAATGTATTCCACTTCTACTTCCCTCAACCACGTGTATATATGAAGACTCACTCCTTTAAAAAGAACAAGCCATTGTCAGGCTAGTTATAATAACAGTTACAATTTCCAAACTCCTTTGTAACTAAGATATGGTCATTTGATTAATTTCTGCCCATTGGAATATATGTGAAGGGAATACAGGCAATTTCTAGAAAATACCCTTAAAGAGAAGAGAGGTAGCTGGGCTGTGGTGGCATACTCAGGAGGCAGAGGCAGGTGGATCTCTGTGAGTTCAAGGCCAGCCTGAATTATAGAGAGAGTTCCAAGACAGTCAAAAAAGAAAAAAGAGAGATGAGAGGGAGGGAGAGGAAGGGAGTTGGGAAAGATATATATAGAGGGGGGGGGGGGAGGTACACACACTTGCTTCGACTGGACTAGCGGGAGTCATCTTGGGCCGTGTGGAAGAAGCCACACCCATACAGAGACAGTGAACCAACAACGTACACAGAAGTTGAAACTTGTGAGCCCTGTTCTGCATACCTCTGGGCTTCATTTACTTCATGTACATAAGGAAGAAACGCATTTCTATAGCATTGAAGCCACTGTTATTCGAATGCTTTTTGTCAGAACCAGCTAGATCTAGTGCTGATTCTCATCGCAATGTAGCAGCACATCACGTGCTTGAGAACAACTCCTACAGAAACGAACCCTACACATTCAAAACATATAATACCTGGACTCATAACTCCAGGCATCTGTCAAAAATATACGGAGCCAAACTTGCTATTACCCCTCAAGGGTGAAGCTATTTATTCACAGCCTGCGCCTTCCACGGAGACACACCTTTCAAACCATGTGAGCTCTGACTGAAAACGTGAAAGAAGTAATATGTTTCCATGAGGCGAGAACTCCTCCCATACAATTAGTACAGTTTAAAGCGGCAAACGGAATACTTCATTCTTGCCTCCCGACTCCACTGATGATGTAAAAGAGTTTGTAAAACATAAGCTCACAAAGAGAGTAACAGTGAGAGGAGGGGCGAAGCCACAGGACAGTACAAACTGGAAAGCAGATGAACAGAGCTAAATCCTAAACTGGCTATGGGATCCTAAGAAGCAACTTCATTTGTTTCAGAAACCTCCCAAGTAGCCCAGGAAATGACACGGCTAGCCATTCTCCAGTAGACTGTCTCACACCTGTGGGCACACAGTCAGCACTAAATGAACTCTGCGGGCTTAAGACAGAGCACATGAAGTTAGGAGGGAAAAGGAGGAAGAGGAGGAGCTAGAGGAGAGGAAATGAAGGATGGATTTAATTAAAATGCATTATATGCACAAATAAATTCTGAAATAGTAAAAAAAAAAAATGTATTTTTAAAAAAACACTTTGAAAGCAAAGAGGCTAAAGCTATTGTTTCTCTGTTCCATGCTATAGCTGCCCCTCCTTAATCTCAATAGATGGCAGGATGTTTATTCCCCAACAGAAGACAAATACAGGGATTCAGGACTGATGGAACCTAGACAAAATTGAGATAGAAGCACCATACTAAAAATAAATAACTAAATAAAAAGATTATATGGAAAATTTTATACTACACTTTAAACACCGCCCCTCTCTCTCATTTTTAATTTCATTCCCAGAATGCTAGCAACAAAATTCAATGTTCTAGGCAGGAGTTATATGATTCCTTTTGAGGAATACAGCCAGGCCACAATGATGACGAATCTATAGAGTCTGAGTGTATTCCATACATGTAGCCCAACTTAACAAGCTTGATCCATAGACTTCAGAGTTTCCACTACCTTTTAAATCTCATTATCCTTGTTTCTGTGTGTGTGTGTGTGTGTGTATGTGTTTGTGCTAAAATACAAAATACATTTTAAAAAAAAACTTAACTAAATTTGTAGTGGATTAAAGTTATCTCCAAAAAAGGTAAGGTGAAAATCATATTTTTAAAAGAGATAAAAGAAGATGCGCATGTGTCCACACAGGCAAACAACATGTACACGTAATTTAAAATAATAAAAAAATTAGTATTTTTAAATTTGAAATTTCACAACCTTAGAGTAAAGGAAAAAAAGAATTTAAAGATTTTAGATTTAAACACACACAAGTTTAGGGCCGTGGGTTAGCCCAGGGCTGGAGTGCTTGTCTAGCATCCAAGAGACCCTGGGTTCAATTCTCAGAACCACAAAATAACTAAGCAAAAACAAGCTGAAGAGTCGCAATGAGCAGCCATTGGGCAAAGGTGCTCACCATCAAACCTGACAGCGTGAGTTCCATCCCTGGAACTCACATAATGGAAGAGAGAACAGGTCCCTAAGTTGTCCTCTGACCCCCCAAATGAGCCATGGTATATGAACACACACACACACACACACACACACATACCATATACAGATAATAAATACATATGCAGATAAATAAATGCAAAAAAGTGAAAGAATCTCAGCATGGGCTAGGCATGAGCTCCATTGTTAGAGTGCTTGCCTAACACACCTGAAGCCCTGGGTTCAGTCCCCAGAACCACACAAAACCAGTAGCACAGTGCACATCTGCAATCCTGGAACTTGGAAAATGGAGGTGGGAGGGTCAGAAGTTCAATGTCATCCTTGAAGAGTCTCAAGACGACCCTGGGAATGCATAATACCTGTTTTAAACAAGAAAAAAGAAATCATGGTGATATTAGATTTCTTGGTAGAAACAATGGAAGTTAGCAAATAAAGAAATGTATTCAAAATCATAAATCTTGTAAAGTAAATGTGAAAGGAAAATAATGGACTTCAGTTATTTCAGATTTTTTTTTTCCTCAAGAGGCTATTAGAAGACCAGATCTAAGATGTAAGCTTGGTGCTAACACATGTCTGTAATCCCAACACTGGGGAGGCTGAGACAGATTTGTCTGGATTTTGAGACCAGCCCTGAACACTATAGCTAGAAAAAGGGAGGGAGGGAGAGAGGGAGGAAGGAAGGGAGGGATGAAAAAGATAAGATGTATCAAAATAATGTGTGAAACAGGAACACAAACTAGATTGTGGGACTGGAATATATAGCTGTCAGTAGTTTGCCTGGTGTTCATGAAGCCCTGGATTTGATTCCCAACATCCATAGTGCTGGGCATTCAGGAGGTAGAGACTGAGGGATCAGAAGTTTAATGTCAGCTACATAGGAGAGTTTGAGACCAGCCTAAACTCTAAAATAAGATAAAAAAAAAAAAAAAAACTTAAGTTAAAAACCCACAAAATAGATGGTATTGAGGAAGCTCAGGATCCAAATCAAAAGAGAGGCAGACACCTCCCAACCCCCCAAACGCCCCCCAACAACCCTCCCCCACCCTGCCACCCAAACCAGGCAGCAAGCTGAACTCCAGGCCAGCTCTGTCTGACACCAATTTTCCACATGCCCCAAGAAGTAAGAATGGTTTGTTTTCTTGAAATTTTAAGTGGCTTTTAAAAATCAAAAGACGAGTTCTTGATGAGGCAAAGCTACGAGAAATCCAAATGTTAATATCCACGAATCAAGTTCTATCAGAAAGCAGGCGTGTCGTCACTTAACCGTTCCCCCCCCCGCCCCGGCCCCCCCCCCCCCCGCTGTTTTCCTGTTGAAACAACAACGTTGAGGAGTCTCACCTGCGGAGCTTTCGTCCGGAAAAACTGAAGCGCATATCACGTGGTCCTCTATGGGAAAAGGTTGTCTTACCCTTGGGAACAGTATAGCAAGTCTAAAAGACAGTTGGCTCAAACTAGAACAAACCAAAAGAGTATCCCAGAATGATCCCACGAACCACCACGGAAACAGGTGGTCTCCCAAAAGTCTTCAAATGCAGTGACACAGATCTGTTTAACGCAGGAAGGATCGGGGAGCAAACTGGCTGCAAATGTGCAAAAACTTAAAGAAATGAAAACCAAGATTATTCAAATAAATGATATTTTTAAAGTGACACAGCAAGAAATGGTACCATGGTGTACTGCACAGTTCAGCTATGAATAGCATTAGGTAGTCATAATAATGCAAGCCCCAAATAGTAAACAAAACACAATTACAATATAATTGCATGAGGATAATTGGAAAACCAGAAATGTGCTGGCAATAATGAGAATACTGGTAAGCATACAAGAAAGATAAATTCTCATTTCTCCACAGCCAACAGGTAACTGCCTGCAACAAAATAATCAGGAAGCAGCTTCGTGAGATTTAGTGGCAGAGTCAAAGCAAAGAGAAGCAGCCAGAAACCTTACAGGTGGCTTCCTTCTGAGACTGAGAAGTGGCCTAGTATTTCCCCTAGGAAGGCATGTGAACAATTTAATTTGTTAAACTATAGATATCCTTGACACACATACAAACCAAATTCAATATCAACCCCCAAGAATTAAAGCTCTCACGTCAATTTCTGATTGGGGCATCATCACCAGGTAAGTTTGTGTTTTGTTTTGTTTTCAAATAATGGTTATAAATACCTAGTTTGAGATTTTCTTAAGTCTTTAAGAGACAGAGATTTTATTTACTTACCAACATTAAACTGGTAACCAAAAGTGAATGAGGATTTAAGAGCCAATTGTTGTAAAGTCCCCGGGATCCCTTAACTGTGTGAGGCTGTTTGGCTGGTGGCTGAGAACAGCCTGTCTGAGTACCAGCTGCTCCCCTTGATCACCTAAAACCACTTAGAGACCTAATGGCAGAATGTTTATATTCTGAAAGATACTATAGTAAGATAGTTAACGTAAGAATGGGCTATCATATTAAGTTGGTTATCCAAAGAAGGATAAACACTTCTGAGTTCTAGCTAAAAAACATACACAAATGTAAAATGAGCACATTGCTGTTATGGTTACAAATAAATACAGCAAGGAAAATAGTGCAGTAGTGGTACTACTTCAGATTGGCTCTTTAGTGTGTATTGTCTTTCAAAGTCACAGAAACATGGCACATTTTTTTTTTTAATGTCTTTGATTTTTTAAGAATTGTAGGCTGAAGAAATGGCTCAGCAGTTAACAGCACTGGCTGCTCTTCCAGAGGACCTGGGGTTCAGTTCCCAGTGCCCACATGGCAGTTCATAACCATCTATAAAGCCAGTCCTAGGAAATCCGACCCCCTCTTCTGGCCTCCTCAGGCACCAGGCGTGAATGTGGTGCACAGACACAAATACAGGCAAAACGCTCCTACACATAAAATAAACAAATAACTTTTTTTTCTTAAAGAGTTGTACATAGGGTCATGATTTGAGGATTTATGTTGATATTTGACAACCAATCTAAAGTTGGCTTAATTACTAATTCCACTGTCCACCAGGCTTATCTTGGTATTCCCGTTCTTCTGTTTGAACACTCTTAAATGATGATCAGCTACTGGCAACTCACCTTTTATCCAGCAAAAAAAATGTTTATAAGTATTCTTATTTGCATCTATTTTGCTGAATAGGATGGGGGTGGGGAGAAGCATGCACTACTTAGTTAAACACTAGCTGTATTTTAAAATTGGGCCTTGGACTCACAAAATAAATCTGAGAAATCAGAAAGGTAAAGTCTATTTACCTGCATCCCTAAGTAGCCAATTATGGCTTCCTCTGAGCCCTCAGGCAGTATGCTCCCTGATCTTAATGGAATGCAGCAATTGCCGCTCAAATCCCCATCGTGAGACAATTTTATCTGTCTGTATTCTATTTCTGCTTCATGTTGTTGTTATATTGAAGCATGGGAGTGTGCTTTCTATCATTGCAAAGGCCAGATAAAATAGTTTAACTAGTACAGCAAATTGCAGAATTATACGTATAAATCGCCTGCTGCTGTCTCCAGATTATGCCTGTAAAGATAAAAAGCATTTTTCACCTTTCAGAAAAAAACAAAAAAACAAAAAACACTTCCAATGCTTTCTTTGCTTCGCATATAAATTATCTCTTAAGAGACTAGGTGCAATGGGCAGAGGGTTGGCGGTCTTCCCAGCATAGCTTTGAGTCTGGCTTTCTAAACATACTTGTTGAGTTATAAATCACAAAAATGCAGAACTCAGAGTTTAAAGACACCAAGTCCCAAGTTGCTCCCCCTCTTCCCTCTATACTGCACCTTTTGCCTTAAGGGAGAGAAAGGAGCGGGAGTGCTCTCGGGAGAGATGGAATTGAAATGAGTTCAATCGCTTTTCCTGTGATTCACCCTAGCTGTACAGGTGGCTGGAAGAATCACAAATACACGTCAATGTGAACATTAAGAGAAAGCTAGAATTTGGAGATGAGATTAGACATCCAGGCAGCTCTCCAGCTTCGCAGGATGCAGGATGAAGGCAAGCCCTCTAGAAACACGTATGCGACTTTGGTAGCTGATGCACATCTAACAGAACGCCACTCCTTCCAGACCAGTTTGGAGACCACCCCAGCTAGGAGCAGTTCCAACACATTGACACAGGAGTTTCTAATATACTTGACACTCCAGGATATTACTTTCTTTATAGGATTTGTGCTCTGTGAGATCTACCCCAAAATATTCTTGTAAAGACAGATTTCTGTGTAGGAAATGGCTAGCAGAGACGCTGCTTTGAGATAGAGATCAACAGGAAAGGTATTGACTCTTCACTCTCTTGTGCTTACCACTGTTATGCCCACTACAACCCTGTTTCTGCATAATCTTGCCAGGTGAAATTACATTCTGCTCTAAGAAAGTCCACATGCAACCCCATGTGTTTCAGTGGTAAGCTTGGGTCTGACTCCTGAAAGGACGTGAACAGCAGAAGCTCAGAATACTAGAAGACTAGTCAAGGTGGAAATTAAAGAGAAACAGACCCTTTGCATCTCCTATGCCCTGACCCTACAATGCTCTTCTCATGACCAGAGTCTCATTCTTCAGGTCTCTATCCAAATGACAACTTCTGGAGATGTTTCAGAATCTCACATTGTGTGTGTGTGTGTGAGTGTCTGTGTGTATGTGAGTATGTGTATGTGTGTGTGTATGTAAGTGTGTGTAAGTGTGTGTATGTATGTGTGTGTGTATGTAGGTGTGTGTGTGTGTGTGTGTGTGTGTACTCAAGCATATCAGCAGAGGTCAAAGGCAACTTACAGGGATGGGTCTCTCCTTCCACTATGTGGATGTTGGTGATAAAACTCAGGGCATCAGACTTGACAGCAAGTGAAGGCACTAGCCATCCTGCCAGATCCCAGAACTACACTTTCTATAGCAGAAAGCCTCAACCTCCCATTAAGTTTACCTCGCTCATGGCATTATTGCATTTATTTATTTTGTTATTTTTATTATATTTCATTATAATACTAATTGTTATTACTGCTGTTGTTGTTGTTATTATTATGTTATTTTGCTTTTTTGAAACAGGGTTTCTCTGTGCAGCCCTGGCTGTCCTGGAACTCTAGTGGACCAGGCTGGCCTTGAACTCAGAGATGCACCTGCCTCTGCCTCCCGAGTGCTGGGACTAAAGGTGTGCGCCACCACTGCCTGGTGCGTAATTATTTTAATTGTGCATCCTCCCCCCCTCATCTCTTGCATCTTTCTCTCATTAGAATGGAAGCTTAATAAAGTATTGAATTTCCAGGACTCAGCAAGTATTCTGAACACAATAAACCTACTGTGCATCACAGCAAGCCTACTCTGTGTATGCAGCAGAGGACACATCCGTTCTGATATTTTAGGACTGCTATAATCAGTTGCCTTCTCCAGTCGTTGTGGAATGTGGAATGCCTGTGTGAGGCTGCAGGAGACCTTTCTTTCCTGAAGTCACTACCAGATGCAAGCAGGGGGATATGCCCCTGCATGCTCCTGTTGCTAAACTTTAGGCCAAGTAAAAGGAAAACAAGATTGATTTAGGTAATAAATCCAAAACGCCTGTTGAGTGAAACGTCAGGTAGATTCATGTCCTGCCTTGTCCATCATCAGCCAATCAATGACACTTGAACCTGGGATGACCTGGTCAACTTCTACCATGCTACCAAGTGGGAGAGGGAATGCATAGATCACCTCTCAGAATGACAGTGACTGGGCTGAGGTATGGTGATCCCACAAGCCCCGGCCCATTGTCTTGCTTAGCAAGAGGCTTCCTGTGCTCCAACAGCTAAACACCAGCTCACTCAGATCTTGACAGAGGGGGACAAAAAAGGCCTTTAGGATATCAACTCCCTGGTTGCCCAGGTCTGACTAGAATTGAATTTCACTGTGCTTAGACCAGGTCAAAAGAGAGAAAGAAAAAGAAGAAAGAAAGGCTTACATTAAATGAAGCCTTTGACTGAAGTGTGTTCTTTCATTTGCATATAAATGAATATGAATATGAATGCAGTCACCAGAGAGAGGACTGGCACCTTCCTCCCCCTTCACCCGTCTCTCCAACACTTATCTTTCTTGGCGACTCAGACTAGGATTCATCACAAAGTCCGCATCTACACATTCTGTTTGGAATCAATACCACATGTTTACTGTTAATTTGTAGTGCTTTCCTGTGTGTGCTTGTCGTAGCTCCTAATCCTTGAATTTGCTCTGGAGATTTGGAGATTCCATCAAATCTCCAAGATCAAAAGGCTTAGAATTTTTGTTTGCGTTTACATGCAAAGCTTACAAAATTCTCAAGAGGGACCAGTGGTAAGAGCGTTCTTCAAACCCTTGTTAATTGTTAACTGTCAAAGCCTCAGGGTGAAATCTGAAATCTCTGAGGTTTGTTTTAGCAGGGAAAGAACATGCTGTTAATTTTAAGTTTTCTTAAAACTTAATGGTGAACAAACAATATTTTTTTTCTCATCATCGTACTTAAAATATAAGTGAAATTGTCAGTCACGGCTAACAAGGCACATAAAAGCATCAATTCATTTTCTTTCCCTGAAAGATAAATGTAGAGCTTGTCTTGAGGATCGTAACTGAGGAAAACTAAGTGGGAAAACTGGTATTTTAGGCACATTATTTTAAATCACTCAAGTCCCCAGAGAAACCTTGAGCAACAGCTGTAACTTTGATCATCTTAACACTGTTGAAAAAATAATATGCATGTTCCTAAAATTAGCAATGAGCTGAGAGACAGGGTGGTAAATTACGTTCTTTAGTCTGCCTGTCTTACTCGAAGATGGCTCAATTGACGATGAAACCATCTCAGAAGACAGTGCTGAATCAACTCAGTAAAGAGACCATGATTTCAGCCTTCAAAATCAGAGGTTCTAGTATATTACAAGGTATGTGACCTTATTAAATTATTTTCTACTACGTCGTAATGTTATCAAAATAAAATTAATATAGTCACTCAAAAATATAAATTCACTTCGAGTAGTTGGTTTTCTTTTCTCTTATTTTTGAAAGGTTTATCTTATTATTTAATAGTGTGTGTGTGTGTGTGTTTGTGTGTGGGTTAGTGTGTGTGAGCAGCCGTGCCTTAGGATTCGGGAAGAGGGTATCAGATCCCCTGGGGCTGGAAGTTACAGGCGACAGTGACAGGCCCCAAGCAGGTGCTGGGAGCCTACTCAGATCCTTTGTAAGATCTGTGGGCACTCAACAACTAAGCCATCTCTCCAGCCCTAACTGGTTGATTTTCTAAATAACTCCCTTTTTCCCCTATAACTTTTTGAAATGTCATTGGAATGATAAAAGATGAAAATTATTATTTGAGTGCCTCTCTAAAAACTCCAACTTTTAAAAATGACATATTTATTGATTATTTGATGTTTTCTTTCCCTTTGTCAGGGTCTTGCTCTGTCCAGGCTGGCTTTGAACTACTGAGCTACAACACTTCTCCCAGCCCAGTTTCCCAAATCACGGTGGCTTCAGGCTACCCAGTATCCTCTGGATTTCTTATGAAGCCTAGATTTAGAGTTCACTGGTGGTTTATACCCCCGCTAATGAACCTCGATATGAGTAACATCATCTGTTACAAGTGGTCTTCAGAAGTGGAAGGATTTTCAAGACAAGGGACCATCTTTCTGCCTTCTAGTCAAAGATAGGCTGGGCATGGTGACTCATGCTTTTAATCCCAGCACTCAAAGGACAGAGGCAGATAAATCTCTGTGAGTTCAAGGCTAGCCTGGTCTACAGAGTGAGTTCTAGAACAGTCATTGCTACAGAGTGAGACCCTGTCTCGAAATGCCAAATAAATAAGTAAATAAGTTCAGTAATAAAGACTTCACTATTGTTATTTTTAATATTTGTCTATTTTATGTGCATGTATGTGTATGTGTGCCGGAGTGTATGTATGTGCAGTGCATGTGTACAGAAGCCTTCAGGGATCAGAAGAGGTGCTAGATCCCCTGGAACTGGAGTTTCAGATGGTTATGAGTCACTATACCAGTGCTGGGAACTGAACCCAGATCTTCTAAAAGAGCGGTAAGTCCTCTTAATCACTGAGCTGTCTCTCTAGCCACTCTGCTATTTTTTTTTTTTTTGATGTTAAGCTCAAGATTAAAAAACAAATTCTAGCCAAAAAAGCATAAAGCTGACTTTAAAAAATAAAATCTATGTATGTCTTTGTGTGGGTATGTGCGCCTCAGAGCCCCTGCAGCTGGAGTTGACATGGTGCTGGGAGCTGAATTTGGTCCTTGAATGTGCAGCCAGCACTTTAATCTCTGAGCCACCTCTCCAGCCAGAGATAACGACTTCTTTAGTGCAGAAGTCCAGGAGATATGCTAGAGTAGGCCATATTGCTAGCGAGCACAGGTCCTGGGTTAGGTCCAGAACACCAAAAAGTAAATGAGGAGCAAATCTATTTGGCTTTCAATTCGTCTCTTTGTTTAAAATAGTATACCTAGAAACATTCGCTTCCACTCAGGAGGTAATAGAAAATAGCAGCTTTGCTTAGTTTGCTGTCTAACATTTCCTGTCTATAATGTATACTATACATTCTACTCTTTCCCATTTGACATTTCTGGAAAGACTGCAATTTCATACCTCTAGCTATTCAGTCTAACACTCAGTAACTAAACCATCGGCAGCTGCGTGGTTGTAAATTGTGCTTTTAGGAAGAATAATTGTCCAGAAGCTCATTTAGCAGCTCGTTTTCCTTAGGAACCCGTGTCATTTGCTTTCTTTATGATTCCTCAACTGTTTGTTGCAATTCGTAGAAATACTTTTATCGTTTCCGTTCGTCTTTCTGGTTGCCCCAAGCTGTAATATTGTTCTTAGAAGTGCCAGCCAGGGGAAGATGAGCACTTCCGGGAATACAGCTGGCTCTTGGCCTAGGTTGGGATGTCGTAACTGAGTGTGTGAAGGTACAGAACATTCTAAAGAGCACTGCTAATGTGTGTATGCACAGACTGAAATTTCCAATTAGGACGTGCTGAAGACTGACCTGTTCCCAGCTCAGTCTTACTATTTCAATCCTCCACAGGGCGGTCAGGGAAAAGAAGGTCCAACATAGACTCTGAAGAGTCTACGAAAAGTAAAGTTGATAACGTCGATGGAACTTCACTACAATGGAGCTGGAGAAACTTGCCGCTCAGTGGTCAAGAGCACTGGCTGTTAAGTGGATGTTAAGAGGACACGGTTCGATTCCCAGCACCCACATGGCAGCTCACAATCTTACTGCAGTCCTAGAGAATCTTCTTTTCTGGCCTCCTCAAGCACCAGGCATAAACATGGTACACAGATGTATATGCAGGTAAAACATCCATACGCATAAAACAAAAGGAACTTTTTTTTTAATTCATAAGAGTGATCAATCACAAGACAATAATTTTCAGCATTTTTGATTTCTCAGAGACAACAAAACACTAAATTCACAACGAATAATGTCTGAATTTACTACCAATAGAGTTGATGCACAGAAATGTAAAGAAAAGCCCTCTTCCTGACAATGTGGCCCAGAGGGTACCCAGAGGGTAAAGGTACCTGCCACCAAGCCTGATCACCGAATTTTCATCTCCGGGACCCACAGAGTGGGGAGAGAAGCTGGACATGGTGGTGCACACCTTTAATTCCAGTTCTTGGGAGGCAGAGGTAGATGGATCTCTGAGTTCAAGGCTGGCCTGGTCTACAGAGGAGTTTCAGGACAGCCAGGGCTACACAGAGAAACCTTGTCTCAAAAACAAACAAAGAGTGGAAGGAGAGAACTCACTGCTCCACAAGCACTCTGGCACGGGCAACCCATACCCACAATAAATAAATAAACCACAAACAAAACAGTGCTAAGAAGGGCCTGGTTCAGCCAGGAGACCTAGTGACTCAGGCCTGTAATCCCAACTATTGGCTGAAGCATGGGCTGTCAGGGCTGCAGATCAAGTTCAAGATCAGCCTGGATGATTTAGTGACCCCCCCCCATCTCAAAATAAAAAAATACATAAAGGTCTGGGCTATAACCTAGTGGCAGAGCACTTACCCGGCATGTGCAAGGTCCTGGGTTTAATCCCTAATGCTGAAAAAGGAGAGAAAGAGAGATGGAAAGAAAGGTCTTCTAATTAGTTCCTCCGCAGGTCAACATAATCCTGGATAAAATCTGAATCATTAGAATTCAAATAAATGGTATAAAATTTAGTTTTAGCATTGGCTCAATTGCAATGCATTTTATGCTTTGAAAATCAATTCCTAATATAGATCTGCTGTCAATCATAAAATATTTTTAACCCAATTCCTTACTTCTTGGCTGACTATTAGAGTTGACGTTAGTACTAAAATGTTCTTTAAAAGTCGATACTCTGTTAAAATTCCTCTTTTTCCACTGTCACTTTAATATATTTTCTGAGATTATCATTCTCCTCACACTACAAACTGCTGGGATTCTTTCCAATTAGCTCTAGAATTTTACCAGAATCTTCTCTGCAGCTCCTGATTGCAAAAAGCATTTAAATATCAAATACACCAAGTCTGGACCACAGAAATGCTCCAAGAGAGAAGCGAGTTAGTTACTTTCACTCTCCTGAGGTAGCAAAGGAAGAGCAGACAGATTCTCCTTTCTTTTGACTGTGGTAACCATACTCCTAACGAACAAGCACAGGCTGAGAGAAGGCAAAGTTCAGAGTTAAAACAGTTGAGAGTAAATCAAACCCTTACAACATTGTCGCTGTCGTTCTAAGAGTGGAGACTAACTAATCACCCCGAGAAAGGCTGTTGTGTGTAGTCTTGGAAGGTGGAGGGGTGCCGATGTGAGGGAGAACCAACAGTGACTTGCTTACCAATAGCACACCATCTTGAGAATGCAACACAATCACAATATCTGGCATGTTGTGCTTTCTACACATCAACCTGATAGCGCTGCATAATTGTTTTCTAAGACCTACATGTTACACTGCTCATTTTGTACCACTATATAACAAATTCCCACAAACCTAGTGACTTAAAACAACGGCTGTGAGCCGGGTGGTGGTAGTACACACCTTTAGTCCCTGCACTCAGGAGGCAGAGGCAAGCAGATCTCTGAGTTCAAGGCTAGCCTTGTCTACACAACGAGTTCCAGGATGGCCAGGCCTGCATGGAGAAACCCTGTCTCAAAAAACTACCCAACCAAAGAAACAGACAGACAAACAAACAAAACAACTGCTGTAAACTCAGGACCCCCAAATTCCACGTTGAAATCTTAATCCCGGTGTGGCGGTATTTGTAAATGGGACCCTTTAGAGGTAGTTAGGCCACAAACATGAAACCTTCATGGCAGCATTAATGAATGCCTTTACAAGAAGAAACAGAGAGCTTGGTTCTTTTTTCTTTGCTGTCTACCATGTAGGGAATCAAGGAGAACACAGCATCTTCAACTCAGCTTCACGGGGCAGAAGTCAAGGTATCAGTAGGACATAGTAGGTATTAGTTCCTTCTGCAGACTCTGGGCACTGTCTCCTTGCCTTGGGTTAATTGTCTTACAGCTGCCCAGTGTCTTTGGCTTGTGGCTCCTTCCATTTTCAAAGTGCTTTACTCTAACTCTGTGGCTATCACATGGCCTTCCTCTGCTTTTTCTTTTAACTTCCTGTATCCCTCTTAAGGACTGTGTCATGCTAGGCTCACACTGACCATCCGGGATAGTCTCCATAGCCTTACTTTAATTGCAAAATCCCTTTTGTTATGGTAGGTAACCATCACAGGATCCAGGCTTTAAGGTGTGGATGTAGTTGGGATCATAGCCCACCATCCTCTAGGGTGCCTGGCCTTGTGATGAGGCTGCGGAAATGAACACATATATAACCCTAAGTGTACGAGGGAAGAATCTGGAACAGACATTTCTACTTCCGTTATCCATGGTGGTAAATGGTAGCGAAACAGCTGTGCAGAGAAAGCAAGGCGTATCGGAGTTCTAATGAAGCAGAGGTCAGACAGAATGTTTTATAATATGGAACAATGATCAGAAAGTGTAGGTCAGAAACAGGATGTAATTTTAAATAAGTGGCACTTTAATCACAATGTCTTCTAAAGGAAGAAGCTTATCTTGAGAGAAAAATGAGGTGTAGCTCTGATTATTGTAAGGATTAAGTTAGGCGATTTGTGTAAGACACCAAGTACAATGCCTAGCATGTGGCCAAAAAATGCTAATGCTTATGACTTCTTCCAGAGCTTTGAGATAAAGCGTTTTTTTCTTCTCTCGGCTTGCAATGATGAATCTACAGGCAGTTTCTGCCTTGACAGAAAAGCACTTGCCTTTCTCTCCCCGAAGAGGGTGCTGACACTGAGCTAAAGAAAATATCAGATGACCTTCTCTCTCAAGGACCGCCAGCAGATCTTTGATGTGCCTCTCTTTCCTGAGATGACCTCCTTTTCCTGGGTTAAAGTTGAGTAGCTGGGCATTAGCTGCTACTTGGAGAAGTGCTGACTGGCTGATATGTGCCGTCAGCACTGTCCAAGGCCAGCCGGGGAATGTCCGCGTGGCCCCTTCCTTTCCACTCACGCTGCGGCGCTTAGGAAGGTGGGACGTGATGGAGACCCAGAGTTCTTTCCTGTCGTATCATACACCCACTTAAAATGCCATCGCCCCAATGGTTGTTCAGTGAGTGGAAACAACACTGGAAATGCCGAGGGGCACCATCGACTAGGGAAATCCAGTCACTGCAGGAGAATATGACTCAGACTACCCCGTTCTCCCACAAACTGACCTGTGGAAGGCCAAATGGTACCTTTTTCCTTGGGAAAAAAAAAATCAGTAGCATAATTATTAAGTGAGCCTGGAAAAATATACATCTGTGTCAACTGGCAGGTCAGGAATATATAATCTACCTATGGGAGCTTTATTTCCACCCTGGCCTGATACAGTTAGTTTATCACTGGGGTTGATGGACTTGACTTTCTCCTTCTGTCCTCACTCTTTGGAACCCAGGTATGTCTTTTGTCTTTAGTAGCCACATCACTTGTTAAAATCCTGTGTCATTTTCTAGAAAAGGCAGGAAGAAATAACTAACCACTTCAAGGATTATGTTCACCCCAAAACTCCACTCTCTTCTCTCCAGGCTTTCCTTCGGCTCTGCCAGCCACCTGCTGTGGGGCTCCCCTTACCTTCAAGACATTGCTTCTCTCTCTTACTTACACCGATGACTATTTTATAGGAGAATAATACAGGCAGAGAGAGGTGTTTGAGGCTTCTTTCTTATACCTCACTGTGAAATCCTTCTGGAATATTTGCTAGATGTAACCACGCAGGGGCTAGAGAGACGCCTCAGAGGTTAAGAGCAATTGTATCTCTTCAGAGCATCCAGGTACAATTCCCAACACCCACACGGTGGTTCAGAGCCACCTGTAACTCCAGTTCTGGATTATCCAACACCCTCTTCTCACTTCCCTGGGTACCAGGCACACATATGGGACACATATATATGCTGGCAAAACACTCATATCCATAAAAATAACATAAAATAGTATTTTTTAAAATAAAAATAATTTCAACTAGTCTTGTTGCAATGTTTCCCCCTTGAGTGACATCCCATCTTAACAAGCAAGACTTATACAGTGAACCAAAAATCTAAGACCTGGTCTTAATGAAAACAATGAATACTTTTACTAGACCATTATCCTCTGCGGTTGATCAGTGTGAGCATTTCGATTCAGAGTTAGCTGGAGAAAGCTATAGAGATAAAGAGGGGGTGGGGAGTAAAGGAGTGGGTCATAAAAACACTACAGAATTTTAAGGGCTAGAGTTCCATCTTCAAGGCTTGGGGCAAAGTGAATTGTCTCTGTATAAATTATTATCCTTCCAGAGGGTGGTTAGACTAGTAAACATCTTACCTGAACTCAGAAACAGAAATGGAGTAAAGAGCAGGCAGAGATGTTCACGGTACGGGGGGAATTAACAAATAACACAAACTCCGAAGGAAAATGCAAGCTGGACAATATTTACTGTGCCAGTTTAAAGACTAAGATCTATTACCATTTCCTGCCTGAGGCTTTAAAATTGTTCTCACTCTCCTATAATTTTCCAGCCACAGACAATGAGATTATGTGTACACATGCGATCATCCTTGGAGACAATTAGGTTACGGAGAATGCTTCTCTACTTCCTCCCAGGCTTCCTAGCATTGCTTGAAATCTAATAGCAAGAGAGAGGTATAAAGGCAAATGAGTCTGTACAGTCCACTTCAGACTTAATTTTATACAATGTATTTAAAATACTCCTATAATTTACTTGAACATCTATGTCCACGAGGTAAGAAAGCAAATGGGTGTGTGCATCAACGAAGGGACAGAGAAGCAATCGGTGCCCCGGGCCCTGACCCCCAGTGGAGTCAACAACTTGAATGGCAAGCCATTATTGCTGAGCTGCCCACACATGGCCAGCTTTACTCCAAGTAATATTTTCAGTATGTATCACAGAACATTGGACAAATGGGTTTGATTTCTTAAAATGTCCATGGCATGCGGGGAGCTGGGGAAGCTCTGCATTGATGTGTGTTGTTGACACGGGCACGCCATGTTAAGAGCTGAGGCCTTAGATCTATGGGAAATAAACACCCCCCATCCTGCACCCCACCCCTTCCACCCCTCCAACACCCTCCCTCTCCCCACCTCCCCATCCCTGTCTAGGGCACGGAACTACAGAGCCTTCCTCTGGTCTAAGAATGAGTGAATGATTAAAAGTGTGTGCAAAAAACTAGCAACGCAGCTTTGTCCTCCCAGATGTGTACAGCCAAGGCTGCTCACCTACAGAGACCTCCTCCCGAGACTAGCAATCCCCTCCCCTGTCCCACACATAACAAACACACTGTTCAAGGTGTGTTGCAGTAGTAGGCGCCATTCCACCAGGGTATGCACAGGCCATCTTGTCCCAGCTTTTCTCTGTGTGTCTGTGTGTCTGTCTGTCTGTCCTTTCTTCATTCCTTCACAGCCCCTAGCCAGGGTTCTGGGACCTAGGCTGAGGGATATGGCACCCACAGCCTATAAAATGCAGCCTAGGGTTCAAGGCCAGGCATCCTCACACATACACCTGACTTTTTTTTCCCCAACCATGTCTCTTGACACTCAATAATAAAAACTCCCCACTCTAGTTCCAATCACAGTCTTATCTCTTAATCTGGAGCCATCTCGAAAGTAAGCGTCAGCCTACATTGAGCCATTGGAATGGACTGTCGTAAAGCCGTGACGCTGGGTATGACTTTTGACACCATTTGGTCAAATCCCTTCGTGTAGGACAGTTTAGACACTAACTAACCTAGACTCGAGTTCTTTTTCTCTTCTTCATTCTTAGCTTTGTTGCTGTAGAAATTATTTCCTGGAATAAAGAAAACAAAAAGGAACTCAGAGCCGTTGTTGAAGCATTATTGTTTAATTCCGAGAAGAACTGGCATGAGAGGTGAGTGGGGGCACTCAGGCAGCGATAGCATATTTGGAGCCCACACCTTAAGCCAGAAAGAAACGGGTGACTTTAGAGCAGAGTCAGGAAATACACAGAAGGAGCTTAGAGTGCCCAGCAATGCCAGAGAATAAAGCAGTGCTCTCGAGACCCCACGGTGACTGGGTGTGTCCACCGCTGCAGAAGTCAAATGAAAGATTCACCGACAGCCAGCGCTGACTGTGGAGCCATGTAAGCAACAAATGAAGTACTTACTCTAGATTATCATTAAAATAAGTGAACATCTGTGTACCCATTCTGACATACAAGAAATGATTAAATGAACAAGAAAAGAACCTGACCACAGGAGTTTGATTACCCAGGATTCATACAGTGGGAGAGAACCGACTCCAAGAAGTTGTCCTGACCTCTATACATGTATTGTGGGCACATGTACACACACACACACACATTCACACACACACACACACAGACACTACACACACACATCACACACACACACATTCACACAGAGAGACACTACATACACACATCACACACACACATTCACACAGAGAGACACTACATACACACATCACACATACACACACATATACACACAGAGAGAGAAACTACATACACACACACTCACAGAGAAAGAGACTACATACATACAGAGAGAGACAGAGATGAGACAGACAGACAGACAGAGAGAGATGGAGAGGGAGAGAGCCATTGGGGGGCAGAGAATTTGGAGGGATGAGCAGACAGTAGAGTGAAGAGGAAAATTAAAACAGAAATGTGGGAGAATCTGACTCCGGTAGGAAATGAGAGAGTCCCCGTTGCCCCTGGGGCCACCCAGGCACCTACTGTAAGTAATTCTTGCGCTCTTCCTTCTTAATCCCTTGCTTTGTCCCCCAACCCCTCATATCTGTTGGTCTGTACCCTGAAAGAACACTACTAAGAAGATGCTGGCCTTTGGCTTCAAGTAAAGAGAGAGAGATGAGAGCAAGGGGAAGCAGGAATACACTGAAGGCCCTCCCTCCCTCCCTCCCTCCTTCCCTTCCTTCCTTTCTTCCTTCCTTCCTTCCTTCAACAACAAAATAAAAACAAAGAACTTCTTACTTAGAACATGACATTTAGGGACAAAGTGCTGAAAATTTGAAGAGGAAGCATGAAATCCTCTGTGCCTCTCAAGATATTTTTCATTTCAACTTCAGAAATGAACACCAATGCAAGTTCCTCAGGATTTCAGCCCCCGTGGGCAGAAGCAATGATCCTGAGGAGATAAGCATTCACTCGAAATTCAGTGTGTGGATATCCCATCTTATTATGTATATTAGGTAGGTTAATTTTATTTCCTCAGACCAAGTGTGACTGATTGTGTCTGCCAATGTCATTATTTCTCTTCTTATAATATTTATATAACTGGAAAGCAATTATTTTAACAAGTAGTTTGTTTCCTGAATTAAATGTAAACCCAAAGTAAAACTGCCTTTGAACTACAAATAAAAACTTTACAGTAATAAAAATTTCTAACATAATACAGGAATCATTCCTATTTCATTGTCCCCTCCCAAATTCTTCAAATGAATCAACAGCCTTATCAGTGTCCGGGCGCAGGAAATTCTGCAAACTACATCATGAACAAAGCTTAGTCTTCGGTCAGCTGCTGGAACCAGTTCAGGCCGTGCATCACTTCAGCACTGCAGTATTGGCGGCACAAGCTTTAATATGCAAGACGGGGTGTGAGATGCTTAGCTGATCCAAATGCCAGTCTATGGATTTGAAAGACTAAAGATCACATCACTAGAAGGTTGACAGAAGTGACACTTTGCAAAGTGCCAATGATTTATGCCAATGTCTTGCTTGATGCTACTGTTATAGACAGCACTGTCATTAAAGAGTCCCTGCTGACTTCTTCCTACATTTATGGTGCACAAATTATAGGTAAGCCCAAAGATCGAATCCCCCCTGCCTTCTAAATTTCAATGATCCCATGTGTTTCTCCTTGCTGCATGCACCTTCTTTCTTTATACCCGCTCGTTGTTGTGTCTGTAAACACAGCAATGAGGAGGGAAAGGATGGGATTTATTCTGCCAAAACACCGGAAGACACAGCCCCTGGAAATCCCCATAACTAAGAACTAGAAGAGATGTTTTTCGAGTCTCTAAAGTCTTTCACAATCTGCTCGCTCTTTGGAAAAAGCCACTAACCACAGTTTTTAAGAGCACGTTAGAAAGCAGGGCTCTCAACTGTCACCATGACCCAGGCTCACCTCCAGTCCCTCTGGTGACTCGCCCACTTCCAAAACACTTCCTGGGACAACAAGGAAGAGGAAACCTCAGCTCTGAAGGACTCCATTTAATTTTTTGCTGCTAAATTTCTGCCTCAAATATGCAAATATTTGTGTTCCAGTGTCTAGAAATACTAAGAAAACAATTTTTTAAAGTGTTTACATGTTCTAAAGTTCTCCTTAAAGACCATTTTCTCTTTACTTGGAAAAAAATATACCAAAATTTGTGCATTATTCTCAATTCACTGAAGTGAATTTAAGACTACAGATTAGATGTGTAGTTTCTTTAAGAAGGATTACGGTAGGCCTACAGCTTTTTTTTTTTTTTTCTTCTGAACTATCTTAGACAAGCCCAGAAATATTTCTATGTTGAAATAAATTCCTTTCACTTCTTTGTTTCTTACCTAACAAGAAAAGAGATGGCTGAAAATGCAGTGTGGAAAGAGACCCACCCAAAAGAGCCCACGGCAAATCTCTGTGAGTAGGCTCAAAATCCATAGGTTCAACCAACTACAGATTGAAACATTTAGGAAAAGTTGCTGATCACACAGACTTTTCTTCTCTTCATTATTTCTTAAACAACGTAGCATAACAACTTTGGCATTCATATTATGCCAAATAAAATGAATAATTTAGGGATGGTTTAAAGTATGCAGGAGGTCTGTAAAATCACCACACCATTTTATGTAAGTCTGTTCAGATTTCAGCATCCACGGGGCTCCTAGGCTCAAGCCCTGTTAGCTACCATACGCTCAGAGTGTACATTGTAGGTGATGGCCATCCCTTACTGCGCTATTAAATGTAGCCTCCCGTCAGCTAAAGATCAGATAGCCTTTAAAGGCCGGGTTTCCCTAAGTGAGAACCGTCAAAGACGAAATTCTCATTGAAAGTGAGTTTATCAAGCGGGAGATACTTGTTTTCTTTTCTGTGACAGGGTCTCTCCAGCTCAGACCAGCCTTGAACTTGATATGCAGCAAAGGAAGAACTTGAGCTTCTGAGCCTCCCACCTCATCTCCCAAGTGCCGTGACCACAGGCATATGTCACCATGACAGGGTTTATATGGTGCTGAAGACAGAACGAAACCAAGGAGTCTTACGTGTTGTCCAAGGGCTCTACCAACCAAGAAACATCCCAGCCAACTTCAGATCTTTACTATAAAAGATGGAGATAGATTACCCCAATCTAAGCCAATCATATAGCAGTATTAAATTAAGATTGACTAGAAAGCCAACCACACTGAAAATTAGGATATGTGTTACCTTTTGTTCTCAGAAGGCAGCAGAGAACAAACATCAGGGTGGAAAAAAAGAGAAAGAGAGAGAGAGAGAAAAGAAAAAGAAAGAAAGAAAGAAAGAAAGAAAGAAAGAAAGAAAGAAAGAAAGAAAGAAAGAAGAAAGAAGAAACTTCAGAGAAATGAGACTTAAGAGTAAGAAGGGGGACAAATGTTAAAGGGTTGCCCCTAGCCAAGCGTAACTAAACTGTTTAATTGTACAGGTCATACAGTAACATGTCTTTTCTTATTGAAAAAAACTAAGTTAATATAACAAATACGGCTAAAGTACTCTTCTGCACCCTCCAATACTCAAAAACCTTTAAAAATCCATTTCCTTTAGAAATGACTGAACCGTCGGCTAACACAGGCAATGGCTGAATAGGCATACAAGGCAGGAAGTGATGCAAAACTTCAGCATGAGATTGAACATGAACAGACTGGCATGGAACGGCTTCTGAGACATGTTTCGGGGTCAAAATCCAAATTACACAATCACACACACCCTAGGATCTCATTCACACAAAGTGTGTTACGGGTATAAAACAGTGTTGACACTCACCCTAGGGTCCCCGGATCTGACCCACACACGGGACATGACCTTGGATTGTCTTTTGACATGTTTGCTTGTGCTTTACACTATTAGTTTTTCACTGAGTGCACTATGAAAGACACCCCCATAACACACATCAATACACACAATATAAACATGTAAACACAAACATATAAATATAAACATGTAAACACAAGAGAAACATGTTGTGAATTCCATTCATTTTTTAAAAGGTCTTCACTGAGACAGGGTCTCATGTGTAGCTCTAACTGGCCTAGAACTCACTATATAGACCAGGCTACCCTTGAACTCACAGAGATTGCCCTGCCCTCTGCCTCTGGAGCGCTAAGGTTAAAGGTGTGCGCCACCACACATAGATGTGAGTGCTATTTAGACACAAATAATATTATTGGTGGTGAAGGATGCCAGCTTCCATACTTCCAAGTTTATGTCAAAACGCCTTGAGTAATGTGAGACAATAGCATTGTTTATATTATTACGTACAGTTTCTATGACTGTTAATCTATTTCCCTCCTTCTGATCATCAGTAACCTTTTATAATACTTAGTAAAAAAAAAAATTATGTATCTTTTATTTATTTGTTCTCTATATTGCATGTGTGGCCTGTAAGAAAAGAATTCACAGATTGGCAATTACTACTTCCTTATAAGTATCTGTGCACGGTTTAAGCAACACACGTCCTTTACAGCATGAAAACCGACGTATAATTACCGTATCCATCCAATAATACCTAGCGCAATACAGAACTTAAATTGAATCATGAGGTTAGATTATCTTATTTTAAAACTATCTTAAGGCCTTTTTAAAACGACCAAGCTTGCTCCTTGCCACTATAACGGTCCACACTTGGGATTATTCTTCTAACCTAAAGGAAGAAAGAGAACGCTGTGTTTTGTCACTGGATCTGAAAGCCTGTGGTCAAAGTTCTGCATTGAGTGTAGACAATCTGACCGTATGAAGTGAATCAACTTTTCTGTAATGCAAAAGGATCACTCAGGTCACAGCATGTGCGTGCTCAAAGTGTAGCTACTGTGAATAGATCAGCTACAATGGGATTTTAAAAATAATCTTCAAATTTACATATTTTCTGCCTTTGACGTTATATTATTTTGTAGAGACTGGAGCCAAGCCTTCTCACTGGTAATTATCTCAGCCTGGAAGCCTTACCGTTTTGGTTTTTTTTGTTGCAGAGTTCCCTGGATCCCTAACATCAAAACTGGCTGCCTAGTGAAGCCTTCCCCTAGCCCAAGCAGAGCAAGTAGCCACACTCTCTGCCCTGTTCTCCTCAACAGGGTGTATTCTATAACCCTGTGCCTTTACCTTTATTAGATTCCAGGGTCCCTGCCCCGGCCTTTAGCCCCAGCCGGGTGCTGGGCTCTCACCTATCTGTCTCGATCTGAGTTTCTGGGATGGTCAGGAATGTGTGTCCTTTGTATCTGATGTTTGCAGGAACTAATTCTCTCCCAAAAGGTGCTCATGTTTACAAAGCTAGTGATTTTTTTCATGGTTCCTTTTTGTCACCCAAAACAAAGACGCGTATTACTCTCAGATAGCTCAGAAGCATGAGCTATTCACTGGTCCAGCGGACCCTGCTAGCAAATGGACTTAAGTGGGCAGCAGCGGGAAGTCCATGCGGCCAGTGAACAGGAAGTTCACAAAAACAGTTGGTTTCTTTGAAAATGAGTTTCTCCACACACAAAGGGTCTCAGTCAGCCTCGAGGCCTCAGAGACGAGACCCTTTATTCCAGACCACATAATTGGCATGGAAAGAAAAATGACCTCTGAATATTAGTCTTCAAAATGTATGTTTTCTTTCATTTAAAATAAAAGTCATGGAGAAAGCCAAATGAAGGAAAGGAGCCAAGAAAAAGACTCTCAAGTTATCTGGGAATTAAAGAAGCTACTTCAATTCTTCAGCCTGCAAGAACAAAAGGCTGCAGAAAGTGCACTTTTTCCTCTTATAGTCTGTGCTCTCTGTCTCTGTCTCTCTGTCTCTGTCTCTCTTTCTCTCTCTGTCCCCTCCCCCTTTGGCATTAGGTATTTGAACCCAGAGCCTTGAACAGGCTAAGCAAGTGCCTTACTGCAGCCCCCAACCCTCTTCTTACTTCTTTGTTTTGTGTCAAGATCTCACTACTATGTTGCCAATGCTGGTCTTGAACTTGCTATGTAGCCCAGGTGGGTCTTGAACTTGTAATCATCCTGCCTCAGCCTCCCAAGGAGCAAGAAAATAGGCCTGTGGCACCAGGCCAAGCTGTAGTCTGCTCTAACAGATATATAAAGAAGGCCTTCTCCAGGAAAGCCTCGGGTAACCTAAATGCAAACAGAAAGCTTTACGGTCCTTGGAATCATTTGGTAGTTCTACTTTAACACATTTTCAAATTTTTTATTTTTTTCCACATGTGTAGGGGTTAGTGCTGGGCACATGGAGGTCAGAGGGCAGCTCGTAGGAGTCAGGTCTCTCCTTTGCCACATGGATTCTGGAGATAAAACTCAGCTCGTTAGGCTTTCAGCAAGCGCTTTCACCCACGGAGCCATGTTGTCACCCCAGAATTTTGCTCTAATCTCTTCACAGGTGTTTAAGAAGCATCTGTGGCCCAGAGATGTGATTTTTGAATACCTTTAATCCCCCAAATCAGGAAGCAGAGGCAGGTGGATCGCTGAGTCCGTGGCCAGCCTGGTCAACAGGGCTAGCTCGGGTCAGCCGGAGCTACACAGTGAGACCATGTCACAAAAAGAGAAAAAGAAGCAAAGGGGGCAGAGGAGGCGGAGTGGGGAGGAGGGAGGGGAGGAAGAGGAGGAGGAAGAAGAGAAAGAAGCACGAGAACAGCAGCTGGGAGAAGATCTTTTTTGAATTTGTAGAGAGGTCAGCGGCAAACTCATAAACAAGCTGATCTGCCATTAAACTGGTGAACCATAACCTACTAGCAACATGCTGCAAGGTTCTACTTTTTTGTGAACTTTGCAAAACCGGGATACTTGCCCTCACTTACTGCCTCTCTCCACCCTGGCGTTCCTTACACCCTGCTTCCTCTCATGTGGTGGAGTACTAGAGTGGTTAGAAACATTTTAAGACCCAAAGGGAAGTTAAATAGGTGAATGAGTTTAATTTGGGTTTATCTGGGTATTTGTGTGTTTCTCAGCAACTTCTCTTTTTAAGTTTTAATTTCATTTGCCTATGGTGTGTGTGCACGCGTGCCTGTGTGACTACCACAACATACGTGTGGAGGTCAGAGAACAAATCTTAGGAACTGGTCTTTCCTTCTACTATATGGGTCCCAAGATTTGAACTCAGGTCATCAGACTTGGTGGCAAATGCCTTTACCCGCTGAGTCATTTCGATGACCTTGCAGTCACGTCTATATATAAGTAACTTTTTACCTGCTGTTCTCTGGGGAAGAGTGACTTTCAGGCATATTTGCCATGTACCACATTAACTAGTCCAATGCCACAAGTCAAGAGTTGTATACCAGGGCTACTCCCTCGCTCTAGTCTTCAGTTACACATTCACCATGTCCTATCCATTGCTTTTTGACCCTTCTTCACTTTAGTCCTGCCTTATTTCCTCCAATGAAAGCTCTACTCATTCTTCGAGATCCAATCAAATGTCATCTCCTTGGCAAACGCTGCCTAAGCAGGCAATAAATTTCTCCATTGCCGGCACCCATTTTCTACCCTATTGCATTTTATCTGGGTCTTTATTTAAAAAACAAACCAGTAGTTGGGTGGTGGTGCCGAACAACTTTAAACCCAGCACTTCAAGAGGCAGAGGCAGGTGGAGCTCTGTGAGTTGGAGGCCAGCCTGGTCTATAGAGCTGGGACAGCCAGAGTTACAACAGAGAAACCCTTGTCTTGAAAAACAAAAAACAAAGAAAAAACTCAGAAGACACTACGCTTGTAAACTTGGCTATCTTTTCCACACTAGATTATAAACCCTTTGATGTCTAATTAATTTGTATTTCCTGCAGTGTCAAACCATAGTGCCGAGACAGTGTTACAGGAGTTTAGTTTTCTTTAATTGCTCCTCTTTTTTGTTAGCATGAAGCTGGATATTGTTATTTGTCTTATACACTGTTGCACAGACATGGATACAAAAATAACATATACACACAAACAAGTAAAACTCTAGTAATCTAAGTCTGGGTGGCTTCATAAGATGAAGTTCTAGATAGTAAGTTAATCTTTGCAAGACTAATGGCTTAACAGAAGACAGCGAAGACCACTGAAGGTCATGATTTGCATATTGATCTGGCTGTATGCTTATTCTCTTACAGGCATATAATTAACTTTGCTTTTATTGAATTTTGGTTCTAAACCAATTTTATTAGTCATAGTTTCACTGCTAATTTCAGTGAAGTATGAGAGACGCTGTTTGTTAAGAACATAGTGTGCGGGCTAAGATAACAGAATCAATCCACACAGAATGTATTGCTTTGAAGTCTTAGGATTTGATCAATAGCTGTGTTCTTCCTCTATAATATTTCTTGGGACATGAGGTATTTAGGGTGGGGACTAACTTTAGTCTAAAGGCTATCATTACAGAGAGGAGATCCACAGATAATCCATAATTAGCAACATTATGGAGCTGTTATCTTTCGTGAAGATAAGAGAATTAATTGCAATAACACACTCTACTCTGGGAAGTGCTGGAAGATTTTAAAATGTCTCCCCTGGAATTGAGACAGCAGGAGAAAGTGCACTGTTTGAGATTTAAAGACTGAAACTGAATCGTAGCTAGGCCGTTATTTGTTAGTTGTATGAATTTGAGCAAGACAGTTTAATTTACTAGCTCTCTGTATTCACATATATGAAAAAGAATGGTGATACATGACATTAATGTCTCTTCTGCCTCTCATAGGCCTGTGTTCAGGAGTCAAAGGAACTCGTTCATTATTTTTTGAATGTATACATTTGCTATTAGCTCCTATCCCAAATAATAGATATTAACAAGATTTTTACATTTCCAAACCCTACAGAACTTGAAAGGGAATTGATTAATTTGGAACAATATTTTATGTGAAATACTTAGTATTAAAGTAAGAAACAGGAGCCAGGCATGGTATCCCATGCATTTAATTTCAGCTCTTGGGAGACAGAGGCAGGCAGATCTCTGAGTTCAAGGCCAGTCTGGTCTACAGAGCAGGACAGCCAGGGCTACACAGAGAAACTTGAAAAACCAAAAATGAATAAATAAATAAATAAGACTCAGAGCTGGGCATTGTGACAGAGGCAGGTGGATTCCTGTGAGTTTAAGGCCAGCTTGTCTACATATTGAGTTCCAGCACAGCCAAGGCTATGTAGAGATACCCTGTCTCAAATAAACACGAAAGAAAGAAACAAACAAACACAAGGGCCGGTGAGATGTCTCAGCAAATAGATGTAGTTGTTGTGAAGCCTGGGAATCCCAGAGGCCCATATGATGGAAGGAAAGAACCAATCTCTGCAGGTTGTCTTCTGGTCTCTACAATTGTGCCACAGCACCTGTGTGCACCTATACATATACAGGCACATATAAATAAAAAAGTAAAGAGTAATAAAAACTTTAAAACATAGTTTTTAAAATAAATAAAATAAGCCAGGCAGTGGGGGTGCACACCTTTAATCCCAGAGCTTGGGAGGCAGAAGCAGGGGATCTTTGTGAATTTGAGGCCAGCCTGGTCTACAGAGTGAGTTCCAGGACAGCCAGAGTTACAACAGAGAAACTATGTCTTGAAAAAACAAAACAAAACCAAATATAAAAATCAATAAAATAAGAGACACAGATATAGAACTTTGGGTTTCTTGCTAAATAGTAAAATAAAGACAGACAGACAGATAGATAGATTTTCTTCTTTCATTGCTATAGCTCCCTGACCCCCATAATTTAGGTAGATGACAAACATTTCAGCATTTTCTTCTTAACCTACCAAGGCTTAACTCACCTATAGATGTAGAAAACTGTACAAACTATATGTGTATGTATGCATATGCACACTGTATGTTTCTATATGTGATTGATGTCTTAGTTACTTTTCTTCATGAAACATCGTGATGAAGGAAACTTATCAAAGAAAGCATTTGATTGGGGACTTGCTTGCCGTCCCAGAGGCTGGGTCGGTGACCATCATGCAGGGAGAGTGGTGGCAGTTAGGCAGGCATGCCACTGGAACAGTAGCTGAATGCTTACATCTGACCCACAAGCAGGAAGCAGGAGGGCGGGATCTACTCCTCTGATTAGGTGAGTTCACTAATACATTTCTGGGTCATAAAACAGTCAGGTACACAAGAGCTGTTTAGACCATTCCCAGAATAAAATCTGGTGTTTCTCTCCTTAAAAATTGAAATTATATACTCATTTATAAAATAAAGACATCACTACTGCAAATGAACTGTGTCTTAACTTGAAATGTTGAAATATTGTGCCACTAAAATTAAATCAGAAGAATATTCATTCTATCTCCTGGTATTGACATTCTAGAAAATCTTTACACATTTGAGATCCCCGGTCTCAATTACATGGTGAAGGAGAAAGACCACTAGGTTAGCAACTACACCTTGATTATAGTCCTACCTCCACGTGAAGCCACTGAGACTCTGATTGTAGCATTATTTTTCGAGTAAGGTTTTCTCGGGTCCTTTTCTGCTCTTATGGTGTGTAGTTATCCTAGTTAGCTCTGTCAACTTAAAAAAAAGCCGAGAGTTGTCTGGAAGAAGAAAGCTTCAATTGAGGAATTACCCATGAGTGTTAATTTATACTGGCAGGTCCATCTCACTGTGGGGAAGCGGGGTAGGCACCATCTAGGCAAGTGGTCCTGAAGTATATAAGAAAGCTAGCTGGGTATAAGCAGATCTGGGAGTCAGCTAGCAAGTGGCATCTCCCATGACTCCTTCTGTATGTTGTTTGTTGTTGGTGTAGTTGGTTGTTTGTTTTTGTTTCTCAAGCCGGGGTTTCTCTGTTGTAACTCTGGCTGTCCTGGGACTCACTCTGTAGACCAGGCTGCTCTTGATTCACAGAGATCTTCCTGCCTCCTAGCGCTGGGATTAAAGGTGTGGCCACATAGCTGGGTTCCTTCTGCCCTTCTTAACTGTGAAGCAAGTTACTTGGTTGGAGGGGATGCTGCGTGGAACGGTAAGCAGACCTGCCTTCAAGTTCCTGCCCTGACTCCCCTCAAGGATGACCTGTGACCTGGAATTGTAAGCCCAATAAACTCTCTCCTCCCCTAAGTTGCTTTTGGACAGCAGAAGAAACTCGAACAGAACGATGGCCCTATTATAAATAAAGGATCGGGATTCAAGGTACTAACTCAGGAACAGTTTTTTTGTGTGTGCAAATATGACAGCAAGGGACCCAGGGTAACAGCCCGTGGTAAAGAGACCTGACTCTTGCAAGTTGCCCTCTGACCTCCACACAGACATGCACAAAATAAATAAAATGTGACAAGCAAGCAAAAAACTGTGGGAAAGAAGCGGGGAAAACAAAAGCCCTCTGTGCTTCGGTTCCTCTGTCTCCTCCTTCAAAAGTCACCTGTGGGGCTGAAGCTTGCTTGAACCTTAGTCTTTTCCCATCTGCCACCAATCAAATCATTCTTGATTTTTTTCTTTTTATGAATCATAAATTCATTACAAAGTGACAAATATCACGAGACTTTTTCATTGTTATTGCTCCTACTCTTTCAACTTTTTAACTTATTTATTCTATGTGTATGGGTGTTCTGCCTACCTGTATGTCTGTGGGGAGCAGAGGAAGCCTTGAATGGATGTGTAGCGTTAAAAACAGATGAGTCCTGGTGTACTGTTTGACCTGGGTATGGCCATGTCAAGAAATAGTGCCTCGGACCCGTTGGCAAAGCCCTCCCCCCAGGTCAGGCTCAGTGGGGTGGCAAAGCCTCCCTCTGATCTAAGTGTGACTGTTGACAGTGTGCAAGCTCTAGTCTTTATGAAGGACTGATCAGTGTGTGCAAAATCTAGCAACTGCAGCTTGTCCTCCCAGATGTTTCCAGTCTGAGACTGCTCACCTACAAACACCTCCTCCCGAGACTAGCTAACCCCTTTCTCTGAGCTGTACATACAAAAACACTGGCTCTCCAGATGGCCTGCCATAGTAGGTATCACTCCATCAGAGTGGACTTGGCCCATCTGACCTCAGCCTTTCTGTACCTGTGCTTTCGTTCGGTCCTTCTTCGTCCCTTTGAACCGCTAGTCAGGTCAAGGCCTCAGCCACACTGGACACAGCATATGTCTGTGCGTCACATGCATGCCTGGTGCCCACTGAGGCCGGAAGAAGGTATTGGAGCTGCAGATGGTTGTAAGCTGCCATATGTGTACTGGCTATCGAACCCTGGTCTTGGAAAGAACAGCAGGGGCTTTCAACGGCTGAGCCATTTCTCCATCCCCCATTGCTCCTAGACTTTGAAGAGAATGTCATCAAAAAACATTTGGTCCATGTTTCTCCATTACATGTATGTCTGTGTCTCTATTTATGTATTTTTTATTATTTAATGCCATTTTATTTGGTGCACATACACAAATATCCTCATTAAAATGGTGTTATTTGAATCAATATGTTGATGTGTATTCTGTAGTGCAAATTCCAGAAAAAAATTATTATTAACATGTTATCATTGTAGCCTTCAGCTAAGTATATAATGCTTTTCTAAACTGCTCAGCTTTCCTAGAGAACCAATCCCTTTACTAAGTAACAATTGGTCAACTAACTCTAGGGTTGGAATCTTCAAGGTCACTAAGCTCTAATCTAAACCTTTTAGAAATCCAAACTTCAGTCTGCAAGCTGGCTCTACTATATAACAAAGAAACGGGAAGGATTTTTATTTTTTGTGAGATCACAGAGAGATCTTCACGTAAATGTGCATGTTGTGACATCTGAGATCTGCTTTAAAATATTCCTCTACCACCTGCAGCAAGTACAGGCAAGAAGAAATGGAACAAGACTGCCAAATGTTATGGCTTGGTGAGGCCAAAGGAGGTATGTGTATGGATTCTCTATACTAGTCTCTCTACTTTTATGAATATTTGATTGTTTTCCCACTACAAAAAGGTTTAATATAATCCCCCTATGTAGTCCACAAGAATTTCTAAGAATCTTCTAAAATTCTTAGTGTATGTTTGCTGAATGAGTTTTATAAATAAGCTACCACAGCAGACATTTCTCAAGCCCTAGGTAGATGACTGTATCCTTGAGGATTTGTTTGTTCCCCTTACATGTTATATAACTTTCCAATCCTGTTACATATTTTGTGAGTGAAAGAGGCTGGAGGTATAGCTCAAAGTTAATGGTATATACTTAGCACACATAAAAAAAAAAAAAATCCTGCGTTTGATTCCTAGCACATACAAACATACACACACACATAAAAAGTGGTTTGTATATCATCGACAATTAAATGTTTAAGAACTGCTCACTGAAACAGATAGATTTTCCTGGAGTCTACTAGATATGACAATAGCATAGAATATTAACTGTCCAGAATTATTTTTATGAGACCACAGGGATGTGTGAAAAAGAGGATATAGGATATATATGTGTATACGTGTGTGTGTGTGTATGTGTGTGTGTGTATGTGTGTGTGTGTATGGCTCTCTGGGGGCAAGAAATGTAGCTCAGTTGATAGAGTGTTTGTCTGAGGCATGATGCCATGGGTTCAATTCCCCATTACCACATAAACCAGAATAGTGTTGCACACCTGTAATCCCAGAACTCGAGAGGTGGAGGCAGGCACAAGGACTGGAAGTTCAAGGACATCCTTCACTACTTTCAAGATGGTGAGTCATTTATAATACACTGTGACTTTTTGTATTTATAGTATATTAATTGTTCCAGTTAGCCATATGTAAATATCTAAAGGAGTCTTTTAAGAACTTAGCTTCTGATCAACCTGCACACATTATAAAAGATGCTTATCCAGAAAAAGAAAAACCATTCTCTCACAAGAGCTGTCACAAAGCTGTATTCTACTACTGAAACTCTGAGAACTTCAGAATACACTGAACAGCTTTAAGCATCAGAGAGTGGAATCCATATGTACGAGCAGAGTGTTTCGTTTATTTACACCTATCATAGAATCTGAGATCAGCGTATCTCCACTTAGCGTTGCCGTGCTTTCAGAACATTAAAAACCGGCTCTTTTGACTTCAGAGACACAACGATCAGATATAAAATGGCAACTGTGAGTGGATCTCAGGCTATTTGAAAGGGTTCCGGCAGGTAGAAGGAAGGCAAAACAGTCATTCAATCTAGGAGGAGAGCAACTTCCTATGTGCTTGAAAGTTTTCAAAGTAAAAACTTTTCCAAGGGCTCTTTTTCTTGTACTTTAGACATGCTACAGGGCGACCTGAGAGAATAATATATGAGGACTGATGTACCCTTTTGACCTGGCGGTGTGCTTTTTCAGCCAAGTTGCTTAGTGCCCAAGGGCTCCATAGCTGGAGAGGACACGATGAGAAATCAAACCCATCACAAACATATCACGGATGGTTATCAACACCTCAGCAAACTGCCATGCCCTCAGTACACAGTGCCCCCTCAGCCACCATGTCCAGATCAATACGTCCATCAATGACAGATGGCCAAAGCATCTCTATCTGCCCAGGTCATTCTCAGTTCAATGGTCCAACAGGACCTAGGAGTCTCATGTCATTAGACTGTCTTTAGAAAACAATCTAGCCATTAAAGGCGGAAGCTGAGTAAATGCTGGATGTCAGACAGCACACTGTTGACAGCCTAAATATACTGAGAAAGCTTAAAATGTGTTGGTTTTCTGTGGGCTATAATTACATTTTTACAGGCAGAGAATATATCATTAAAACATAAATGCATGTTGAAAGCAAAGCTATAAAAAGACTTTCTGTCACAAACCATTTCTAGACGCACCATAGCAAGGAAGAAAAAGTAATATTGTTGGGCACTGATTTGATCAGAATTGTAATTCCTGTGGGAAGGGAAAGAGACTTTTGGTCCACATATAATTTTTAATGTGGTTTCTACTTCACAGAATCTGATTTGGGATCCACTTAACTTTGGAGACAGCACATGAACAGCGCGCCTGCTCAGAACAAACATTCTCAGTAACATTCTCACCAGGAATGGAGAGTTTTCTGGACATTCTTCTGTTGACTGACAACCCTCACACGGTGCCGTGTCTCTGCGGTGAACTGCTCAGCCTGTCCCTCGAATCACCCCCAAACAGGGCCTTCGTATACATCTCGCCATTCCATGTTTGTGGCGTACAAATGACTGATTCATTTTCATCACGTGACAAATCCCCTCTTGCGCAAGCACCACTGACTTCATTATCCGAGCACTGGACCTGGCCCAAAGTACATTGACTCACGGCGTTTTCCTTCACGCTGGGATTTCCGTGAATGGCTGCTTTACATTGAAAAAGAAACAGACTCGAGGTTGCTGAGGGAGGCAAACGAAGGATGGTGGGCCACGCAGACACTGGACACAGTGGACCAGCGCTGATCACAGAAAGGTCACAAATATTCCATCTAGAAAGAGATTCAAATATTTTTAAGAGAAAAAAAAAAATTCCTTGAGGGAGAAACTTCCCTTGGGCAAACCTCAAAAATGGGGACGTTTATATAGTAATCATTTTGCCTCTCATCCCCATTGACAGGAGAGGAAACTTGAAAATAAAAGAATGTTGGCCTTAAAAAAGAAAAAAGAAAAGCAGTGGGGACCTCCGGACCTTAGTTTAATTTCTTCTGGTTAGAAAAGTTTTCTGAAGCCTTGTCTTGAGCATCCCTTCTCTGCCATGAAGAGCAGCAAACCCAGCTGTGCAAACAGCAGGGCTGTGCGGACAGACTGTGGGAGGGTGCCTGCCCTGGCTCTTCCTGGAAAGATTTTGTCAGCCGTGTGCGTAGGCCCCCGGGTCGGGAGACCACGGGCGGAGGTAATGCCAGGCTGACAGTGGGAAGCTGCAAGGCAACAGAAAGGGGACATTTTGTCGGCTGTCAAAAAGGAAAAGGATGACCGCAAACCAGCAGCTGAAGACGGGAAGCCGTACCGCGCATGCTCTCACACCCTCTCTCTCACTTCTTGTTGTTTGGGGTTTTGTGGTTGCTTATCTGTGGGTTTGTTTTGGGTTTTAGAGTTGTTTGTTTGTTCGGAGACAGACTCATTTAGCCCAGGCTGGCCTCAAACTCGCTATGTAGCTGAGGCTGGCCCTGAATTTCCCATTCTCCTGTCTTGTCCTCCCCATTGATGGGAGTATAGGCATGTGCCACCATTCTCAGCTTATTTTGTTGAGGCAGGGTCTCACTCTCACCATGGAGCCCAGACCTTCTGGAACTTACGATCTTCCTGCTTTAGCCTCTTGAAGGCTATGATCACAGGCAAACATAACCACATGCAGCCCTTTCTTTTTGTCACCTTCACTTCTCCTTACGAGATCACAGGCTTTGGAGCAATGGCCAGGGTTTGAATCTCAGGACACCATATATCCCTAAACCTCATCGTCCTTGTCTGTAAAATGGGTAATATGTAAGGACTCCATGAGACCATGGATGGTCCCTTGGTCCCTTGTTAGGGGATGGGTGTTCACCTCAGTGAGCTGAGCAAGTACAGAACAGCTGTCAATGTCTCTGGTAGCTGCTTAAAAACCCATCAGCAGTTCCTCTCTGATCCTTCCATCCTTTTATCCTGTTCTCCCTTTGATCTGCCTTTCAGGCCTGATGTAAGTTTGGGCCCTTTCCCTCCTTACTCATTTTCTGTGGGTCAGAGATTTGGAGAAGGGAAATGTTATAATACCCGGAGCGGGTAGACGTCCAGGTGCAAGGGCTAACGGCCTCTGCAGTTGCCTGAGTTCAAATGATGAGTTTCCTGTTACTTTAGTGACGAGTATCTGGTTTTGTTTTAGGATTTACTTATTTTGTTTCGTGTGTGTGATTGTTTGGCCTACGTGGAGGTGTGTGTATCACATACATGCGTGGTACCCAAGGAAATCAGAAGAGGGCTCCTGATTCCCCGGAACTGGAGTTACAGATGGTTACAACCCATTATGTGGGTGCTGGGAATCAAACCCAGGTCCTCTGCAAGACCAAGTGCTCTTAACCATGAACCATCTCTCCAGCCCCCAGGAACTGTTTTTACAACAGGAAATTTCCAGGAATCTGGGATCATGAAAAGAGGGGTGCCCTGTTTCTCCTGATCAGAGTTTATTTGCTTGGATCCCCTCAAGCAATGTGACTCGAAGTTAGTCAGAAACTCCAAGGTACAGGACACACTTCCATCCAGCCTGAGCCCCAGCCTCCCGCCATGACACTTGGATTCTGGGGGAATGGCTTATTAAGTTAGTTGATAAGCAAGTTTGGCGAGCAGAGATGTGAGTTAAACTGAACGTACAGAGAAAAGTAGATTCTGCGTGGTTCTGAGTGAAATCAATCGTAGTTCATTCAGCACTTGCTCACTGTGAATTCAGTACATAAGCTGTCAAGTGGTTTGGAGGTACCCAGCCTCACTGCAGAAAGGAGCTATTACTTAAAATGGTAGGTTAAGGTAGGAGGGAAAAAAGGAGGTATCTCCTGAGGGGGCTAGTTTTTCTTAACTGGTCCTCTGGAGATCACCCTGCCCCTCCCTGGGCAGTCTTAAGAAAAGCGTGGAGTGGCGTTTGCTTACAGGAAGCAACACTACTGACTGCTCCCTCGTGGGAACTCCTAGGGCTTGGCTCTCCAGACATGGTCTCTCTGTGTGTCCTTCCTCCTTGCAGATTTCTCTTCTCACGTCAGAAGCACTGTCCGGACAATAACCATTTCTAGGGGCTTGCCCTACCCTTTAAGCAATGATTACACTCAAGTGTACACCATTAAGCCATTCTGTCTTCTAAAACCCACACGCCATCTTGCCATGACCTGTACGCAGGTGATCCTGCCCTGGCACGTCCACGCCCTATGTACCAGTTCCCCCAGCAACTCTGAAGCCTTTCATTACTCCTTCTACTTCCTGCTTCTACTCCCAAATGCTGTTGGGTTTTGCCTTTCGAATCTCTCTCTAGTTTGTGCCTTTCTCTTCTCATGACGAAGGGTCTCTAGGAGAACTTTTATCACTTCTCGCCTGGAACCCTAACGTCTCCATTTCGAACCTGATCAGTCCTCACGCCAAATTCTGATACCGCCTAATTCTGATTTTTTTTCTTTTAACAACTTTTATAATATCGGATAGAGCCCTCTACGTCACATAAACAAGTCCAATCGCAGCTTTTATCGCTCTGCTCAGTCTGTGATTTCCACCTCTGCATAGCACAAACCTTGTTTCAAACCCTAAGTCACATCAGGCGGCTGGCTGCCTTCTGAATGCAGCATGCTTCTTTTGTTCCGAGCACTCCAGCCAGGTGGGCCCTTCCACACTCCAAGAAGTCTGCCCTCCCTAAAGCTCTCCCTTCACTGACCAATGAGATTCCTAAGTGGGGGGGATTCTTTCTATACCTCTACCGGGGCACTCTTAAAGATGCACTTCAAGGACTGGCTTCTACGTTTGTCTCGCTGGACAAATGAGACCAATATTATAGCCTCCTGAAAGCCTAGCTTGCATCAGTTCTTACTCCTTTTGGGGCGCCCAGCTGTTCACCAAATACTCAATAAATGCTAATGATGGGGGGGGGTTGTCAGCTTTCCACACAAAGAAGCCCAGCACCCACCAGGAAGTGCCTCCCTTTCCTGGAGAGAGCTATTCAGACTGGTGAAGTCTGGCCCTATGAATCAGCCCATAGCTGGAATGAGGTCAAAATGTGTTCCTTTAGCTTAAAGGACTAATTGAGAGGATGCGGGACCAAGAGCCAAGAGAGGAGGAAGGGATGATGCTTGGGGATTCTCTTGGATTTTCCTTCCCTGTTGCTAAATTCTGGCAATAAACAGAACCTTCTCCAGAGCTGTTTTTCAGATTCTTAGGGAGCACTGTGAGAGATTAAATTGCCCTCAGCTTGGCTTCCCGCCCCTCTATTCCAAACCCCCCCCCTGTCTTTTCCCTGCGTTATAGTCACTTGCAATTAGCATAGAGAAACTAAAGTGGCCAGCAAAAAATTCTTCTAGCTTCCATACCTATACACACCTTGGAAAAATACCCGGACTGTCAGTCACAGCCCATGCCGCTGGGCGTCTTAACTGTGAATCTAATGCAGCAATTGTTCCTCTAAATATTTCCTTGATTGTATGTGAGTAGCAAATACACCCTTTAATGACTACAGGTTCTGATCATTTCTAAATGACTGATCTTCGTGGCATTACTACCATACACTTTCTTTATTTAAATAACTAAATATTTCTAAATTGTTTCCATTAACACACAGAAAAAAGTTTTTAATTGCTTTTAAATGGCTGGGGGTAATTCTATGCACACTGTCAGAAACCAGGCTTTTATAACAATTCTCTAAACACTTTGTGTTTGATAACCCATTATCTATATGGTAAAAACTGTATTAAAACCTAACATGCTTTCATAAGTTTGCCCTTTATAAACAACTTCTTTTTTTTTTTAATATGAGAATGCTTTCCCTGCCAATTCCATATCAAAGTTCTAAGACTTTGCATGTCTACAGAGCAGAGTTCATGAACTCCCACTAACCTTGTTAACAATCTACCAGGTTTCTAAAGGCTCAGCAGGGGTTAGAGTTAGAAGGCTCTGCCACTAACATCAATAACAGGATCTGTGACAATAACAGGATCTGAGACAACATTTCTACCATGGGGGGTTCTGAACATTCAGAGGCTTTAGCTGCGACTGAAAGCAGGCTATGGTTAGTAATTCCAAACATAATCTAGGGGGACACATTACTTCCGACTTTATTTTTAAACTGTGGGAGTTTTAAAAAATCTGTGTGTGTGGGGGGGGGGTTGTGTGCGTGTGTTATGTAAGAACGGTCATACTTCTTATTTTAAAGAGCTTTACCACAGGCTTTTTAAATAGCTGATCTATGGACAAACTATTTCTATCCGAAGGAACTTTGAGTTCAAATTTTTGTTTTGATTCACAGGCAAGAAAATGTGAATGAATTCACTAATGTTCCCAAGGAAAGGCAGGACCAGAAATGGCTTCAATGGGCCATTGAAGATGGGTCCAAAACAGGTGGCAGGTCAGTTCAAAGACTCATCAAACTTTGTGGCAGAAGAGATGGCTCAGGGTTAAGTGCTTCCTGCTTTTCCAGGGGACCTGCAGGCCTGAATTCAGTTCCCAGTCTGGTGACTCACAAGTGCCTGTATTTCTAACTCTAACTCCAACACCCTTTTCTGCCCTCCAGGGTCACTTCTATCCACACAGCATTCAGAACACATGTGGCATACAAATGCATTCATATGCACATAAATAGAAACAGCCTTTAAAGTCAACAACAACAAAAAACCCCACATAAAACCAAGTAGAATACATCTGAGTTTGCAGAAACACATTAAAATCTAATTTCAAAGCATTTGGAAGCATTTTAATGCATTTTCAAGGCATTTCTTAAAATTAAAAAATACTTTGTATATTAATTTATCTGTGAATTCTTGCAAGCAGAAAAGTATGTTTCCTGCCTTCCTTTTAAAACAATTCTCCAGCCAGGCAGTGGTGTGGCGCAAGCATTTAACCCCAGCACTCAGGAGGCAGAAGCAGATGGATATCTGTGAGTTAGAGGCCAGCCTGGTCTACAGAATGAGTTCCAGGACAGCCAGAGTTACAACAGGAAAAGCCCTGTCTTGTGAAACCAATTAAAAATAAATAGATAGATAGAAAGATAGATAGATAGATAAATCTCGGTCTGGAGAGATGGCTCAGCAGTTGAGCTCAACACTGGCTGTTCTTTCAGAGGATCTGAGTTCTATTCCCAGCACCTACAGGGCAGTTCACAACTGTCTGTAACTCCAGTTAAAGGGCATCTGACACCCTCATACAGACATATATGCAGGCAGAACAACAATGCACGTAAGGCACATAAAATAAAAATAAATTATTAAAAAAAGAAAAAAAAAGGAAACAATTCTCAAGCTGGATGTAGTGGCACACGCCTTTAAACCCAGCACTCAGGAGGCAAAGGCAAATGTATCTCTGAGTTCAAAGCCAGCCTGATCTACAAAGCAAGTCCCAGAACAGCTAGGACTATGTAGAGAAATCTTTCTAAAAAAATTAATCAATCAACAAACAAATCTTTTTTTAAAAATTCGCACTCAATTCACTTCAATTCCCTTTCTTCACTCCTGGTTTCCTAAAAGTTAATTGTTTGAATGCATGGTTGAGATTTTAGTCTTAAAAATAAAGGGGGTGGGGGTGGGTGAGGTAACTCAGCAGACAAGGACGCCAACTCTGACGCCCTGAGTTCAGTCCCGACCCACATGGTAGAAGGGGAGAGTTGATGCCCACAAGTTTCTCCTTGACCTCCATATACATATATATTTGTAAAATAAAAGTTTTTTTAAATGGGGATGATATTCAAACCTTAAGCAGAACTATCAATCCTTTCCTCTCCCTTACGGGCCCCCACATATAAAATACCTGTGTCTCTGTGCTGTCTGCGGCAGGAAGACAAAGCTTTTCACCAATTCTCTGTGGCGCTGCAGGCCACGTGACAGTGACGTCAAAGGCAGTGCTCCCTCGGTGATGGCGTCGCCGAGGAGGTGTCTGTCCGCAAGGTTTGCAAGCTAGTCTTCTAGACCTTTGATTTCAGGAAGCTCTCTGTCCATCTGCCGATAATGGCCAGACTTGTCTTCCTTTCGGCTCGTCAGCGCTGTAGCCGTCCTAGCATGCTAAATAAAGACTTCTGTGAGATTTTTATGGCATCCTTGTTCTCTCCAATTAGGCTAAGTCATAAACTCAATTTGGAATTCTTTCAGGAAAAAAACAAAACAAAACAAAACAAAACAAAAAAAAATTAATTCAATAAAGCCCAACCGTGATTTCCTAAGAACTTCCACCCACCTGCTCGGTCCAGGAAGCGTGAGCAGGGTAGCCACGGCTACTGGCGCTCCGCAGCTAAACTGTCTCTTTTCTAAATTGTCTACAAACTCTGCCTCTGAGGGAAGCGCCCTGCTACTTGCAATCCATGAACGAGTTATTTACAATGAAGATACTGGAACTGGCAAAAAAAAAAAAAAGAGTCAAAAGAGAGAAGCTAAATTAACAAGAATATGTAGGCAGAATTTCCAAAAGCCGCCAGCTTGTCTTCGTCACTCTTTTAATGTGCCTTCGCCACAGCCCAGGGCCACAGCCTAAGCCAGGCTGCCATCTAACTCCATTGTTTGTTGCTACAGGAAAACAATGTATTTTTCCCTTCTGATTTTAAAATGAAGCTTAGCTCCTTCTTCTGTCGTTAACATTTTAACAGATTTTTTTAAACTCAATTATGAGTATATGATCAAAATATATATATATATATTTTTTTTCAAGACAGGGTTTCTCTGTTGTAACTCTGGCTGTCCTGGAACTCACTCTGTAGACCAGGCTGGCCTCGAACTCACAGAGATCCACCTGCCTCTGCCTCCCAAGTGCTGGGATTAAAGGCGTGTGCCACTGCCTGGCTATGATCAATATCTTAAAAAGCCTTTTTTTTTTTTTTTTTTTTTGAGATGAGAGTCTCACTATGTACCTCTGGTTGGCCTGGAACTCTCTATGTAGACCAACCAGGCTGACCTTGAACTCACAGAGATCCTGCCTGTCTCTGCTTCCTGGGTGCTTGAATTAAGCCGGTAAACCACCATAATATCCTTTCTTTTTATTTTTTTAATGGTAAAAATACACATTTAAAATTTATGTCAGCTGAGTTTGATGGTGCTTGACTTTAATCCCAGCATTTGGGAAGTACAGGCATGTGGATCTCTGTGAATTTGGGGTCAACCTTATCTACATAGTTAGTTTCAGGACAACCAGAGCTTTGTAGTAAGACCCTGTCTCCAAAATAAATAAATAAATTAATTAATTAATTAATTAATTAACTAAAATAATAATAAAATTTATGTCTAAGCCAGCGTGGTGGGACACCTTGTCTGACATGCAGAGTACAGGTGATGGACACATACTATAATGTGAACTATTTTGTGTGAATAATTTATCCCACTCATGAATGATTGAAATTTTTTTACAAAAAAATGCTGGAAAATTTAGGGGTAAAATGATATAATTTAATTATGGGGAATTGATAAAGATCTCTTTTTAAAGTTAAGTATAGAAGCAAAATGACAATCGATGTTATTTTAATCACACAAATTCTTTCTAGAGATTTATTTTTTTAATCATGTGTACACATGGGTGTCTTTGTGGGATATGTGCAGGTGAGCGTTGCTGCCTGCGGAGACCAGAAGAGGGCAATGGATTTCTTGGAGCTGGAGTTTCAGGCAGTCATAAGTCTCCTGAACTGGGTGCTGGGAACTAAGTCCTCATCCTCTGAAAGAGTAGTCTGCCCCCTTAGCCACTGAGCCATCTCTCCAGCCCCTCAACAGAGAATCTTGATGCATTGTCTACCTTCTCCCTTTATAAAACTTGTTTTCAGGTGGGCCATGGTGGCACTCACCTTTAACTGTAGCACTTGGGAGACAGAGGCAAGTGGATCTCTGTGAGTTTGAGGCCAGCCTGGTCTAGAGAGTTAATTCCAAGACGGCCAGAGTTACTACAGAGAAACCCTGTCACAAAAAAGCACCTGTCACAACCAACCAACCAAATAAACAAACAAAAAACTTACTTTCAAGCTTCATATTTATAACCAAAGAGAGCTTTACATCCAGAAAAACGTTGTTTGAAAAACAATGCCAAGGTATTTTGTGAATGTATTCAATTCTACACCATTTATTTCATAAGTATTTCTCACAATCCTGACACTGGTCAGTGGCTAAGGCACGATTATAAACAAAATACAATCCTTGTGCACTGGAAGTGCTTCGTAAGCTGGGGGAGAGAGAAGTGGGCCAGGGCATAGAGCCTGGCATGAAGTGTGACACACTAGAGTGTGTTCAACAGCACAGCTCATCAGTGCCACTGCACACCACCAAAGCCTCAGGGAAGAGGTCCAAATGTAGCCTCACAAATAGAAAACGGCTTTCTTGAGTGACAGCAAGCGAGATAAGGGAGACAGATGTTGGTTAGCCAGATGGGGGCCAGGTGTGCAGCCCTGTCACAGAGCACATGCTTAGCATGTTGCTGAGGTAGTTTCCAGCACTGTATCAGGTGGCTCACAACGGCCCGTAACTTCAGCTACAGGGGCTCCAACACTGTCTTCTGGGCTCCTCAGGCACTGCACACACATGTGTATACACACACACACACACTTGAAAATAAAAATAAAATCTTTAAGAAGAGAAGAGCTGCAGTGCTCCTAACATGACCTGTCCACACTCACTAAAACTGGCCTCAGAGAATAACAGTGATAAACTGGTGTGTTAAGTGGACTGCTCTGGAAAAACATACTCAGTGTGCTCATCATGGATTCTCAAACTCTTTCGGCTCACGAAAAAGCAAGTCATTCATCCATATTTCTGAAATTGTCACCTTCAACCCTTCAAAAATGTACTTTCAAAAGCATAAAATTGGGACAGGGAAGACGGCTCAGTGGGCAGCTGAGATGGCTCAGTGAGTGAAGGCACTTGCCACCAAGTCTGAAGCCGGGAGTTCAGTGTCCGGGCGTCATACAGTGTAAGGAGAGAACCAACTCCTGCAAGCTGTCCTCTGGTCTAAATTTTTAAAAGAAAAAAGAAAAAAAAAAAGAGAGAGAGAGAGAAGAAAAGACGCTCTTTCCCAGGGATTCTATCTGGCATGTGTCCACGGAACAAAGATGAGGCGACCTTACTCTAGCTGTTTTTAATACTTCATTAGTCTTCACAGAGGAAAACACAAGTTCAAATTTGATTGTCCTCTAGAGTTACTTGGATTTCAATGAATTAAAAAATACTTTTTCATGCTAGCCATGGTGGCACATGCCTGGAATCCCACCATGTAAGAGGGTGATCGTGGGTTATACACCACTCTGGGCTACACCAGTGAGACATTGCCTCAAAACAGCCGGGAAAAAGAAAATTTTCAGTGAACCTCAGAAAAGTTTCCTAAAATAAGAACAGACGCAAACTATGCCCTGACTCATTCCAAATGCCGAGATAGGAAGGCCTATCTTCAAGAAGTGCATCCTTAAAATGCACTGTTTGAAAGGCTTTTCCTGAAAATCTGGGCTGCAGAAATCACAGCTGTCAATCAGATCCCTCGTGTCAATCACACTACAGCACTGTTCTTTCCTGCTTGTCTCCACTCAACGCTAATATTAACAAAGTGCAACCAATACCTTCATGACATTTTTCTCTCCTTTTATTTGGTCCTTCGTTTGTTCGTTTGCTTTTCTTTTTAAGACAGAGTCCGATGCAGCCCAGGCTGGCAAGAATGGCCTTGATTTCCTGAGCCTCCTGCCCCCATCACCCAAGTGCTGGATGGCAGGTGTGTGTCACCTGCACCTGGCTTTCATCTGATTCTTTTGAAATAAAAGAGAAAAAGAAAGAATGAGAGAGGGCGGGGAAAGAAGCTAACATGGGGAAGAGAAGCGTTAAGCTTATGTCTAAACATCAGAAGTCGTATGAGTCAGCAGGGCCTGGTGCTGGGCACCTCTAATCCGAACACTCAGGAGGCAGAGGCAGACAGATCTCTGTGAGGCCAGCCTGACACATAGAGAGTTCCAGGACAACCAGGGCTACATAGTGAGCCCCTGTTACAGAGAAAGATTGGGTGGGGGAGATATGAAGTCCTCATTAACCAATGAAAATCAGCATTCAGCACATGCCTTGCAGCACAAATAACGTAAGTTCAAAATAGTTGACATTTCACACAGTCCACAAAAGCGTATAACACCGATGACTTCACATTCGAACCTCTCAGGTGTATCCCTCAAATGTTTTAGGTATATCCATTTCTAAGTAGTAATCTGTGACGTCAGCTGATACGTTATTCCTTATCTATCTACAATGGAAAACAAAAGTTTCACACCAAAACGACAACATAAAATCCCACATGTGTGATTTCTAACCTTAAAAGGCATAAGATGAAACTGCCCCCCCAATCCTATCATCAAAATAAACGTTTATTATATCACCAAATATTACATAACTAAGATACATCGCTTCTGTTTTAAATGCTTTGCCCTTTACTGGTGTGTTTTATTTGACATGTGTCCGTGGTACAAAGACAAATTCCTGGCTGCTGGATAAGCTGGTGTCGCGGCTCACGTAGAGGTTTAAGAATGAGCTGCTCAACTGTTTTCTGCAAGTTACATGAGAGAATTGGTAGCAGCTTGTTGAAAGAACTTAACCTGTGGATAATGGCCCTTATCTGACCACTATCTATCACGCTCTCATTTCTTTATTACGGGAGTTTACCTTTGGGCAGCTCACATAGCAGCTGTCAATCTGTCCTCACCCCAAGACTGCAGCAAGCCCAGCTCAGGTGTGCTGCGATTTCGCCAGAAAGGACTGTTTTCCTTCTTTTCCCCAGTGAACAGCTGTAGCCAGAATGCAGCCTCTGGCGCTCCAGACATGCTCGTCACAGGGCAGAGCCAGAAGGTTTTTAATTCTTGCCTCCCAGGTCACAACTTTACAGCTAAAGATTGCCTCAAATTTTGCTCTTTATCCTGTTTTAACCTTGGCCGGTCCCCCAGCCCTTCACTGAAGCATTTGAAACAGCAAGTGTGAAAAGCCTAAACCCATCAAGTGTCCATCAACAGAGACCCACTTTAATGTAATGACATCCCATAAAAGGAATTACTAGGTACTGAGACAGGGAGAAGGAAAGTGGGGGCTGTGGGTAGGGGACGCAGGATCAAGAAGAAAAGAAATGGAAGGAAAGGCTCTTAAGTAACAAGATATCTCAAGATATATCTCAAGATACATTGGGAAAAATGGAAGGCGCACGAAAGTGGAATAACTTTGTCTTTTGTGTTAAAAAAGGTAGAAAAGCACAATTGTTTCCACACTCATGTAGAAAACTCTGAAGATACGTTAACAACCACTAACACCAGAACTGAGGTCTGACTGTGTGAGGTACAGGCAGGAGAAAGAAAGTTCTCACGATTGCCTTTCTTATACTGTTTATTTTTGAACTGTATAAATATATTACCTATACAAAGGAAAGAAAAATAGTGACTCCCGTGTAGGATGTTAGAAGAAAGGAGAAACAGATGAGAAAATCTGGCCATGGGCAACATAGTTTGACAGAAAGAACAAATTATTAGGAACTCAGAAAGCAAAGCTTTAATTTTTTAATTCTCTTTAGATTTATTTTGTTTTGCGTGTATGAGTGTTTGGCTGCATACACACACACACACACACACACACACACACACACACACGCATCATGTTCATGCCTGGTGCCCAAGGAGGAGATCAGGAGAGGGCGGCTCCTCTAGAACTGGAGTTACAGATGATTGTGAACCACCCTGTGGGTCTTGGAGATCCAACCCAGGTCCTCTGCAAGAGCAACAAGCGCTCTTAACTGCTGAGCCCTCTCTCTAGACCCAAGGAAAGCAAAATTTTGAAAAACACCAGAGAAAGAAGTTCAGACTGGCTATGGTTGTGGGACAAGCTAACTGACCTCTTAAATATCAGCCACCAACCCTATGGCTCTGTGACTCGCTTCTATGTTTTAAAAGTGGGCAAAAAAGCCTGGCGGTGGTGGCATATTCGGTAGGCAGAAGCAGGAGGATCTCTGTGAGTTTAAGGCCAGTCTGGTCTACAGAGCGAGTTCCAGGACAGTAGAGCAGAAGAGCAGGATTGAATGCCCTTATTTTAATCATTTCTTCGGCTTTCTAAACTCTGTTCCTCAGGCTGACTGTCGTATGAACCTTGATGGCCAAGGTTGGGGATGCCCGAGCCCGGGATGCGGGAGCCCAGGATGCCTGAGGCCGGGAGTAACGCTGAGGAGTCGGTTTCCAGCTCTACCAAGTGCTCAGGGGCTGCCAGGCCTGTGCACGTTATTCAGCTACATGATGCCCGCTTCACCATCTGCACATCCAGGGTGATAACACCTGAGGCGTTACAACGATCTATGGCTGCTGAGGGAGAAAGTCACTCTCCTTTGGGGACATGATCCCTTGTGTATTGCCCATGCTCCAGCGGGTGGTCCCACATCCATGCGCAGATGGGCAGTACTAATTGGATTCACGGGTTTTTAATAATAAAAAAGGGGGTGCATGAAGTTAGGAGGGAAATGATGTGGGGGCATTAAGGGGAGTTGGAGGGAGGTAGTGGTGGATGGATGTGATTCAAATACGTTCTAGAAATAAATGTATATTTCAAATACGTTTTTAAAAAAATTAAAGGAAAAATATCTGCCTTAGAAGGTGGCCGTGAGGATTAAATAAGGCAAAAAAAGAGAAAAATTACAAATCACAAATAGCTTTTGGCCCCCCATAACCCATCTTCTACTTTATTTTCTCTTCAACTCTTGTTCTGTTTGTTGTTGTTGTTTTGTTTTGTTTGTTTGTTTTTTTAAAAAGCTCTGCCTAACACTCCTCAGCCTAACACTATTTTTCCTTTACCCTTAGGGTTTTAGGGTCCCCCCTCCCACTTTTCTTTTTTAAAAAATAAGGATGTAACCTAAAACACCCTCACAGAGTTTATGAGACGAGATCACCCTAAAGAAAGACACACAGGAAATGGAATCTGTGGTGTGTGCCAAGAAAATCCAGAATTAGATCCAGAATTAGAAACGTTCAGGTGAAGGCAATTACTCATGTTTCCAGCTCCCTCTGTAAAGCTATAGGCCTCCTCATTTGATCCTCGCAGCAACCCAGGACCAGTAAGAGAGGGCGAGAGAGGTTCAAAGGACAGCCTGAAGCTGCATCACATACCGATAATACCTCACCATGCTTATAAACAGCTGTGAGTGTGGCTGCTGTGCTCCCCAGATTCCAGAATGTTCTATGCCACAAACAGTGTAAAGGGTGGGAATGACCTCTCAGTCTGGCACAACTTGATGATCAAGTTTCTTAAAGCTACCCTGTGGTAGAGGGAGCCCTGGGATTCCTAAGCATGGAAAGCAAGAACCACTTAGCCAACCCTGAGCCAATTTTCTCATTCTGAAATTTGTGAATAATCCTTTACCACTAGGTGGTTGTAAGGGTTAAACAAGAGAATGGCTATAAAATTACTTTGTAAAGTTCTTCCCCAGATTTGGTGGGGAAAGGAGATGTTATCTGATTTAGCGGTGGAATGCAAGATCAAAAGTAGGTTAGGGGTTGGGGGTTGAGGGTGCTGATTTTAAAAAACTTAAAAGACCTCCCAGGGAGAGTAGCAACGTGACAAACAAGCTACACTGCTTCCCCTATGGGGAGCACCCACTGAGGCACAAAGGCAGACCCCAAGGTCAATCCCACCTTGAGCAAATGTACTCCTTTCCATTTGCTACAGCTGGTTGGTGGTAAGGGGTGAATCTGGGAGCGGACCAGACAGCTGGCAAGACATGAAACAGAGAGGTCTATGTTTCACCTTAAAAAAAAAAAAAACTGTGGGAAATATTAGGAGATCGAAAAGCAGCAGCAAGAGCTCGGGGCATTTCAGCTGGGAAGTGAGACAGAGGCGGACCCAGGACAGATGCAACCCACACCCTCCATCTGCAGTCAGAGTGGCTCACATGTCAGAAAGCAAGTTGTCCTCCCTGGGGGCAATCTTGAAGGCTGTCAATGTTCTAGCCATGAGAAAACGAAAAATCTATATAGAACCAACCGACATGTGGAGGCCTGAGACAGAGCTGAGGCATTCTATGGGAGTCTGACTATTGCAAGCTTCTCACTTGGTAGACCGAGATGTCTGCAGGAGGCATGCTTCACTGGGGAGGGACCAGTGGTGTCTGAACCTGCCTGGGAACAGGCCACTGCTTCTGATCTAAAGAACCAGCAGAGCAGGGGTAAACAACCTGGGTTCAAACCCAGATTTCACTGCTTACCTAACGTATGTAGGCTTGCTTCATTTTTCTAAATTGCTTAACTTTAGCAGCAGAGGTGATTAAACTTGATAGGCTTTAACTTCCTGATGTGTAAAGCAGAGGCAAATAACAGTACCTTCCTCTGGGATGCTGCACTGACTGAAAGGTAGTTGAGAAGGCAATTAGAGAGTGCCTGCTACAAAAGAAGCCATCCATAACCATTGGCTATTACGGAACTGTTTCTAAAGGAGAGCTTATTAGCTCACCTGGTTCCAAAGGCCTAGAGAACGGGAGCTGAATGGAAACAAGTAAAAGCTGCCCGGTAGCCACCAAGTATACCAACAGATCTTCCACACTCACAAGCATCGAAGAGACATTTCAGATGCTTCTGTGGTTTTTTTTCTTTTTTTTTCAACCTTGGCGTATTGCACCACAACAGGTATGTAAAAGTCAAGGGACAACTTGCAAGGATCAGTTCTTTCTTTCCCCCATGTAGGTCCCAGGAGGATTGAACTCAGGTACTTTGGCTCAGCAGCAAGTACCCAAACCAACCCAGCCATCTGGTCAACCCTCAAATGCCTCTATTTTTTTTAATCTATTTTAGATAAGTCAAACATATATACAAAAGAGCAATAAGCCTTGTGACTAAATATTCATCTCAGAGCTGTGTCTAGATTCAGCTCCATCTCTCACATGCTATGACACCTTGAACACGTCACAGCTTTGTGACTCTGATCCCCATTTATAAAGTAAGAATAATAAAAACAGTATCTAGCAGTAAGGTTGAGAATAAAGTAAGACAATGTACATGTTTCCATACAGTCCTTGGCAAATGAGCAGCTACTGAATAATTTGCTTGCTCTTATTGTTTCCTTATCTTCAAAAAATAATAATCAGAAGAGTATTTATTAGTAAACCCAAAAGGTTTTTTAAAATTAGTCACACTTAGCCTGTGTATGTGCGGCGCATGCCCACTGCCACAGCACATGTGTGCAGCCCAAAGTACAACTTGTGGGAGTCAGTTCTCTCCTTCCCCCATGGCGGGGTCTGGGGATTGAACTCAGGTAGGTCATCAGGCTTAGTTAAGGCGGGTGCAACCCATCATACTCTCTCACCAGCCCTTGCTAATTTAAAGTCCATCTTTCTGAGTAAGAAAAACAAATTATATTCTCTTTTGTGAACTACTTCTTGTCCTCATCCTTAGTAACTTTTGAGAAGATAGTTCAGCCTGCGGGGAATACATATATATATATGTATTTCATAGTATACTTTTGCCCTGGACACCCCATGATTTAGCTGTCACTACCGTGTTTTAATTAAACTAAACAGGAAACATATCTGAGGCAGTTGAAAATTTTGAATTGCTCCTAACAGCTACAATTAACAGTCTGTCTGTATTTATGTACTCTGTTTCATAATCGAGTCATAACCATAAAAGGAAAATGTCTCAAGGGGTTCATCAAAAAGAATCAAACAAAACACGTTTGCATAAAATGTGTTAGTCTCATAATAATTCTTTCCACATGCTGTTTGTTTGTAAGGTGTGCACTTTTATTAAACTGGTCTTAAGTCAGTATACAGGCAAGCCCTGGCTGCCTCAACACCTCAACCCACTCCCAGAGAGACCAAAGCCTTCATACATCAAGTTGCGGGGGGCGGGGGGGAGGCAAAAAAAATGAGGGCCACCATGGCTGACCATTCAAAAATAAAAACAAAATAAAATAATATTAGGCTGTTATTCCTAACCTTTCTAAATATTCTATTTAGATATTTCTAAAACATCTTCTGGTTTGATAAAATATAGTAGTAACAAAAATGTATATTAAGAGCATCAAAAGATTTGAGTACCCATTACTTAATTCACTACTGAATGAATAATGTTAATTGAAACAAGTGTGTGTGTGTGTGTGTGTGTGTGTGTGTGTAGACATGTATACAGCCTGTGCACACACAGAGGCCAGAGATGTCCTGCTCTATCCCTCTCTACAGTGTTCCTTTGAGTCAGGGTCTCTCGCCGAACCTGGAAGAGGCTGGCAGTCACACGTCCCAGTGATTCGTGGGTCTTTGTCTCCCACGCTGCTGGGGTCACAGGTGTGGGGAGCCACACCCAGATGTTCACTTGGGTGCTGGGGACACAAACCAGGGTCTCATGTCTGTACAGCATTCTCATCCACTGACCCACCTCTCTGGAGCCTCTTTTAATTTTAAACAATAGTTAGTGCTGGGATGGTCCTCTGGGAGAAAAGTCCTGTACCATTCAGCTACATTCCTAGCCCCTGTTCATTGAGAGAGAGAGAGAGAGAGAGAGAGGGAGGGAGAGGGAGAGAGGGAGGGAGAGGGAGAGGGAGAAAGAAAGGGAAGGGAAGGGAAGGGAAGGGAAGGGAAGGGAAGGGAAGGGAAGGGAAGGGAAGGGAAGGGACGAAAAAGCCTAGGTAATGCTGGAGAGATGTTAGGAACATGCATTGTTCTTACAGAAGACCAGGGTTCAGTTCCCAGCACCCACTTTGAGTGGCTCACCAATGCCTTCACCCCCGGGGGGCAGGGAGGAACCAGTGACTCTGGCCCCCACACTCAGTTACACATACTTGCACACAGACACATACCATAATTAAGAATAAAATAAATGTCTTTTTTAAACATCCCAAGTACCTACTACTTACCAGACACCTGAACACTACCCTCTGTTACAGAGACCACTCATGTTTTTCAACCATTGCTATTGAACTCAGGGATTCACGCTGCCAAAACCCTACATTTCATTATTATCCACGTGTATTAAAATATCTGCACTATCTGACTGCAACCAGACTAAATCAGTCATATTAACAATAAAAACCCTGTCACTTTAAGAATTTGTAATGTTTCCCCATTAACATTCCTCTCTGGTTTTATGCACTTGGTCTGTGCTGTGGGATGCAGCATAAATTATCCGCCTTCAGCAAAACGAACAGCTGAAGTGTGCAACTGCCCGACAGTGCTTGTTAGACCGTTAGCTACTGTGAGCTCACACCAGTGACTGCCTGCCTTTCAGCTGTCTCCAGAAGTCTTTAAGTGATTCAGAACCTAGCAGTCTGGCAGTCTAGTACCCAAACAAGCCCAGTACTCAGCATGACGATCTGGGGTTAATTAATAAACAGTCCTCCAATGTTTGTTTTTAATGTGAAATATCCACAGATCAATGTCTTTTTGCACTAGTAAAAGCCAGCCACAGGGGGGAAAAATGAAACAGTGTTTTGGTAAAATTCTAACAGAGGTGATGGTGGTGGTGGTGGTGGTGGTGGGTATGTGTGTGTACATGTGTGTGTAATGTACATGTATGTACATACATATATTCATCTTCAGGCATATATATGTATTTTTCAACAGAAAGTACTCACTTTTCATGAGTAATTAACCGGACCAGATGACAGAAAAAAAATACCATAATAGACTCAATGAACTCTCTATTTATTGAGGCTGTTGATCTGCTCATCCCTCTAACCAGCATCTTTGCCTTCTGCAAAATGGAGTACTTTTTCTTTAAAAATTTTTTTTTCAGATTTGTCTATTTTATGTATGGGTGTTTTACGTGTATGTCTGTACACCAAATGCATGCCTGGTGCCTGTGGAGATTAGAAGAATGGGTTGGATCCCCTGGTACTGGAATTACAGTTGTGAGCTGCTATATGGGTACTGGGAAACCAAGCCCAGGTCCGCTGGAAGAGCAGTCTGTGCTTTTAATTTTGAGCCAGCTCTCCAGCCTTTGGTAGTGTTTTCTTTTGTCCCACTTCACAGAGAAGATCTTTTGAAAGGCTAAAGGATGGGTATTTACTTCTTTGGAACATTTCAAGCTGGCTAGATCTTAGGACTCAGACCCTCTATGCAAACGGTGCCTTATTCCCCAAACGCTCAGACCATCATGACATGTATTCATTTCTTACGATAAGTTCCTTTACTGACTGCAAGTTTGGGCACTGTGCAATGTCTGGCTCCACAATGCCCAGCTTGTCACCTGAAACCCTGCTGGACTTAACAATGGTGCCCTAAAGATCTGGTGAATGTGAAGAAGATGCAAACCATTCAGACCTTTGGGCTCGCACCACTGATCCCTCTCACCCCACGGAGCAATGCCAGTTGGGTTCCTCAGGAACACAGAACTCGCTGGATTTGCTCACCACCCAGCCACTCACATCTCAGTTCTGTGGCTGGGTGTGTAATCCAGTAGCAGAGCCTTTGCCGAGGGTATAGGCAGCCATGGACCAGAGTCCCAGCGCCACAAAAGCAGCAAGTCTCGATGGTGCTCATCTGCCTCCGTTTCTGGTGGCAGTGCTTGCTTTCAAAGATGCTTAAACACATTTCTTTTCCAGGCATTTGATCTTCAGTTCTGAGAAACTCCTTCCCGTTTCTCTTCCCTCCAGCACCTTCCATGTTCCAGCTAGAAAAAGAAGTTAAGTATTTTTGTAAAAATCAAAAAACAAAAACAGCTGTTCAAGGGCTGGAGAGTCGGCCCAGCGGTCGAGAGAGCATACTGCTCTTAAAGAGACCTAGAGTTCAGACGCCAGCACCCAGGTCAGATGGCTCACAATCACCTGTGACTCCAGCTCCTGGGGGAGCCGATGCCTCTGGGTGCTGTCTGCACCTACATTCATGTGTACACACACACTTAATTAAAACATAAATCTTAAAAAAAAACAACTGTTTGTTTCGCTAAAACATTAGCCTTCAAATATCAACTCTTTCAATCCCACATTCTTTGCTTGCTCTCTCTGTAACAGCTGCCTAAACGCTCTCTCATACACCACTGGTCCCCATGCCTGGGACAGCCCTCTTCAGCCCTGCACAACTCAGTTCAGACACTGCCATCCCCTATGTCCTCAGCCAGCACTCCTAGCTCTTCCACACCTTGCCCACTTTACTTTATAGTTACTGCTGCTGATATCTATCTCTTCGGTTCAGTTGTGGGGTCTTTCCTTTGGTGTGTTACACTGTTTTGTCCCTTCCTTCCTCCTTCCCTCCCTCCCTCCCTTTCTCCCTCCCTCCTTCCTTTCCTTCTTTCCCTCTTCCTTCCTCCTTCTCTCCCTCCTCTCCACCTCTGATCAGGGTCTCACTATGTAGCCCTGGCTGCCTGATTGGTCTAGAATTGGCTATGTCAGGCAGACCTTGACCTCACAAAGATCTGCCTGCCTCTGTCTCCTGAGCACCGATATTCCAGGCATGAGCCACCACGCTTAACATGGTCCATGCTCTCTTAATGGTCAGGTGACAAATGCGTGGCTAAGTACAATTCTCACAAACAGAACTTTGTCTGAGACAGAGGGGACTCAGGGGGGGAAAGAGTATCGATATGTGTGTGTAAGTATATTCCATACGTGAGCATATGTCCTGAGTGTGTGAGTATGTGCTGTGTGTGTGTGATGGTGCACGCCTTTAATCCCAGTGCTCAGGAGGCAGAGGCAGGTGGATCTCTGTGAGTTCTGGGCCAGCCTGGTCTATAGAGTGAGTTCCAGGACAGCCCGGGAGCTACACAGAGAAAACCAAATATATAAATGTATAAATAAATAAATAAATAATGTGAAAAGCTGGATTTGGAGGTACTTGCTGTAACCCTAGCACTTGAGAGGCTGAGGAAGGAGAATCCTGCAATCAAAGCCAGCCCGGGCTACACAGTAAGACGTTGTCTAAAAAATAAAAATAAAATAAGAACCACTCTCATTCCCAAATGTACACAAAGTACTTGAAAACGAAGGCAAATGCTTTGAATTTTATAGTTAAGGCAAAAACGCTTTCATAAAGTTTTTCCTGTGATTTCAAGCACAGCTCTTACTGGTGGCTGCAACTCTCAATCCCTTTCTAATAATGCCTACAATATTAAATTTTATAGAGTAAAATCTTAGTGGAGTGGGGAGAAAAAAAACCTTGAATTTCTTCCGAACCTAAATCTTCCTGTTACATCGTTTGAAGTAGAGAACCCCTTTTTCGACCATGATCCTTTGCAGCGTTTGTGCTGTGAACGTGCTTATTGAATGAGTTCTCTTGCATCCACCTGATTAACTGTCATGGCAGGTGCCCTGGATTGGGCTTTGGGATATTTAATATGGAAACAGAAAGCTCCAACCAGCTCTTTTTCGACCGTGTGCCACCTTTTTGGCAGAGGCACCCCGTATTTCGTGAACAGGGAACAGTGGTCACCAGCTACCAGGCAGCAGAATTGATTCACTGTTTTCTAACTGTTTTACAATGAAACTCACAGGCAAAAATGTGGGTGATCTTCAGAGGCCATGTATTTTCATTTTATGTGGAGAATTTAGGAATTACTTACTGCTCCCAAGGATGAAGATGTGTCTCCTTGGCCTCTGTGTACCAGCAGCTAGTATACACATGTATGTATAAACGTTCGTTAAGCCAATGACACAATAATATATGTAAATTATCAAAATGTAATTTCAGGCTGAGGGGTGTATGTCACTTGGTAGAGTGCTTAGCTGGCATACACAAGGCTCTGGATTTAATCCCCAGTACTACATAAAACCAGGCGTGGTGCCACATTTCTGTAATCCTAGCACTTGAGAGTTACACACACACACACACACACACACACACACACACACTATGAGATATTATAGAAGCCGGAGCATAGAAATTCCTAGAAGGAAGGAAGATGAGAAGTTCAACTACACAGTGAGCCTAGGCCACATGAATCACTCTATCTATTTATCTCTGGGGGAATAGCTGGAGTGGGGGAGGGTGGCTGCTTCCATCAGTGATGAACTATAATCTGGACATGTAAATAACCTCTTTCCTCCCCGAGTTGCTTTTGATCACGGTCTTTAGCACAGCAATAGAAAGCAATCTAGGATAAACTGCTGCTCCTTAAACTAGTACAAACGTCTCTCGACCCCTGTCTCATTTTATTATAACTGGAAAGTCTGCCACAAAGTTAGACTTCTATGGATGATTCTTTTCTTACAATTGTTATAAACGGTCATTCGGTTCAAAATAATTGCCGAATAAAAGCACTGCTACTTTTTTCAGTGACAGAATTTCAATAAACTGGTTTGCAATCAATCAATCAATCAATCAAAATGACACAAGACAAATAGCTTAGAATGTATCTTTTCCTAGGACCTTCCAAACTAAATACAATAGAACTTTAATTCAAATTTATGATCTCACTAGCATTACTGGTCTCTGGAAATTCAACCAGCTTCTCTTGTAAATAATTTCACTGTGAGAGGTGAGCCAATACTAAGTACAGCTTTCCAGAGGGAGCTGTGTGAACTGACTGGTTAATGTTCTTAAAGTAAGTGCTAAGTGTTACCATTAGTGTACAGCGCACATCTCCCTGTAATTACCTTCATCTAAACCTACGGTTTGTGAGGTACCTCCCTCCTGGAATATTTACGAAAGGCTAAAGCTCATGAGGGAAAGAAATGGGGGAGTATGTAGGCTAATTTAAGAGAGAAGAATGGGAAATTCAGAGTTTGGCATATTTTACTGCTCTTTGTTATATCAAACTATAACTGTGGCTCATTGTGCTAGAAGAAATGAATTATCCATAGACACCATAAGTTGAGCAACTTGCTGTTCCTGGCAGAAAACCCAAATTCAGTTCCCAGAACACTCATGGCAGCTAACAACTATCTGTAACTCCGGTTCCAAGGATGTGACACCCTGTTGTGGTCTCCATGGGCTCCTACACACACTGATACACATAAACTCAGACAGGTACACACATAACATAAAAAAAAAAAATTACCAAATAATCTTTATTAAAACCCTCAGTTCACAGAACTTGAAATACAGAGGCAGGCAGATCTCTGTGAGTCCCAGGCCAGCCAGGACTACATAGTAGGAGCTTGTCCCCAAATTCAGTTAATTAATTAAATAATAATTAAAAATTAAAATAATTAAAAAGCAGTTCAGGGTTGGAATTGTAGCTCAGCGAAACATACACAAGACCCCGGGTTGGGTCTTCAGCACCGCAATTAATAAATAAGTAAATAGTTCAGTTTAGTTACACTCTTACTCTTTCCCACACGGCCATTCTGCACCAAGCGGCCCCTTCACACATGACTCTTCTGACGCATCCTGAGAATTCCTGCATTGCATCCTCCTTTCAACAACTGTGCCTATGATTCTGGTAGCAGTTTGGCCCAGGGGATAGTCCTGTGCGACAACTCAGAAATAGTCATGCACTTCACATGTAAGTAAGATGCTAAGGTGGAATAATGGAACAATGGAGATTTCTTTTTTTAAAAAAATATCAATTTGGGGGTCAGAAACTGATTAAGAGCACTGGCTGCTTTTCCAGACGATTTGGGTTTAATTCCAGCACCTATATGGTGGCACACAACTGTCTATAATTCTAGTTTCAAGGGACTCAATGCCCTCTTCTGGCCTCTGCAGCCACCAGGCACACATGTGGCAAACAAACGACATACAGATGAAACACTGAAACCCATAAAATAATTGGTTTACATATATGTGTGTGTGTGTGTGTGTGTGTGTATATACACATAAACATAAAACATAAAAATATAAAACATAAAAACATAAATATATATACATAAACATATGTGTATGTATGTAGATACATATACATATACATATGTGCCTATTTTTGCTAGGCAGGTGATGCACACTTTTAATTCAAGCCCTCAAGAGATAAAGACAAGCACAGGTCTGTGAGTTCAAGGCCAACAAGATCTACATCTCAAGCTCTGGGCCAATCAGGGCTACATAATGAGATCCTCTCTCTCTCTCTCTCTCAAAAAAAAAAAAAAAAACCATTTTAGTCCACTTTTCATTTTGAAAGTGAAGAGGATATTATATTTATTTATATAATACTTTGCAAGCGGGCTGAGATATAATGTAATAGGGAAAAAAAAAAAAAAGGAAGCTCTGAAGCTCTTAATACTTCCTTTTAAATGAGCTCTTTCTAAACCAAATCTTGGTTGAGCTTTGTATTGATCTTAGAGCATACCCCTTTCCATATGCACGCATGTGTTTTTCCAGAGGCCCCAAAAGGTTAGCATCTGTTATATATCATTACATACTAACAGTTTGGGCTAATGGACAAGGACTAAATCAGCAATCTTATTATCTTTCTCTTAGCTCTATGGCCCTCAAGCCACTTAACATCTATCACGTCTGTTTTTCTTTCAAAATGACTAATAACAGTTGAATTAGGGAAACATCTATAAAGCACATATATAGTAAGAGCCTTCCATTAAAAATGAGAAATAAATATAAACTATTATAAAGATCCAGTTCTTAGATTATAGACTGTGGAATTTTAGTAAGACTGTGACTCTATTAAGACACTTTGATAAACAGTAGAACATTTTGACCAGTTTTCAGTGAGAAACCTAATATGACTTCCAAACACATATAATTCTTCCAAAGGGCTAATGTTACAATTTGCAAATATAAAGAAAAAATTCTTTCATGAAGTTTTACAGTTCTAAAACTCATGGCAGTAATTCCACAGATTTGCCTACTATGACAGCAAACTTATAAGAACTATAGTAAGTTACTGCAGAAATGCAGAATTAAAGAGTAATTACCATCTGCTGTGTTAAAAGTACACCTTCAAGCCGTTAAATGAGCGAATAGGGATCTATTATGACGATTAACAAGAACGCTACTCACAAGGGGATCATCCTCATTGCTATTAACTGTAGAAAAGGAATCATTTGGAAACGTCAAAATTGAATAGAAGTGTCTTTCAGTCATCTGAAAAGGAGTGGCTGTTCATTTCACAATAAAACTTGCTTTTGCTGGTGTCTCTCTTTGGAAGCACTTTCACAAGGTTTTCCTGGGAGTAGATTTCAGATGGCTTTTACATTTTTAAGCCTCTCCCCATTTCTGTCCTGGAGAGACTCTGTGGAGAGGTTTCGAGCTGGAGGAATTTAACAGTGTTTGCAATCTGATCACGAAGACACTCCTCCGGCGACCTTACTCGGGCACAGTGCTATCCGTCTGCTGCTTATCTCAGGTTTAGACAAACCGCAATAGCACTTCCTCATCTAAGGCTTTGATTCCTGAGGTTTTAATTATTCTGCATCAACCAACATCAAAAACAAAACAAAACAAAACATCCGATGGAAACTTCCAGAAATAAACAGTCCTTAGATTTTAAATTGCTAAGCATTTTTAGCAACATGGAGTCTTGCACTGTCCAGGTCTCTCCTGCCCAAGACATGAATCATCCCTTTGTCCACCGGCATATGCCACCTGCCCAACAGTTACTTAGTAGCTGTCTGGGTTATCAGATCACCTGTAATGGCCTCACAGCATTTGTATTCAAGTAAGAGGTCCCCAAGGCTGTTTGGTAATGCCTTGATCATTTACCTCACTTCATCTCATGATGTAGAGAATGTGTCATGTCATGTCTCAATGAAGAGAAGACAGAATACAGTAAACCCCTTTGATAGAGAGCAATCACACTCATACAACTTTTTAATCATACAATTGTTCTATTTTATTATTCATTGTTGGTCATCTATCACTGTGCCTAATTTTCTTTTCAATACTGGGGATTGAACTGCGGACCTCATTTGTATGAGGTAGGCATTATATCTCTGAGCTACAATCCCAGCCACTTACTGCTTCTAATTTCTAAGATAAGCTTTATCTTAGGCATGTACGCAGGGAGAAATAAAACATAGCGTATCTCAGTTCATTATTTTCTATAATTTCAAACATGGACTGGAGATGTTGAAACAAATCCCCCACAGCTGGGCGTGGAGGCGCACTCTTTTAATCCCAACATTTGGGAGGCAGAGGCAGGCAGATCTTCTGAGTTCAAGGCCATGCCGGTCTGCAAAGTTAGTTTCAGGACAGTCAAAGCTACGTAAAGAGACCCTGTCTTGACGAGAAAGGAAAAGAAGGAAGGAAGGAAGGAAGGAAGGAAGGAAGGAAGGAAGGAAGGAAGGAGAGAAGGAAGGAAGGAAGGAGAGAAGGAAGGAAGGAAGGAAGGAAGGAAGGAAGGAAGGAAGGAAGGAAGGAAGGAGAGAAGGAAGGAAGGAGAGAAGGAAGGAAGGAGAGAAGGAAGGAAGGAAGAAAGAAAGAAAGAAAGAAAGAAAGAAAGAAAGAAAGAAAGAAAGAAAGAAAGAAAGAAAGAGAGAAAGGGAGAAAGAGAGAAAGGGAGAGAGAGAGAAAGGGAGAGAGAGAGAAAGGGAGAGAGAGAGAAAAGAGAAACATATCCCCATGGAAGATGATAATATTGCATTTATAATTTTTATAAAATTAATTTTTTTAACTTTTTTAATATATCATTTTTTCTTATACGTGCTAGATGCTACATGGGGAATTTGGTATTTTAAAAAGTATATCAAGATAAAAAGTAGAAGATGACAGCATTTGAAAATGTTGATACTATCTCGGGGGGGGGGGGGGGGAAAGGTCAAATTGGAACAGATTTAATTTCCGTCTCATTCTTACCCCTGGCGACGGTTTGATCAGCAACTATGTTCACTTCTTGTTAGGAAAGCCAACTTGGGGGACTAGAGAGATGGTGAGCAGTTAAAGAGTACTGATTGTTCATCCAGAGGACCCAGGTTCAATTCCCAGCATGCACAGGGCGGCTCACAACTGCCTGCAACTCCAGCTCCGGGACATCTGACGCCCTCGCACAGACATGCATGCAGGCAAAGCACCAATGAATACAAAATTTTAAGTTAATGTTTTTTTTTAAAGGAGGAAAGCCAGCTGGTACTTCCTGAAAAGGAACTGGGTTATACGAATCAAGATCATCTAAAAGCCCAACAAAAGATATGCTTAAACACCTTTCGACAATAGAAGAATGGGATATTTTACAACTGTTAAAAACTATGCATGAAGGCATTTTTTTTTTAAATTAAGTCAAAATGCTCCTGATACAATGTTGAGTTAAAAAGGCGAGATATATGCCAGGCACGCTGACACACCTTATAATCACAGCCCTTAAGGGGCTGAGGCAGGAGAGTTGAAAGTTCGAAGCCTGTCAGGACAGCATGAGGAAACTTTGTCTCAAAGCAAAACAAAATGAGAAAGAAAGAAAAGAGAAATGCAGAATACAGAATTACGGGTATGTGATCTACAGCCCTAACAAGAATCAGGGAGGAAAAGTTGATTTTTTTAAAAAAAGTCCAAAGAAAATATGTCAGAATAACAATGGTAGCCGCTGGTTCGAGAAGACTGTGTGTAGGTTTTTCTGTTGTTGTTGTTGTTTTTCTGGTTCTTAATAATTTCCTGTATTGTTTTCTTTCTTTCTTTTTCTGTGGTCTTTTCCCTTTGGAGGAAGTAGGATTGAACCTCATGCATGCTAAGCATGAGTTTGGCGACTGAGCCACATCCCCAGGGATTAGTTCCTGCTTGCTGTTGCTGGCTTGGTTCTGAGGTCCTCTCTCTAGTATGTTAGAGTACCCTAGCACTGAGCTGTCCCCAGTCTTTTGATTTCCAGACAAGTTCTTGCTGAGTTATCCATACTGGTCTTGAACTCACTCTGTAGCTCAGGCAGGCCTTGGATTCTTAATTACCCTGCCTCTGGTGCCCAAGTAGCTGGAATTACAAGCCTGTAATTACAGGCTATCAAGTTAGGGAATTTTTTTTTCTTTCTTTTTACTTATTTATTTATGGTTGGTTTTGTTTGCTTGACTTTGGGCTTGTTTTGGTTTTTGGTGGCTTGTTTTGTGTGTGTATGTATGTGTGTGTGTGTGTGTGTGTGTCTGTGTGTCTGTGTCTGTGTCTGTCTATCTATGTGTCTGTGTCTGTGTCTGTGTATGCTAGAGACTGAATCTGGGCCTCTCTATATGCGGTCCTGGCTGGCCTCAAATTTTGGTCCTCTTAATTCTGTATTCTGGAGCCATTCACGGCCCAGATCAGGCTGTGAAATGAATGAATGAATGAATGAAATGAATCATTTCAGAATTTCCAAAATTATTCTGCTTTATTTAAGGGTTTATCTTAATGGAGGGCAGGTTCCTTGTAACCAGGGCCCTGGGTATTTCTTCTTTAAATGACTCACAGAACTTAACACAATGCCTGGCACATCAGAGAAGCACCAACAACATTTTGTCGGATGGATGAATCAATAACTCTTTCTAGCTGCTCTCTGAATCCTGCCTTGTTTCACCTAGATCAATCAATATCAATGGAAATGCAGAGACCAAAGTCTCATAGGATCTTCCAAATCAAATCACAGGCCTGGGGGACACTGTTCACTGACAACTTGATAGCAGTCCTAATTAAATTTTTTAATGAAAAAAAAAAAGGGCAGTGGTGGTGCATGCCTTTGATCTCAGCACTCAGGAGGCAGAGGCAGGTGGATCTCTGTGAGTACAAGACCAGCCTGGTCTACAGAGTGAGTTCTAGGACAGCCAGAGTTACAACAGAGAAACCCTGTCTCGAAAAAAATAATAAAATCCAACTACTGGTTTATTTTGGAACCTAGTTATTCCTACATATCAAACTGTACATAAAAAGAGATTTAATGTAACTGGAGTGTCTGTGCTGAAACCAAAGCTATAATTAAAAATATTAAAATAGGAGTCTGTGAGGTGGCAGCAGGAACTTGTACCTGAATTCCATCCCCAAGACCCACGGGGTAGACAGAGAGAACCAACGTCCTCGAGTTGTCCTTTGACACCCCCACGCATGCTCTAAGGGCGCACACGCATCCACACGAAATAACTAAATAAAAACATAATAAAAAATTTTAAATAGGCCTGGTGTAGTAGTGCACACTTTTAATATCAGCACTCGAGAGGCAGAGGCAGGTAATCTCTATATTTGACACTAGTCTGGTCTATGTTGTGAGTTGCACATCAGTCAGATTTATATAGAGATACTCTGTCTCAAAATAAATAAACGAAAACGATAGCCACCACCCCTCCTCGCACACACGACTAAAGTAACATTTGAGCTCCACATTCAGAAGTACTTTTCTAAGGAGTTCAGTCTCCGGAAAAGAAAACAATCATGCTGAAAGCCAGCGCCTTCATTCTCCAGGAGAAAGACAACAGTTAAAGATGGTCAGATCCGTAAACTTAGGAACCACAGAACCTTTCAAATGTCTTTACTGCTTCCACAGAAAATGAACCCAAGTCTGTCCTCCAGTTCCTTTTATTAGTTCCTTAGTTGCTTGAAGACACCTTTACCCCCCTGACAATGACCCCAACACAGCAGAAGGTAGCATATAACCATGAAGGGGCAAAGAAGACAGGTTCTTACAACATCACATGACGTCTAGACAGCTTCTCTTGAATACTGTCCCTGCCCTGTCGATAAATCACCTGCAGTGCACTGGCTGGTCCATAGCTTATTGGCTTTCTATTGTAATTAACCCATAATGTATGGTCAACGAGCTTGAAAACAGCACCAAGGTGTGTGCTCCAAAGAAAGATGCACAAGCTAAAAACATGACTCTTACTTATCAAAATATATGCGTGAGTTCTTGAAATGTGGCTTCGATGGGCATTAAATTCTGTGACTAACTCAGCCAGCACTGAACGCCTACCCTGTGGCCATGCCGAATGCTGATTACAGCGAGATCAAGAAGGCTCAGCGATGAGAAAAGAATGGTTAAATGTGTCAGTTTCTCCAACTGCCATAACTAGCTGTGTTTGAAGTGTTTATAGCAGAACATTATAAGACTCACAGTAACAAAGCAGAGCGGCCTAACGTCCCTCCCAAATGACAGAGGCTTGGATGCCGGATGATGTCCTCAGACTGGGGTCAAGAGGGAGGCGAGGACTAGGGTGTGTGGCTCAGTAGGTAGAGCACTTGGCCCTGAGTTCAATCCTCTGCACCTCATAAACTGGACAAAGTGGAGCACACCTGGAATCCCAGCAGTTGCGAGGTAGAAACAGAGATTAGGAGTTCAGGTGTATCCTCGGTAATATAGCAAGTTCAGGGCTAGCATGAAATATGTGAGACCTTGCTCAAAAAGAATAGGAAAAGGAAGGAAGGAAGGAAGGAAGGAAGGAAGGAAGGAAGGAAGGAAGGAAGGAAGGAGAAAAACAAAGGTGGACATTTGAGAAATACTCCCTGATTGCTGTGACTATGTGCTGGATAGTTTATGTCAACTTGAAACAAACTATAATCATCTGAGAGGAGGGAACCTCAACTGAGAGAACGCTTTCATATGATCTGACTATAGTAAGGCAAGTCTGTGGATCATTTTCTTAATCAGGGATTGAGGGGGACAGAGGCAGCCCATTGTGGGTGGGGCCAACCCTGGGCTGGTGGTCCTGGGTTCTTTAAGAAAGCCATGGAAGCAAGCTAGTAAGCAGCACCTCTCCATGGCATCTGTATCAGCTCCTGCCTCCAGGTTCCTGCCTTTGAGGTCCTATCCTGACTTTCTTCAGTGATGGACTACAATGTGAAAATGTAAGTCAAATTTTCTCCCCCAACTTGCTTTTGGTAATGGTGTTTCATCACAGCAACAGTGACCCTAACTAGGACAGAAGTTGGTAGCAGGATAGCGGAGTATTGCTGTGACAGACCTGGCCATGTTGTTTTGGGGAGGCTTGTGAAAGGACTTTGGAACTTCGGTCTAGAAAAGTCATTGAGTTTTGAGAGCTTAGTGAGCTGTTCTGTAGGAGCCTGGGAGATAAGAAGGTTGAGAGCAGGGCAGGCGATGCTGGCCTGGCTTATGAAATTTCACCAGACAACAAAGACTCTACTGAGCCATTTGTATGAAGAATCTGTAGTTCTTCTGGTCATCTGGAGCATTGGCTGTGATTAACAAGAGACCAGAACCACTAAAGTAAAACCTTTGCTTTGCTGGATGCTGGTCATCTGGGGTGGAAGAATCAGCTGTGATTAAGAAGAGGTCAGCATCACTGAGGTAAAGTCTTCTCGGAGGTGTTTCCTGAGAGTCAGGACACAGAAGCTGTGTTCTAGAGATGACCTAGCTCGTACCTTGTGCTGGCAGCTGAACATGGTACTGTGTGAGAGGCTCCTAGGTGATACTGATCTTCAAGGCACAAGGGGGTCGTGGAGAGCAGCTGAAGCTGGGCACTGTGAGAGACAAAGATAGGCCATTGGTGAAGGGGCAGCTTCTGTAGCCCCCCAGGATGGAAGGGGTCATGCAGAGAAGTGGAGGCTTGGCACCATGAAGGGAACCCAGAAGAAGCTATTGGTGAAAGTGCAGCCCAGTTGCAGAAGGAGACTCCAGAATTTTGGGACAACCACCAAGAACAGCAGCAGTGGTGGAGTGGAGCCAGCCAGAGCCTAGCAGATAAGCTGTGTGTGCTGCAGAGAGCAGAGCCTGAGAAGTGACCCAAACCCCTCGGAGAAGCCCAGAAGATCCTGAGTGGACCCAGACATTGGATACTGAATTATTTGCAGTCGGAGTTTAGTTTTGCTTTGATTTGGTTGTGACTGTGCTCTCGTTCTTCCCTCTTAAAGTGAAAAAGTTTTTTTTTTTTTAATTTTACAGGAGCCCACAGTTGAGAGACTTTAAACTTTGAAAAAGAAAATTTGGTGGTTTTACAGAGACCTTGGATTTTAAAGAGTCAACTTTAAAGTGTTTGAATTTGTAAGGCTGTGGGACTTTCTAAGTTTATAAAATGTTTTATGTTATGTCTTTATTAATGTGTGATCTTGGGGATGAACAAGAAAGGAAAAGGGGCTTAACAGTGATGTGTTTGTGTGTCAGGTTGACAAGGGGTCAGTTGTGCTGGCTGGTTTTATGACAACTTGGCACAAGCTTCAGTCATCTGAGAGGAGGAATCCTCAATTGAGAAAATCCCTCCGTAAGATTAGGCTGTATGCAAGCCTGTACGGCATTTTCTTCATTAGTGATATATATGGGAGGGCTAGCCCATTGTGAATGGTGCCATCCCTGGGCTGGTGTTCCTAGGCTCTATAAGAAAGTAGGCTGGCTGGGCGGTGGTGGCACACTCCTTTAATCCCAGCACTCAGGAAGCAGAGGCAGGCAAATCTCTGTGAGTTCAAGGCCAGCCTGGTCTCCAGAGTGAGTTCCAGGATAGCCAGGGTTACAACAGAGAAATCCTGTCTTAAAAAACAAAAAAAGAAAAAAAAAAAAAGAAGATAAAAGGAAGGAAGGAAGGAGGGAAGGAAGGAAGGAAGAGAAACTAGGCTGAGCAAGTCATGATGAGGAAGCCAGTGAGCAGCACCCCTCCATGGCCTCCGCATGAGCTTCTGCCTCCCAGTGTCCTGCCCTACTTGAGTTCCTGCCCAGACTTCCTTCAGTGGTGGACTACGGTGTTGAAATGTAAGCCAAAGAAACCCTTTTCTCCCGAACTTGCTTTTGGTCCTGGTGTTTCCTCATAGCATTAGTGACCCTGACTAGGACAGACTTGAAACAAGGTAGAATCTAAGATGGTTTCCAGAAAGGAAAGCTGGAGGCAAACAGCACAATTCTGCCAAAGTAACAACATGAGGAGAGTTATAAAGCAAGTAAATCTCTGCAAGAGCCGATAGTAGGATTGTGCTCCGGTCCTGGGGTGGACAGGTGTCCATGGAGCACGCTTACATATCCCGGATCATTTAACAGTGTTGGTCCAGTTAATAAGGTCACTGACACTCACTTATCCTCACGTCCTCATTGTAGGCACTTAGGACACATGCTGAACATGAATGAACAGGTCACCAAGTACAGTGGTCTGGTAAGACGGAACTGTTTGTAGAAGGTTATGAATAGGGTTAAAATCCTGAATCGCCACAGAGCTAGGGAGGCAAGACTATTCTTTAGCCATAATTTCCCCACACCTTTCAGGGTACAGATACAGAAACTCGGTTTAGAATTTTCTTAGAAGCCATCGGGATAGGCAGATCCTACCTGCTTCTCTCGTTAAAAGCACAACAGGAAATAAAAATCACGAGACGCTGCCCTGGGGAACACCTGGACTTGAAACGTGCACAGGGCCGTGGAGTTTAGAATCTTCTAATGGCCCCAGAGGGAAGGAGAGTCAGCGAAAGTCCACAGGGGGACTCCATTCGAAACATTTACCACTTATCAGTGCTGCAAATATGAGCCCTCTGCCAGGTGGAGTGGGATCTCCAAGTCCGTGCTGTTTTGGGTTCATTACACCCCTAAAACCTGGGAGTCTCGTCCCTCTCGATGCTGCCGGTGGCACTTCCAAAGCCACAGGATCCGTGCACAAGCTTCGGCAGCCTGTAAGAAACTGAAAATAAAAGAAACTGGAGATTGACTAATTTTCAATGAATAACACTTGGAGGTGTTATGGTTTGAGCCTGGAATGTCTGCCTTGGTCTCCCACTGGTAGGTGGGAAGGTTCTGGGAACTTTGGGAGGTAGGGCGAGGCTGGGTCCTTGTCCCCTCCCTCTCTGCTTCTGTCCATGATGAGGTAGACAGTCTTCTCCTCTACTCTCTCACTTTCACAGTGTTCTACCCAAGCACATGGTGCCAAACTGTCAGGGATTGAGCTCTCTGAGACCGCGAGTCAGCATGAGCGTTTCCCCGTTCATGTTCTTTCTGTCATGCATTTGATCACAGCAAGAAAGGTGACTAACGCAGAAGTTGTTCAGAAACCATCAGTTGCATTTTCAGTGACTAACATGTAATCATGCTAGTTACTATGGATAAGCTAATAGGACAGATAGTTTAATGTGGTTTTTCTTTTTTTCCAGGTGGGTATGTATTTACTTCTCGTTCATGAAAATCCTAGGGGAAAAAAAAATGCTCACAAAGAATCGGGGGACTTTCTACTTTATTCACTGAAAGCTAATGAGATACCAAGCATCTTAGTTGCCTAGTAACCCCTTACTAATTAATAACTGTTTTATTCAAATAACCATCAGGGAGAAGAGACACCGCTTAGAGGCAGGGCCCTGGTATGAGCAAGGGCCTGGGTTCAGACCCTAGCGCTAAAAAAAGAGAAAAGAAATCCTAAACAAAATAAAAATAACTAACAAGTAGCTCTCACACGGCATTTCTCTGACGAGGCAGCCTGTGACATTCGGTGGCATTCACGGCCTCACTCCGAGGCTCCGTGTGTGCGTTTCTCCTTAACTGCCATTGTTGACCCAGCTAAAGATTGAAGCAAGCAAGACATGCAAAAACAGAAGCAGGCCTTAGGCGTAAAGAGTTAGGAAAAACACAATAAAGCACATATTTTACCATAAAATGACACATGACATTTTAAGCACTTCAAAATTAAAATTATTGACTTGTGCGTGTGCCAAGTATTTACCTATTAGCCATTTGAAGACAATGTCGAATGAGAACGTTTTAAATAATATAAAAACAATCGTTCTGTGCCTTAAAATGCTGCAAAGCAGAGGTAATAAACACGAAATACTCCCAAGTCTGCTTATTTCATAATGTGTAATAAAGGGTATGACGTTTGCCTTCTGTTGGCCGCCTACGCACACGGTGGACTTTGGAGTGATTCTGCCGTCGCCGCGCAGTGAGATCCCAGCCTGTTAGACACCTAATTCCTGTGCTCTGCAGTAGATCTCACTGCTGCACCCAGCAGAGCTCAGGGTCATTCCTAGGTCACAGTGGTTAAAGATGGCTGTCAATTCACTGCTGGGCTTCCAGCCTCCTCTCTCTGTGTCAGACTGATGATTTCTAGTGATAATTCAGGAGATTAACGACATCATCTGCATGCATCTTGTAGCTCATAAGTGCCTATGCTAAAAGCTCAATGTGCTATAGCTGAAAATCTGTTGCCCCTTAAAAGCTAAGAACTGGAGCAGATACTCTTTTATGCGAATAAGCACTTAGGGTTCTGTGCTGCTTTGCATATTTTAAAAAACAAGGAGTTGTTTTTTAAAAAAAAGTAGATTGAAATAGCTAATCCCGCTTTTTCTTGGTGCAATGATAATTATTATTTAATCAAAAAATATGTGCTGAAAAGGAGTAATTACAGAAGTCACCATAATCCCAAGTGTGGCCACCTGGCGTTTTTATTTTGAGGAGCGTCCCTTCGGGTCCTTACACCTGCGTAGCTCTTCACAGTTCTCTGTAGCACAGAAGAAAGACAAGACTGAACTGTAAATATGTGTGCATTACTGCCAATGTGGTGACTTGTGCATTTCACTCTTGTATATGTCACTCCATCTAATTGCTCTGATTTGGACACGGACCTATCACAGATGAAATTGATGACATGAGTTGGAAGCTCCATAAACCCCTACTTCCTCCTCCTGGGTGAGATTCAGGTCCTATGCATACAGCCCATCCCCCCATCTCAACCCCCACCCCACCCCACTCCCCTCCTTTTTTTTAAGAGACAGGGTCTTTCTATATAGCCCTGGCTGTCCTGGAACTCACAGAGATCCCACTACCTCTGTCTCCCTAGGGTTGGTGTTAAACGCGTTGGCCACCACACCTGGTACTTTCCATATTCTCTATGGCTATGTGCATTAGGTGGGGGGGAAAAATTAGTAATAGGATAGATTTCTCAAATCACTACCTTCCTAGTTGAGTTACCCGTGTGATACACAAATGACCAATGGATGTTTTAAGTTTTCCTTTGTTAAGAACTGTGGAACACAAGGAAGCAAGGAGCAAATGAGGGTGAGGAGGTGAGTACCCTGAATGGATCATTCTCAGAGAGCATTTTAAAGGATTCATTCTACTTACCCCTGAAACTGAAGCTCAGCATCTGAAGCCAGGCCGTAGGTTCAAAGTGTGGGCCAATGGCTGGGAGGTATCGCAGGGCTGCGCTGATCGCTGGTCATGGCTGGAAATTTAAAACTGGCACCAAGAGGAGGTCTGTGGCCTGGAACCTGTGAGAGGTGCGGGGCTTGGCACCTTGGCATGCATCTGTAAGCAGAAAGGTGTCATTCTGCTTGAGGGAAGGCAAAACCTCAGTCCTTAAATTGGCTGCTACTTGAGTTCATCTTATTTGACTTTATGATTCACAAATAAATAAATAAATAAATAAGCAACTAGTGTCTTAAAACATATCCCTAATCCTCAGTCTTCTGCCAATGGGGGGGAGGGGGCAGATTCCTTACAACATCTATAAATAAACTTTTCTGATAGATGATGGATCAAAGCATTCCATTTCTTGGTATTGCAAAGTTGAAGATAAGGTCATATTTGCTCAACTACTGATGGAGTAGAAATCTTCATTCAAAACAGTCTTCCAGAACCAGGCATGGTGGCATACACCTGTAATCCCAACACTGGCAAAGCTGGAGCAAGAAGATCTCACATTCAAAGCCTGAGCTGTACCATGAGACCCTATGTCAAAATAAAAAAAATAAAAGCTGAGCCTACCAGCCCAGAACTGTAATCCCTGCTACCCAGGAGGCGGAGAATGGACCATCATATGGTCAAAGCCAGCCTGGGAAACTTAGAGTTTATCTGAAACTTAAAAAAAAAAATTAGAAGAGGCTTGATGTTATCTCTTAGTGATAAAATAGCTGCCTATCATGCGTGAGGCCCTAGACGCAAGCCTCAGCACTGCGAGGAGGAAACAAAGCTGCCAGGTGATTCTACTCCAAGCTTCTCTTGTCTTTCAACTAAGAAATGGTTGCATGTGACATCAATAAGGTGAGGTAGTCTGAGGATTAAATCGATATACTATAAATTAATGTAAAAGAAAACACCAGGTCACTGTCCTGACACAACAGACTTATTATTAAAGTAGGTAGCACCGTAGCAATTCAGTACATTAATTTTTATAAAGTAAAAGTCATGGGAGATCAATGATAATGTTGCCTTGCCGTTGCTCTTAATGGTTCATTTATAATAGCTACTTATCTCCTGTTATTTCAGCTTGCTTTAATAATGTCAGGCCAAGAAAAAAGATAATAACCATTATGGGAATATGCATTTAATTCAAGTCTCTCTAGCTATTCTTTAATCTGATTCATGTATTTGTGGAGTGGGCAGAAATAATTGAAAATGCATGTTGATTCTCAGGTACATAAAGCCCACCGTCTGGTATAGGTTAGTTTCAGAGTCCAAAAATGTCTTGAAGCTCTGACTATGCTTTCCTGGGTTTATTATTAGGTAAGGGTTTTTGCATTGCCTACCGTAGCCCAGTAGCTCTGATCTATCTGAGGTTGTCAACACCAAGGGTAGTAAGAAATGCAACCGGAACAGACCCATCGGCCTCACTTTCTAAGGAACTGCTGTCTTTGCTAACAAAGGACATATATTCCCTTCGTAGGTGGAGCCTTACCCACATTCAGGCATCATCTTGACACTTTGAGTAGCCATCCCACTGACCTCAGCGGGAGCTGAGTACAGGCTTCAACACCCATCTCAAATGACGGTGAGTGAACTAGACTGCTTCTTATCAAGTCTTGGTGGAAAAGGTCCTTACCCTCTAGTCTTCCAGATACTGTCTTCCAGGGAACAGAGGTAAAACCCTAACCCTAACCCTAACCCTAAAATGGAGGGCTGGAGAGATGGCTCTGCGATTAAGAGCACCAGCTGCTCTCCCAGAGGACCCAGATTCAATTCCTAGCATCCACATCCTAGCAGCTCACAACTGTCTCTAACTCCAGTTCCCGGGGGTCTCGCACCCATGCACATACAATAAAATAATTTTAAAAAACTAAGATGGAGAAGAGACTCTCAAGCTGGAGAAGGAAGCTTCCCTGATACCACTGTGACGAAGAGGTAACTGAAAGGAATATGGATCCTGTTGGTGACACAAGGCAGTTCCGCCACCATTCGCTCCTGTGATAGCTTTGTGAAGCCTCCCCTGGAAGCATAAAGCATATGCCTGATGGCCACTGATGCTCCGCACTTCTGGGTGGTGCTGTCTGTTCTGTACATACGATTTCAGTAAGGGAAGCAGTCCCAATACTACGTGCTCCAGAAAGACTGAACGCAAGACCGGCTACATTAAGTGTTGGCAAGGAGGCGGAGTAATTGCAATGCTCGGACGTGGACGGCGAAGGTGAAATCAGCGTAATCATCTTGAGAATGGTTAAGCAGCATCTATGAAAGTGTCGTACGCTCGGCCTACGCCGTAGCAGCTCACACTTAGCAATAGATGTGAGCGTAGATGCTGACAAAAGGATTGCAACAAGGATGTCCATAAACTGTTTGCTTAAGAAGCTAAAGAGACGGCTCATTGGCTATGAATGCATACTACTCTTACAAAGGACCCAAGTTCAAGTCCGAGTACCCGTGTTAGGCAACTGACAACTGCCTGTAACTCTAACTCCAGAGGGATCCAATGCCTTAGTCTCTGTGGGCACCTACACTCACAGCATATAACACACTACACACATACACGCACACACATGCACAACACACACATGCACACACACATGCACACACACATTTAAAAATAAAAAATAAAATCCTTTAAAAAACTGATTTACTTAAAAACTGAAAGTGTAGCTCAGCAGCAAGTACCTGCCTGACATGGACAAGGCCCTGAGTTTGTTCTCCATAACCACAGAATGAGGAGGAGGAGGAGGAGGAGGAGGAGGAGGATGAGGAGGAGGAGGAGGAAAACAGGGAGGAAGGGAGAGAGGGAAAATTATAACAAATGCCATCACAATAAATAGATAAATAACTTATGTGTAATATATTTATCTCTACAATGAATGACTACATCATGGTCTTTCTAAAAGAACAATTATTGCTAATTACAAACATTAATGACTCTTGGAGATATTAAGAGACATATAATACTGAGCTTAGGATATAGCTCAATTGGAAGCACGCTTCCCTAGCATATACGTAATGCTGGGTTTAATACCCGGCACAACATGAAGCAGGAATGGCACATGCCGGTAACACCTGTGCTCAGGAGGTAGAGGAAGGAAGACCAGGAATTAACGACATGCTTGGCTACATAACAAGTCTGAGGAAGGAAGACCAGGAATTAACGACATGCTTGGCTACATAACAAGCCTAGGATCCATGACTGTCAAAAGAAAGGAAGAAGAAAGAAAGAAAGAAAAGATAAATAACTTACTGCATACTTTGGTTTGTATGAAACACAAACATAGAAATATTAATCCAGAGATAGAAGTTAGGAACGGTAGTAATGGACTTTATAAATTAAAAAAGTAGCGGACAACGGCATAACCAAACCTTTGGGCTGCTGAGCAAATTCTGTTCTATAGGGCCATTCTAGCCAGACATTGTGGCACATACCCTTAAATTTAGCACTCATGAGGCAGAGGCAGGTGGATTCCCTGTGAGTCTGAGGCCAGCCTAGGCTGCATAGAGAGTTCCAGGACAACCTGCCAGGGCTTTGTAGACATACCCTGTCTCAAAAGAAGAAAGGAGGAGGAGGAGGAGGAGGAGGAGGAGGAGGAGGAGGAGGAGGAGGAGGAGGGAATTCTAGTCCAATCTCTGCTACTGGTTTGTGATGTGAACTACTTTAGTTGCTGCTAATGAATAAAAATGTGGACAGTTATTTGTCTTGGAATGGGCTCCAATATTCAGGCTCCAATTCACCAGGATCTGTTGCACTGCTGGTCAGTTGTGGAGCCAGAAGTAAAAACCTAGGACATTGGCTCTGCTTCTAGGTCAAGGGAGATTTAGATAGATACATAGATACATAGACAGATAGATAGATACATAGATACATAGATATACAGATACATAGATATAGATACGGATAGATAGATGGGGAAATATGTAAATAAATAAATAGACTGGCTAACATCATTTGGCACAAGATAGACAACATGCTTTCAACCCATTGAGTAGCTCAAGACCTCGGTACCTATTGGCTTTCCATTTCCAAAGTGTTAAGAAAACAAGCCAGAAGTTTACAAGGGTAATTAAATAGCCCTACAGGGATAATCTGATAAATTGAAGGTTCTTTGATAGTAGCCATTTATCATAATGTATATGTTTATATGTGTGTGTATATGATATATATATATGGTGCCCCACTTAGGGGGCTCAATTCAAAATCAAGTTATGTTGTGTCTTCAAGCCTTTCCTGTCTAGGGCATATCCAGCATCACTTAGTTAATCATGCAAAGTACTCAAAGGAGTCTGTTGAGATGTTTTTAGGATTCAATCTAGATTACAAAACCCTTCATTTAGTTCTGGAAATGTAATCCCTCTTTAAGGAATTTACTTCTTAAAATGCACACACACACACACACAAACACACACACACACACACACACACACCCCTAATCTTAAATCCTATGGAACACAGTTCATGGACTGAAGAGCCCCCCCACAGACTGAAGCATAAGCACCTGCATCATATTCCACCTCTCTAAATATGAGACATTAAAGAAATACAAAATCCGTGTCCCCAGGTCCCCTTTTCTGTTTTGTAGTTTCCCAGATGACCTTTTGAACTCTTGTCCCTGGGAAGGCCCAAACACCGACTTCTCTCTGACCTCTACCCCTTGTCAAAACAGAAAAGACTCTAGTATCAGTTATTTACACTTTTTGATTGACTGATGGGTTACCCTTTAGCTTCAATAAGCTTTAGTCTCTATGTTAATTCAAGAAACATTCACATTTTAAGAACTTTAACCCCCCCTAAAATTAAAAAAGAAAAAAAACTCCTTAGAGAATTTAAACTTTAATTTATCTAATTTGAACTTCAATTTCAGTTAAAAAAAAAAAAAAAAAAGACTAAATATTTCAGAAACAAGGAGAAAAGCTGCAGCCTTGTGGGGGAAGGGTGTCACAAACCACATTGGAATGCTACAGAAAGGGCCCAAAGGATCATTCATTCTTTCACAAATTTTGCATAGACTGCCAAGTATTCATTATGCACCAGGTATAAGGGCAGAGAGAAGCCAGGGCTAACATGATCTTATCTCTATGCTGGATGGATTATACACAACAGTCATCCAGAGCTACATAGTGAGACCCTGTCTCTGAAAAAGAATACTCACCAGGGGCTGGAGAGATGCCTTATCGATTAAGAATACTAACTGCTCTTGCAGAGGACCCAAGTTTGGTTTCCAGCACCCACATGGCAGTTCACAACTTCCTGCCACTCCAGTTCCAGGGGATCTAGCTTCCTCGGGCTCCTGCACGCAAGCACAGAGTGCACATACACTCAAACAAACGCACATAACATAAATGAAATTAATAACAAATAAATCTCTTTAAAAAAAATAAGAAGAGTCACCAACAGGTGGGAATCCCCTTCCAATGTTAAGAGGACATGCTGGAGAACAGAGCAGGGACCCTCCCCCACTCCGGCCAGAGAGCCAGAGAAGGCTTCACAGAGACCCCCGGGAGCTCAGCTTGAAGGAATCTCACAGACTAAAAGGCAAAGAATGGAACAAAATGTATTTCCCAACTTTTGGCCAAAGATGGGAAGCAACCAGAGGAGAATGACAAGGGTTTATGCACCCATAGGATCAGCACAGGACAAGCTCGAGACACACCCAGCATCTCCCATAGACACAAAGTGGTGGAGGTGGCAGCTGGGGCCCTTCCTTTTATCTTCAATCGCACAGAGAGGCCAGTTGACAAGCCTTGCCAGGACACCCTTGATGAGTCACAGGGGAGTACGGGTGCGGCGTTTTCATGTATATCCAAACCAGCCAAAGCTTGTCAGAAAGTGACTTTTGTATCAGGATACACCAATGGAACGTAAATTTTTACCCAGATCTTTAAACGTTATGCTTTGGTTCTGCTTTCTCTTTCGCCTTTAGAATCTCAGCCTTTGCTGCTGTCAAATTTAAGATAACAAAGGTTTAAAACCAAGTAATATCCTCTTTTTTTTTTTTCAAAATAGTTCAAATAGTCCAAAATAGTCCCTGATACTGTGAGATTCGTGGGAGGCCTTCTTTGCTTTTGCAATTAACAGAATACTTCTAGAAGGCGGAGAAGTTCCCATTCCATTGTCCCATAACTCTAACACAGCCAGGTGTGTCCCCACAGGAATCCTGCCTCGAACTGCCTCATACTAACTTTGCACAATTTCTTAGCCTAACTCATGAATGAAGCCATAATGGCTTCAACCTCCATGGTGCCTGAATCAAGAGAGACTGAGGACCTGACATGCTGACATATGAATGTATATATGCACAGATTCATATATATAGCATATATAAGTACATATTCTATGTAAGTAGCTTGGGCAAGGCAGTTAGATAGCTTGCCTCTCATGATACTGTCTTTGCCTCGCTTAGAAAAATACGTTTTAAAGATTCTAAAATAGAGCTGGAAGATAGCTCAGTGGGTAAACTGAATATCTGAGTTCAAATCCCCAGCACCACATAAAAGCCAGGTGTAGTAACACATCCCTGTAACACCATCGCTATGAAGTAGATACGGAAAGACAGGGTCCCCAGAGCTCACTGACCATCCGGTCTAGCCAAAAGCATGAGCTCCAGCTTCAGTGAGAGACCCTACCTCAAAAAAATAGGATGAAGCCTGTGGGATGCCCTGGTGCTTGCAAGATATCAGGGTGGCTCCTCAGTGTCTGGGTACCTCAGCAATGTCCAGGTGCCTGCTGGAGGCCCGGGTGCCTATGGGAAGTATAGTGGAGAGCAATAGAGCAAGAAGACTGAAGTCCCCCTCTGTTCTCCACGCAGACATGCACAGGTGAGTGCACCTGCACACACATGTATGCACACACCATGCACCACGCATACACATGCACACAAGTAAATTTTTAAATACTGGAATGGAAGAAACAAAGCAAATTGGCCAGTTTCTTGTAGGATATAAGGAAATGCCTCACCAAAATCTGATTATTCATATCCATTTATTCTTTTGTTTGTTTTTCAAGACAGGGTTTCTCTGTTGTGACTTTGGCTGTCCTGGAACTCACTCTGTAGACTAAGCTGGCCTTGAACTCACAGGAATCCACCTGCCTCTGCCTCCCGAGTGCTGGGATCAAAGGTGTGCGCCAGCACCGCCCGGCTGGTTATTCTTTTTTTAATAATTTATTTCATTTTATTTTCTGTGCATTGGTGTGAGGGTGTCAGGTCCCCTGGAACTGGAGTTACAGACAGTTGTGAGCTGCCATGTGAGTGCTGGGAATTGAACCCAGCTGCCAGTGCTCTAAACTGCTGAGCCAGCTCTCCAACCCTCTGTATTCTTAATAACTTTTAGACCTTTAATACTTAGTTACTACTGTAATTGCTCTGCCTACTGTAATAATTATTAATGTCAACATATCCAGCTTGTTTTTAATTTTTAAAACGTTTATTTGTGTGTGTACATGTCTGTACATGTTTTTGTGTGTGTATGAGTGTGTGTGTGTGTGTTCCTCAGCATGTTATTTCTGAGGAAGGACCTCTTTTGTCATTTGTCACTGTACTGCATACTCCAAGCCAGCCTGCCCGAAGCTTCTGGAATGTTCTCTTGTCTCTTCCTCCCATCTCTCCCTAGGAGTACAAGGATGACAGGCCTGTGTCACCACATCTGGCTGCTGCATAGGTAGGTCCCAGATGTCTGAATGCAAGACATCAGACTTACACAGCAGTCACTTTTACTGCGGAGTGATCTCCTCAGCTTTCATTAATCTTTGTTATTCTACTACAGGCTTAAAGGTATATTTAAGATACGTGTACATATTTTTCTTGCCATTCTTGCTGCTAGCAAGCCTCAACTTCTCTATTTTTTTTTTCAAGAAAGCTTAAAAAGCCAGGCATGGAGGCACACATCTTCATCTCAGCCCTGGTAGGAAACGGCAGGCGGATCTCAGTGAGTTTGAAGCCAGTCTGGTCAACATAGCAAGTTCCAGGACTACCAGGGCTATATAGACAGAGCCTGTCTGAAAACAAAACAAAACAAAACAAACAACAATAAAAGACAGCTTAGGAAAACACAGTCTTAAAAAATAATAATCTAATAAGTTTCTTTGTAAAAGATTTATACCAATTCCTTTGGTTAACTCTGTAGAGACAGCAAAGTGAGTAAGAGTCTGCATTCTGGATTCAGTAGACGAGTTACTTAACATCTTGGACCACTCCTTTTTCTTATCTGTAAAATCAAAACAACAGAAATACCTTCTTCTCGGAGCTAAGTAAGGATTATATGAGTTTGTACTTGTGAAATATTTGGCATAGGGCTTGGCTCAGAACACTTCTAACTCAGAATTTCAGGAAATGGAAAAACGACACAAATTGGATAGGACAACTTAAACATTAACAAAAATAGCTACTTTATAATTTAAGAATCTGAGAGCCAGAGATATAACTCAGCGAAAGGGCCCATGTGTGAGGCCTTTGGTGAAATTCCAAGCCGCCTCTCTCTAATTTTACACCGTAAGTGAGAAAAAGAAAGCGTGGGTTTGTACACATAATCACACTCATAAATCTTGATCTCATAGAAGCTGAGTGTAGAGCAGTGGCTGCCAGAGCCTGTGGAGACTACTGGGGAGACAAGAAAGGAAGATCCCCAAAAGGCACGAGGCTATTGTTTGATAGAGGAATAAATTCTGGGATCCTACAGTACTACAGCATATATAGTTACAATAATGCCTTATATATTTCATATTAAAAATTTGAAAATACAGTCAGGTGGTGGTGCACACCTTTAATCCCAGCACTGGGGAGGCAGAAGCAGGCAGATCTCTGTGAGTTCAAGGCCAGCCTGGTCTTCAGAGTGAGTTCCAGGACAGCCAGAGTTACAACAGAGAAACCCTGTCTCGAAAAAACAAAACAAACAAGCAAAAACAAAAACAAACAACCACCCCCCAAAAAAAAAGAATTTGAAAATACAATAAAGAAAAGGTGAAAGTTTAAGGTGTTGGGATTGCTGTTTACCCTAAGTTGATCACACAATGCATACTTGAATAAAAAATGTCTCACTGTACCTTGGAGACATATACAACCAGGATATAGCAGTCAAACACACACAGGGAGTGCCCTCAGTTCCAACCCAGAGTTCTTTCGACTACAAAGAACCAGTGGTGCTCCAAGTTGCCAGAAGTCGAGAGCTGTGGCCTCAGGAAGTTGGAGATCCATGTAGAGAGTCAAGACTAACATTATGGAGAGTCTAGTTCACATCCCAGTTAGGTGTTATACAAAAAAAATAAAAAATGTAAAATTTGAGGGAAAGTTCTGTAGTGGAGTTTGATTCAGCTGTGGGAAGTAAGAGTGCCAAGGTTGCATTCCAGAATCTCTCAATTTTAGGAGCTGAAGTCATAGCTCCCTCGGTGGAGCATTCCCTAAGCACACAGAAAGCCCTCAGAGATGGGGTATGGTGGCGCACACCTGTAATACCAACACTGAGAATTTGGAGGAAGGACAACCATCAGAATTCAAGGGCTGGCTTGACATACTGGAGAGAAAGAAAGAAAGAAAGAAAGAAAGAAAGAAAGAAAGAAAGAAAGAAAGAAAGAAAGAAGGAAGGAAGGAAGGAAGGAAGGAAGGAAGGAAGGAAGGAAGGAAGGAAGGAAGGAAGGAAGGAAGAAAGAAAGAAAGAAAGAAAGGAAGGAAGGAAGGAAGGAAGGAAGGAAGGAAGGAAGGAAGAGAGAGGGAGAGAGAGGGAAGGAAGGAAGGAAGGAAGGGAAAGAAAGAAAGAAAGAAAGAAAGAAAGAAAGAAAGAAAGAAAAAGAAAGAAAGAAAGAAAGAAAGAAAGAAAGAAAGAAAGAAGGGAGAGGGAGGGAGGGTGGGTGGGAGGAAGGAAGGAAGAAAGGAAGGGAGGAAGAAAAAGAGAGAGGGAGGGGAGGGGGTGGAGGGAGGAAGGAAGGAAAGAGTCACCTAATATTTGTAACTTTTTGCCCATCACCTTCATCTCCACTCTCCCTGGGTAGACTGCTAAACTGAAGTTTACAGAATGAAGCAAGGGTGGAGCGGAGAGACAAACCATTCTTTGGAGCCTTAAAGGATGGACGGATGAAAGCAGCTAGCTCTCTAGGCTTTGGGCCTAGGTTCTTTCTCCTGAAGAGAGGAACTGTTGGGACCTTCTTCCTCCAGACTCCACTGATGTCAGGAAAGAGCCACTCATCAGCCACACCTAGAAGCAGGACTGTGCTGGCTGGCGAGGAGAAAAGAACAAGGAAGCCTTCTGGTCCCTTGAGACAGAATTGGGGCTCTTTGTAAGAAGGTGTGTCCCTCAACTCCCTTTCTATTGACTAGCTAGTGAGGTAGCAAATGCATAGGCTGTGGGCGACTGGGGGCCATCCTTGCCCCTCTCAGAGAGAGAAAGAGAAAGAGAAATTCGGAGGCTAGCTAGGCAAGCGGCTTCACCCCTGCGGCCGCAGGTCCCCTCACACCCACCAAGCCCCAGTCTGCGCCCTGCAACTGGGAAGCTGGAGCCGCAGCTGTCCCCTCGGCGCCCTGAAAGGGGGGGGGGACCCCATTTGTTTCTCACAATGGAAAGTCTCCTTTCAAACTTGACTAGAACCGCATCACAGCCACTCTGAGAGACTGCGGGAGAGGGCGGAAGAGTCCTCCCAACACTAAACCGCTCTGTGGGGCTGCGATGACGCCCGGAAGCTGGCCGTAGTTTGTAAGATGTCCAACGCAGCTAAAAATATCCCAGTTTGAAAAGAAAAATGTTTACTTTTTTTTTCTATTTTGTACCGCAAGCAGTTGCATAATTTTTTTCCCCCTAAACCACCCACACAGGCCTAAAGCGAAAACCGGAGAGAATCCGATTCCTCTGGATTAGCTTTATGATTGAACCTTTGTGCAGCACGTTTTTTCATCGGAAAAAGTTAAAATTTTGAAAACTGGAGGCAAACGGTTTAGTTATGCCTGGAAACGATGAAAAAGAGATATTGGTCTTTTCGTGTATTTCCAATAAACTCTAAACACAGTATCTGAAGGGGATTCCATAAGGTATAGTTAGAGCTTTGGATTGCCCTACACATCCTCTCCCAGTCCCCAGGCCTCGCCCCCCAAAGCAAAGCAGTAAAGGTCTAACCCCCCACAAAACGGAGTTGACTGGCTGATACTTGGTTTTTCAGTCCTGCAACCCAAAAGCGTCTGTACTTAATGCTGTTATTTAAAAAAAAAAAATCAAACAAACAAATGGGACACTAACTCTCTGAGGGTTCCAGTTCAACTCTTCAGACACTGACAGCCCCTGATGTCTTTTGGGCAACAGGTTCTGACCAGATTAGTAGGACCCCATGGGGGATGAGGCAAAGGACAACTTAGATGGACAGAGATCTCACAAGGAATCTCTACGTTTCAGGTTTGGAGTTTGTGCGTCTGAGGAACGTGAGTGAGTCAGGGATAAATTAAGAAATATGAGTCAGAACAAGTCAGGAGGCAAACACAAGAAAAAAACAAAACAAGAAAACAGCAACAGATTCAGCGCTGGGTCCCCTCCTGGAATGTTTCTTGTAGTTTTAAGCCCCTTACATTCCCAAGACCTTGTCAATTTAATGGAGACCAAATTCAGGTGTAGAAAGCGACTATTTTATGTATCCTTCTCAAGTCTGGGTTTTAAAAACAAGTTGTGCTTGTGTGAATGTGCCTGTTTACATTCTCTTTCTGAATATTTTAAGACTGTCTATCTTTAAGAGTAAGAGGCCTAAAATTATACTAATTAAACAAGATGATAGAAAACATTAAATTTAAAGGTTGTTTTTGAAGATTTAGTAGTCCCAGTTTAAACAGTATTTAGAGTAAAAGGAATCACATAGGATAAATAATGGAGAAAAGAACAAAATTAGAATTTTAGAATTTAAAAGTGAGCTGAACTTAGGTTCTAAGTTACCCTGATTTTTATTTAGGAATTAGGTACTGATCACTGGCTCTCCTTCAAATTAGTTAACACTGGGTTCTTTCTTCTGATCCCTAGATAGGTAGCCAAATTCACTTCTGGTCATTGAGGGACAAGGGCTTGCATAGCAGAGCTTCTGTGAGGCACAGAGCAGGCTTATAATCTATGGAGAGTCACCAGGGTTAGGCATCAGATGAGCAGCTTATCTGACATGGACATGCTAAGTTGTGTCCTCGTTTGCATTGAAAGAGCCTGAGCTTCCCTAGGAATGAGAGGCATTTAACAGCCTCATCCAGTGTAGATAGAGAAAGATACTGCCCAGCCACTGACTTCAATCTTTTTTTTTTTAAAAAAAAAAAAACAACAGAAAGGTCGCCCGCCTGTCTCTAAAAATGGTAAATTAGACTCAAACACCTAGAGTTTCTACTTCAGGAATGATTATTCTGAAGGAAGAAACACAAACAGCCACGACCATTTTTCACAGGCATGCTCAGCCATCAGGAAAGCTTAATAAACCCCTGTTTAGTATGCATTTATGCAGTGATTACATGAACTTTGACCTCAGAAGAGCTGGAGCAATTAGGTCCAGTGTCCAGCATCTTCTACACACCATTCCCCACAGGCTTCCTTCCTTCTCTCTGTATTTAATGCTCTAGAAGGGTGCAAATTATTAAAGCTCACTTTCCAGCCCGAGATTTTCTTCCACACAAGTCGGTTTCGCCCTCCCTTCCTTTCAGAATATCCCATCTCAGATTTTGGGGCTCCAATTGTCTATATTCCTCAAAAAGTAACGGGTTTCAATTCAGTCTCACACTCTCACAAAGATTAGTGCTGATGATCCAGCGGATTGCATTTCTCAGTTCACGGCATCTAAAATAAATTGGAATTCTTCTGTCAGACGAATATAACATTTTTAAGGTATTCAGTGTCGTTTATTTTATCTGAAACCTGAGTGGGTTGGCAGAAAACCAGAGGACAAGCAGTGGGAGAGCAGCCAGAAGAGGCTCTTGCTCCCCTCCAACCTCCCCCCCCAAAAAGAACTAAGAGGGAAGAGGAAAGTGTTTTAAGTTTCTAGTAAACATTGTTTAGCAAAAGAATAATAGGAAAGTTGCCCCTTTCCCAAAGAGGGATGGAACTATAATTGTTGCCTTTAGCTGAGAGCTCCGATAAACTGCTGGGACTCATTCTAAAGTGAGCCACCACTGCATTCATCTCTTCTTGAACTTTCGGTGAACCTGAGATTAAACAGGGGTGAGCAGCTAAGCAGTTTGTTGTTAGCAGCCTTTTCAACAACCCTTTCAGACTGAGTAAATATTGATCGGTTTGAATCTGATTGCCCCAGAGGAAAACACCGCTGCATCTGAATAGCCTCCAAAAGTAAACTCTCAAAGGTGAAGCCAAAGCAGACTTCACAGTCACAGCAAGACCTCACTCAGGCTGGTTTGAGGACACCCTCAGTTTTGCCAGTACTTTGGATGAAAGTAGAGGAAATGAAAATAATAAAATAAAAATTTTTTTTTAAAAAAGCATTTGAAAATCAATTTTGTATCGCAATTACCCAGGATCCCTGATTGAGACCTTTGTTTCATTTTTTTAAAGTATCAATAAAATGTTATTTTCTGTTTTCCCTATGTAGGTTGCTTATGTTACAGTTGCTGGTACTTTTCAAGGCATTAACTGTGCCCCTCAGAGACCAGAGCAGAAAACAGAGACCTTGAAATAAGATGTGTTAAGCGTCTTTGATTTAATCGATTGGACAGCTAAAAAGATACAAATGTTTTCCTTGTTGAAAGGTATATTAATGTCTCCTAAATGCATTGCTTGTTAGCTGATTTATTCTACAACCTAGGAAAGGCTAGGGAGATTTAGCCATAATTTATCGTTTTCTTCCCTCTCAGCTCCATTAAAACCTGCACCCTGAAGATTGGAATCTCTGGGATTTCAGGAGGTCGGAACCTGCTTTCAGATATTGAAATCAAGACAGTGGTATGCAAATGACACTTTAACACATTAAAGTATTTGAAAACCAGCCATCTGTTTTGCTTTGTGGCCTTACACTAATAAACAAAAGATACAGTATAGCCAGGCGGGAAATGAAAGAGGGGTGGTGTCTTTGAAGTTCTCACCATCCACTTGAATCTTTTAAAGCAACCTCAGAACCCAGCAGCTGAGGGGAGGGCACCCAGCTGCCCTTGATATGCATGCAGCAACTGCTCCCACAAAGTCCAGGCTTCCCCCACTTAACAGGGATGTGCAGGAAATCTCACAAGTGTTCTAGAAGACCTGCAAATTCCAATGTTTCGTAGGGTTTGCTTTTGTTTTTTCTCCCCAGCTCTTTTCTGAAAAGGAAAGGAGTACATGTCTGTATTTGTGATGCTGTAGGCTTTCTCCTGTGCTCTTAGGGCTCAGAGGCTCCAGGTGGGTGTGAAAGCTGAGGCTGGAGATTGTGATTGATTGGTTCAGCGCTTGTCTAGAATATCCAAGACCCTAAGTTCCATCCTCAGAACCACCAGGAAAAAAAAAGTTAGAAAATGTTGCTTAAACTCTGAAATATGTTAAAAAAATAAAAATAAAAGGAAATTGGCAAGACGTCTAGAAGAGCCATGTTGAACTCCATCCCCTGAGATCTGATCCATGCCTTGATCAGAAACAGCTTGGATATACAAAGACTTGAGTTGACTTTCACAAGCTCACCTGGAAGATTACGAATCTAGAGAAGAGAGTATAAGCTTCTTTCCGGTTCTGTGGCATAGAATTAGAAATGTAGGCCCTTTACAGCTGTGCTGGCAATGAAATGAAAGTTGAATCTGAAGAGATGAGATGTGCAAAGCAGAGGTGTGAAGAACGGCTGGAAGGGATGGTTGTTGATGGGAAGAATGGGGGAAGGGGACAAGGCTTTATTGAAATAGGTCATACTCAATTTAAAAGCTAAAATGCATTGAAACACTGCCTGACAATCCCAAAAAGGGAAGTGGGGATCCTTACCACAGCTTCATGCTGAAGCTGGTTAAATGTGGATCTCTTTGCTCTTGGTTCACTAATGTGAAGAAAGACTGACTGAAGACTGTTTTCAGCTTTTGAAGGGGCTCTGTTTATATATATGTCAACATTCAGTTGGAGGTGAAAAGGTTAGCACTTGACCCAGGAAGTATCCATGTTTGTTTCAAAAATAGATCTCTTTCATAAATTTCTTCACTATTTTTTTCCATTTTGAATTTTGATTATAATAAAGGAGCTGTTGTTATCATAAAAAAGACCAGTGCATTAAAAAGGCATTGCTTGGATGAAAATATAATCATGGGGAAAGCTGCAAGCTATATGACAACGGAAGGCCCACTTCTTTGAAGATAAACAACCACCCTTCTGCCCTTCCCCACATGAAATGAGCCAACTTTGTAGTAAGCAATACAATAGCCCAGCCAAATACACAGATGCTTAAGCATACCTGAAACTTGAATGTTTTTATTACAGACAGCATAAGACCCGTAAACTCTGCTCTGGATCATATCACTCCAGGATCTCAGAGCTGTTCATGATTGTACAGGAAATGAGGACTATCATAGGCTCACAAAGGATAACTGATAGAACTCAGTGTGGTACTTTGGGGACATCAAAACATTGTGCGACATGCAAAAGACTATTCACGAATCACACAAAATATACATTCATTGTGCCATCCATCACATTAACGATTAGCTGAAAATACATTGTGTCCAGCCAAGATAACTGTGGAAGGAAAGGGTGATTGGAAGAATGACTTTAGGTTTCAAATAATCCATCATAAGTTTTCAGTGGAGGGTAGCCAGAGAAATAAGAAGAAATCAGTGGAGTTTGGGAAGACTCAGCACAGGAACCTTGTGCGTTGCAGGCCTTCTTAACTCTGAAAGAACAAATTGAGGCTACCTTCGGAGGTCTGGCTCTGAGTGATTGAGAGAGGTTCTTTTCTTCTTTTGCCCATAATCATATGTAAACTGTACAAGTTTTGAGAGTTTGCCCACCCTGTTCGGTTTAGTTACCTACATGTTTCTAGAAAATTTGTATAGAGATAAAACTCTCAAGAGGAAGCTTTTACAACCGGCAAACTCACACACGGAAAACCAACTAAGTTAAGGGGTGAATTAGTTGTGTAAACACACTCAGTGCATCTCCCAAAGGAACCACAGGTTGTGTGAAAAACCTCACTGCAGTGAAGAAGAGATGTTGGGGACCACCAGAAATTGATGTGGGCACCGGGTGTGAATTAAGGAGTTAACTTCCAATCAAGTCTCTAGAATTCTCTGGGGGGGAAAAAACCATTATCTTGGCCAGGAGCTCCTCAGATAGGACCAGAAAGGAAGAGAGAGACTGTAAAGAAAGGAAGATAAGCTAAGAATGTGCTTTGGGTACTCCCTGGGCTGCCGAGTTGGGCCTCAGTGGCCTCAGTGGGAGGTGGTCAGAGTGTCTGAGGTAGATGATGCCGGAGAAGGGACGCAGGGCGAGGAGCTGGATTTCTCCGAAGATTCTTCAGCTTTCTCATCGCTTCCAGGAGGAGTGGCAGGAGAGATGGGCAGGAGCCCCTCCTTCTCGCGCTTCTTCTGCTTCATGCGGCGATTCTGGAACCAGATCTTCACCTGAGTCTCGTTGAGCTGCAGGGACGCGGCTATCTCCACCCTGCGCGCCCGCGTCAGGTACTTGTTGAAGTGGAACTCCTTCTCCAGCTCCGTGAGCTGCTTGGTGGTGAAGTTGGTGCGCACGGCGTTGGGTTGACCCACGTAGCCATACTCTCCGACTTTCCCTAGGGTAGGGGAGGAAGAGAGGAAAAGGTAAAAACTCTTAAACCCTTATCCGATTGCCCCGTGCTTGGGGCAATACTCAGCTGCTCAGCACAAACCTGGCCAGGACGCCCCAGTGACGAATGATGTGTAAAGTGTTAACTTGGAGTCAGAGTCAACCATTAGCGTGGTCAACCTCATGATCAATGGAGCCTGGAGATACTAACAGAACGCCACCACCACCATCACCTCCCACCTCCAACACACCTCTAGACCTTCCTACCTCTAGACCACTTAAATCTCAACCCCCTTGAAAAAGCCATCCCCAGAAACTCCTTTGCCCATTACGACTCTAGATGACACTAGACAGAAGCAAGAAACTCGTCTTTTTAAATCATTGATTTTCCTAGGAAACGAAACGCACCGGCCCCTCTCAAAATCCAGCAGCGATTAATTGCTGGCCCGCAGGACTCACCTGTTTTGGGAGGGTTTCTTTTAACTTTCATCCAGTCAAAGGTCTGCGCAGGAGACGACGTCTCTGAAGCAGGGGAGCGACAGGCTTCTCGGTGGCTGGCGTGGAGAGGGGATAAGGAGTTATTATACGTGGCCAGGGCCAGGCTCTGGTGCTCTTGTCCATATGGGTGGTGAGAGTACTGAGGCGAGCCCACCGTGCCCCCAGCATAACCCTGGTGGTGGTGGTGATGCTGGACCATGGGAGATGAGAGGTTTCCAGAGTACACAGCGGGAGCGCACGGGGGGTACCCACCACTTACGTCTGCTTCCTGATTTAATCCATAGGGGCCATAAGGCGCACTGAAGTTCTGGGCGCCATAGGTTGGACCACAACTCGAGTGGGAGTAGGAAACCCCCAGATTCCCAGAAGTCTGGTAAGTAGCCGGCTGGGAATGGTGATGGTGGTGGTGATGGTGGTGGTGGTGGGGCGAGCTGATCTGCACCCCCCTGCCCACTAGGAAGCGGTCGTCGCCGCCGCAGCTGTTGGCACTGACTGCGCAGGATTGGAAAGTTGTAATCCCATGGTCAGAGGAGTAGGCTCGCGCGGAGCAGGTCCCGGAGTCGCCGTTGCCAAGGATGGGGTATTCCAGGAAGGAGCTCATTCTTGCATTGTCCATCTGTCACTGAGTGACTGGGTCCTGAGAAGCCCTGGGTGACCGTGCCAACTTTCTCACTTCCTCCATGGGACCAGAGAAGAAAAATGATATGAATGTACAGTGAGCGAGAGGCGGGGCGGGAAGGCGGAGGGCTCAGGGGGGAAGGACACGTGACTGCGTCAGCCAATGGCTGAGCCGCCTGCGAAAGTTTACGAGCTGCAGCGGTGATGGATCACCGTTTCGGTGGCATTTAAATCCCTGGCGCTCCTCAGTCTCGGTGACGCGCGGTCGCCCCCCCAGGCCTCCTGGGCCGCGGCTGTAGCTGCGGACGCTGCTTGGCTGATTTGGAGCACTGGGGCCAAAGGGAGTAGAGACTTCTGCGCGCGCCCGGCTCTGCTCGCCTCCGCCTCCAGGATGTGGGGGATGGGAGGCGACCATCGCCATCCCTTCTCCACCCAGCCCAGAAAGCTGAACTGGCAAGAGGTGAGAGGGGACGAGGCCTTCTGGCTCTCTTGAGGCGGGCATCCGTGGGCCAGAGCTCTCTGCGAGGTCGCAAGGACCCTGACGGAGCCGGAACTCGTGGGGTGGGATGGGATGGGTGGGAATCCATTGGACACCACGCCCTCAGCTAGGGGACCGCCGCCACCTCCCAGCCGGTGCGGAGACCTGAGCCCGGAACCGCGGCGCCTTGGGCGAGGCAGCGTCACCAGCCTTGGAATGTAGAGGGGCGTGCGCAGATGATTGACTGGGAGGAACCAGGGTGGGTATGTTGGAGATCAGATTCAAAAAAGAGACTTGTGTCTTCATCCAGAGGGTCTCAGAGCCCGCTTCCCTGACTTCTACCGGCCAATAGCAGGGCAATGGCAGCTTCTGTAATTCGACCCCAGAGGGCGGGGGAGCCTTTGGAGCCAAGCTCTCTGGGAAAGGCCTGGGGTCCACTCTCTTCTCTGCCCACCCCCTATTCCCTCGATCTCCTCCCCTTTCTCCTCCCCAGTCAGCTTTGCTCTTGGAAGCCCTACAGGATCCAGAGCAACTGCTGCTGGAGTTTGAGGCTCGGAAGGCAAAGGAGAGAGGTGACGCTAGCCCGGCAGAGCCGGGAGCTGCAGGCTGTCTGCGGCTCTTAACAGGTCCAGGAGCCTGCGTGCCCAGAGTAGGCCTCAGAGGGAGGGATCACAGTCCCTATGAAGTGTGCTGATCTTCCCATCACGTTTCCCTCTTCCAGCAGAAGCATGTTAGTAGTGGGAGAGCCTCCTCTTTCCACCCCCACCCCCTAGTGTGTGTCTAGAGGGGGGGGCGGGGTGAGTACTGGCAGGTGGGAGGGACAGATGGCTGAGTGGATGGGACACTTTCCAACGGTCTGTGTAGTTGCTTGTGTGAACCTTTGGGTCACTCCCCAGAGAGGCACGTGCAAATGTGAGCATCATCCCCGGACAGGGGTCCTGTTTTCCTTCAACCTCCTCCTACAAGGATACTGATAGTGTCGGTAATTGCTATTTACTCTTACATTTCGTGTCACCCCTGGGCGTGGAGAGAGAAAAGGCCAGACAGAGATGAGAATGGACACATTCTTAAGCAGGAGAAATCCAAAGCCTTGCAGACAGTTCTGCACAGGTTTTACTCTGAAGTTTTTGGTTTATGCTTCTAGCCTTGGATCAGACATGAAATTAACAGTGTAAGGATTCCCTTCTCTATAGAAAAAGGAGGTTTTGCTCAGGACAGGCACTTTTCAAATGTGAAGTCACTCTTCAGACTTCTGTGTTGCTTTCTGCACACATAGAAGTCCTCTCCCCACCCCCATCCCTACCCCTAACCCCACCCCTACCCCCAGCAGCGCAAACCTGAGCATCCTTAGGGAAATCTAAGCAAACCTTTGGCCATGGCCTACCTTAGTAGCAACCAAACATTTCTCTTATTTCTCTTAGACTCACCCCAAAGCAGGGTTAAGGGAGCAAAAACTGGAAACTTTCCCCTGCCTTAGCACCAGCTCCTGCAGAATCATCCAGGAGGAGGAAAGCAGGGCAGACCTCCTGGAGGAGGCTTTCTTGGGAGGGCAGTCCTCCAGCTAGGAGCAAAGGGCCTCCTGTGGGTCAGGAACAGGAAGTGAGAGACTCCATGCTGTGAGTGAGGGTGAGCTGCTCTCTGAACTGAAGGCAGCCCACTCCTTCTTCCCCCAGCTCCATTCCAGGCTTTCTGTGGTCTCTGGATTTGCATTAACCTTCTGGCTCCAGGACGCTGCCTCAAAGCTACCCCAGGCTTCCGCTGCTCCGGCGAGTTCTTGCTCCCGGTAGCCCTCTCCCTCCACCTCTGTGTCCCCGGATAGCCTAGGTGGGGTGTTTTCCTCAAGATTGCAAACACGCACAAGAATCGGGCCCACAGACACCACGCAGCTCTTGGGGCTTCCGCAGGCCTTGCCCTGTTAACTGTGGGTTCGGCCCCTGCGGGCTGCGGCCCATGCTTTCCCAGGAAAGCTCTCCAAGACAGCTTCCCCCAGCCTGCGGCGGTTAGGCTTCTGCAGCCAGGATTCTTCCCCAGCCCCCACCCTGGAGGAATCAGAAAGGCCATTGAGCAGGCTAAAAGACCTCTGGTCTTTTGAGCAAGGAGGCCAGCAACCCACGCAGGAATCGAGCTAAAGTCTCTTTAAGTAACCCCAGGAGAGGGTGAAAGGCGAGCTTGGGCCACTAGTGAAATAATCCTCTACAAACGGTTTGCTTGGCTCCAAGTGCCTCTTTCTGGGCTCTTCTACTGGAAAGGGAATGAGCGAGGAGGAGGAGACAAACCCAGGCCCCGAGCTGTTCTTGGCATCCGCGGCTCAGCCAAGCTGTTGTTTTAAAGGAGCAATAAAAATGAATTATGACTAAACGCCTTCTAACTTAATGCTTTCGGACGGGGATCCCCGGCAAATACGTAAGAGGATTTTTATTTGTGCATGTGTTCCTGCAATTGATCTCTTTGATGACATTCTCATTCATAGAAAGCGTTTGATTTATGAGCTTAGGACGAATCACATCCAGGAGCTGTGTAGCCCTAGCCACAGCTCGGCCGCCCAGCCCGGCTCTTAAAGCCTGGGGCCTGAAAACTGCCACAGTCCCCAGGAGACAAGGCTGCTGAGGGATGGGGGGTGGGGTGGGGTGAGGGTGGAGGGAATGTAGGGAGCAAACCCCTGAAGAAAGATCGAGGTTTCATTGTAAGTCCTAAGCCTTTGCAGTTTAGAGATGGATCCTTACATCAATCAGCCAGCCCCAGGCACATGTTGCTGCAGTTTCTCACGGTAAGTCATCAGAACAGAGCCCAGAAAGGAAAAAAATATATAAAATAAAATAAAATAAATAGATGTAAGGGAAGAGAAAACAAGGAAAAAAAAACAGAACAGCCCAATAACACAACCTGGATCACATTTTATTGATATTTCATTTAAAGTGCTCCTTCTCTGTCTAAGAAACTGGGTTAATTAATAATCTAGGGTGCAGAAACACTCCATTTTAAGATCTCCACTTGCTAACCTGACTTCAAACCCTTAATGATTTATTATTAGCAATGTAAACAGATTTAAGAATTAAGTATCGATTGTGTGTGTATGTGTGTGTGTGTGTTTTCTTGGGGGCAAGAACACTGGGATGACTGGAAAGAACCTTTCCTAGCATGCATTTTTTTTCCAGCTAGTAACCATTGTTTTATTTTATTTTGTTTTCCTCTATCTTTTAGGTCTGTTTTGCCTGAGTCCATCAGCAACTGGGAGATTAATCAACCACACTGAACATGGGGAAGAGGTGGAATATAGATGTTTGAAACAAATGTGTATAAATAAATGAATTTTTGATAACTTGGTTATTGACCTAGAGACTGGTAGCTTGTTAGGGGAAACTCCATCTTACTCATCCTAGAGCTGGGAGTTTCTGTAGGCACTTTATTTCTCCACTTTCAAAAGCTTGGGCTGGGGCCAACTCAGGCTACCCAATCCTATTTCTATTACTAATTTAACTATATGGCTTGAGCCTTAACACTGAAAACCAAATCCATTCCCTTAGAGGGGGGGAAAAAGAAAAAAGAAAAAGGGGGGAAAAAAAAACCACTTGCCAGAAGCCCTAGCCATTTTCTGGCTCTCTTCTTTGTTGCTGTCTGTTGCAGACTCTGAACATGCCACTCTAATAAAATATATTAAAATTGAAAAAGGTAAATTGTGACCAGACTTTTATTTACCGTGTTAGACTAAAAGAAGTGAAAGAAATCGATATGAGCCTTGAGAAAGAGGGGAAGGAGAAAAAAAAAAAAGAAAGCTACTTATAGCAAAGAAAAATTTATTCTACCAAAAATACGCATGACGACGCATCCTAGTGTGATACAAAAATAAAAGGAAAGTGACAAGACAATTTATGGTCACTTTCTTGGAGGTCTCTTTTTTTTTTTCTTTTCTGGAAAATCACATAGAAGTTTGTTGGGTTCGGTTTAAAATAACTAAAACTCCAACATAATTTGTAAAAGACGGCTTTAAAACTAAGTTCGGGGAGAATATTAAACAGAAAATCCTTAACATTTAACAGAGTAGGGTTAGATCAAGAAAGAAAAGAAAACAAAAACTCAACTCCCGGAATAAGAGAAGACAAAACCACCTGGTCAAAGGGGTTTTGTTTTGTGATGCTCTGCTTTGCTTTAAGGTTCTTAGTAATTCAGATGCTGTAGGTCGATTGTGGTGAGTGTGTCTGTAAAAAAGTCAAAGCTGTCAGCTGAGATATCTACTGGACTGTCCAGGGAGCCTGGCAGGCTGGGCGACAGGGCATCTGAGAGCTGCAGGCAGGAATCTGTGGAGAAAACATTAAAGTCCTGCAAAGAGGGGACCTCGAGGGCCTCGGGACTGTCATTGTTTAGGCCAGCTCCACAGTTCTGGCCCATTGTTGACAAGCAGTTAGGAACAGTGGGTGACTGGTGCTGAAAATGTTTCAAATTTTTCTCATTGCTGGTTAAAGGCGAAACTGGGAAAGTTTGGGAGTCGCCATTGTGTCCGTTGGGAGCCTGCTGTTGAGAGAGCGCATTTTGCTGAAAAGTGTAACCTTCCCTCTCCAGAAGGGCCCCGGAGACGCTGAGGGCTTGCTCAAAGAGCGACTTCTCTTCCTCGTCCTCCTCCACTTTCTCTGAGTCCTCCAGGCTTTTAAATTTCCCTTCGCTGTTTTGGTTCTCCTTGCACTGGGTCTGCCTCTTGTGCTTCATCCTCCGGTTCTGAAACCACACTTTGACTTGTCTCTCCGTCAAATCCAGCAGCGCTGCGATTTCCACCCTCCGGGGTCTGCAAAGGTACTTGTTGAAATGAAATTCCTTTTCCAGCTCCAAAAGCTGAGTGTTGGTGTAAGCAGTCCTCAGGCGCCTGGATCCCCCGCCGCTGCCATCAGCTATTTCCAGAGATTCTGCGGAAAGGGAAATCAACAAGAGACACACGCACAGTTGAAGGTGGAGGGGTCCGAGCAGGGTTATTCCACTGGAGAATAAATACAGCAGAAGAGATCAACTGCAACAAAATGGCCGCCCCTGGATGCAGTGCTGCTATTGTGCTGCTTTTCCTGGGAGCCCAGCCCGGGGAAGCCCCATCTCCTCCACCTCCATCAAATTCCTGCCTGTGGCTCCCCCCAACCTCTTCATCCGGGAGCAAACTTTATATTAGCTACAACACAATTTATAATTAATGCATCAGCTGCTTAGCTGAGCAAGAGCGGTCTATCACTCTTCATTACTGTCAAAAAGCCAAACTCTAGGACAACTAGACAAGAGGAGGTCAGTTCCAACTCAAATAAATCATCCTACATTACACAAGTTAGGGAACGTTCCCCCCCCTCCTCAAAATATATATGTCTCATTGCGGAGCTCAGAATCTATTTTCCCCTCCATCAAACCCACTCCTGAGCCCACAGGGGCAGGGGACCGGCCATCAGGCATCTCTCTCCCCTTCCCTGGAAGCCCCATGGTCCCCTCCCCCATAACCGCTCTAAGGGCAGCCCGGAGAGGGACCGGGGTCCCCAAGACCTGGGGCCAAGTCTCGGGACTGACCTTTGTGGCCGAGGCAGGCAGGGCCCGTGGAGGCGGCGGCGGCGGGCGGCAGCGCGGTTTTCTTGGCCGCCTTCTTCTCCTTCATCCAGGGGTACTCGGGCGGCTGCAGGGCGCCGGCGGGCACCGGGCTGCCGCGACTGCCCGAGGGGCTCGACTTGGGGCGGCCGCCAGCTCCGTGGCGAGGGTGATTGCCCGGGTTCAGGCTGGGAATGGTCTGCTCAAAAGGAGGAGGAATCAGTGTCTGGTGTGAAAGCGTCGAGGTCTTGATTGATGAACTTTGAAATGTATCAGCGACAGGGGGAAAAGATGTCAGGCACTCAGCGAGCGACGGCTGGCTATTGATAAAACCAATCTCTCGCTCAAATTCGTAATTCATGGCCTTCTCCTTGGAGCCCCCTCGGAGAAAAAGTTCCCTCTTTTGGAGGGGCTTTGGGGGGGCAAGGCCCAGGAAAAAGGCGAACGAGGAGGAAAAAAAAATCTATCATAGAAGATCGCTGCTGGGGTGTTTTTTTTCTAATTCACTGATTACAGCCGTATGGGGACCGCGCCACTATTAAACTATTGAATTCATGGAGACAAGGTTGAAATTGGACCGAATTGGCTGTCACATGATTGCTTCTGCCCAATGACAATTTGGGCTTTAATCAAAAGAAGCCACTGTCTGTTTGATTGATCCAAAAAAGTCAGAAAGGAACGCCTCATTGGGGGCCATCGAGGCTTTATTTACACTTTTTTCAGGGCAAAAATACATCTATGTGGGTGTGGATGGGAATGCCCCCGAGTGCGTGGGGCGAGAGTGCCTGCTTGCCTCCTGATCTGCACCGATCTAGTGTGCTCCCTGGAGTGTGTGTGCGTGTGTGCGTGTGAGCCCTGCTGCCGGTCCCGCCAGCCGCTGCCCTCAGCCTCCCCCGCACACTCCGCACTTTGTTTGGGACTGTCGGGAAGACGCCTCGCACCTCACAAATCATTTAAGCACCTCAGCCTGACGCCCGCAGTCATTAACAAAGTAATCCATTAATCTTCAAAGTTTTGACACCCGAGGGCCCTGCGTCCCAGCCACATAAGTTCTGCTTAGGCAAGGGAAAGGAGCAGAGGGAGAGGAGAGGAGAGGGAGAGGAGAGGAGAGGAGAGGAGAGGAGAGGAGAGGAGAGGAGAGGAGAGGAGAGGAGAGGAGAGGAGAGGAGAGGAGAGGAGAGGAGATATTAGGGATTCCCCTTTCCTTTTCTTCCTCTACTTTTCCTAAAATTAGTTTCTGGATCTCAGAACAGATTCATATTCTCCATCTCTCCCTCTCCCTCTCTCTCTCTCTCTTTCTCTCTCTCCCTCTCTTCTCCCTCCCTCCCCCTCTCCTCTCCTTTCTCTTTGCTCCTTTTTCCTCTCTCCTTCCCCCACCCCACTCAGTCCTGTCTGCCTCTCTTCCTTCGCAGCCCCTCGCCTTCTCTCAATGCCCAGCCCGGGACCTGCGCCCCCGGCCCATTGTTAGCCGGCTTTTCCTCTGCAGCTTTGCATCTGGCTCCTGCGGGAAACGGAAAACGAGAGGCGGCTCTCGAAGCTTGCCGATCTTCCTACGCCATCAACTTCTCAGGAGTGGCTGGAGAAAGATAGATGCATGTGCCAAGAGAGACAGCAGCCCCAGGTCCTTGTGTCCAAATCCCCGTGGCCTGGGCGGCGGCCAGCCAAAGAAATGCCGCCCCGAGCAGGCTCGTGCGGCTCCTGGCACTCTGGGTTTCATACCCGTAGGGCTCGGGTGCGGTGAGTATTTCCGACTTCCAGGAAGACTGCTGGAACTTATCAGCAGGGAGGAAGAGGACTCTTGTTCCTCGCTCCCTTTCCCCTCCTACTCTTCTCCTCGTCGCTCTGGTTGGGGACTGGCTGGTTCAGCTGCAGCGAATATTTCTTGGCAGCCTGAATTGCCTCCCACACCTTCCTGCTCTTGGGCACCAGGGAGATTTGCACCCTTGTTCCGTTGTGGGAAACAGCACTGCGGGGAAGAGGGCGACTCAAGGAGGGGTTACATCGCTTCAACTTCTCCTTCGTTCTCTTTCCTCCAGTTCTGAGACAGGACTTCAGATTGAGTGCTGGACAGTGCTGAAGGATTCAAAAGATAACACCTTTAGGTACCAAGCAAGAACTTAAAAGAAAAATCAACAAACCAGAAAGGAGGGAGAGGAAGAGAGAGAGAGAGAGAGAGAGAGAGAGAGAGAGAGAGAGAGAGAGAGAGAGAGAGAGAGAGAGAGAACACTGATGAAGGTAGCTTCTCTCCCCCAAACCCTAAGGATGGCGATTTGCTTTTGCTTCCTTTGAAATGGACCAAGAGATCAGAGTGCCCCAGGCTGGCAGGCATCAGTGGCAGGAAAATAAATCATTCTGATGGCCAAAGAGAGAGAGGTTGGTGGGGGAGAAAATTCTATGCAGAAAACAAGAAAGGCCGACCAAGGAGCAAGGGCAGAACTCCATCTCTGAAGCCAGCATCTGAGGGGTTTGGTTGGAAATGAGATATAAAGTGGTCTCCAACCTTGACCAGTCCATAGCATTGCCTCGCAGATAGAGATGCTATTTTGGAAAATGTAAGGTTTTCCAGTTTTCTTGCTTTTATTCCAAACAAAGCTCTGAAGGAAGTCTGGGTGCGATCAATCTTGCTCACCAAAAGCCTTGACAGCTTCTGGCCCTTAAGAACACATTTCAGCTTCAAGCTTTTTCCAAGCTCAAATGTGGCTGAGCAAAGAGGAGAGCAGGAAACGCAAGTAAACAAGGAAAATTTGTCCTTTTAAAGATTGGTTTTTGGCAGAAGAGAGCTAAGGCTGCTTTTAGGAAAGGTGCTTTGCAGATTTGGGGGTGGTGGCTTTGGGCATTTGCTTTTACCAGAAAGTATTGAGGGACAAGGGAAGGAAAGTTAGAGAGGAGGGCCGCCCACATCACTGGGCTTTGTCAGGCTGCGTGGGTGAACGCTTTTTCCCTTCTCTCATCTGCCTTCATTCAAATGGCATCTGGAAGACAACCCTTTTCTGAGACTGCCCAACATCCAGATCTTCTCCCAATCTATTACTTTAACTGTGGAGGTATTTTAATAAAGATTTCTTTTTAATATACAGGAAGCTGAAGGTGATAGATTTTTTTTTTCCTTTGAAAGGCAAAATGAATGCCTTGGCTGGCAAAATGTGGGAAATAATATTAGAATCTCATTGTACAATCTCTGCCCTGAGGGAAAGAGGAAGCCTCCAAAGCATTCCTGTCTTAGCTCAAGGGAAGATTTTAGGAATGGGTTCAAATGCTGGTATCTCTGAAAGGTTTTCAGGTGGAGCCCCTACACACCTCTTTCCCTTGATGCTGTCTCTTATTTTCCTAGGTAGTTTTGTGCATGTTTCTAAAATGTTACATTTAAAACAAAACAAAACAAAACCTACTGTATCTGCATGGTATCAACAATCAAAAGGCTTCACAAAGACTGGCTTTGCATCCTCTGCATTTGTGTATGCGCCACATTTCCATAGGGAGGTTGGGGTGAGGGGAGCAAATCCACTTCCCCACAAGCTAGAACCACTGAAAAGAAAACAGGAATCAAGAGCAGGAGGAGAGATGTGGGGAAAGCCTCTTCGGTGGGAGACACCCAGCTTTCTGCAGTGGCCTGGTTTCTTTTTCCTAAAACTTGAAAAGGTGACCAAAAGCTGTACTCAGCAGGTACCCAGGAATGACTCCAGTGCTTGCTTCTAAGGATTTTCTTAGTGCTCTGGGGTATGTGTGTTGGGGGGGGGTGGTGGGTAGAGGCCATGATGATGGATATTTGAGATTGCAAACAAAATGGCGACAGTTTGCACTTCTGCCTCTGAAAGATAAAATCCTGGAAGAATGGGAGCTCTGATGCGCCCAATCCCCAGATGCTGGCCGCTCAGTTCCAGCTATGAGAGGTTGGTTCATGGTGAGATGCAGCTCTGAGGCTTGCGTTTTCTAAATTTGGCTTCTTGAATTTGTAATTCTTTACCTTGAAGGTGGAAATACATTCCCTTCTCCTGCGTCTGCCTTTGACTCTGCCAGCCAGTCAGCCGGCATCCTATCTTAAATCCAAACGTGGAAATGTAATATTAAGCTTGTGTAGCAGCAAATGAAAGAAGTACTTGTACAATTGCATTTTTATTAGAAAGATACCAATCTCCTTTCTCTCTACTCCTCCCCCTGGGGCCATAAAAAGAGAGGAAATAAATCCACAGAATGGCAAACGCTGAATTCCGGGAGGAAGTTGATGCTGAGATTCATGGAAGGGATTCCTTCCAGTCCAAGGAAGGCCTGGGGGACTCTCCGGAGCTCAGTTCTTTTGCTGGAGACCTGAGGAAGCGTTGGTCTCTTTGGAGCTGAATTTAGGAGACCTTTTTTTTTTCTTCCTTTCTTTCCTTCTCCAGGAGCGACAATGAACCTACCAAGCATCTCCGATGGAGACTTGGAATGCCATAGCGTGTGGGAAGAGCTCAAGATTTGGGCGTTGGTGGATGGGCTTTAGGTGCCGGGAGTGGAGAAGAGCTCCGGGTTCTCGGGGCGCGTCGCCCGGCACCTGTGCGCCCCCCGCCGCGCCTCCGGCAGGCTGCCTTTGTTTCCTCCAGGCCGTGCCGCACTTCGCAACCCTGTGCCCTCCGCCTGCTGCGGCGGCAGCTGGGAACCAGGCAGCCCAGAGGGCCGGGAGCACGGTATTTCCCGAGCTGCGGCGACCGCCTGAAACCGAGGCCTCTTGCCCCAGAACTCGCCGAGCTTCCAGGCGAGACACCGGACCAGGCCGCACGCCACGCGGGAGACACAGAACTGCGGCAGCCGTTGCCAGCTCGCTTCAGCCTTAACTCCACTCAGAGCCCCGTCTTCAGCCAAAGAACCCCCTTTGACACGGATCTTAATCAGAATAAAAACTTTATTTTTATTTTTTTTGTTTTGTTTCTCAGAATGTGAGCAGCAAGGAATGTAAAACTCTCAAAACAAATCTAGCATTTTTAGCGTTCAATTTTGCTGGATGTTACAAACCTAAACCAGTTTCAAACGCTGGGTCCTCTCTGTTCTTATTGCATCGCTACGGTTTTTTATAAAGGAATTTTATTTCCCTTTCAAATAAATTTTATATGTATGCCAATACACCACTGAACAAAAGGCTCAAGAAACCTTCTGAACAATCAGGGTACAGAATTTCTTTAATATAAATACGAACGGATGGGGATAAATAATATTTAAAACTTAGACTATTCAATGCTTGCAAAAAATATAAATAAATCTGACTGTTCACCAGCATACACACACGGAAAGACGTACACTTAGCCATCTTTGCACAGGGCGTCCCTGTTTCAAAGCGCTTTTGATTTTTTTTCTCGCTCATTATTACAAGAAGTGCAATTTTAAAAACTAAAACTTAAAAAACAAAACAACGCAATCGCTTCCTCTCGGGAGCCATAACGTACGAACAAATTCACATTGAAACTAGAAAGTTTGTTCATATACCCTGTTTCTGATCAAAGAGTAGAGAAGGTGAAGGATGTGGGGACAGAGGTGGGGGTGGGGGAGAAACGTTGCTACTGATACTGACAGCCTTTTCCAGCAACCAAGATTGCTACATCACATAAACTATAAAAAAACGCTTTAGCAAAGAAAACAGAACGAGGGAGGGGGTCCGGAGGAGGAAAGGGAGAGGCAGGAAGAACCTAAAACATAAAAAAGAAAGAAACCAAAGAGGGTAGGGAGGGCAACTCTCCTGGCACTCAGCCCGAGCCCATCATCACAGGTGGGTGAGCTTGGGCGCTTCCTGAATTCTTCCCTGAGAAGGATGGTGGGCAGTAAGGTCCGTGTAGGTGGGGTGCGGCTCCCCAGGCCCTGGCCCATGGTGGTGACCGCTGCCCAGCGGCCCAGTGCCCCCGTAGTCCATGGCAGCCGAGGTGCTGTGGGGGAGGTGAGTTAGACCGAAGAGTGCTGGCCCGGAGTTGCTCAAGGGCTCCACATAGCTGCCCCCCACGAAGACGGGGCTTCCCTGTAAGTGTGGGGTCCCATAGCTGCCGTTGCCCTGCAGGCTGTGAGCATGCGGGTCGTAGTCAGGGGTGCCCCCAGCGCCTGACCCCGCCGCTGCATAGCGCTTCTGTGGAGGCGGAGGGGGAGCACAGCTGGACAGGGGCGCTGGGTAGGAGGCCGGAGGCAGCCCGTAGGCGCCTTGAGGGGTCTTGGAGAAAGGAGGGGGTGACTGGGGCTCATATGGGACACTGTTGACCAGCGAATGCATAGAGTTCAGATAGCCTCCGGCTCCGGGAGGCACGGGACTGCGACTTGGGGACTGGCCCCCAGATGAGGTCAGCATGCCCTTGCCCTTCTGGTCCTTCTTGTACTTCATGCGGCGGTTCTGGAACCAGATCTTGATCTGGCGCTCGGTGAGGTTCAGCAGGTTAGCCATCTCCACTCGGCGCGGCCGGCATAGGTAGCGGTTGAAGTGGAACTCTTTCTCCAGCTCTACCAGCTGCGCGCTCGTGTACGCCGTGCGCGCGCGCTTGGACGAGGCCTGCCCAGGCGGACTCTTGTCACCAGCGCAGCTCTCCCCTGCCGGGACACAGAGAGGAAGAGCGGTGTCAGGGGCAGCTGGCGACCCCGCCCAGCTCCCCAGCCCTAACCCGGCCCCTCCTTTCTTCACCCCATTGAAGCCTCAGTCCGGGACCAGAGAGGTGCAGGGCTTCAACACCGTGCTCTCTTGGTGTGCCGTAACAGCCTGGGGTAGCCTGGTCTTCCTTCCACACCGGCTTCTCCAAGGGGAGGACAGAGCAGCAGAGTCCCCTGCTTGCCTTGTCGGTCTGCACTTCCTCTCTAGAGCTTTACTTGTCTAGCTTATTTACTGGCCCATCAGACTGTAAGTTTCCTGTGGGCAAGTGTCACTATCTTTGCTCCTTCCGTGGCTGAAACGTGGGAGACCTAGCGTATATGTGAAGACCTTTCATTCTGTGTGTGCTCAGCCAGTAGCTTCGACTAGCCGGTTTAAAAATCTACCAAGAGGAGGTGGGCAGAGTGTTAGGACTGGAAGACCATCTCCGACCAAAGGAGACCAGACTTCAATGAAGCAGTCTAGTTCTGGTAGGGAGTCACCCGCCCTTGAGGAGTGCTGGTCTTTAGGGCTCTCAGTGTCATCAAGCAAGCTGCCTAACTTGGCCTATCACGTTTGTGCCTCCTGTCCTCCTTGGCTCCCCAAATGGAGAGGGAGGGGCCAAGGTAACCAAAAGGCTTGTAAGCCCAAGGCCCTGAGACCAGGGCTCCTCCAGTGGAGTCCAGTTCCCAAAGCCCCATGTGGTTCCCATTAGGATGACAAGCTGAATCCCCTCCCCCAGGAGATGCTCAGCAGCCTCCTTCATTGTACTAAGTCTGAGCAAGGCCTTCCCAGAGGTAGGGCAGCCACTCCATCTGCTGCAGCAAGCATTGGCTCTGATTATAGACAAAGCATTGACTCTGACTTGGGTGATGATTAGAAGTGCTTTTATTCTGCCACATTTCAGTATGGGGAGGAGGGTGCCACTGTTTGCTTAGAAAAGAGGGGATTGCTTAGAGAGACAGTGGCCCTCAGGATGGTTCTGCCTAGAGTCAGAACTCCCAGCACTTGGGGGGTGGGGGCATGGGGGTGGATTGCAACTTCACAAGGCTCAAACTGCCCTAGAGAGGTCCAGAGAGACTTCAGTCAGGTTTATGTCTGGGGGATCCTTATACTTCCCTAAGTAGCAAATATTCTGGAAACCTTTCTCCCCTGGTGTGTGTGGGGAGGAGTGTGTGTGTGTGTGGGGGGGTAAATTTCTCAAAATGTCCCAATGCTCCTAGCCTGTGTTAGTAACATGGGAAGTGGCTCCGGGCCCTGGAGCTTGGCCATAGGCCCCACCTCCAAAAGGCACCCATTTATTTACCTGAGCTGGAACCGCTGGTTTTCTGCTTAGTGTTCTGTCTCGACTCTTTCATCCAGGGAAAGATTTGTTTGCCCACGGTGGGAGAGTTGAGCAGGGGACTCTTGGCTGTGCTGGTGGGGGTAGGGTTGCTGTTGGCACTTTGAGGGGGGGAGACAGAAGAGGGGGGCGGAGGAACTGCAGGAGTGGGCGCAGGGGGCTGCGGTGGGGGCTGGGGAGGCTGTGGGGCTGGGGGCGCTGCCTGGGGAGGAGGTGGAGGCAAAGACGGATCACCCAGGCCTGGGGGCTGGCTAGGAGGGCCGCCCAGGGTGCGTAGACACGCTTCGCTCAGCTCGTGAGCCTTGGGATGGCCCCCAGCGCTGGCGGGGGACTGGAGGGAACAGGCGGGTCGGTGGTACTCAACGCCATCGGTGCCCAGAGCGGCGGATGGCGCGTATGGCTGCTGACTGGCACTGTAAGAGAACCCATTGGCTGCTTGGTAGGGGTAGCCACCGTAGATCGAGGAGCTGTCGTAGTAGGTCGCTTTTTGCATCGCGATGTTTCACGATCGTGATCGCACACTCTGACAGGGGCTTGACACCCGTGAGGGAGCACATTGGCACGCCCCCGCGGTCACGTGACACTCCGCCGCCAATGGCCGCCGCGCGCAGACCTGGGGGGGGAGGAGGAGAAGCGCAGCGCGGTGAGGGCTCCGCGCAAATCCATCTTACTCTCAATAGCTAAGTGACATGAAAGCCATAAAAGAAAAAGTGGTCAGCAATATTTAGCAGCACGACGTGGCCCCGGGCGCAGGGAGCTGCGCTATAAAAAGCTGCTGGAATTTACTGGCAGCTACAAATATTTGCTTAACTTGCGTCTGGAGTTGGGGGCGGTTTTCCGCGGAGAGAGCAGCAGAACTAGTAAGGGCTGGAAGCTGGGTCTCTGGTGCCGGGGTCCAAAATGAGAAACGCTTTGGAGGCTAGGTGAGGGTCTTTCTTTTCCAGAAGAAACCGTGATGTCCCTTTGTAGTGGCCGAGGCTTTCTTGAGATCGTGGGGGAACTCTCAAGAGGGCAAGGGGTCGCCATGTTTTCCTCCGGTCCTCACTTTAGGACTCATATTTACCCAAAGACCTAAGATGGTCAGACTTCCTTCCTATCCATCCTTTTCCTGGAGCTCTGGAAGAGGGTTTGCACATAAACACACAAAAATGTAGGCCCTGTCAGACCATGATAGACTTGGGAAGCTGAGCTTGTTAGGCAGTTAGCATGCTCTAGTTCAGGGAAGAGGCCCAACCTCCTCCAAAAGAACCCTATAAGGTCAAGAAGTGTGTGGGTGGGAGAGAAAACTACTTTGGGGCTCTGTGTGTGTGTGTGTGTGTGTGTGTGTGTGGTTGTTGTCGTTGTTAAAGACCAACACCACTCCACCTACAAATCACAACTCAAATTCTGTAACTTTTTATACTCTCTCTCCCATCCTTTTCTCAGGCAATTTGCAACAAGCCACCCCAACCTCTTTCTCAAAGTTACAGGAGGTTCCCAGACTCTCCTGCCTTGGACTTTCTGAGGTGTTGTTATTCTGGGCAACTATCAAATTCTACCTGTTAAAACATGATGGATTAGAGAAAAAAACAACCCACCAGGAACCTGAAAAACCAGCGTTCATCTCCATGACCACGGCTTGAACTCTCCTTCCAACTTAACGATAATAGGTTCTGTCTTAGAAACTGCTATGTAATTTGATGTATGGGGGTCATTTGGCTCCAGAGGAGGCATGGAAGCACAGACCATAAACTCCTGCCAGACTTCCCTGATCTTTGGATACTGTTGTTGATCATATTTGCTATTTGGTCTATTTTCTTGTTTCAGAAATACTAAATAAAGGGGTGGGGAACCTAAAAACCTCTTTTATTTAGAAAGCAGTCTGAAAAAGTGAAATCTGTGTACTCTTAGTTTTCAACTTTTGCATGGTTAACTTCTAATTCTCACAAGAAAAGTTCCTTGTGAGTCTTACATGTTCACACACAGACACACACATTCAGAATGCTAGTCCCTCTGGTCGTTAAGAAAACTGTAATGACAAATCCATGCAGTTAATGTCTTCCACTTCAAGCCCCAATGGTGGCCATTCAATCCTGGAATTATTCAACTTCTCCAGAAATAGCAGATATCAACCAGAAAAAAAAATATATAACAAGCATCCAACACCAGTGGGTGAGTATAATTTTGTTTTTAATAATGGACCCCCTTAGATTTCATCATTAAACCAACAATCTGATCAGCAACTGGAAAACAGGCACAATTAATTTTCCAGAACCTCAATAAAAAATTACAGCAGTACTTATCCAGAGTTATTGTGCGTGGTCATGAACCCTGGAGTATTGTTTCCCGTTTGGAAATATCTGGGAAGCTACAGATGCTATGGAAAGTAAATAAAGGGTAAAATAAAATTTAAGAGTGAATTACAATTTAATGTCTACTTTTCTCGTCCTTACACTGAAAACAGTTCCTATTACATTTGGCGGTGTTAATACCTGTCATTATAAATTTTTGAGATACTAAGCTTGATTAAGGTAAAACGTCAAGTTAAGAAAATTACTCTAGACATTTGAGCAGCAAGATATCAGATAAAACAAAATTAAGTTGATTTTGAACATGAAGTATTTCTAGTGACTTTCCAAGCCATTAGCACAGGCTATACCAGGCTGCAGCTTGTCTAAGCCTTTTCTTCAAACTGCATTGTCTTGTAAAATAACATCATCAACAACAACAGCAACAAAGAATCTTTAAAATCACAGAGCATAGGAGACCTCCACAAACTTAAAATACCAATTCAACTCAGAGATCCCATTGTTTGAGGTTCGCAATCACCTTGGAGCCCACAAAACACCCCCTCCCAGACCCCAAAGTTTTCAACCTAGCAAAGAAGTTGGAGATTTGCCAGCCAGGAAACTTTGCTTTGTCGTCCCCCACCCCAAGCAAGGGCTGAGGGTGGAGAGAGATTCCTCCGCAAAGATCTGTTCCTGGACAGTAACCTCCAGGTGCGAGAGCTGAGGCTGAACTGGCAACAGGAAGCAAGCCCTGTTGTCTCTACGCGAGGTATGCCCAAATTCGACTTCCTCCAGACTCCGCTCCCTCTTCTCTAGCTGCCCTCTCCCGAGTTCGGAAGGGGACGTCGAGGAAGAAGCCCGCGCTCCCAGCCCACTCCTCCCTCTCTCGTCAACCCCAGAAAAGTTGAGGCTGGGCTAGGGGAGAGGGGAGAGTGGGGGCGGGGATGGGAGCGCGGCCTGAACTGAAGTGTGAGGGTATCAGTCACTGCCGGCGAGGAAGCTCCGGCTTGTGAACTCTTCTTGAACCGAGATTTAAGTCTGCGGCCATAAATCACTGAGACGTACACTCCACCATTCAGCGCGGAGAGCGGCCGGCGGTGGCCCCGCTTACCTTAACTTCTGACGGCCGCCGCGGGCTCGGGCTTGGGCTGCGGCCCCGGGTCCCCTCGGCGCAGGATGGCCACCGACCCTCAGCATCCGCCGAGCCGGCGGGCGGGCGGGCGGGCGGGAGACCCCGAGGCCGGGGCTCCGCGGAGAGCGGGGCGGCTAGCTGCTTGGGCTGCTGGCCCCGGGCGGACTGGGGCGGCTGGACCCCCCTCCCTTCCCCTCCCCCACGCCCGCCCCCGCCCTGCCCGCTGCCGCGGCCCCAGATAAGCGCTGGAAAGGCCGGGCTCCGCAGGGCTAGTGGCACCGACTTGGGTATGTTTCTTATGAATACTGCGCCGAGCAGGGGTCGGTCGGGGGGTGCGGTAAGGGGTGCCGGGGCGGGCGGGAGGGGAGAGCCGAGCGGCTAGGGAAGCGCCGGCGTGGGGGATGGGGCTGAGGCAAGGGGAGGAACAGGAGCAGAGCAAGCTCGGCGGCAGCGGGAGGAGGGCGGCCTCCCCCACCCCACGCCCTCCCTCTCTTTCCTAGGCGTCACTAAAGTCCAGGAAAATTATGCTAATGAGGACAAACGGCTCTCACAAAGGGGCTCTCTTGCGGGGCTCTATTTCTTAAGAATCTATCTGAGAAACCACGCAATGCCCTGCCCTGGACATTTTCACGGCGGGCGGGGGACGGGAAAAGAGAAGGAGAAATGAATTGTCCTGACTTTGGACAGTTTACTTCACCTGCCGCTCCCAATACAGATACCCCAAAGCCAGTCCCTGCGGTGCAGGGACTATTTCTAACATCTCCCCTAATGCAACTCAACTGTCTTTGGTTATATTTCTAGGCTAGAAGGAGGGAAGTGTCCTGGGAAGACGGAAGACTGTCCCCACAGTGAAATGAACCTCTCTGGGCTCAGGCACACACAAAGATGCCTAGAAACTTGAGTCTCCACCTCTTGTGTGCCCATTGCTCGGTATGGGCACGCAGGGAGGTCACCCACAAGGAAGATAGATAAGGCTCTGACACCGACACAAATGGACATCCATGATATTTCATCCCCTAATCAGCTGAGTGAACTTCCTTTTGCTGGATTGAGCAAAGGCCTAAATTTGCTTGGTAATATGGCCACAACTTTAAATAGGATGGGGTTCCCAATGCACCCCTCAGCTTCCTAGCTTCAGAAGCAAACTCCTCCAGGGTAGAAGTGTGGCAAAAGAGAGAGAGAGAAATGGAGCTTTCGTGCAATTGCGAGGCGTCAACGAGGGTCTTTCTCAAAGGAAGGTGTTAAAAATGTAAGTAGTATGTTTAAACTGTCAGGGAGCCAAAGTGTCACCTTAGAGCAAAAACAAAGCCAGTGGGAAAGGCAGAAATCAAAAAGCACTCCGGGCCAGGGCGGCCTCATGCATACCAATGGTTTTTGTCATTTATGGCTGGGCAAGATTTATGACTCGGCTCCCCAAAGCTGTAAACAGAGCACAAAACAGCAAACACTTGCTCCTTATGGCATATTGCAGCGGCGAGACTTGAAAGGAGAGAGCCGAGACGTGTAGGAGGTGAGAGCCGGGCCGCAAAAATTCGCTCAGCGGCATTTTCTCTTCAAACCCTCGGGGTCGGATGTGGCATTTGAAGAAAGAAGGCGTGGGTCAATAATCAACCCGCACTTTCTCCTCCAAACTGCTGACGCGACTCTCACCGCCTTCTCGGCTAAGCCAGCTGCAGGAAGGCCGTGAGAACCAGACCTGGGAGTGTACTGTCTGGTACAAAGGGGCTGAGAGCCTTGGAGCAAGGGGCTGGGGCGCCTGCAACGCGTACCTTTCCAGACCAAGCCCAGCAACCCAAGCGCCCGGGACCAGGCCCGACCTGAGGAGTTGCGGGAGCCACGGGAGAGCTTGGGTGAGAGGTTGGCTCTGGCCACCATCCCGCGACTAGGTGGCTTCTGGGCAGTGGGCCCCAGCAAGCAAAATAGAGCTCTGATTTCAAGATGCGAGTCTGGCGTCCTGGAGCATAAATTGCGGGTACCTGAGCCTTAAGCCCTCTTATCTGAAATCCAAAGGCTAGCTGGCTTTGGAGCAAGCTTAGGCGAGATTATTAAAATTAATAATTTACAACAGCAGGTTTTTGTTGGTTTGTTATTGTGCTGTGGTTGAAAATACGCTATTCGATTTCCACCTCTAGAAATTGCTCACTGCCGCGGTTTGCTTTCTAGGCAAACCCCGCAGTTCACCCGGATTCTCCATATCTACCCAGCTTTTCTTTGCTCTGCCCACTTGAGCTTCCCTGTCTTCCCTATGTCCCGTGATTTCCAGAGGGACTAGAAGAAAGCATTTCCTCAGGCACAGAAGAGTACTCAGAGCAACGAAGGTGCCTGGTGGAATCTTTTTGCCATTCAAAGGGGTGTCCTACCTACATATTTCTTGAGAGGTCTCAGCGCTTCAAGGCTATCTGGGCAAGCCAAGGGAGAAAGGTGAGGAGCAACTTTTGGTGAGAAGCGACTTTCAAGTCCAGGAATGGGGAGGGAAGGTATTGGAGAAGTACACTGGCCTGTGAGGTCAAGGCTGGCGTTTTGAGGGTAGGGGGGAACAGTCTTTTTAATAGCTAATCATTTGGCCATAACCGGGTGGCTTTAGCTTTTTCCTGGGAGGGAAAAAAACCAACTGTGCTCTATGAAAGCAATTATCGGCTTCTCACTGTGCATGCTTTTTATACAGAACCAGTTTAGAGAGTCTGTCATTAGATATTTATTCTGCTTGCTGGCACTGAAGCCACAATAAAAAGATGCCTCTAACAAACCTTTACTCCATTCTCCTTCTTTCTAGTGAAACTATATTATTTATGAGTCTTTAACTGGGTCAAAAATGCACCAGAACTGGGTCATAAATCATATGAAATGCTGACAAGTAATTGAACAGCAATTAAAGCTTACATTTTATTTCCAAGGGGTGTTTTAGAGCACTTGAAACTGCCTCTGTTAAGCACAGTTACTACGGAGGTCGGCGTGGGGGAGGGCAGAATCAGCCACTCCTGGGAAAGTAAATCTCACTCTCAAGTAGAGGAAGCCTGATTTGATTTTTTTTAAATAAAGAAATATGATTTTTTAATTAAAGAGAGCAAATTTGATTCCTGGCTCCTCACAGGCATCCCTTTCTCTGCTCCAAGGAAGAAAGTAAAGCCCAATTTCTTCCCAGGAGTAGAAGGTCCCCAAAGCCCAATTAGCCCCAGCCTGGCCAGTACTTTGGAAACAAGCAGTTTAACTCACCTGCTTTCATACTGGCAACCTCTCCCTTTCAGGGAGTATAAAGCCAGAGAAATGTCTGTCTCTGTTTGCTGAGGGCTATACCCTCAGAATTCCCTCCAATCTCAGGCACACAGGCCAGTTCTTTAACTCCCTGGACAAGCTTAGGGGTGCATAGGAAGCACCCAAACCAAAAACACTGATGGAAACCCAAACCTAGCCCCAGCCCCCTTCTGAAAATCATACCAATGCAACCTCCAGGCAACTGGCATGCTCACCAGCACCCCAAGATTCTCCTAGGTCTGAGCTGTCTTTCTCCATTCCTCCCAGGCAGATACTGCTCTGGAAACAATGGCATGCCCTCCAGGTTGGACTCACTGGGTCCGGCACGGGGAACTCTGCCCCTGCAACCCAACACTGAACAAAGTGGCTGGATGCATCATCAATACAATAGCAGCGCATCTGCACATTTCCCTCACTGATTTTCTTCTTCCATCTGCTCAGGCTGCCCAGGTCAGCTCTAACCCTCCATCCTGCTCAGTAAACACTGGCCAAACGGAGAGAGACTCCCCTTCTCAGCTACTGGCCCCCACCCTTTTTCATGAAGTCTGGCTCTTCTAGCTCCTTGCCGACCACCTCTGCCTGACCACAGCTTCCAGCTTCCTCTGATTTCTGAACACCAGAGCCCTCCCTCTGCTGAGGCTTAGCTCCTGGGACTCCAGCCTGGCCAGCTGCAGTGGGACAAAGCAGCCCTAATACTGGAGACTACTACATCCATCTAGTAGCCCCTCAAGTGCCCTTTCTTTTATACCCTACAATATTTTCCAGGGAACTAAACTCAGAGTCTGGGGAGCTGCTGCGAATCTTTCAAATGCTTTCGGTTCCAAAACAGAAACAAAGGAAGACAGAGGCTGAGGGTCCTGTCCATGATACAGTGTCTCCTCGCCTGACCTTTGTCTCTCACAGCCATAACTCACTCTAGATATGAACAATCAGAGGAAATACCTTAAAATAAATTCCATCCTCCTGGTGTGGACTGGAATCCCATCGGCTAGCTTGCCCAGAACTGCTCCATGAGAACTGAAAACTGCAACCCGCTGGAAAAGCGCTTGCTCCTCCGGAGAAGGGGAAGGAGAAGGAGAAGGAGGAGGTGGGTGTGTGGGGGTTGGGGGGGAGCTTTCGCTCTAAAGAGAATCTAGACGAAGCCTGCCTGGGTCTCCGCTCCAGATACCACAATAATGTGCGGTGTTATGTGCTCACGTGGTCATCCGTCAACTTAAATCCTTTTATTTGAAATAGGGAATCACTGAAGGAACCAGATTTCCAAGCAGACAGACTATTTAGATTTGGAGAGGAAAAGTAGGGGACCTTGACCAGTTGAGGGTCAGAGTTCTGTCTTACCAGCAGGCCCAAGAGGGGAGTACCCCACACACATGCACACCACACAAAGGCACTCATCCTCCCTTACATTTCTTTACACACACTCCAAACACAAGGGAACAGCAATGCTGCCGGGTCTTCTTAGTGTCCACTAAACTTTCCCTATGGCCTCCATTCTACAAACAAATTGAATTCAGCATGCCCATCACCACCCCCTCCAGGCTTCTCTGACCCACAGGCTAGCATATCAAAAGGCAAGAGCCAAGCCTAGAAATGACTGGCTAGTCAGTGGATCAGTCAGCGATTTATTTATGGCCTGCAATTGTATGGAGATTGCTAACACCCACACCATACACCACAGCCACTGGAGAAACCCAAAAGGCCTATAATTACCTGACAAAATGTTAAAGCCTCTCCTCCAAGTACAGTTGGTTTTGTTCAGCGGCAGCCTGAGCAGAAACTGGTGCTCTGCTATAGAGGTATGGGGTCAGGATTTTACTAAATCTGGAAAGACCTAATGCCCTAGCCGAACCCATTCTTATATGCATTTCCTCGACGCATAGCTGAGTGATACGTGAAATTATATGCTTCTAAAGATGAAAAATGTAAGAGGAAATGATCTAATTGCCTCTGAAACGGGGGGCGGGGGGCACTGAACTGCACTGGAGTCTCACGTGCTAACCCTGAGACAGCCTGAGACCCTCTCTACAGACTGTTCTGTACACAAGCCCCTAAGACATGTCTATCAGCTGAAACTGAACTGAACCGGTTCTGCTTAGTAGAACCTGGCTAAAACAAACTGTCCTCCCAGTCTCTACTCATTTCAATCTTTTCACAGGCTGTCTAGAAAGTTCCCAGTCTTGATTTCTGAACTTTGGGTGTTCTGGGGCATGTTGTAGCCTTATTCCCTTAGAGTCTGTCTTCAGCAGGCTCTAAGTGTAGGGATTTAACTTGTAGTCACTGCAGGCGACTGTGTATGGGCTCTCCCCATCTTTTCTCTCTCCAGAAGGGTCTCAAAAGGTGTCTGTTGAGAATGTAAGGCCCTAAGTAAAGATCCTTTCTCAAATCACAACATCAATAAAAGAGGAGACCTAACCCCTTGGAAGGGAGTACTAGCCTAAGCTGGTGGCAACATGCTTTCCAAGGTTTTGCCTGTGGTATAGCTGGAAGAAGACTTCTATATGAATTTCCTAGCCACAGCTAGGTCAGATGCTGCAAAGTAAGACTCAAAACCTACCTGGCCCAGGTTTGGGAGATAAGGAACAGGCCGAATGCTGGCTTCCAAAATATATTCTTCTGTCCCCCAAGGATCCAACCAACTCATCTTTGTGTCTTCTGCCCTATATGGTACCTGTTCCCCAGTGCCAATCACTCACATTGAGCTTTCCAGATACCATAGAAAGGGACCTACAAATATGGCCCAGTTGCTGAGGACTCCCTTCCCCCAAGTTTCTGCAAAGGCATTAATTCAAAGATGAGAAGGGCTCCTTCAGAACGCAACAGTTTCAAGCAAACTGAAACTCTCAAGGCCATAAATCAACAGTAGCCATCTCTGGTGCTGCTTTGGAGAAACTTAACTTCAGTGAGGCCCGTTTGCATCTTGGTCCCACGCTGGAGCTCCATGCCACTAATTCCCCGTTAGTGCTCCAACTGCTGTTTAACAATTAACATTAAGGGCAGATGTGGGTGATTTGGGTGGGACAAGAAAGGGAAAGAACTCTGAGGAAGGCCAAAGAAATTTAATTTGTGAGTCAAAAATAACTCTCCTAAGAGTGAACTTAGGCTGGGTACCCACACGGGGACCCAGCAGCTGAAAGACTTCCTTCACCATTCTGAATTCCACTTTTCTGAAACAAAACTATGGGGTGGGGTGGTCACCAGCCCCTTTCTGCTGCTCATTTCACTCTGGCCAGGGCTGAGAACCCATGCTGTGAGCTGGGCCACCAGAGCCAAATTGGGGGAAAGTTGTCTTGGAAGGAGCTGGTGACCAAGCATGCAGACCATTAGTCAATATTTGCCAGGCTGTTGGCAGATTAGATATATCTGTACTCAAACACTGAACTCTGATTTCTCTATCAAAACTATACTCAAGTGATAAATCTTTATTTAACATGAGATATTTCCAGTGGGTACAACTGCAGTACAAATGGGCTCCAAGCTCTCTAGACACAAGCGGATGCATATATCATGCTATGCTCCTGCAGCTTTTAATATCGACAATTGTTCTTTATTTGCAGATACGCAAATCACGTTTACACACTCAGTTGTTAAGTACCTAAGATGTTCCATCTATACTAGATATAAACAGACACCCGTAGCTGAGAAAGTAACTCCATCAGTAGGACTGTTTACCTCCTATCTGATAAAGTAATTGTATCTCAAAACCACATTCCAGTCTTAGAGAAGCACTGAGTAGCATGTTGGAATTAACTGACCATCTGATATCTTTCTGGGGGAGCACATTTTTGAAAAGATTTGGACCTAGAGAACAGAAAACAAAATCAGAATCTGAAAAGGTTTTGTTTGTTTGTTTGTTTGTTTGTTTTTAAGATGTGATCCCTGTGTTGGAGATACCTTATATCTCATATCTCTAACATAGCTCAATGTTAGAGTGGTTGGCCAGTATGTGCATGGGCCCTGGGTTCCATTCCCAGCACCAGAAAAAAAAAATTAACCCCTGAAAGAACAAAGCAAGCTTATTCCTTCATACCAAGCTTCTGAAAGCTACTCCACCAACCCCTCCCCCAAACAGGCCAGTAATTTATGGCTCTTTTACAAGGTAATAAACCACAGTAATTACCTCCCTGCATCTCAAACTAAGAGAACAAATTAAGCCAGAACTTGAAAAGAATTTTAAAGAGTTTTTCCCTTTTTCCAAATAGAAAAAAGAAAACATTCAGACATAGAAGATGTCTAAGCTTTTCCTGTGGGAAGCACTGTGGATCTGCTCTGTTAAAGCTGAAGCAGACTCTGCCTGAGCAGGGCCTACACACTGGAAAAACTGCAACTTCTTGGCTGTTGAGGAGAGGCAGAAGGACCAGAGAAGATCCAGGAGCTGGAAACAAGTTTTCTCAATCTAGACCTGGGACTGGCTAATAATTTCAGAATGCCAGCTCTGCAACCACACCCACATTGTAGCCTCCTTGCTGCCCTGGCTCCTACTGACTTCTGTTTTGCAGTTGGGCGTCCTGGTTTGTTTGGGACTTGCAAGAAGACACAAACACATCCCCTCTGGCTCTCTCTCTACTTCATCTTTTGCTTCTGCACCCTCTGCTCCTGCCTACTGCAGGCTTTGGAGCCTGCTCTTTGTCTGCCTCATACCCACATGGTCCCGGGAGCCCAGCTCCAAATTCTGCCAAAGTTAAATATTGACCAAAACCTCTTTCAACCAGCTCTAGCTGCCAGAAGCTGAGGAGGTATACCTCACCCAGCCTCCTGGTGCAAAGTCCCAAGCCTGAGGGAGAGTTTAGTGCAGCACTTACCTCCAAAGATGTTTAAATCCGAACCAGAAACGGTCTCCAATTCCAGGTGCTCAGGGAATCGCTTCTTCCAATGTCCAGGCACTCTGCAGACAAATAAACACCAGAGGGTGAATGGTGGCTGAGAGGAAGGGAATGAAGACTGGAGTTAGAAATGTACCCTGTGTGGGCGCCAGGGTGGCCCCAGGGTGACGCGGACACAGAGTTGTCGCCAGGGCACTGGTCCATGAGACGCACTCATAGCTCGAAATATTCCAGTCTACAAATGGCCCGAAGATGGTGATTTATTTTTGTAAAGCAAATACATACTCTATCTCTGCACCCACAATCTCCTTTTCCTTTTGTATAGCTTCTTTTTAATATTATTTTTTAGGGGAGATGGAGAATGAATTAGAGGGAGGGAGAAAATAAGATGGCTTTGCTGGTGATGCGGGATGCTGGTGATGCTGACAGAGCTCTGCATGTACCCCAACTTGGGGAATGTGAACGCAAGCTTTATTTTCTTTTGCAAACAATGGGAAGCCTTGTCTGGAAGCATTCAATCACAGAGTCTGCTGAAACCTCACTAATAGCGTTCATTTCTGTTGGCGGGAAATCAGATCCTGCTCAGTCCACAGATCAGAGGCAGTCTTGGGGAAGTTTTGTCCTCTGGCTCACCCAAGTGCTGGGCAAGCTATTTCTTGGTCCTGGTGGGCTGTCAGGACTAAAGCAGTGCCCAGTCCCTCAGAAAAGACCAACTACTGATGCCAGAAACTGAGCAAGAGCAAAGTCCTGGGCAATAAGAGCAATAAGTACCAGCCATACCTGTGCAAGATCTCCACTCTGCTGCAGCCTCCCAATTTCAACACCCACTTGCCTGCTAACCAGAAAATGGCCAAGGTGCCCCTAGACAGTTTTCTGGGGTCAGGAAAGGGCAGAGAATGGTCCCAGCTTGTTGATCCTCAGCTGGGAGTGTGCAAGACTTCTGTTTGTACAGCTCTGACCCTGACCCACTCACTACCCACCTGCCAGCCTGCTTCAAACCAGCCCTCTGTAGGTCTGCCTTACACCTATGTAATCTGGCAGAAAGCCAGAAAAGAACTACCCAGTAGCTCAGGGATCACCTGACTCTTGGCTTGGGAGTCTCCAAGAATACCGAAGGGGTGGCAACAAACTGGCAGCTGCCTTCTGCCACCCAGAATCTACTCTGGACTCCTTTGTCTTGTTCAGACTCCTACTCTGTGTCTTCAAGAGAAGAGCCCCCTGGCCTTGGGACTCCTGATGTGATCCTGAGCAGGGTGGGGCCTATTTGTTATGTACTTTGCTACTCAACTTCATCCTAGAAAGATCTAATGTGCCCCAATCCTCCTCCTCCTCCCCCTCCCCCTCCCCCTCCCCCTCCCCCTCCTCCTCCTCCTCCTCCTCCTCCTCCTCCTCCTCCTCCTCTTCCTCCTCCTCTTCCACTACCACCAAGCACAAGGCTTAGGAGTATTGTAATTATTATGGTTATCATCCTTGTTGCTAACTCTTCATCCTTGAGTCCAATATTCATAGTTCCTGCTCCTCATAAATCCTTCAGACTAATGAGTCTCAGAGAGAGGAGAGACGCTGCTCGCTCGAGTCTCTCACTCAGCAACGGCAGCAGCCATTGTAGCCTCTTTCGGCGTTTCTGGCGTCTTCTTGCTCCCTCGCTCGCCTAGCGCCAGTGATTTATGAACGCCGGGAAAAATTGAACAATGCCGCGTGCTCCCCCTGTGGTATCTCTGCAGCCTTCCCCAGCGTGAATCAGAACATTACCAACTGCTTCTGTCCCACTTAATCACCAAAACCAGGATATGACCGAAAAAAAAAAAAAAAAAAAAAAAAAAACCCTGAGCCCAAACTCACGTTTCTCTGGACACAGAGCCTCTGTGGACTCGCAGCAATCTTGCAAGAAAGCCCTGGACCTGGTGAACGACGGATAGCTCCGTTATCCACGTGGAAGGGCGCTTGCCTGCCTTCCTGAAGGAGTTAAAAGCCTTTGGAGATAAATCTGAAGGTGTGTGTATTTAAAAATCAAATAGGAAATTGGAGTCTCACTACTGAGAGATTCATTCCTAGTGAGGCCCTGATGATTCGGAATCATTCCTGACGATCTGCATTAATTATTTAATGAGTCATGTGACCACAAAGATCACAACTTCAACATCTCCCTGTGCTTCAACAGTCAGTACACCTTCACCAGTTGCAACTGAGGCTCATATTTGGCTTTTGTTGTTGTTTCTCAGGCCTCCAGAACATAACCAACCTTACCCTAAAAGGAAACTTCAAGGAAGTGCTAGATTGAGTCCTGCAGAATCAGTCTTCCTGGGGCCACCTCATCCTGGGGCTACCAGCACCACACCAGACATCTCTCACCTGAGCCTAGTGGTCAGCCCACCTATTTGAAAGCCCAGAGTTGGCAGTTTAGTTACATAAATCTTCCAGGGCAGCATTAATGACACATCTGCCCTCCTCCCAGGCTACATATACGCCTGTGACCCTACACATCAGCATAAGCCTAGACATCATGTCCACTCCTCTGCTCTTGCTTTCCCCCTTGTAAACAGAATAGCTCCTGCAGCAGAAAGATACCCAAGCACTTATGCCCACCCAGAGTGATGCCAAATGCTCTACTACCTACATGCTCATTGGCATAAGGAACCTGAAGCCATTCAACTACCTCAGTTTCCCCTTCTGCAAACTGACATAATTGAACCAAGATGGCCTCCAGTTCTCTTTCATCTGGAACACTTGACATCTTCAGATTAGAAATGGGGATATCAGAGTTCCAAGGCAGAAGTTGCAGATGAGAAGGCTTTATGACATCTCCTTGGTGCTATCCCATTTCCTCCCCCTCCTCCCCCTCCCCCTCCTCTGCTTTGCATATCATCATCTTTGAGGTACAAAACAGATTTTCTTTTCCTTGACCCAGTGTCTAATATAGGAAAGAGGTGACAGGAAGAGCAGTTGGGAAAGGGAAGCCTGAGTTCATCCTTGCAGGAGTATATCTACTGATGCCAACATCAAGGGGATGTGGTGAATGTCTATTGCTTGTATAGAACCCACTCATGGAGATGGAAAACGTGGGATACCATTTGCTACGTTTATTCTTTGGGGTGTCTCTCTTACCACACGAAAGGGGTGCTGATCTGTTTCTATGCTAGAACTGCTAGAAGGAAAGCAGCAGGGGACAGAGGCACAGTTTGAGAGCTCAGGGGGACAGAGGTGCCCAGGAGACATGGGAAGAAGGGGAAGAAGTAGGGGGACCAGGACACCCTAGAATTGCTGACATAAAGACAGAGACAGAGTGAGTGGGCCCACCCATATATCTGCTAATCTTCCCATGAGCTCCATCCTGGGTATTAAGCACTCCACTATGCCTGTCACAGATGAATTCCTGCTGTAATAAAACACCGGGTATATCGTAGATTTCAGCAAAACTAGCAAAGGACGCCTGCAAACTGCCATTTTTCTTCAAGGGGGAGAACGTTAAGTACTTAATTCAAACTGTGACCATTAAAGTGTCTCCTCTCCGATTTAGGTTGATTTCAGATGTTGACAAAACTTTTCTCTCCAGAGTCATACACAGCTCGGCGCTGTGACTGAAGCAGACGAGTGTGTATTGAAGGGAGAGAGGAAGTGGGATAGGGGTCAGGAGAGCATGTGCAAGGGTTTGGGTAGGAGAACTACAGAGCTAACAAAAAATACTGTCCTTAAAGGTCAAGGGTTTGAAGGACTGGTAGGTTTGCTCAAAAAAAAAAAAAAAAAAAAAAAAAAAGAAAAGAAAAAAGAAAAAAGAAAAAAGAAAAAGGAAGGAAGGAAGGAAGGAAGGAAGACAATGAGATAGAAAATTTGTCCTCTCAGTGAACTCTTATGGTTGCCCTGACAAAGGGCAGACAATGAGCGATTTTGGAGCACACAGTGAGATTTTCTAAGCTGTTATAGCAAGCTTCCTTAAAGGCTGGCAGAATCACAAATAGAACACCCACCATGAAGAAATGGCATAGCCAATTGTAGCATTTTCAATAATTTTGGTTTGGCAAAGCACCAATACTTTAATCATCAATACAAACATGGCATCGTATCCCAAAACAGCAGAAAAATGATCTGGACTCTCATTTCCTTTTCTGAATGGACAAATGAAAGGGACTTCTACCTACCTACCATGATCTCCAGAATGAAGCCAGCGAATGTCTCACATCCTCCCTTCTCCACCGAGGAGAAATATAAGAATTTACCTTAAGTGATGAAAATCTGCCATTTGAGGTTTTGCAGCTTGACACTCAATTCCTCTGAAAGCCTAGGCACACACACACACACACATGTGCCCGTGCATATATATGGTTGTCTGCATATAGACATACACACACACACATATATATATGTATATGTCTATATGCAGACAACTATGATGCTGCCTCTTTGCTCAAGAAAGCATTATTTGCAAGAAGATCTCTCTCTCTTCCAAAGACTTTTCCCAGAGAATGGCTTTCAGAATTGCTGTTGAATTACAAAGAAGTATTTATTGTATGAGGTGATTAATGATTCCTGGGGAAATTGCTATTTTCAGTGTGATTTAATTTTGCTTTACAAGTGCATGTAGTAGGAGAGTTAATAAGTTGTAGCAGCAGCTACATTGCCCCCAGAAATGCTTAGTGCCTGCTCACACTTTATAAAATGTACTTTATGCCAGGTTCTTCCTAATTTGGGAAGGCATATGTATGTATGTGTGTGTGTGTGTGTGTGTATATATATATATATACACATATATATATACTCCTTTCCCCATGAATTTTCTTGGCCTCTCAGAGACTAGAGCCTATCACCTCTTTCTAAAATCTGGCTTATTTATAGGTCAGCATGTGCTGTCCAGCTGACTTAAGGCTTGTTCTCAGGGTAGCAAGGGTGGCTGAGCTTGTCCCACTTATGGAAATGGCTTTAAGTCTCCTCTGAAATTACAGAGGGAGATGAACATCTCCTCTCTATCTCATATTTATTACAATCCCTCCCAAAACTACTCTGTTTCAAGGCCAAGTGGCAGTTCTAATATTCTGTGCAGTGTGTGTGTGTGTGTGTGTGTGTGTGTGTGTGATGCCTGAGCACCACATTTCAACCAAGTCACAAATACTAGGGTTACAGAGATTGAGAGGTGAGTTTTCATTTTTTCAACCTTTGGATCTGGATCTCTGGGAGGGTACAGAAATACCACAGAGCATTTGAGGAAACTGACCGTAATCAGAGTTTGGCTCTCTTCCAACAGTGAACTCCTCCAGATCCGCCTTACTTGGGTTGCATTTTGGGGTGTCACTGTGCTGCTTCTTATCTCCTCTGAGGATACTTTGAAGAGTGTGGTGAGAAAGTTCATTTTACCCTAAAAACCCTTCTTAGAGAAGCAAACAAAAATTCCCAAGCTGTGTTCAGCGAGAAAACCTTAAGACCAGCCAAAAACCAAAAGGCAATCTCAATTCTCTGCATAAACTATTTTTTATCTCCAGGGAAACAGGCAGCTTAAGTGTGAAGGTGCAGCAAATGCCAAGGGACGCTTCTTTCCAAGTGTGCTCAGAGTTCACCCTGTAGAACAGCTGCAGAAACCCTGGGCCTCCGCTGCGCATGGTTTCACCTTTCAGTGCAGGGACAGACACGTTCCTACGCCTTACAGAGCCTTGAAGCCTGGAAGCCTGGCCAAGTTTGGGAAGAAGAGGAGCCCTCTCAGGGCTCAAGAGCCTTCCTGCTTTTTGGAACATTTCCACAGTGGGCCAAGCTTGACAAGAATTCAGATCAAGTTAAACACACACATACCCACACTTACACAAATTGTGAGAGTACTCAGAATGTGACCCCCAGCTCACACCATCTACAAGGCTTCTGCACACAAGGTCAAATATCTCAACCAAGAGGATCTTTCTTTTTTAATGAAAAGCGTAGAATACAAACAAATCTGTCTTTCAGGATTTTTAAAGTTTTTTTTTAATGGAAGTTTATTCTTAGCACATTCCTCTTTATACAGCTATATCACTCTGTACAGATCCAAGTGTGTCTAAATACATTTTCCTCGCCCCCAAGATTGTGCCCCAGAATAAGACAGAACAATATCTCTATAACAATATCTTAAATAAATGCAAGGAGAGGAAACTACATGTCACATCTACCATCAAGGTCTACACATTTGGAGAATTAAATAATCTGGTGAGGTCCACAACATCTACCCAGGAAAGCTCATGTGAAATGCCTTAATGGAGGAGAGGAAGGTAAGGAAACCAGGATAGGGCCTGTTTCTTCCGCTTGCAACCAATATACAAGTCCATGTCCCCAGTCAGCATGTGCTGGCCAGCTGACCCAAAGGTATCCAATGGCAAATGCTTCCTCACAGGTATCCAACCTTGGCAAGGTTGTCCAGGTCAGCAGGTTGTTCCACTAAGCAGTAATCAGGTCAGATGTCCTCTTTTTTTTGGGGGGGGGGTCGCACATAGACACTTACCAGGGATAATGTCTTCCTTTTTGGTTATGGTTCCACCGAGTTGATTTTTGTTTTGGTGTCTTGTTGTGGTTTACTTGGGGAGGACTGGATGAGAATAGGAATAGGAGATGAGAAGAGGAAGGCATGTGAGTGCCGGAAACTGATTCAGGTCCCTATATTATATGGAGGAGGGCATGGGTGTAGAAGCACTAGGGAGAGGGTGGGGATGGGGGTGTGGGCTGTGAGTTTGTGCTTTCCCAGGAGGGCCGGCAGGGGCCGAGGAGGCCGGGTTGGAAGATCGCATCTTGGTGTTGGGAAGTTTGTGGTCTTTCTTCCACTTCATCCGCCGATTCTGAAACCAGATCTTGACCTGGCGCTCAGACAAGCAGAGCGTGTGGGCGATCTCGATGCGGCGCCTCCGGGTCAGGTAGCGGTTAAAGTGGAATTCCTTCTCCAGCTCCAAGACCTGCTGCCGGGTATAGGCGGTTCGAGAGCGTTTGGGCTCGCCTCCGTTATAACTGGGGTTGACTGACCGCCAGAACCCCGAAGGAGAAGGCCAAAGGGGAGGGAGTGGAAGAGAAGGAGAGGAGGAGAGAGGAGATAGGTGGGGAAGAGCAATTGGACATCATCATTATATAATAACCTGACACCAAGTTCACGCAAGATACATAAAATGGCAAAGAAAATGTTTCACAGGCTATTGACAACGGGAAACACCCGAGAGCCATAAAGAATGGTGCTGGGCATTGGGGCTGAAGAAGAGCTTCAAAGACACATGGCCGGGAGCCTCTGCCAGGGCAATTAAATTTATGGGGGCTATAATTACTGCCCTAACAGTTTGGCGTCTCGTAAATCTCGGGATAAAGGGACCCTGGGTACAAAAGGGTTCTCACGTTGGGACCAGGCTGCGGGCGGCGCGCACACACCCACAGCCCAAGAGCGGGCCAGACGCGGGGGTCCCCTCCCGCGCCCTGCCCCGCGCCCCCCGCGCCCGCTGCCCTCCCGGTGGCGCCACGTACCGGCGCTCACGTGGATCTTCTTCATCCAGGGGTACACCACGGGCTCCTTGCCCTTCGGGCCCGCCGGGCCCTGTTCGGCCAGCAGGAGCGGGCACGCGGGGGCGCCGCCCCCCGTCGCGACCTGGGCAGCGGGGCCGGGGGCGCAGCGCCGAGAGGGTGCGGGGGGCTGCGGGGCCGGACTGGGGTGCGCACCGGGGGCCGGGGACTGCTCGGGCCGCGCGGGGCTGGCGCCGCGGCAGGCGTAGGGGCAGGCGGCGGCGGGCGCGGGGTACAGGCCCCCGGGGTAGCTGGGCTCCCGTGCACGCGGCGCGTAGTAGGCAGGGGGTTGGCGGGCCGCGTGCGGGGTCGGGGCCGGCAGGTGCGGGGTGGTCTGGGGCCGCGGGAAGCCGGAACCCCCGCCTGCGCAGCCGTCCCCACCGCCCGGGCCGCCGTGCGGCGCGAACTCCTCAAAGGGAGGGAACTTGGGCTCGATGTAGTTGGAGTTTATCAAAAACGAGCTCATGGTCATTAATTTGTGAAGTGCAAAAATACTAATTTTTCTCGCGGTGTCGTTTTTTCTGCGCTCTCCGAGGCCCCTCCCCCTCTCGCCGTGCTTCCCATCCCCCCCACTCCCCCCCCAGCTCCGGCGCCCGCCCCTCCCCCCGCTGTCAAACGCCCGCCCTTCCCCCTCCCGCCTTCCCAGGCGAAGTTCGTGCGGCTCCTCCTCCCCCGCCCCCGCGCGCCCCGCCCCGCACACCACGTGCGGGGACCCGACCAATGGGCGGCCCGCGCGCGCGGACCCGGATCAGGAAACGCGCGGGGCCGTGATGGATGCAGGTCTGCACCCGGGCGGGAGGAGAGAGCTGGGGCTGGGGTCCCTCGGCCCCCCGACTTGGATTCCAGCTGAGAAGTCGGGGCTTGTGAGGCTGCGGGTCCCGCGGAGCCCTGCTCCCGCCCACGTCGGTCCTAGGCCGGGGCCGCTGGTCGCAGCGGCTCAGCGCTGACCTCCAATGCCACCAGGCCCTCCGAGGGTTCGAGGTCCCCCGGGAGAGAGAAGGGCACTGGGCCCAAGAGGCAAACCCTGGCTGTTTATTCTGGAATAAAACGGAGGAGGCCTACAGATCCATTTTTTTCTGCCCCGCTGATTTCTTTCCCCACAACCTGCGCATCCGCCCGGCTTCTGGGCCGTCCCAGCTTTGCGAAGCCCGGCTGGAGCCGGAAAGCGAAATGTGGGTGGGTGGGCCGCTAAGCAGTCGGGTCAAGGATGTACAGCGAGGGTGTTCCAGTACAAGCTCATGGATACTTAATTTTTCCTCCCGCCCCCTCAGAGGCAGAATCTGTCCATCATTTTCATTTAAAGATGTGGAACCTTCCTATACTGCTGCTAATGGAGGTGGGGACAGAGCACTAAACATGCCACTAAACGCTATTGTGAGACCTCCGTCCTAGAATGGGAATGGAGAGGCGAAGCCTACACAAAACGTGGCTTTGGATCCAGTAACTTCGCACATCAGAACGACCCCCCCCCCAAACAAAAACTAACTTGCCGGTCTGATGGTCAACCGGTCTTTTCTAACTTTTCCCCCCTTCTCCTTTTGGATGGTGTTTCCTCGGGCTGTATCTGGGTGAGGGCTATATTTACAGGACAGCCTATAATTTCTGAATTGCTGAAAATTAGCATATTAACGATATCGGTAGCTCCGGAAAGAAGGGAGAGGGGACTGTTGCTTGCCCATTTGGTAATTGAAATTTGATGGGTAAACTAATTATGCCATTATTAACAAATAAGTTACTTATTAATTCCACCTAGTGTTGATCTTTGAAGTAAATACTGGTGCCTCATTCCTGCCGCGGTCTCCTCTTTCTTCTGAATAGCAGACACGCCTCGCTCCCCTTTGCTTGATAGTAAAGCGATGCAAACTAGCGGATCACTATTCTAAAAATAACTCCTATGTTGGCATGCAAAGCAAAGAGATTTCAGCTGGTGCACCTAGTTGGGTTTTTTTTCAGAGAACAGGATAAACCAGCCACCTTCTCACAACTGAGCCTCGAATGCAGACAAGGAAAGTTATAACCCAAGCCTGGAGACACTTCAAAAAGAACATCGGTTCTATCTTCATTCATATCGGTTACTCGCTTGGGCTACTAAATGCTGAGATAAATCCATTTGATGGATAGTCGTTTAATGCTTAGCCACATAAAGACTATTATATGAGACTAATTTTTAAACTAATTTAGGAAAGAGGTTAAGAAAAGGATCATGTTAATTTCTGACTGGAATCGCCCTGAAGTGGCACAAAGAGATTTTCCACATTGGGTGCATGTCAAGAAAGCTGTCCACTGACATGAGGCACCCTGAATTTTTTTAAATGAAATCTGAGCCACAGGCAGAAATCAACACTGATTACAATCTTTAGATATCCTCTCTAGGCTGGAGGGAGGAAATCTAGCTCTGTGATGTGGCTGCCCTAAACCAGTGTCTCTTTCTAGAAAGAAAATATATACATAGATTATATATTATCTAACATAAGTAGCACACATATAACATTATATATATATACAAATATATACGTGGTACACATCTGACTATGATTCAAGTTGGAGGAAAAGCATGACGAGGAAATCTTGCCTGTTCCCCTGTCACCAACCCTGAGTCCGAACCATGTCTGTTTAATATTATTTACAGACATTAAAACACAAAACTCATGTTGTTTAGCCTCAGAATGGCCTACAGAGTTTCTACTTTTAAGTATTAAGGAGACACTGGCACTGTTTTGTATATGGTTAAGCTAGATGAGTTGACTATGCCTGTTTCCTGAGGGCCTATTACTTAAGGAAGATGGGCTTACACAGAATTCCTCAAGGCCTGTAACTTGTCTTTGCACTTCTATCATAAACACAAACGGAGCCAGGACCACCAAGTGTTATCTCACACACCGACATTTTGACATTTTACTGCAAGATTTATGGCTGTAATAAACAATCTCAGTACCTTTCCTGAAACTTCCACAGCCTCCCTTTGCAAGCCATAGCATAATCCCATTGAATCGAATAATCTTTTGAAAAAAAAAACATGAAAACTAAAAAACCATCTCTTGCCTTTACATAAGATCCAAGACACCAAAGGAGAGCTAGAAGAAACTAACTCAATTAGAAAAACAAACCGACATTTACCAGCAGCATCTTGCCGGGGGAAAGATGGGATGCCCTGAAATGGAACAGAGAGGGAGCGTGCTAATCTTCGCACACCAACTGGCCCTAGTCCCAAGCAGTGTTGAAGCACTCACTGTCTTTTCCTTGGGAAACTGGTAAGCATATTTGCTTGTTTCCATGTGCAGAGATAACATAGATTCCCCCCAATAGCTTTCTTAAAATCCCATTAAGTGAAGTAACTTTTCATCTTGTCCTCGAATCCCAGATGGAGAAGGAGAGTGGAAGGGAGTCTGAGGGAGAGGGAGGGTGAGGAGGAGGCATGGTTTGCGGCTTGGTTTGAATCTGATTTGAATCATTTTGAATATATTTGGAACAGCCTTCCCACTTGAATGCAACCCTGTCCCAAGTTTCAAAGTGACCGAACAGTGACACCGTGCGCATTTTGTTTCTTATTAATCTTACACATTGACAGTCTTTGTTAAGTCACAGGCGCGCCCTCACCAGCCGACATTTTCATATTTGTTAGACGCGCTGACCTGAAGTTCACCTCGGCCTTGGACTTTGCGCTTCTAAAAGGTCTATACAGTGTCTTTTAGAGAGTGGGGTGCCTTGTCCAGGTCAGTCCTTCCCAGGAAAAACCAAGGGGAAAAGGCAAAGGAAATGTAAGCATTATGGGATGTATTGACTGTATTTGTCCTTTGTTCTTTAGAGTGAGGGCCTCCAGGCTGTCCTCTATCTCAAGCCGGGAATGGCAGGATTTTAAACTGCCTGGTAGTGGCATTTAGGGGTTGGCTTCCTTCCACCTATGCTAGGCGTGGGCTATAGAGGAACAACACTTGACCAGACATTTTTACCAATTAATTTGTTTAGGGTATAATTTCCTGGTGGTGCTTTAAAATAACTAACACAGCCCAGACATAAAGCCTGGTGTCAATTTTAGGATTATACATGAGTTTTACCCGGGATGATATAAAGAAAAAAAAAACCTAATGCTCAAAACCCTCTAAAGAGGTAACACTCTTCCACAGGTATCTTTTGTTACTAGACTAGCTTAAAAGGTGTTTTTTAGTATCGATGCTAACATGTCCAAAAATACAATTCCCTGGAATTCCCTGGAAGAGACATCATTTCTGGGTGAGCAAATGGGGGGCTGGATGCTGTTCTTTTCATTTAAAGAGACCAGATGTGAAGTGCTTACTGCTGTAACAGCAGTGACCACAGTTGTTTCCTTCCATTTCATCTGGCAAACCCCATTTGGCTCCAAGCTCCTGGCCAGAGTAAAAACTTTACACATTGCACAGTGGATACACTCTGGTTCCTTGCTTCCATGCAGGCAGCATTTGGGAAATATTTACTTGACCACTGAAAATACACCTGGCATCATTAAACCGAGCCAGCCTGCATGTGGAGGTGTTGTCTTAAGGATCCCTGCAAGGTTGACATCTGAGTCCTCAAATTAATCTCCCAAATTAAGAAGACATGTATTTTCTATTTCTCTTCTTTGTCTTCCTGCCTTGATCATTTGAAAGTCAATATCTAGGAAAGAAAAATGTGTTCCCTAGAAAATAGATCCCAACCTAGACACTTAAAGCTAATCTAGATGTATGAAAAATAAAATATTGGTTAGCACTTCATTTGCAACACACGAGGCATGATTTCCCGGCTGCTTCTTGAACACACTGTTCCCTTTCTCCTCGACTCCCTCGCCCTCCTCCTCAGCTCACTGTCCCTGTTCCACACCTATGTTTTAGAAGTGTTTTCTGGAGAACAGAAGCCTGGCAGTTTTACAAAACGGCATGGTATGCAGGAACCCAGCTTCCTGTCTTCTGTACTAGCACTCATTTGCAGATTGTAGCGGTCCTATTAAATCCAAGAGCGCTTTGAGAATAAACATAACAAAAAACTTTCCAATAACGCGAACATGATCACACTAAAAAGTAGCTTCGTACTGGTGATGGTGGTGTCAGGAATCCTGACCAGGGCTTCCACTTCCCTGCTCTGACAACCTTTGTATTTAGTGAGTTGCAATTGGGGTTTAGGGGAGGCATATTCTATACTTGGAAATCGCCAAGTATACACCTTGCAAAATATCCGCCCTCTTCTCCCACACTTTAGAGATCATTATATGTACTAACATAAAAAAAAAAAACACCCTGACCAATCAGAATCACTCCCCCCAATTTTTATATATTTAAAGGAGGCATTGTGGAACGTCAGAAACTTGCAGCTTGGTTTTTTAATGATCCTCTCATGAGTTCTAAGCATTTTTAATTTGTGACAAGCCCACAAACCACTCTTGGTTCTCCAGCATTTAAGGTTTTGGTGTTTTGGCAATCTATGCCTATTTACCTGCTGCTATTTCCCCAGAATGGGAGTGATAACTCAATATGAAATACAGCATGTATTACTCTTGAAAAGAGGAATTTTCTATCCTTTCCTCCGTAATTGAGGTCATTCAACCACTAGGGTTCACCTGGAGTCCACACCGTGATGCACGCGTCACTCCGAGCCATTTTATCTTTTGTGCTGATAGTCAAGATCGCAACTCTAACATTGACATCAAACTCTGTCTGGGCAGATGACTAAGAGTGCTGCACAATGTAAACTTTTGACCCTCAACTTTTTGACCTGCAGTTGTAACGCACTAACCACAAAGATACACAGCTCTGAGCCTCTTCTTTAGGGGGAAGGGGCCCTCCAGATCCTAGGCAGTCCTGCTCCTACCGCTGCCTGTTGGAATTGGAGAATGGAGTGTATATTTTTGTGTATTTGTGACCCATGTTTCCTGTCAAACCAGCCTCCTAATTTTTTTTTTTTTTTAAGAACTCAGGAGCTAGATTGCTAACTGGTGATTCTGCTATCAAAGACAATTTAGGGGAGAACTAGAGAATCTTTTGAAAATAGAAGTGTAAGAAATAAGGGGGGGGCAGGGAAAGCTGGCAAAGGGGGTGGGGTGGTTTTTTGTTTTATTTAAAAATAAAGCCGCAGCCTTAATTGTTGGGAGAGTTGGCCCAGGCGGGCTGGTTGACTGTGAACTTGTACTAAAGCGTGCTCTGCTGGCGACTCCTAGGGTGTGCAGATTTATCTTCTCTGCATTTACTTAACCCGGCAGTGAACTGCATGGACGCCATTTTTTAGGCGATGACAGACTTCACCTCCAGCGAGGGCTGCTTCACAAAATCGCAATAATTACCTAATAACCTTCATAACAAATATAATTATTATTGAAAAGGCCAGTTTGTGAAGAAGGGATCTAATGGGAGAAGGACAAGATTCTTTTCAGAGAACACCAACCAAAACAAATCCGGGCTTCCCCTTCCACTTCTGGAGCTTAGGGCTGTGGATCCCTTTCCTGTTTGGGTGGGAGTCTATGCTGAACCCCCCCCCACTCCTGCCTGTTCATACATTTGTCATTGACTAGAAGGAAACCCTATTGCCCCCCTAAAAAGTCAAAGGACTCAAGATATTCTGACTTTTTTAAGGTGTGCAAGCCATGGGTAGACCCCAGCCAGAGGAGCCCAGATGCTGAAGGCGTCTTGCAAGCTGAAAGAGTTGTCTTCATCTTTAATAGCCAGTCTTTCTGCACTGTGGTTGGCTGTAATATTTTCCAAACCTCAACAAATAAACACAACTGTTTCTTGTAGAAAACTGTCTTGCTCTCTCAGAACCAGATGAAGTAGGGCAAAGTGGGAACTCACAGGAGAAAGGGGATCTTAGCATACAATCTTGTGAAATTAGACCAAGGAAACCCTAACAAACCTGTGAGTGAGTGTGCCAGAGGTTTCCTACTATAGTCATAGGAATAGATTCTCTCTGGCTTGTAGAAACAAGCAAGGCCCTGTGCATTTCTTCCACCTTCTCCTTTTACAAGAGAACACACACAGATTTCTGCCACCAGCTGAGGCTGGATGTCTTCATAAAGCCTTCAGTGGGAGAGGAGCTTTTTCTCTAAGTAAGTTCCTCTTTTTAAAAAAAAAGGGGGGGGAGACTCAAAAGAATCCACAGAAGATATAACTCATCTACAAAATGAGCAGATAACCAATCACCTTCCTAAGAATGCTTCCTATGAATATAGTAAGAAAGAAAAAATTTCCCTCTGATAACAGCCACACAGATCTGACGGGATGCTGTATTTCTTAAAGTCACTTAACTCCACGTGGGTTGACCTGCCCTCTTAAATTCTACTTAAGCCTTGTGAAGATTAAAACAGACAGAAGTAAGCAAGCTGACAACACTCATAGCCTGTATTTTTTTTTTTTTAATTTGTGGGAAAGATCCCAGGAATGTATTTGGTTGGATATGATACCATCAGCCTTTTTACCCATCTCCACACCTTAGGGTGTGGCCAGCGGGTTCAGTGGATCCTTTCTTTCTCCTAGGTGCATCCATGAACCTGCCAGCATTTTTATGACTCTTGTTTTTTTATTGTTCCTAATTTCAACCACTAAGGAATTATGCAAGCAAGATCACCAGACACATAACCAACACAGAACCACAACCCAACATTTTCTAATAACCCCAAAACGCAGAGAAACAAAACAAAGAACCCAGCATCCTCAGACATTGAATAAGAAGAATCCATTTCCATGGAAGATTGTTTCTCTAGCTCCTTCTAAGAGGTAGACACATCTTTCTGAGTGTTGAATTACCAATATTCACTTCACACAAAATAACTTCATGGATTCCTCAGCTTGCCACTATTCAGAGAAAAGTGGAATTTGTGAGAGAGTTTTGGTTTGTGTTTTTTTTTTTTTAAGTCCCAGATTTTGCTTTCTTTGGATCTCTGACTTTGGGGCTTCTGTAGATTTATGCTGAATGAAGGAGAGCTCTCATAATAATGCTTGTTGGGATTTCAAATCAACACTTTAAAATATTTCTCTTTAAGCACTTGGTAAATACCTTTACACAACTAGTACTTGAAGAAAACTACCACGCTCCAGGGAAAAAGAAGAACCCTTTTCAGTTTTTATTTATTTATTTACTTATTTTTGCTTCATTTCTAAATAGAGTTGGAAAATTTTGGCTTGGGGGAATTGGGGGAAATTCATTAGATCTCTGGTGGACACCTGCCCTGAAAAGACCCCAGGACAGGCCAGAAAGTCCTCAGTTATTTGGTGGGTTTGCCACTGAAGGACTTGGGAGGCTGAGCCCGGAGTGGAATTGTACCCAGGAAATTTGTATCTCACCTAACTTCACTCATTGGTGCAATTTTGGAGACTGTTTTGGAAAACATAGATGATGTAAATTTCCTGGGATCAAACAGAAAGCACAAATAACAAAAGAGAGGAGGAAATCTCCTACTGACAAACGACCAATTTCTTCCTAAACTAAGCTTTATGATGTGTCAAGAAAAGCAACCTCATGGCTCTGGGGGCTTTTAAGTTGGGCATTGAAGACACCTCCATTTCCCCAAAACTTTAGGCACAGTTTTAAAAGAGATAATTTGTCTGCATGGTGAAGAAGGGTACACTTCTCTGTCATCTAGGGGACCGTTTAAGTTGCCTTTGGGGGGGGGTGTCCTGTGCATAGATGTCTTATTCCTACAAAGCAGTATAGGAAAAGGAAAGAGGAGAGCAGAAGAAAGGCAAGGCGGAAGAAAAGAAAGCGCTTTCACCCCTTTCAATTAGCTTGAGGATTCAAAGACTAAAGTTAAATCCGGCCATAAAGTTTATTGCTTCAGATTCACGGGCGGGTGAGAACACTGCCAGCGAAATGAAAAGAACTAACAGGCGAACAGGGTTCAGGGCCTGGCCCCGGTGCTGGAAGTTAAGAACCTCCTATCTCCTAGGTGGGGACCCACTGTCCCCAGGATCCTGTGGGTGCTAGCAGCCTGCTCTCTGCCACACAGCCAGGGCCCCAGCCAGCTTCTACTCTCTCCAGCCAATCTGAAACCCAGCCCCAAAGGCCCCCGCCTGAATTCAGCCCTGCCAAATGTCCCTGGCCCGCGAAGACATATTGCCACAGCCCCATAAGGAATCCCGCCAGTGTCCGCCTCGGCCATTCCCGGGCCTTTCTTTCAAACTCTCCAGTTCAGTTCAGCCCTCGACTCCAGTGGCCCGCGCCCCTCAAACTCCCAGGCGCCTATCCCAGAGCTCCGCAGAGCCTGGGCCAGGCCAAGCTTGGAAGGAGAGGCAGAGGCTGCCAAGTTTTCACACAGATCCATTCTCTCTCACATACACAAAAATCATCTTTTTGCACGCAGGCGGGAGCAGCGGAAGTCATTAACATCCACGATTGTGCAGCAATTAAAGTTAGGCCTGGGGATGCGGCTCGGCCACAGGCGCTGTTCACCGCGCTGCCTCCACAAAGCTGCCTCTGGCTTTGCTAATTTGGGCAGAGGAAAAAGTTTGTCCTCCCATTTTGAATTCAAGAGACAGCTTCAGCGTTACTGAGGCAGAGAGAAAGAGCAAGCAAGAAACTTTTCAGAGTGCAAATAAACTCAAGAGGCGAGCTTACCTTAACTTGGAGGGAGCCATTTTTCAGAGAGTTTTGAGAACTTGTGGTTTGGACACTTCTGGACCTAAAATTGACAATTTGAATGACCAGGCAGCACACGTAGCCTGCAAAAGAGTCAAATGGAGTCCAGCGTCAGTGAGATTATATGTTATGTGGTATATAATGTTGGATGTCAACTCCCCAAAACCATAAAACTTACTTTAATGGCCCCACGTGACATTTTATAGCCAGTGAGCCGATCTGTCTGTGCTATGGATGATTTTACGATCTAATTCATAGACAAAACCCTATTCATTTGGCACCCAAATGTCATATAGCCGGAACTGGGGCTTATAAAGTTTACTGTTTTATAACTTTTAAAAGGAAAGACGGCATCCGTGTAAGCAGTCGGTAAATGTGCAAATCTCTAGTTGCGCCCTAGCTGCTCTGAGAAGTTTCCCAATGGAGCTAGGATTGGGGTAAGTACTTTCCATTTGTAGCAAATTAATTGTAGCAAAAGAAGCCAACTGGGTTCAGTGAGAGGAGTGGGGAAGGGGTACTGGGGTGGGTTAGTGGGCAGAGGGGTTTGGTGTCTGCAAACTGGCAAGAAGCCTCTTCAGCAAGGCCTAGGATAGATAGCCTTAGGAAAGAAGGGTCTTTATGAGTGTGGTCCACAAAGCCCTGGCTTTTCTCTTTTCTCTTCCTCTCCCTTTTGGTACCCACTAAGTTAACTTGGTTTCCTCAGAGGAGGAGAGGGTGGACTCAGGCTTTGAAACCTCCTAGAGCTTTCCCCACCTTCTTCTGACCTGGATTTTCTGATGGTTCAGAGTTAGGAAGGCTTTGAATCAGGATGTTGGTGGGAGGCCTCCAGGAACAGACAGGCTGCCCAGGTAGCCCCAGACTCACCAGCTTCCAGCACTACTGGACAGCAGAAAACAGAAAGAGCCGCTTGCTATTTGGCACAAATCAGACCAAGAGAACTTACAATAGAAAGTTTATTTTTTTGTTTCCAGTCAGTATTTTTTCCTTAAAAACAATTACAAAAAAAAAAAAAACACAAAAAACAAACCAAAAACAAAAAACAAAAGCAGATCACAGTTTGCTTAAACAGCCAGACTTGGACAATATTTGTAACTTTGTTCACAAAAACATACATCACTGAAGCTGCGCTTATAAGAGCCACTTCCAGAGATCGTGCAAAGGGTCGTACAAAAGGCACGCAGGGACACACTGCTCGGAGCCACAGTTTTCGTCACAGGGTCACTAGCCACTACACGTCGAACAAGTTAGGTTGTGTCTCATCAAGTCACCTCTACAACAGCATTAATTACACAAGGAGTATAGGTAGTTTGAATAAAAATATCTTTAACAGCTTGGAGCTATTGAGACAGGAACACTTCCACGCACATGCACAATAAACAACTCAAGTGCAACACGCAACATTGGCACTAAACAAGGTTGGAGGGGGGGTTTGTGTGTGTTTTTTTTTTCTTTTTTTTTCTTTTTTGTTTTTGTTTTAGTTACTTCAAGTAACACAGCTTGCTTCATATAAATAAGTTAAAACATCTATTTTTTTTTCAAGACAAAGCCATTCAGGACAAAGAGATGAACAGAAGCAGATCTACTTATACAGGCGCTCTAACGGCGATAAACAGGCTCATGATTAAAAGATGAATTAGGGCAACGAGAACAGGGCTTCTTCACAGAAGGAACACAGGGGGAGTTTTAGAAAGTCACCTTAGTACTGACACTACGGAGAGCTCCGCTACTACTGCTCAGTACTTTAAACGCCCAAACGCTCAGGGGCGGAAGGCCCCTCCCGCCGCGGCCATGCTCATGCTTTTCAGCTTATTATCTTTTTTCCACTTCATTCTCCGGTTTTGGAACCAGATTTTAATCTGTCTCTCGGAGAGGCAAAGAGCATGTGCTATTTCGATCCTTCTTCGGCGAGTCAGGTAGCGGTTGAAGTGGAACTCCTTCTCCAGCTCCAGGGTCTGGTAGCGCGTGTAGGCCGTCCTGGCTCTTTTGCCTTCTGGGCCACCTATGTTGTCTGCAACAGAAAGGTCAGCGGTTTAGCCACCCACTCCTCAACACCTGGGTCCCAGACTCGGTCAGGGTCCCGAGCTGGGCGAAAGGCTCAACAAGTCCTCCCTTCCTCCCTCCCCACCCACCTACCCTTCCCAAATTTCCTGCCCTCTTCCTTTCTGAAGAGAAAAACAACACGGTTTGGACTCTGGGAACAAGCGGCCCACCTGAGGCTGGAACTCTGTTTTGAAGGACAGCCCGGCTTTCCCTCGACCCTTCTTCTGCTCTTTGGCCCTGCAGGAGTTGTCCTAAGCAGGGCACTACCCTCCCACGCTGCCCATCGCCCAGAAACGCCCTTTTTTTCTGAGTTCCCGAGTGGCCTCTAGGTCACCCTCGGTTAAAGTTCCAGCCGCCGCTGGTTGCCTCCTGTTCCAGCCTGTAGGCTTGGGGCGCCCGCTGTCTTTTCCTTTGCTTTCCTTCCCTCTCCCTCTTGCCCCCAAACTTCAGAATCCCCCCTGCCCTCGTCTGGATTGTTCCCCCCAAGCCCCTTTTAGGGGGCTCTAATTAGTAACGCTGTTTCCCCAGCGCAGCCTTTCTCATAAATTATCCACCCTGACAAGCCCGATTCACGGCTCCTACTGCCATCCCTACCTCTCCATGCCCCGCTCGGCTGGCCTGACCCCCGAAGCGCGTTCCGAGGCGCTGGGGCTCCAGATAGAATTTCTTCCTCTTTTCAGCATCTCAACTTGCTCGGCCACCCCATTTCCCACCCCTTACCCCCCAGTATTTGCGAATGCAGGCTGCTGCTGCAGTATTGAGGAGGAAAGAGGAAGGCAGGGGAAAGAGACCCGCAGGGAGAGGCTCTGCGAGCTGGAGAGAGGCGAGACTAGGAGAGAGACCCGGAGAGAGGCTGCAAAGAACAAGAGGGTGACCGAGACCCGCGGCCCCACGGACGCGTGGGTCAGAAAACGGCTGGCTTTACCGTGACTAATGTGCAGCTTGCGCATCCAGGGGTAGATCTGGGGCTGGGCGGGCGGCGCCGGGCTCGGCTCGCTCTGGGCGCTCGCCTGCTCGCTGCTGGCAGGGGCGTCCTCCTCGGCCGCGGACGCCGTGCCAACCCCCTCTCTGCTGCTGATGTGGGTGCTGCCCGCGTTGGCCGAGGCGCCGCTGGAGTTGCCCAGGGAGTTTTTTCCGCCGTGGTGGCTGTCGCTGCCGGGCGAGGGGGCCACCGCCGAGCAGGGCAGCGGGTCGGGCGGAGGCGAGTGCGTGGAAGTGGCCGGCTGGCTGTACCTGGGCTCGGCGGGCGCAGCACTGGCCCCGGCCGCGTAGCTGCGGGCGCGCTCGCCAGAGCCAAAGTGGCCGGAGCCCGAACGGCCGACGCTGAGATCCATACCATTGTAGCCGTAGCCGTACCTGCCGGAGTGCATGCTCGCCGAGTCCCTGAATTGTTCGCTCACGGAACTATGATCTCCATAATTATGCAACTGGTAGTCCGGGCCATTTGGATAGCGACCGCAAAATGAGTTTACAAAATAAGAGCTCATTTGTTTTTTGATATGTGTGCTTGATTTGTGGCTCGCGGTCGTTTGTGCGTCTATAGCACCCTTGCACAATTTATGATGAATTATGGAAATGACTGGGACATGTACTCGGTTCCCTCCTACGTAGGCACCCAAATATGGGGTACGACTTCGAATCACGTGCTTTTGTTGTCCAGTCGTAAATCCTGCCTGATGACCTCTAGAGGTAAACTCGTGCACTAATGGGGGAGTTGGGTGGAGGCGAGAGGGGTGGTGCGCGCGCCCTGGGCGCGTGCCCGCCACCCGCCGCCGCCGTTCAGTCGGACTCGAGCGCCACCCTCTGGAGGCAGGGCGCATCACTTCGCTTCCGACCTCGGGCTGCAAGGGCCGGGGTCGAATTGAGGTTACAGCCCATTATGGCAAAATTATTGCATTTCCCTCGCAGTTCCATTAGGATGTACCAATTGTGAGGCCGTCAGCTGCCGATCGCACGCCCGGCGAGGATACAGAGGATTAGGGGGAGGTGGCGACTTGGAATTATTTACAACAACTTTATTTCCCCGGCTTTGTAGCCCCTCTTATTTTTGTGTCGAGGTTGGGGTCGGTTCTGCCCGGTCGGCCGGCAGCTGTGAATTTTGAAAACACAGATATCACCTTCGGGGAAGGGAAGACCATTTAGCCAATTGAAGAAATAAATCCTGCCCACAGTAGCAGCCACAATTACGGCTCTGTTTTTGTGAACGCATGAAGGACAGTGTCCCTGCCGCTCTTAAACCACAGGCGTCTATTAAAGACAGCTTTTGTGTAGTGTTTCTCCGAGGCGAGGTCAAATTCCATACACTCGTATAACCGGACTCGATTTTTCTTCCATGTAAATATGTTTTTCGTGTCATTAGTTTGCTATCTGATTTGCTTATTTATCCAGCCTGGAGTATCTCCACCTCTGGTCCGATTCCTCCAGCCTGGCCCCAGGTAGCACGGTTCTTGGTGAACCCAGAGAGTGGGCCTTGGTTCCCCGTAGCCTCAGAGGCTTCTTGAAACTTGGGAATCCATGAGTAGAGCTATTGGGGTCTCTCTTAGACCTCCAGGAGCAAATTGCGGGAACGGATGGAATCATTTCGTGGCAGTGCCTAGTATCTCCGTAGTTATTTTCCTTGGCTCCGAAAGACGAAAGTAAATCGCAAATGTAGCTGAGAGGTGAGCAGACTCTCCTTACTAGAGGCCTGGCATCACAGGCGTCCCTGGCACATTTGGTAACCAAGACTCTTGCAGCTCCCATGATGCTGAGCTCCCTCTTTGGGTCCTGAGAGCTGCTAGGTGGCGGCGCCCGCGCTGTACGAGGTTGGGAGTGGGAATCGGGAGCTGGGAGCCCGAGGGTGCCTAGTCGCTCCCAAGGCTGTAATGATCCACTCGTGCCCAGGTTGGCTTGCCTCGGCTGAGACTGCTGCTCTCCCACTGACGGTTCGGCGCCGACAGAGAGACTTGGTTCTGTTGGGGAAGAGGGGAGTTCCCCATTGTTCCTCCGGCTTCTTGTTTAGGGGCATCCCGAGAGGCCGCTACAGGGCTGGGGCCCAGCTCTTAGGCCCTTTCTTTCCAGTAGCCAGAGCCGATTTGGCGAGACCCTTCAGGATTTGATGAGGAGGGACCAAGGCGGAAAAGCCCAGACACTAAACCGGGCACTGCCTGGGGCTCTTTCTTGCCGCAACAACCCTACAGACTCCCTGAGTCTGTAGCTCAGGGAATGCAGATGCGCTAACACGGCAGCAGGGCCAATTCTGGGTGCACTCCCAGGCTGGCTGGGGTAGCCTTGGGGAGAGAATGTGTGTGTGTGTGTGTGTGTGAGTGTGTGTGTGTGTGTATACAGTGCGTCTGCCCCACAGTTGACATTGGGTGTGTGGGGTTTTGTTTGTTTGTTTTCTGTAATAAATAAAAGCGCAGACGCTTGCAAAGCTTTGCTTTAGACTTCCCTAAGCTGCGGAAGCACCCGGGTGGCAGCAGGCTGGAAGAAAACTTGGGGAGCAGGCAAGGGCACCAGGAGGCAAAGCCAATAGAGGTTACAACGCTGGCCTGGTCCCTGCCCTAGAGTCTACTCGCCCGCCTTGGCCTCAGAGTCTTCCCCGCTGGGCTGCGTAGAATTGATGAGTTTATTTTCCTTTTTCCACTTCATGCGCCGATTCTGGAACCAGATCTTGATCTGGCGCTCGGTGAGGCAGAGCGCGTTGGCGATCTCGATGCGGCGCCGCCGAGTCAGGTAGCGGTTGAAGTGGAATTCCTTCTCCAGCTCCAGCGTCTGGTAGCGCGTGTAGGTCTGGCGGCCTCTGCGCCCGTGACTCCCGTACACCGCACCTGCAGGCGAAAATGCGGTGCGTGTAAGCGAGGCCAAACCAATGCACCCTGTGTGCCTCCCGCCAGCAATCTCTAAGCTGGAAACCACCCTACATCCATCCCAGCTTCTCACACCACAACCGAGGGCAAAAAGCCGGCTGGATGGCAAAGATTATTTCATACCAAGCGAGATGTTTTTCGCCTAAAAACGACTTGAAGTGGGAAGTTACTGCTTTTGACAAACGTGGTTTGTAAGAAAGCCATTAGAAGCGAAGAAATAGCGTGGGCATTCTTAATTTGAGGTGCCAAAGTCACTTTTTCAAGGGAGTGTAGCATGTATTTGTGGGGTGGAGTGGGGATCCTGGGAGCAAGTATGGAAACTGAATTCTCGCATTGGTGTCTGTGAACGATGCTTTTGAGGCTCCCCATGTCAGACCTCATGTATTTTTGGAAAGTTGACTATGACCAGCCTTCTCAAATCTTTGCATATTGTCTGGCAAGTTATGTGATCCATCCCAAAATACACTCCACTGGGGACAGTGAGTTTTAAAGCAACAACACTGTAAGTCTTAAAGTCCCCACTAGGCTCTGTCCTGCTCCAAGGAGAAAGAGTCCTCCTTGTGGAATATTTGAAAACCTGGGGCAAAGAGATGGTGCTATGGGTGAGATGGTGGGGTCCTGTCAGTGTAGGGCTGTGTTGGGCTGTCTGGATGCCAGAGGTACCCAAAGGTGAGAGAACTCACTCCCAAACCAGGTGTGAGGATCAGACAGGGTCTCAGGAGGAGACAGAAGTTGGCTAAGCATGGGAAGTTGAGTGAAAGGTAAAAGAGAGGAGAGAGAGAGAGAGAGAATGGATAATCTGAGACAGTGGCCCTCCAAAGCCTTGGTGGTCAGAGAGGTCAGATGAGAAACCCAGGCCTCCTCTGCCAGCTTGGGCTTCTATACTCCTGAAGGGCAGGAAAGGGGGGAGGGAGGTGAAGGGGTTTGTCTATGGTCCCTTCTGGAGGCCCTCTCTGCTTGGGAAGTTGAGGGTTGTTACAAGGGTGCAGACAAGAGGGCTTTCTCTTCTCTATCAGCTTTCCTTTCTGCTGTTGCCCCTGGTGCAGGTCTCATATAGCTTGGCAGTGAGTCCCTCACCCTCCCCTAAAGTGTCACCTTACATGGCTCTCATGGCCCTGTCTTTCCTCTGGCTGGGCCTGATTGATCCATTGGGAATGTTTGGATAGTTGTTTTTTTTTTTTTTAATTTTCTTTAAAAAGAGAGAGAGAAGGAAACTTTGTCCATTCTTTCCTCCATCCTTACTATTCTATCTCCTTCCTTCCTTCCTTTCTTCCTTCTTTCCTTCCTTCTTTCCTTCCTTCCTTCCTTCCTTCCTTCCTTTTTTTCCTTCCTTGTCTCCCTGCAGCTTTTCCTTCTCCCCACACTACCTGGGGTGGGGGAGCAGGGAAATGTCTTACCCGCACAGGAATTCATCCGCTGCATCCAGGGGTAAACAGGGCTCGTGTACTTCCGGTCGGTGCCTTCCTCATGGAGGGCTTTGCCCTGCAAGCTGCTGCTGTCAGGTTTGTACTGCTGCTCGGGAGAAAAGTGCAGGTAGTCCCCGGGGCCCCTCTGCTTGGTATTGCCCGAGGGTGAGGCGCCACTGAGGTCCTTATCAGAATAGAAACATGAGGCCCCGTACTCGTATGATGCCCGGTTGCAGGCCAGGACCGAGTTGGACTGTTGGTAGAAGCAAGGTGAGGTGTACGTCTTGTCCGGAAGACTCGACGCCCCGTAAGAGGCCGGGAAGGGCCTCAGCGCATCATAGCCGGCCGGATAGAGGGGCAGCTGGCCTAGGAAGGAGTCCTGGCCGCTGGGCAGGCTCCCAGGGAAAGTGGGATTCACAAAATAGGAACTCATTTGCGCGCCCCTCTGCAGGACTGTGATTTGTTGTGTATTAGTACATCTGGCTATAACTATTAGTAGTCATCGAACTGGTTTGTTTCTGGATGGCCGAACGCCAAAAGCGACAGCAGCAAATCGCACCAGCTGACGCAGCGGCGGCCAATGGGAGCGAGCGCCGGAGCCCGCTCCCCGGGGACCGCGGCGACCGAGGCAGCAAAGTTACAAACAGCCCCCAGCCCGCCCGCCCGCCCGCCGCCCGCCCGGCAGATTAATGGGCGCACACAGCCAGCCGGCCCCGCTCTCCCCCACACGCCCCTGAACGCCAGCGACGGGCACGACCCGGGCAGGGATGTGCAAATCAGAGCGGAGTAGAGGCACTGGTGCCCAGGTCAATGAGAAGGCCCCACTAGGCCTGCTCTTTCCTTTTCCCTTTTTGCCTTGTTGGGCTTGCTGGTTTCCCCCTCCAAACAGGAAACCTGACAAGCCTGAGCCAGGAAGAGCAGTAAAAAGGATGGCTTTGCTTTCCAGTGCCTTCTGGTTCTTGAGTCCCAGGTTGGTCCTGAGTCCCCCCCCCTCTCCTTGTGCTCCCTTAATCGTCGGTGTGGATTCTTGCGCTGAAGAGGGGGTTCTGAGGAGCCAGGCCTTCAGCCTTAGCTTTTCAGCCCTGTGCTTTAGGGATATTTGCCGGACTTATCCCCTCTCATTCTTACTAGAGGCTGGGCCTTACTGCCAAAAGCTCAAGGATCACCCCTCACTGACCAGGCCCAGGCCAAAGGCAGAGCTTTCCTGCAGCCCGTTCTTCTCAGTACCACACTCCATATTTGACTCGCCTGCAATGGCCCGTGCCTGCGTGGGCTTCATTAAAGCAAGCACCTAAGCCGGCTGTGCACCGCACCCTGTCTTTGAACCCAGAGAAAGGAAAGGCTAACACCCATGGTTTCAACAAGAAATGGCCGGGGGATTATGTTTGTGAGTCATCCATAGGACTTAACTCCCCTCACCCAGCTTCCCAGGATTCCCCTAAGCTTCTGGAACTGCTCAGAGCAGGGACAGATAGAAATCCATATGCAGTCTCCCCCTCAGTACCATTTCAGAAACAGGAGCACCGCAGGGCCCCTGGTTGAGCAGGGCACCGAGTGCAGCTCCTGGAGCCCAAGCTTCGCACAAGATAATTAATGGGCTTGGTTTCTGGGTAGGGATAGTATGTCATTGATGGGCACAGTGGCCTGGCATACCCACTTGTCCCTACCTCTCCACCCCCAAACTATTGCTGTTTCAGTAGCTCCGAAACCAGAATAGTCTTGTCATCCTGTGGCTAGCTCCAGAATCCTGAATTGCCTTGACCATCGGCCCAGGTCTGGAGGTCCCCAGATAGGACCTGCAAAGCCTGCCTTGAGCTTGCCTGCACAATCAACGGGATGTTGATTGGATGGCATTTTCACGACTGTGTTTGTAGAGCTTGTAAAAGCCCTTAAAATTAGCTCTAAAACCTCCAATTCTGAGGACGTCAAAGAAACTATTTACAAGATTTGGTTGGGATTCAGGGGGTTGTTTGTAAGAACTGTAAGACCCTGACCTATGCTGACTGATAGGGTGCAGGCTTGGCTGGAGGTGAGAACTGGCAATGATCCCGCGAGTATCTGGTAACTTCCTTAATCTCCTACTTGCTTTTTCGATTTTCCCCCCTGACCTTCCTCCCTCCGAAAAGGGAAAAAAAAATGGAAAAGGACTTGGCTAAGGTCAGCCTCCAGAGAGCCTATGCAGGTACCCAGAAAGAAGCCTGTGCCAGAAACCGTGTTGGGTCTAACGTCTTTATCCCTCCAACACAAGAAAGTTTTTCCTTTGCATATAAACAAGAGTTATCCAGGAGGGGCTAAAATTTAGCGTTTCTCACAGAGAAGATGCAATATGTGAAAAATGAAACTCAGAAGAAAAAAAAAGGGAGTTTTCTTAAAAAGCTGTGTTCGAAGAAAATAAGTTTGAGTTATTGGTTCTTAAACAAAAAGAAATCAGATAACAATTATTTCAATCAATATTATTTGAAGCAAAAATAGCCTTCTTGCAGGTGTTAATTATCTGCATTTATCATTGCTTTTTCATTCTTCCATGTCCCACACAGGGTTGGAGCTGGTGACAGTTTACCACCATTATTGTTATGCTTTGACCTAGATTCTAGATTTTTCATTGTCTCAGCTGATAAGAGAATTTGATTTCTCAGCTAGGAGCCAGGAGATGTATTTCTAGCTTCTGTAAACATTACGATTGAAAACAATATTAAATTGAAATCTTTATGTGTAAGCCAAGGCTAGTTTATATTTGAGTTGGTGGTCGATCTATTTATTCTTCCGTATATATTTATGTATATAGAAGGGTATAACGAGAGAGGGGGGGAAGGAGGGAGGGAAGGAGGGAGGGAGAGGGAGAGAAAATGAGGCCTGACTTAGTGGAGAACAGGAACTCCACACCCTCCTCAATAGCCTCTCCTGAGATGCTGCGAATGACCCCCAGGACTCTCTGCTAGGTCAAACCCACACAGAAAACTTACCTTTCATCTTCTCTTCAAAGGAGACTGGAAGGCAGAAGGCAGTGGAGTCACACGGTTTGCCCACGCCCTGGGCTGCCCACTGAGCCCCTCTACTTCTGCCAAGCCGGAGCCTGGCCTGCAGGTGTATGAGAGGACCTCGAAGGTCCATCCCTCCATCCAGCCAAATCGTTAGCCCAGAACCCAAAGCACACAGGTGTCGCCTCTGCCAGTCACAGGCCCTCTCCTGGAGCCGCCTTCCATGCCATAGCCAATCCTCAGGGCCAGCCAGGCCAACAGGCCTCAGAACTACAATTGGTCTCTCCGATGTCAGAATCTCAGAGCCAACGCGTTCCCCAACTGGTGTGCGACCCCAGGGCGCCACTGGGACGCGCAGTTTGGACAGAAGCAGCCATGACCGGCCAGGCGGCCTGTACAACCAGTCTCCATGGTGCTGGGTTGGGGACGAGGGAAAGACCCGAGTCTATTCCGGCGGCTGAGGTTTCTGTCAGGGGTAGCCGAAGCAGGGAGGTTTCACAGCCAAACAGACTCTGGGAGACTGCCCCGCAGGTCCCCTTTTGTCCCCCCTCCCCCTTCCCCTGCTTCTGGGGAATCTCTGAGGGGCCCGTACAGCAGTCGCGCCAGGCTCGAAGAGGCGGGCCGCCGCCGGCGCCGGTCCCAGCGACAGCCACAGCGTGGCAGCAGCGAGCTCTCAGCTCCATCGCAATAAATAATCCGCCCGCGGCAGCCGCAGTCAGGCAGCCAGCGGCCCTAGGAGGCAAACGCGGCGCTTTCTCTGCCCCGGCCCCGGGCGCACCCACAGCGCTGTCCGGCGAATGTCCCAAGCATCTCCTTGTCCTTCTCAATTGTCTCGAGATGCTATCTCGAGATAGGGAAAAAAACAAAACAAAACACAACAACAAACGACCCAAAGCCAAATAAACAAAAAGAACTATAGACCAGAACCTCGCGAATGATTCTTGTTTCGCTCTGTCTCCCCGGGGCAAATCTGGACCGGGTCAGATGAGCTTTTAGGCCCAGACACCACGGCTGGAGCCATCGCGCAAGTCAAAGCCGCCGCCGCCGGGCCAGCAGCACTCAGTACCGCCTCGTGGCTAGCTGTAGTCCTTTCCCTGGTGGCTTGGGAGGTGGGGGACCTTGGACAGTCTGCCACTGTCCTTAGGAGGGTTGGGCCTGTGATCCTGATCCTGCCATTATCCAGATTCTGTTTTGAAACCTTCCTTCAGAAACCTTAGATGTGCCCCCCTCCCACGCCAACATTACAGTCCTCTGCACCGACACATTCCCTAGTAGCACCCTATTAACTGGATTCTCTCCTCCAACACAGAATTCCACACATGCACCTAGCCCCTTTCCCAGGGCTCCAGACGTCACTCTGACCGGAAAACAGGGCAAACGAAGCAGGCAATCAGCAGAGAACTCTAAATTAGTAAGTTTTGGTTTGCTTGTTTTCTCTGTCCACCTTTCTCTCGGAGACAGCCCCACCGGAGAGAACAGTATACCCAAGAAGCTAATAAAACGTCTGCGGGCTTACTCGCTTTGCTCTCCTCTTTGCCCAAGGACCCAGGTCGGGAACTATCTCTGGCTACTGGGGAACTCGGTTGAATCAACTGGGTCATGAATGAAATAATCCAAAACCCAGAGGCTGATAGGGAACAGTAGAATGCCAGATGACTTCCTTTGGGGCTTCCGGGGGGGTCACCGGGGAAGAGGGAGTGAAGACCCGAGCTCTACTGCTGGGTGCCAGGGCGCTGTGCCACAGGGGGAAGGCTCATCTGCCTTGAGCTGGAGGGGGGAGTGATGTCGGTGGTGGATGAGAGTGAGTGATGTGTTTGGACTGTGGTGTGTATCCGGCTGAGTGTGAAGGGTCAGTACCGATGAGGGTGAGCAATGCCCCCTTTCCAAGTCTCTCTCTTTGGGTGCCCTCTCCTCTCCCACCACGGTGGCATCCTCACCCACCTTTGCCCTGTTTCCTTCCCACATGTCTCACCTTCAGACCGCGGCTCTCAGAAGCTCCTGCCTCTCTGACAGCTGCCGTTTCAGCAGCCCAGGAGACGAATTATCCTCCTTCCTGATGCCAGAGGACGCAGGAAATTAGCCAGGTTGTGAGTTGCAAAGCGGAGGCTGCTGCTCCAGGAACTGGACGCGCCCCACCTCCAGCGGCTGCGGACAGCCTGGGCCTGGCAGCCGCTTCCCCTCGCTCGCCATCGCTGGACAAAGCACAGCCCAGGCAGGCTGGGAAGGCAGAGCTCCGAAGCACGCAGGATGGAGCGGAGCAAAAGAATGCGGCTCTATTCTCGCAAGGGAAATTATAAAAAAGTTCATGTTCACGGTTCCTATCCACATGACCGACAGCGGCCAATGGAAGGGCCGAACAACTCATAAAGTTGTATTGCAAAGTTGTAAATTTTCATAAACAACAACGGATTTATGACCCTTTCCCCATCACTAAGAGGAGGCAGCTCTTACACCGGCGCCATCTTACCACTGAGGCCGTCCCGACTTAGGGCTGCAGGTTTTACAGACCCTTTTAGGTCTGATTTTATCAAAAGAGTCCTAAGAAGCTGGTCCAACCCAGCCCGGAGATAAGAATGGAGATCTTTGCGAGCCAGGCTCGGGATGCTCTAAGCTACTTCCACAGCCTCTCGCCCATGGCCCCTCGCCGCTCGCCCCTTCCCCAGCCACAGTCCTCAGCAACAGGACTTGCCTAGGTTGCGGAAGTCTGGTCTGAGGCCCATGGCGGTCCCATAACACCTCCGCTGCAGTGCTGGGCCCTGGGGCATCCTCACCTCTACTGAAGGCTAAGTGGGGGAGCTGCGACAGAGACCCTGAATTCCGTTTCCTACCCTGGGGCTGGACTCAGGGCGCATGCGGAATCCGGCATCAGTTTGAGGGTAGGTAATGCCCTCTTAGAGCTCTGTCTACACCTTTAGAGGAAAGGTTAAATTTGGAGTTCGTTCATGGAATTTGTGGAAGTTTGGGAGGCTATAGACCGAATATACTGTATTAACAAATAGTCTGTTTTCAATGGATCTAGATATTCGTGCACACACAATAGCCAGACAAAAACATCTGCAAAGAGCAAGGCACACACACAGTCATAGACGCAGAGAAATGCATGCATGGACACAGGGAAAATGTGCCAATTGTGGACACAAAACCCCACACATGCAATTATAGATGTGGAAAATGTTGACACACAACACAGATACACACACATTATGAATGTGGAAATGTACACAATTATGAAAACTATAAGCAACCACACACAGAAATAGAAGCACACTTATCCATACAAATCTTCACATAAAATCTATGAAAAAAGACACCTGCCACATTGATACACGAATATCAAAAACTTGGGTTCAAGGACAGCTCCTCCTTGTTTGCTTCCCCTTGTCCCTTTGGCCTACAGCCAGGGCATGCCCTTCTACTATGGCCCACCTCCCCTTGCCCCAAGACCCTCTGGATAAAGCAGTCCGTGTTTCTTTGTCACCAAGCATCTTTATTATTACATAAAACATAGGTAACTGGGCTGGGAAGCATGCCTTCCCTGAACCCCAGGTTGGGTCTAAGGGGGACATGAGACAACACAGGAGATGATGGGCACTGGGGTGGGTATTGAAACTCCCCCACCCACTACAGAATTAGTTCAATACAACACACCATGCTACAAAGTCACCCCCATTAAAACATCCTCCCAAGTCAAGACATTCCTTTAAAAACGAGCTCCAAGATTATAGAAATAAAAAGGAAAAAAATGGTTCAAATATACAGTATTTGTCCTTGTAGGAAAAGTCAGGGTATACATATTTGACATGGCTGAACAGTTAGGACACAAAAGCAAGGGCTAAGGTAGTGAGACTAGGGACATCTCCTTAGTCCCACAGAGTTTAAGCTATTCCAGAGGTCTGCGGCCAGTTCAGGAATGCTCCCCTCTAGAAGTAGGGGTAATGGCTCTGAACTTGAGGTGCCAAAGCCAGAGAAAGAGGGGTTCTAGGTTGCAGCACTTGGGATGCTTTGGAATAAATATATTATTTTTTTTCAATTTAAATAGAAGCCAATGCCCTGGTCTCTGAACCTCATTGCCCTGTCAGTGAAGCCTCAGTGACCCCAAAGACTGTCAGCTAGAAGCATCAAGGCCTGGCCTGGGAGGGGTGGGCACCTAGCAGGCAAGCTAACCAGCACAGAATAGGTAGTTTAGGGCTAGTAGGTAGTACTCATCATGTTTTTGCAGGTATGGGGGGAGCAGGTGCTGGGTGTCTGCCAGTGTTGGGATGTGGAGGGGGCTTCTTAGAAGTGGTGGCCCACTGGGGCTGGGCCCATAGGTAGTTTGGGGGTGCCTCTCAAGGAGGCCTGTGCTAGGTAGTATTTTGGCTGTGCCAGCACACAATACTGGCTCAGGATTGGGGATATCTACTGGGGTCCTCAGAGACAGAGAGGGTCCCCAAGGTAGCCTAATCTCCCTGGGAGCTAGAGTTGGTGGTGGAGTGGGTGGGATGAGGGTGGGGACTGCTTTCCTTTTTTTCTTTCTCTTTCTTTTTCATTTCTTTCTTTTTTTTTTACACTTTATTTCCCCCCATTTTTTTGTCAATAAAATCAGCGAGTCTCTTAAAGATGCTTTTCCGACTGTCCTGTACAGCCAGGGATCTGTGTCTGTCCCTTTATTCCTCTTCTTCCTCTTCCTCCTCCTCTTCCTCCTCGTCCTCCTCATCTGCCTTGTCAGCAGCAGCCGTGGAGACCGAAGGCACCGTATCTTCAGGAGCGGCAGTGGGCGCCTGGCCATCATCTTTATGCTCTTTCTTCCACTTCATGCGCCGATTCTGGAACCAGATCTTGATCTGGCGCTCGGTGAGGCAGAGCGCGTGAGCGATCTCGATGCGGCGCCGCCGAGTCAGGTAGCGGTTGAAGTGGAATTCCTTCTCCAGCTCCAGCGTCTGGTAGCGTGTGTAGGTCTGGCGTCCCCGCTTCCGATCCGGTCCTGAGAGCAGAAATTTGGACACATAGACAAACAGACAAGCAGACTGGGATGTGGACAGAAGAGTGCTTTAGTCAGGCCCGCTGTCCAAGAGCCTGTACCTTCCACCCTGCGCAGGCCACATAACCCCATCATCCCCCATTGAGCTGGGGGAGGAGAAGTGTGAGCGGAAGACCCCTTCTCCGGCTTTGGTGCTAGGCAAGCGAGCGCGTCTGTGAAGAGCCTTAGAACAGAATTCCAACTTTACAACCGGCCAGCCTTTCCAGCCGGCTACGTTTCCACAATGTCCTGCTTCCCCCTGACAAAGGGAAATTGTAAATATAGAGTGTGCCAAGTGGGAGACTCTGCATTTTTGCCATTCAAAGGCAAGCCCAGCCCAGCCGCTCCCCAGCCATACTACACAAGTGGGCGACCCTCCTCAACAGCCCCATCCACAGGACCTTCCTTTGGCGTTCCCACCCTCTGTCCCTTTCGCTCCAGGCCGGGTATGGAAATGGCCTCTGACACAGGGGTGGTTGAGGGATCCCGGAGGTCTTAGCTCTCCTTGCCTTTGAGAAAGAAATCCAGGCCAAAAGAAAGGGGGGGGGGAGAAGAGTCAAGAAAGGAATGGGGGACTGGAAAGAGGGTGATAGAAGGAGAGAGGTTGAGAGAGAGGAAAAGAGAGGGAGAAGAAGAAGGGGGAGAAGGGGGAGAGGGAGAATATGAGATCGGGAATAGCAGAGAAACTTATTGTAAAAATTCCAAGGCAAATGGAGTTAAATAAATTTACGAGGATCGAACCCATTAATTGGGCCATAAAAAGTTTTATGAGCCTCATTTACATACAATGCTACGGGTCTCTCCACGCAATGGCGCCTCGGCTCTAATTAAAACCAGAAAGGCAGTGCCACCGGGAGTTGGCTGGGGCTGACGGCTGGAAGCCGCCGATCTGGGCTCTCTCGACACCACCCCCCCGCGTCCCGCGCCCCGCGCCCCGCGCCCGCACCCCCGCTACGCCCGCACGCCGACCCCGCGGGCCACTGTGCCTACCTGAACTGCGCATCCAGGGGTAGATGCGGAAACTGGCCTCGGCCGGACCGTGCAGCACGCCCTCGTCTGCCTTGTCGCAGGCGCCTTTGGCGAGGTCACTGCAGAGCCCGGGGATGTTTTGGTCGTAGGAGGCGCAGGGCAGGTTGTAGGCGTCCGCGCCCAGGCCGTAGCCCGACGCGAAAGGGCTCTGATACAGGGGGCTGTTGACATTGTACAAGCCCGGCACGGTGGAGGCGAAGGCGCCGGCGCCCGGCCCGTAGCCGCTTCTCTGCGAGTTGGGTGCAAAGGAGCAAGAAGTGGGCTCGGCATTTTGGAAGAGAGAAGCCCCCGCCGTATATTTGCTAAAAAGCGCGTTCACATAATACGAAGAACTCATAATTTTGACCTGTGATTTGTTGTCCGGCGGCTTTCGGTGTCGGTTTTACGAGGTAGCGTGATATATGATAACATTACACCCCCAGATTTACACCAAACCCCATTTTCTTTTGGACGGAGCTCGCCGCGGCACGTGACCGCCCACATGACCGCCTCCGCCAATCTCAGCAGCCCTCACAGGTGGTCTCGCGCCGCGGGCCGCCGGCCGCCTAGAATGGAAGGGGAAGAGGCTCAAATGCGCGGCCCACGCGGCGGCCCGCGGCCCGCCGGCCCCCGGGGCGCCCGACGCCCCAACACCCCCGGGGCTCCCTGAGAGCCCGTCCCCGGGTCCGGAGCCTGCGGACGCCTGGCAGAGTTCGCCCCCCACGACCACTTATACCTATTTCTGAACCCCAGATCCAGAGTGTGGACTCCCCCTGCCTGCGTCCTCTCTGCTGACCCAAGCTCCTGGACGGTCTCTGCAACCTGTCGGCCCCCGCACCGTCTGGAGCGAAAGATCTCCTCGCCCACCTCTCCCTAACATTTAAAGCCGGATTTGACGCTCTGGTGCAAACTCCGCAGGCGCAGCGGAATCCTCTAGCTGAGCCGGCGAGAACTCTGCCGCAAACTGGAGCCATGTGGTTCGAATAAAGTCAACGTCTCCCAGCTTCCTTTCTTTAATCGGCGGCGCACTGTTTATCCGCCCTAAAGGAAGCAGTGAAATATTTATCTATTAATGAGCCTCATTTGCCAACAGATTTATTAACACGCGATTCCCTTTCCTCCTCCGGGACTCCGCCGTCCTGCAGTCCCCTCTGCCTTAGCTCCTGGGCACCTGGCTGGCCGGCAGCAAGCCAATAGATGGCTCAACACCCCCCTTTGTCCTTCCCACAACCCCTGGTTACCCCTGAATCGCGGGAAACTGGGACATCCTCCCGCAGCTTGGTCCACAGTGTTCTCAACACATCCTCCATACTGAGAGGTTTCTGAGCTCTCAGCCTAGCTGCTGCAGGACCTCCTCCACCTTGTGGGCTGAGGAACTTTTAGACTTTTAGAGCTGATTTAAGAGAGGAGATCTTAGGGACTGGGGGCTATAGCCCACCGTGGAACCCCAGTTCTTTAGGAGGCAATAAAAGCAAACCAGGGAGTCCTCTCAAGAGCCATCCGATCCTGCAGCTTTACCTTTCTTCGCACTGGCTCACAAACATAAACAGTCGCATTTGCCCACAGATATCCACCCATCCTGGGGGCCTACCTCCCCGGGCTTCAGACCCCCACTGCAGTGATGGGTCAGATGAAGACCCTGCTGCCCAATACTCTCTGGAGGATATTTGGGTGAACTCTTTCCCTAAACGCCTCATAAACTGCCCAGCCCGTACTGGAAGACTGGCCACCTTTTACTGCTCAGCTCGATTGCACATCATAAACCCGACTTCACAATGGAATTACCCCGGAAATTCTTCTCTAAATTATAGAGTTTGGTTCCTGGTTGTACAAAGCACCTTCTTATCACTTTTAGTGGGTCCAGGCAGCCCCTTGTTCACCGCATCCTCTCAGGGGGTCTCGGGAGCACAAAAGACAGAAGGATGGTTCAAATCCCGCTGCAATGGAGCCCCAGCACCCACCAAGGAAAGGGCTTAGGCTTCGGTGGAGAGAGGAAGGCAGGTGGGAGCTAGGCAGTCTCCCCCCCAACCCAACCCCAGAGCATAGGGACCCTGGGGCGGCAATATCCGGGATCCCCTTTATGGTGGATCAGGATAGGAAACAGAGGAGGAAAAACAGGAAAGGGGGAAAATATAACAGCGTCTTCTAACACAGAAATACAATTCTAAAAGAGTTAAAGGAAGACGAAACAAAATAAAAGGAGGCTAGGAGATCAAAGAGGTGAAATTAGATGGCTTTAGACCAATAAATTGTTCCTGGGGTGACACAGCGCAAGGCGCAAAGTGAAAGACTAGGCAGGCCACGGCGTTCTGTCTAGACTCAGGCGACTGGAGCAGTACAGAGCCACGATGTTTAAAGTGGAACTTTCCTTTAGAAGGAGACCTGGCAACCAGAGTACAGGGCAGAAAAAAAAAAAATCACACCTACACCGTAGGAAGGTCGTCTGGATTTGGCCCAGGCACTACCAAGCACCAAGCGAGTCTAGGCAAGAAGCTCTGTCCCAGTTTGCCACGGCCAAATAGGGTCCAATTCTGCTTTCAAGGCCTTGGCACTTCAGGGCGCAAGTCTTCTATCTGGGCAGGATCCCTGGGTCACTGAAAGCTTCCCTTCGTTTCTGGGTCTCTCTTCCCTGGCTAGACTTGACAACAAAAAGTCTAGACAAAATCAGACTCTCAATAAGGCCTATTTAACGACGTGTTGTTCTCTGGCCATTGGCTCGCTACTCATTTGGTGGAAATGTTTCTATCATGCGTGATAATATTCACATACTATTTAACCCAGGCCTTGGAGCAGATACCATATAAGCCAGATTTTAATCTGTGGAGCTATTTAAATAAATACTTCTCACCGCTTTCTTGGAGTTAGTTTTCAAATCTACTGTCAGGGTTTTTTTTTTTTTTTCCCCCTCTGTTTCCTGTCGCCAAATAGCCCCCAAGGCTTAAATCTAGGTTTAAAATGTAAACCCAGCCCTTGAAGCGAATGGTGCCTTCTAGAGAATCGGTGGTTCAGTATTTGGGGTCTTTAAAGGTTTCTATTTAAAGGTTTCCTCCCCTGCAGGATTCAGCTACTAGGCTTTGAGTCTGTCCCCCACCTGGTGACAGGCTCCTGGCTTGGATGCAGGTACCAATTCCTCCCCGAAGCGAACAAACACTCTCTTCCTTGCCAGGTCTTGCCTGGGCGAAGGAAGCCTCTCAAGCAGCTAGCAAAATACCAGCCTCCAGTCGGCCAAGGGCAAAGGAGTCCGCCGAGCTAGGCAGTCCCCAGGCCTCTGAGACCCTGGAGGCCTGCAACTACCTGGGGCCTCTGTGATCTGAGGAGAGAAGAGGCTGCGGCCAACCCATGACTTTCACTGTTAGGAAAATGGAGTTTTCTATCTGTGCCTACTGGTCAGCTATTTTGCCACATATTTGCAGTTACATAAATAGAGATTTCTGAGGATGGAGATAGGCTAGCACGGATGACTGTCCAGCAAGCTACAAAAACCCTTCTTACAATCAGAGGCTGTGATGTACCCCTTGTTACATACGGAAATACAACGATGATGTGTGCTAGTAATGCTCACGTATATACGAAGTTTTGTTTTTCTTTTAAGAGTAGGAGGAAGACAGAGAGAGGGAGACCCAGGAGAGATGTCAGCCAAAATCGAGTCCCTAGTTTTACAGCGTGTTCAGCACGGAGATGCGAGTCATAAACATTTTGTGGGCTTGGCAGAGACTATTACGACCCAAATAAACGCACAACACAGCCTATATTCACGGCGCTCCGAAGTGTTCGTTCTATGAAAGCTCTTGTGTTTTCTTTCCGAAACCATTCTACAGCAGGGGCCTGATCGTCACACTGTGGCCGCATTTGCTCCGGAGTGTGTCCCCACTATCTAGCATTAAAAGTAGTTTGGGAATGGGTTGGGGAATTTTTTGCTTCTAGTCTCCTCAACCAGCGATGGCGACGCCAGAGTAGCCTTGGCACTTCAATGCCAAAGTAATACTACCAGCCAGAGAAGCAAGAACGACTTCAACCACGTGAATACCAATTCTGGAGCTTGGATGTTATTCTATTTATTTAAACGTATCATCTATTTTCGATCAACCTAACAATTCCTATTCTGTGCCCCGAGTTAACCCAGTGTGGCCAAATTCCCGGCAAGGACTACACTAGACAGCCACTAAGGATGGCTTTATACAATTTTCAGTCGCCTGATTTTAAGGTCAGGTATTCAAACCGGCTGAGTTCCGATGTCTGGGCTCTCTCATTCTGATGCTGGCTTGCTAGGTCCGATATTCGGCCCTGAACCGGGGTGCGGGTTTCGGGGCCTCGAGAGTCTGCAGAATCGTGGCCATGGGGTACGTTCTCTGTGGGGTTATCTGGGGCCATAGGCGTTCCTCGTCTTGTCCGTCCGTCGCGAACAGCCATTCCCCAGCTCTCGCCGCCCCTTGATCTTTGGTGAGATGAGGACTGGGACCGAGGTGCTCTGAGCCGCAGCCCCGCATCCCCGGCACCATTGCTGCCATGCAACGCAGCGGCCTCGGAATGGGGCCAGGGAGGAGCGAGCGCTCCTTCAAATATTTAGGGAGGCAAGCCCAGGCGCATGCTTGTGTCCCCGGGAGGCTTTTGGGCTGGCATGAGCAGCAGGGAAAATATACGACTGCTGTTCACGCAGCTCCCATTCCAGACAAGCTCTCTTCAAGTCGACATTTTAGGAGCTTCCCAGGTCGCGGCGGCGGGAGATGGCGGCGGCAGCGCCTCTTGCGTGGAGCCACACTGCCATCTTCTGGAATTTTCTTGTCACTGCAGCCTCAGCAACTCGGGGCCCGCGTGAACTTCGGCCACGCCGGTGACCCCATCCGCGTCCGGCTCTCAGGGGCGGAGCGAGGGCCCTGTCCCCGGGGATCCTCAGGGAGCCGGGGATCTACGCTGCAGAAGGGGCAATGCCCATAAAAAAAGAGCTGTTTCCGCCGTCTCTTTATCGGCAGCAGACAGAGCAAACAAATGAAAGGGTTTTGGTGGGATACCCTAATTGGAGCTGGACAGTTGTAAACTCATTAAGAGCCGAATTCCAGACAGTTCGCAGACCTTCCTTTATGGCACACCCTTACTGCCCAGGCTTTGAAGTTCTTTCTGTCTGCAACAACAGAGGGTGTTCCAACCTGGCGGCGCATTGAGGGTGCGGGGCTAGGGGGTAGCCCCATCCACCCACGCCCTGCCCCCTCTTCCCGCGTTAGAGGACAGTAAACATCCTAGAGAGGTGGGGGCGAAGAAAAGGAGTTGTGGGGAGACGTGAGGCAGAATCCTCTGGCACATCTGGAAGGCGCTTGGGCCTCCGAAGTTGTAGAGGTTCCCCCCACGCAGCCCTTTACACCCCATAAAGGGTAACAGCCCTCGTTTTCTTTTATGGCGCTTCGGGGCTTGTCGGTTGCTAAGGCCTCCGGAGGTAGTTTAGCAGTGTAGGATACTGAATCGACCCCCTCAAACCCGCCTCAGGCCAGGTTGGCAGGACTCAGTTGGGGCACAATGGTGCAGTTTTGTCATCCTCCCCCCAAAAAACCCCTAAATACTTGAAGGATCCACCTCATTGTGCACATCCAGCTTCTGTCTCCCCGGAGCTTCCTTAGTAGGCCACCACGAGCTCTAAGCTCCTGGTACTGCACCCTCAGCTGGCCCACCCTATTTCCAGAGGCCTCAGCCCTTTTTGTGGGTCCAGGTTTGGGATTTTCTTTTTCTTTTTCTTTCCTTCTTTTCTTTCTTTCTTTCTTTCTTTTTTTTAGTCACCAACATGGAAGAGTGGCTTTTCCATCGCCAATGCCAGAGATGCCCAGCATTATTGTCCAGCATCCCAGAGGCATCTCTGGTCGTCTGGCAAATAGACACAAGGCCTGAGTGATTGGCTGTACCGCGGGGTCAACCGGCAAAGGGCTGAATCGGTAGTGTTTCGGCCTGGCCCGACAGGCTACCGCAGGACCAGGCTTTCAATACCTTAGTGGAGACAGAAATAGGGCTCTTTCTCCCTCACCCCAGTCCGCCTCCCACCCAGAAAATACCTAGAAGAAGAAGATGCAAAGAGCAGCCCGGCACAAAGTAAAAGAATCAATATATTTTATTTGGCAAAAGTTAAATATCTCAACACAACAATTTGGTCAGTAGGCCTTGAGGTAACTATTGCAAAATATACAGTGTACGTTCAGTCCGATGGAAACCCCAAATTCATCAAGGATACAAATCTACAGTAGCCCAATGGCGGTTTCATGGTGTATAATTTATTACCAATAAAATTAATTTCATTACAATAAGCACTCATTTCCCCCCCCCAATCAAAATTAAGCGTAAACCATAGGTAGTAACCCTCTGCACATATGCATAGCTCCGGATTTCCTTACTTCCTCTCTGGTGCAAAAACAATATTCAAGCTAGTCTGGTTACAAGTATTTCTTTAATATGGAGATTCTATATACACTGCACAAGACTGGTGTCTAGTACTTGTAAAGATGAAGACACCTATGTTACAAAATTAGAGAAATCATGAATTTATGGGTCCTGGAGAACTACCTCTCTTTTCTTTCCAACGTTGATTTCACTGGGAAATCCTTACAGCTAGTTTACAATCGTAGGTTAACAGTCTAGTTACACAGAAGACGTATTCCACTACAGAGCTATACTCTATGCAACTGCTTCTCTTCCCTCATAAACAACCTGAGTTCAAATTGAATTCTAGCTTCCACAATCACAAAGGCTGCATCACCCAGCACAGAAGTTTGAGTCACAAAACATAATTACCACAATAAAACACAGTGTTCAAGTATCTTGGCAGACTGATCTGCCACACGAAGAGCAAATTAAATTAACTACAGAGACTAAAAACTATACAGCCCGTCATCAACAGTTGTGCATTATATATAAAAAGGTAGTTTTTTTTTCCCTTTTGCTTTAAGTCAGAAGCAGGTAGATTTATTTAAATATATATACAAGCTAGCACGCACAGCCATCAGCGCTAATGCCCTCCCATGTGTGTGTGTGTGTGTGTGTGTGTGTGTGTGTGTGTGTTTGTCTTATAGAAAATGGAAAGCTTACAATACCTCCTCCATTAAAGCAGCAGGCCTAGGAGCCAGCCCTAGCAGGGACTGCGGGGCGCCCGGGAGTTGGGGGGGGGTTGAAGCCTGGGGTTTAGAGCCGCTTTGTGCGGGTGGTGGAGGCTGGGGTGGGTAAGGGAGAAAGAAGGGGACAGACAGTCCATTCTTTTTCTTTCCAGCTTGCTCTTTTCTAAATGAGCCCGGAACAGCTCACTCGTCTTTCGCTCGATCCTTGTTGATCTTCTTCATTTTCATCCTGCGGTTCTGGAACCAGATCTTGACCTGCCTCTCTGTGAGGTTGAGCAGCCGGGCCACCTCGTACCTGCGGTCCCGGGTGAGGTACATGTTGAACAGAAACTCTTTCTCCAGTTCCAGGGTCTGGTGTTTTGTGTAGGGACAGCGCTTCTTCCGCGTGGAGCGAGCATGGAGCCAGTTGGCGGCCGGGTTATCTGCGAGGGAGAGAGATACGGGGTTTAGAAGGGGAAGCACCCTGGGTGGGTGTGGAGGAGCCTCTTGGAGGTCTCTGGCCGAAGAGCAGGATGCCGCTGAATTGGTTGGAGAAAGCACAATGAGGCCCTGGCAGACAGACCCATGGAGGTCTTAAAACAGCACCCGTAAAGTCTCAGCTCTCCCTCCCGCTTCCACCCTCCTTTCGCCTCTCTCCCAGCCTCTCCTGCTCCCCTTCCTCCCACTCTGAACATTGTGAAAGGGTGAAATTTGGAAACCATATCTTTTTTTTTTTTTTTTTTTTTTGGCCAGCAAACGAAAGAGCAGACTGCCCAGACTGCCCTGTGTTCCAGTGGCAAGATTAACATTTCTCCCCCTCTCCTCGACTGTCTTCCCTTCCCCAGCTTCTCTGCAACTGTCCCCACTCTTTATTTGACCTTCCCGGAAGGCCACGGGAGCTAGGCGGGCGGCAGGATGCCCCAAGGCCTTCGATCACGTCTCCACTTTATTTGAATAAATCTGGCAAAGGGACCCTCCATAGCCGGCAGCCTCATCCTGGGCAGGATTTACGCCGCCACCGGCAGAAAGCAAGAAGTGGAGTGAATCGGAGGTGTCCCCGCGAGTCCCCGGTCAGGTTCCCCGGCTGACGGTGGCTGCCGCAGTTGGTGAACAATCTAGCCGCACAAAAGACTTGTCTGCTCTGCTTTCGAAGAACCGCCCGAAGTCTGTCTGTCCTGGGCCGGGGCAGCTTTGGAGAGGGGCGGCGGGTCTCGTCTCTACTCGCAGCGCCCGCCCCGCCCCCTCTCGCTGCAGCATCCTCCTCCCCTTCCCCCAGCCGGCCCGGCCTGCTCCACACAGTTCTCTGGACTTAGGGCCCCTAATCTGAGGTGTTCCAAACACCAGCTTCTGGTTCTCGGCCCCAGCTCCAGAGGCTCCCATCGAGGTCGAAGGCAGGCTCCAGAGAAAGCTGATGCGCTGGCAGATCCCGGTGGCCGGCGTGGAGGCAGCGGCCGGTTTGCAAGAAGGAGACACTTACTGGGATCGATGGGGGGCTTGTCTCCGCCGCTCTCATTCTCGGCATTGTTTTCGGAGAAGGTGCCTTCGCCGGGTTGTTTTTCTCTATCAACTGGAGGAGAACCACAAGCATAGTCAGTCAGGGACAAAGTGTGTGTGTCAAGCGTGGGACAGTCACCCCTTCTGGCCGACAGCGGTTCAGGTTTAATGCCATAAGGCCGGCTGGAGGGCAAGCCCGCGAAGGAGAGCGCACCGGGCGTGGGCTCCAGCCAGGAGCGCATGTACCTGCCGTCCGGCGCCGCCGCGGCCACGGGCGCCTGGGGGTGCACGTAGGGGTGGTGGTGGTGGTGGTACACGGCGGCAGGCACCGCATTGGCGCTCGCCGCGTGCACCGGGTTCCACGAGGCCCCGAACACCGCCGCCTTGGACTGGAAGCTGCAAGGGCTGAAGTCGGGGTGTTCGGCTAGAGCTGCCGCCTGCCTTGGGGGCTGGCCCAGGGCCCCTGGCGCATAGCGTCCAGCGCCCAGCTCGTCGGTAGCGTCGGCGCCCAGCAGGAAGGAGTCCACATAGTAGTTGCCCAGGGCTCCGGTGGTGGCCATCGCAGTCGCCCGCGCCTGGCCGGCCCAGCCCGACCCGCCGAAATTATGAAACTGCAGATTTCATGTAACAACTTGGTGGCACCAAGGGGGGGGTGGGTGAAGTACAGTCACCTAATAAGTTGCCGGCGCCCGCGCCCCCATTGGCCACGCGCGTCACGTGTCCGCCCGGCAGAACAATAACGCGTAAATCACTCCGCACGCTATTAATGGCCCGGTGTTTTGCAGTCATAATTTTTATAGCAAAAGCCATATGTTTTTATGCAAAGGGATCGCGCCACTCCACGATCTGGTTTGTTTTAATTGTGGCCAACGAAGATTAAAAGATCAAATCTGGCCTTGCCTCTGTAGTCTCCCTTGCTCCCTCCCTCCCCCCAACACACACGCACCAGACACACACACACATACACACTTCTTAAGCGGACTATTTTATATCACAATTAATCACGCCATCAGGAAGGCTTGGGTCCCGCGTGCGAGTGTGGCCAGCAGAGCCCCTCACATAAAATTAGACGATAATTGAAGCCATAAAAAAGCAGCCAAATCGCATTCTCACTCTACTGTATTTAAATCTATATTTATGATATTTCATAAGGAATTATTGTTTCGGAAGCCACACAGGCTGGTGGGAAGTCAGGAACGACCAACAGATTCGTTTGCCTCGCTGCGGCTCCCTGTAAAAATTTATGAGGATTTGGAAAGGTTAAATTAGACTGTTGTGTTTGGTTGATGCGCACCCTGTAAATAATACTTGCTGGCCTCGGAGATGCGAGTTTCCCTCAGGCCAGCCTCGAAAAGTCAAATACAAGACCCTGTCCACCTCAAACAGAGTGGCCACCGCCCCTGCCCCAACACACCACTGATGGTACAACCACCTAGAGCAGGCGACCAAGCCTTGGTAGACTGTAAAGCCAGCCAGGCACTTGCACAGCACCCTCAAGCTGGCAAACCTTGCCAGCTGCCCTCAAGGTTTTGGGGACTTGATTGTGCCACTAACGCTTCAGCTCTGGCCCACGACTTTGAGCACAAGCAGTTCAGTGAGCTTTATTCCTCAGCCAGCGCCCTGATTCTCAGCTCTGCCATCTGTAAACCTAGTCCCTCTCCCTGTCCCGAGCTTGGGGAAATTGCCAGTCAACATCATTAGCAAACAATAGTTTGTCTTGCTGAAGGGCCACCTGGCTTACAAGGGGGCAGCAGCACTTGGAGTGGCCTTTCCTGGGCCCAGTATGAGCCCTTCTGGAATCCTTCCCTCCCCCTTTCTTTCCTCTTTTTCCTCTCTCATCCCTTTTTCCTCCCTTCCCTCTTCTCCTTTCTTTCTTCCTCCCTCCCTTCTTTCCTTCCTCCACCCTTCCTTCCTTCCTTCCTTCCTTCCTTCCTTCCTTCCTTCCTTCCTTCCTTCCCATCTCTGGCATTCTGCCTCGGTTACCCACAAAACAGAGATCGAAAGCTAGGTGACTACAGCTCAAGTCCAGTGCTACAGATCAACCCAGGAGGGGCACTGGACATTGACTTTAATCTCATCCTTTGGCCAAATGGAGGATGTTATTTCTCACCCCTTAGCATCTTTAGGGATGAGAGAAAGTGAAAAGGCCAGAGCCACTGTTGTTAATTGGGGGGGGAGGGGGTTTGACCCCATCCCAGTTTAAAACACAAAGCAAGAACTCCTAGAAACTGTGTAATTAAATTCATGTGTGAATTCTGCACCTCCGAGAGTATGTTTTCCATTACTTCACTTCCCTATGGGCAGAACTGCTGGCCTGAGACATTCCCATCTTTCTTTTCGCCTTCTTTCTCACAAGTACTTCAAGTAAACACTTTCCAACACTCTGACACATTCCAGTCCCAGGAGACAGGAATCCCCAAGATATTACATTCTACCCTGGAGAGAGGCTGCGAAGCTCCGGGCATACCGGAAGAAAGTGGCCAACGCCAGGAACTGGCCGTGGCCTGTCCCGGCTGCCTCAGTCCCCTCCCCCCCTAATATTTTCCTTTCCCTGCAAATTCTCCCAAGTCATTCCCACACCCACCCCATCCCAGCACAGTCCAAGGTGTTCTAAATATCCGGCAGTCCTCCGAGGTTCAGATTTTCATTTAAGCAATAGCCCTGAAGTATAAAGTATAACTCTGCTCTTAATTGTGATTGTCTGGAAGTGGCAGAGCATGTCTGGCTGCCCTTTCCACTTTTTGTACACAGAGAAGACATGGATTATCACCACCACCACCACCATCATTTATTAAGAATAGTTTAGGGGAAAAAAAACAACAACAAACAAATTAGAAACAAAAAACAACAAAATTCTCCAAATAGGAGAATTACCAAATAAGTAGCAGGCGCTGAGTATTAAGCAGCTGTTTACTGGTGGCCAGAAAAGGGAGAGGGGATTCACAAAAGCAGATATTGTCCTTGTGAGAGCAGAAATTTGATGCTAGAGTATCCAGCTTTTTATTTCTGCTTTCTTTTGGATGTGAAAGGAGTTGTGTGCACATCTAGAAATAATAAGTGGGTATAATTACAAACCACTCCCTTTTCAACTGAGAATCTTCCTAAACCCTTGGTCTCTGAAATAAATCCATTACTCTGGTCCAGAAAATGGCAGAGAAGAGTTGGGAAGAACCGGGTGTGCTGGTCTTTTAGATAACAGGTTGTTGGGCTAAGCAATGCAAACAATCCCTGGGCACCAGCCAGGACTGGGAAGAGAAACAGAGTTCTGTGGTCTCAGGGCAGTGCGTCTGTTGCAGGGGGGAAGGGGTGGTTTGTTTTCAGTTTTCTGTATTGATAGTGGTTAGGCCGGCTTTCACATATTACAGTTTAGAACAAGGACTCAAGAACCCGATTAGTTCTTGAATTTGGGATTGTTTTTAATGTTTCGGAGCTAGGAAGGTACCCCTTCTCAAACACCCAGCTGCACAAGGAGGGACAGGTCTAATATTTTCTGAATCTGATACCGCTGGCAAGCCAGCAAGCAGTCAAGCTTTGGCCTCACCGAGCCTCCTTCATCACGGTCAAAGCCCGAGTTAGGGCCCTTATAACTGGCAGAGCCGGCTTGAAAATTCTAGTCGGAGCTCTCTGCGTAGCCAGGCTCCCCAGAGCCCAGGCTGGACTTCAGCCCTGATTCCAGCTTCTGAACCAGTGGAGCTGGCTAAGGCTTCCCTGCCCTCGTTGTGGGCACACAAAGACACCGCGGGTGCCCCCTCATCGGATCTCTCAGGCCGCCGCTAACGCAAGGCCGCCGCCATCCGGTCGTGATCGTAACCGAGGCCTTGTCTGAGTAGAGGCCCACCAAGCCAAAAAAACACGGCCCTGAACAGCGTCGCTTGTGCACGCCTTCCTGGGCACACTCAAACCTGGGCACCGAGAGAAAAATGAAAGCTCCAAGCTTTCTACAAGCCAGCCCTTTCCTCTCCGAAAGGACGATTTGGAAAGGAGGGGAAGAGATAGACAGAAAGATGGAAGATGCAAGGAGAAGAAAAAGAAATAAAGGAAGAAGCAACAAAACAAAGAAAGAAAAAGAAAGGGATAAGAAAGAATGAAGGAAAAGGGGTAGAAAATACATAGAAGATACAGCGGCGACTCATGGGAACAGAGGGCGCACTTGCAAAAGGAAGGGTAAGCCACAAGGCCAGGATCCCAGCCGGGAGGGTCCTAACTCCTGTCTCAGCCTGGGTCTCTACCGGCCAAGGACTTCTTCCTCGGCTCATAGCTAGCCGGGTTACAGGGGTGCGTCCGCGTCCCAGCCCACCCTTGCAGGAGAATGGCAGAGGCCCAGACAGGCGCCAGTCTACAGTAGGGGCAGCTCAGGCTGCAAGCCAGCGCCCCTGACCTTGAATGGCCCAGGGCCCAGAATTCTTACCACGCCCCCGGCGTCCAGAAATCAGCAGCTAACCTGACCGTACCTGCCGTACCTGCTCCGTGTCAGGTGCGGGGCGGAGAGAGCGAGGCGGGCTGGATGGCACCGCGCCGAGCAAGACCCGAAGCTCCTCCTGCACTGGGGATCCGAGGCTGCCATCGCGGGCCTGGCACGATCAGGGGCCTTGTTAGCCCGCCCGGCCACCCCGGCTCGGTACAGGTAACCCGGAGACGCTTTCAACTGAAGTAATGAAGGCAGTGTCGTGCTGTCGAGAGAAAGGTGGATCGATCCCAACAACAGGAAACTACCTAAATCACCGACCAGTTCTGATGCTGCGGACGCCGGGCTGCCTCGCCCGCCGCCACCTCCGCTGCCGCCACCGTCGCCGCCAGGGGAAGAGCCCATGATCGTGCCCAGCCCAGCCCTCCACAACCTGCGCCAGCCACTGCCCCAAAACCCGTGGAAGATGAAGAAGCCACCGGTCCCCGGAAAGGTATGCCTAGGAGGGCCGAGTGAGGGGGGGAGGGTAGTGAAACGCGAAAGGGAGGGGAAAAAGAGGGAGGGGGAGAGCGAGACGAGAGGGGGGAACCGAGCCTGTGCGGCCGGTTCCCTACACCCTGCAGCCTCGCGGAGCAGAGCAGCCGCCCTGGACAACCGGAAAGCGCGGGGAACAGCACCGAGCCGGGTCTTGTGTCTGGCCGCGGCCTCTCCGGCTCTCTCCCCGCAGCCGCTCGCTCTCCCCCTCTTCTCCCTCGTAGCCGCCCGCCCGCTGAGGCGCGCGCTCCCGCGACCCTCCCCCCCACCCCGTGTCGCTCCCCCCCCCACCTCCGGCGAGCAGGAAACGCGTGGCCAAGCGGAGGGCCGCCAGTGTGGGGGAGGTCGGGCAGGGGGAGGGGGTGACCCTGGACAGCTCGGCCCAGGTCCACTTAACCGCTGCTGTAGGCACTAGTGGTGCTCTGTGAGTGGGCCCTCCTACGCGGACTTGGGCGTGGGGTCTTCTGGGAACTGGACACCCGCAAAATAACTGGCCTCTGCGAGCCTCTCTGGGGCTCCAGAAAGAAATTCTGTTTAGCTTCCTCTGTCTATGCAGCTCTCCTCTCAACTGAAACCACTGGTCCAAGACAGCCACAATCCAGATATACTAGCAAGTCATAAAACTGAACAAAAGCCGACAAACCTTAAGGCACTAGGGCTATAGGGCCCAGACAAATTACGACCGTCTAGGTAATATTTAAATAGATGCCTAAAGTAATTGCAGGGGCTCGGGCTAGCCCTCCTGTTGTAAAAGTGGTGGACAGGATAAAGTGGAAGGTGAAAATAGGAAGTCAAAAAAAGAGGTAAAATTAAAAAGCTTCATTCCACAGCTTTTATTCTATAAGAACATAAACATCATCTTTTTCCACGCACAGCAGCAATACAATATTAATTTATTCTGATTTAAGATTTGAAGTAAATAAAGCTAGAACTAACATTTATAATAACGATAGAATGCATTTGCTTAAACAAGATTGGCAATTTTTCATAATAATAGACATTTATACAGATTTGTATTTATAGTTTTTCTTTTTTCTGCACCTACAGGTTTAACCCTTTTATGCATGTAACTTCACAGTATAAAGGAAATCCAAACAACATCTCCCTTCTCTGGTTTTTTCTGCTCTCCCCAGCCCGCCTAGGCTTCCATGAATTTCAGAAAGCCTACAAAACAAAAAACGTGAATTAAAGCAAAGCAAAACCAAACCAAACAATCCAACTCCATAAGATAGGGAGAATCATGGTGTGCTTTTCGCATGCTACCAATCGGTAACAATTTTAATGACAAAAATCCACTAATTCCACATGTATAAACAAACCTACATTATTTATTAATAGCCAGGATATGGAAATTAAAAAGGTAAATGAAGAATTTTAGTCAGGCAAGAAAGACTTTCGGCAAATGGGAAGAGAAGGTTCCTTCCCTTGGCCATTTTTATTTTCATTTAAAGCTGGGGAGGTCTTATGGAGGAAGGAAAATATTAATATTTCTGATTATTTCTTCCTCACTTTTTCAATCAGCCAGATCGAGCCCTTTAGCTAACCTGCGTGTTCTTGCTCTTGGCCAAGGAAGAAAAGAAGAAAGAAAAGAGAAAACAGGCCTGCACTCCCTGATTAAACACAGCCCAGCACTCCAGGCTGCCGAACCCGGTGGCGGCTCCTTGCACCATTGACCTCAGGCCAGACACCTCAGCGCCGACAATGGGACCTAGAGCTTCCGGCTAAGTTTATCCAAGGGCTGGGCAGGAAACCAGATCCCTGGAGGAGTACTGGGGCCGTTTTCTAGCACTGGGACCCCGAGGCAGCAAAGCCAGCCCAGTCAGGACTTGACAGTGAGGATAATCTCAAACACTATAGGATTTTAGCGATATGGCTTTTTCCCCCAGAAAACAAGTAAACCAACACCACGCAAACAGACAAAGAAACAAAAAGTCAGAACAAACCAGCCCTGCACAGACGAAACGGCCTGGGAGACGGCGACTGTGTGAGGGAGGAATGGGGCTCCGGCACAGGTGCGAGTTCTGGGGCAGAGGCTGGAGGCAGAAGGAGGGGTACAGGCGCTCTGGAAGTAAGAACGCGGCGGCATTGCCTGGGAGTTTCATCAGGAAAAATTAAAGTTGGCTGTGAGCTCCCGGATTCGGTTTTCTCGATTCATTTTCTTCAGTTTCATTCTGCGATTTTGAAACCAGATTTTCACTTGTCTGTCCGTGAGGTGGACGCTACGGCTGATCTCTAGGCGCCGCTCTCGAGTAAGGTACATGTTGAATAGGAACTCCTTCTCCAGCTCCAGCGTCTGGTGCTTCGTGTAAGGGCAGCGTTTCTTCCTGCCGCTCTTTGCCGTGAGCCAGTTGGCTGCATTTTCGCCTTTGGAATTGCCTGGAGTTTAAGAGAATACAGAGGGGAAGGTTAAGTCGAGGCCACTCGGGCTGTAGGGAAGGGGGGTGGATTCCGGGTCTTTCCCATTAGAGGGATGCCCGAAGTCATAGAGAGAGGGTTATGCCCTCCTTTGACTTTCGGAGAACAAGAAATCCCTCCAAAAGGCATGACAAAATCGAGTGGGCCTCAAACCCACTCCCGGTCCTCCCAATTTACATTTTCCTCTACTTTTTTTCCAGGCACCTGTTTTAGTACTACGCCGCGGGGCGCTTAGGGAATGAAAGGCCGGAGAAGGCAAGGCCGTACATCTTGAACTTAACGCCTTTCTCTGCCTCTCACCCAGTGGCGGGGAAGCATTTCCTGTGGGCCCCTAGTCTGCGGGTAAGGGATGCTAACTTGGATAAGAGGCTGGCAGCTTCACTGGCTTACCCTAGCCCCCCTAGATGGCCCTGGGCCAGCCGAGAAGGACAAACACAGTTGGGTCAATAGGGAAGTCTCGAGAACTGATTCTGGGGTCAAGGGCTGTTCCGCTGCTGTCTCTCCAAGAACTGTCTCTCCAAGAAACGGGTGTGTGGCTGGGCAACACCGAATTCCAAGAGAAGGGAAATGGTCACTTTTAGGTTTTTCAGTTCAGGGCCCAGGCATCCTGGCCGGATTTGCCTTTTCTTCTTCTTGCAACAAGGATTCCCGCCTCTCCAGCAACTTTGAAAAAGGCATGGGGGATCGTAAACTCGAACTTCGCTGGTTAATGGGCTTATTTATTGGCGCTGGCGGCTGCTTATTTTGGATGCCTTACAAACATCCGTGCTATCTGCAGGCGAGCCACTTTCTCTCGCTGCCCCTCCCCCCGCGTGGGCCGCGCTGAGCAGGCTGGGCCGGGGACCAGGGCTTGGGGGTACTCAGGACCACAAGAAAGTGCATGCACAGGAGGAGGGCTGATCGTTGGTCTCTTTCACCCCCCCCTCCCAACCCCCACAAGTCAGGGTGAGCTGGGGCCAGCGCTGAGGACGTCTTGGTGTGGGGTACTAAGCCGGACATGGATTTTTACAACGTCCCCACGCCCAAATATTAAAAACAAGTTCAGAAGGTCAGCCTGCCTCCACCATGGGCCAAGGCCTGCGGCTGCTGCGCTGGCTCCTGGTCCTCTGCTCCTTCCTTGTGGGTCTGTCTGTCTGTCTGCCCGTCTGACTTGAGCCCTCGGTTGCGCTCTTGCTTACCCAGGGAGTCCTTCTCCGGCGAGGCTTTACTGTTTTCGGAAGGGGCCGGGGACAGCTCCTCAGCCGCTGAGGATGACGCGTGCGCCTCCTCGTCTCCCTGCAAGCTCCCGCCGCCACCCGCACACACCAGTGTGGGCGGTGGCGTGGAGTCGAGGGCTCGCTCCTTCCCGGCTGCCTCGGCCGAGCCCGAGGCCAGTGCGGGCGGCGGGTCGAAGCCTCGCCCCGGGGGCTGCGCGGGGAAAGGACTGGCGAGCTGCTGCGTGCCGCCGCCGCTGCCGCTGCCGAAGCCCTTGGCCGTGCCGTAGGCCTGCGACAGGCGGAAGTAGCCGGGCACTGGCACTCCGCTGGAGGCGCCCAGGGCGCAGCCGTCGGGCGGCGGGCCCCGCGAGAAAGGGGCCATTTCGGAGGCGACCGAGCCTTTGGGGCATTTGTCCGCAGAATCGTAGAGGCAGTAGGAGCTCTCTTCTTTGATGTTCTGCGCAAAAGAACACGAGGTGGCCTGTGGCGGGGGCTGGGGCGGCTGCGGCGGGGGCGGAGGCGGTTGCTGCTGGGGCTGGGGCTGCGGTGGCGGCGGCCCGTCGGGTGGCTCCATCCGGCAGGAGCGGGGTGCGTCCAGCCACAGGTCTAGGGGCGCGGGCGCATAGCCGTGCGTCCCGGGACCCAGGCCTCCGCTGCCACCACCGCCACCGCCGCCGGGCGACGGCGCCTCATTGCGCTTGCTGCCCAGAGCGGGGAAGAGCCCACAGCTTTGCAGCCCGTAGGGCAGGTCGCCGGCGGGCGGCAGGTAGACCCCGCCGTGGGCGTAGTAGCCGCCTCCACCGCCCCCGGCGCCACCGCCACCGCCACCCGCCTCGCCTCTGCCCGAGCTGATGAGCGAGTCGACCAAAAAAGAGTTCGCGGCAGGGCTCTCCGAGCATGACATTGTTGTGGGATAATTTGGCGAAGGGAGCAGATAGCCCTTTCTGGCTGACATTTCTTGTGCAAAACATGCTGAATACGATTAGCAATCCCCCCGCACCGCGGCGGGCGCCCGCAGCCAATCCCGAGCCAGAGTTTCCACGCGACCACTCCCAGTTTGGTTTCGTAGGCGCGGGGCCGCTCTCCGAGGGCGCCCTCGGAGCCCGCGATTGATATAAATATGTAATCTGTATTGATGGGCCAGAAGACGCACGCCTGACACCTATGGCTCGAAGGCCAGAACTGTGGGGGCTGCCTCAAAGTGGCGATCGGGGGACCTGGTTCTTGAGCCTGCACCCCCCCCAAGGAAGGGTCTATTTGGAAGCGCCCTTGGGCCCTGCGCTGTTAACAAGTGGGGTGTTTATGATGTGTACCCCAGCCGGCCTTGGGTGCTCCCATGTCTGTTGTGGAGTGGCCTTGAGTTTCCCTTCGCATCTTGATCATTTAAGCGGGCCCTGTAAATCTCGCCGTTCTATTCATTTCTGGACCTGGAGCTGGTCCCATTTCTGAAACTTGGCTCCCCAAAGTGGTTCCTGTTGTCCAAAGTCTGTCAAGACCCTCGGAGTGTCCAGAACCCACCGTGAACTGGAAGTTGGCTAGTACCACATCCAACATCTTACAAAGAATATTGTCCGAAATGTATTGGCTGAACACCGCCTGGCTCCTCAGTCCGCACCACCTTCCTACTCCAGCCTTTGGCCAGTCAAGATTTTCTTCCCGCACTTGCTCAATCGGTTCATGCTCTCTCCTTCTGTCATCCAACCTTACACAGCTGGCTTAGTGAGGTGAAAATCAATGGGCTGGCAAGAGACTCCCCACACACTCTGTTCAGAGTCAAATGCATATTCCCCATCATCCTGAGGAGACCCCTAGCTCACTTCCTTTAGGAGACTAGAGAGTTGGCCTTGGGTCTTTGGTCTTTCTGCATTGGGAGACCTGGAGGGAAAACTTGGAAGAACAGTGCCCAGCCAATACCTCTGTCTCAGTGCTTCCTCTCACATTCTCTTTTTAGCCTTAGCATTCATACGCTCCCTGAGGTTATGACAAAAACCTGTCACTACACTTTTGCCTTGCTCCCCCCACCCCCAGCAAGACATGTCTGGGGCAGTCCTTGTTCCAGCCATTTAGTAGTATAGTGTGCACATTTTAACAAGGTGGTGATGAGGAAATCCATTCCCTGGAAGGCTGAGCTGGGTTTGGGCCATATTATAAGAGACTCCAGAGACCAAGAGCTTTGCTTAGCAGATACTGGGTTGTACTCAGTGCTGCTTTCTTAGGCAACTGAAAGTAGCCAGCCTGGGGCACGCTAGCCCCCAAATGTGGGCCTCATATCAGGCTCAGGAAATGTGACCTTTTCCGGTAGGATCCAGTGGAGCTTGAGCAGTTGATGCTTTGCCCCTGACACATGGGTTACAAGGTCTCTAGGCTACCCCAGGCCTGCCAACTCCATTTGGAACTGGAGAGTTGCTGACTGCCCAGATCCCAGGAACTACACTGTTCAGGCCTCTCTGCAAATGGCAGAGAGTCTTGCATTTAGATAGTCATGTTCTGGTTCCTCCCCAGAATGAACCAGCCCCAGGACAAAGACAACCCTGAGAGGACCCTAATAGTGAAATCATGTAAGAGAGCTGCTTAGGTAGAGGCTAGGCTCTGGCTTCTGAGATTCAAACAACTGCTGTTGGTGTTGGTCGCAGCTGCTTGGCTGACCGCGCCCAGAGCCCAGGAGGCTGAGCCTCTGCTGTGCCTAGCAAGGCATCCCTGCCACATCTACCTCTGTCTCCTGAGGTGACAGTCTGGGAGGGCTTGTTATCCAAGCATCTAAATGCAAAACAAAGGTATGGGAGATAGAAAGAGGGGCAGAAGCAGAGGAAGAAGGAGACAAGGAGATGAGAAAAAAGGAGAGAGAGAGAGACAGAGAATATGAACACAGATAAGCATCAGCTCTCTGCAACCAGAATTTTCCATCTGCAGCAGCCTCTTTGGAAAATAAAAGCTGGATCTGTATGAAAAATCATTAACTATCTGATTTGCTTCTGTACCCAAGGCCAAGGCGAATTTTCACTTAGGTGGGTCTAAGGGACCAGTGAGACAGAATGCTGCAAAGCTTCAGAACATCGAAGCCTATGGCTCTACCTTAAGCTTCCGGGATATGCTTGGTCCCTACTCTGTCTACCAGATAAACTCTTGCGTTCCACAGTGCCACCTGGAAATGCCCTGAAGCTGGGGCTGCCTGTAAAAGGTACTTTGCTCTTCAGTGATTCTGATACCTCCCTGGAAAGCTGTTATATGGGGAAATAGGTCCCAAGAGCCTGAATATTCCTTGTGGAAAGGAGCCCCAGCAGGCAAGCCAGCTTGTGTGCCAGGATTAGAGTTCTGAACTGCCCCTGTCTGGATACCATGCAAAAAAGAGCTTTCAGGGCAGAGGTTTAAAGGACCAGTGGCCATTGGAGAGCATGTTTGAGACAGTAGAGGCTACAAGAATAAAGTGAAAGACCCTAATGGAGATATAGCATCTTTCTTAAGCTTCTCGGGTTTCAGGGACCCCTCCGAGTAATCCAAGGGTAGGTCTGACTTATCCCCTGAAAAGCCCAAATCTGTGCATTCCTGATTTTGACCCATCATTTTCAAGGAGTTCATAGGCTCCCAAAACCTTCTCCCCAAATTCTTTAGAGCAACCAGGGCTCTCCTGGAACTAAGCAGCCCCTGCCTATTTGTCTGGTGAGACAAGCCAGGTGCTCAGCTACAAGCCAGTCAGGCTGGTCCTAGCCAGGGCCTTGTAGGATGGCCAAATGGGCTTCTGGGCTGGATGGGCTCCAAAATCCTGCACTTGGTGACCAAGGTTAAAAACTCAGCTCTCCGGGACTGCATCTACTACAAAGACTATCTCTGCTCAAGGCTAGAGGAGTTAGGTTGCCTGCTACCAGCCTCATAGATCATGGCATTGGCATTTGGATCATTTGGATCAGCCTTCGTGGGGAGCAGATGTAGTGTTCTCAACAGTAACTCTCTTGCAAGAAACCAAACAGGGTGTTTAAATTGAGCCTTTACTTTTCTTGTTTCAGTGTGTAAGCGTTCATGGAAACCTTTCTCTGACTGAGGAATCTCTGCCCTACTCCCACTGAGATTTGTTGAACCAGGGAACGGTGGGCAGACTGGCCTGATGTGGCTGTCTCAAAGTAAATGCAATGACTCAGAAGCTCAAGTTAAGTACGGTGGTGGGTTGAGTGCCTCTCGGCTTTCTTGGTCTGGAGTTCCAGGCATCCGTCAGCCACCCGGAAGGCTCCAGCGTCTCCCTAGACTACAACAATGAGGTGTTAGCCTCCTCAATAAAATATTCTGTTTATTGATCTCCTTGGCTTTCCGGAGATTCACCAACCCCAAGCGATGAAGGATAGCGATTCCCTTTTCCTTCTTTTCTCCTTTGCCTGTCTTTCCAGCTGTTCAATTCCGCTTTTCTTTTTGAGATGCCTTTGACCTAAATAAAACCCTTGGTGCCTGCTGGCCTTAACCAGGCTCCTGGAGCAATCACCCCGCCGCCGCCCGCCGCCAGAGTCTGTGTTTGTTCGGGAGTAAATATTTCGGGTTTCTACCTGGTGATAACACCCATTCTCTCCATGGAGCCACAGGAAACGCCAGGCACATGAATCAAGAAAGTTTGAGGATTACTCTGCATTTTACTTGATAGCAGATTCCTCTCCCTGAGTAGGCCCTAGCGAGCCCTCCAAATACATTCGTTCTTATTATGAAAACAAGTTGAGATTTTCATTAGGTCAAAACAAAACAAACAACCCCCCCCCTTAAAATAATTCTAGGTCCTAAGAATGAAATACAATCCATTTTTTACACAGATGCCATTCTCAAGGGTTTTTTTAAAATTATTATTTTATTTTTTATTTGTTGGTTCCAAATTATTCTGAGGGCTATAGGGCTGGATTACAGCTTCTTGTAGGAAAATTAATACCGTTTCAGCAATCCAGCGTTAACAAAATTTCAGAAGTTCTCCCATTCATACATTTATGAATAACCAGAATTTTTCCATGAGCAACGTTCTTTTCCTGTTCTTCTTTAAGAATGTCAACATTTCCAGGGAAGTTTGATTTTTTTTATTTTTTATTTATTTATTTTTTTGTCTACCAGGTGCAATCTATCCTCAACTTAAATTTTTTTTCTTTTTCTTTAAATGCACCCACTGAGCTGCCCCCCCCCCCGCCCTTTAGTAGGGGGAAGTATTGGGGCCTTTTGTCAGTAATCTTGAAGTACTAGTGTTCTTAGTTTTGTAGGTAAGCAATTTCCTCTGGCTTTAACGACTGGAGGCAGCTCAGGAGTGCAAGGGATTTAAGGAGGGTCCCCACTGCCTTCAGCTTATGGAGTGGGCCCTCGTTTCTGCTCAGGGTTGCTTTTTTTCTGGCATGGCTTAGGAGCCCATGCTTAACATAACCAGTGAATCGCAAGCTCTATTTATGCTCACACACATGTGAACAGGGGCAGTATCTACTCGTTCTAGAATTCTTTTTTACTCATCCATGGCACTGCGTTGCATATTTGGGGAAAGAAAGAAACTGTTTTCAGAAACAAATGAAAAGGCTATTACAACAAAAAAATTAAATGTAGGGGAAGCAGAAGATTTAAATCTGGCCTCAAAATTTAAGCACTTTGGTTATTTAAACCTGTTTTAGGAAAACCTTGAACAAATGCCTACTGGGTCAGACTTGATCCTCCGTGCCATTTAAACAAATATATCGATAGTTCCCAAATGTGCTTTTTGCATAACTTGCAAAATACGCAAAAAAGAAACCCTCCTTGCTTTAACCACTAGGAAATTTTGTTGGAAAATGTCAGCCAGGATTATGATGCCACATTCCAAATACGCAGTACGGGACTGTCTCCAACATCCTCAGAAAACCAAATGCGACTTCTTCGAGTGGCCTTTTTTGGGAACAAAGCTTTTTATACTCTAGCCTACTAGGCAGACTTCTAGACAACACCTATGAGAAAACCGGTAACCTCTGGCGGGCTGCCTCAGGGAATAAGCCCGCTCCAAAGGCCATAGACGCTGACCACCCCATTGTTTCCAAGGAGAAACTTCGTTTCCCTAGTCTACCACCTCTTTTCTCTCCTAACAGCCCTAATCCCAGCACAGTTGGTTCCTTTTCGCCCGGGTTCTGACCATATCAAGCTCATTCAGCTCTGAATATTTCAACAAAATCAAACGATCGCCTGGGGTGGAAAGCTTGGGTGAAATCCTAGCACAAGGAACTAAAACCAACAACTTTTCCACTTAGCCACCCCCTGCTTTCCAACCATAGAGAGCACGGGGCGCACAGTGTGTGTGTGTGTGTGTGTGTGTGTGTGTGTTTGTGTGTGTGTTGGGGGGGGAGGTAGCAAACGCGTGTCGCCCCACAAACTCAATCATGGTTCGGAGCTTTGTATAGACATCAGCTACATTCCCACTCCCACCTCGACTACAGTGAAATTGATAAACTTGTGGCCGCTTACCTTGACTCATGTCTGAAATCACTGCCAAGGGGCGGCAGCTTCTCCACGCCGCCATGCGGAGAGGCCTAGCGGAGGCGCTTTGCTTTAAATTACAACCCCAATCACTTCTTGAGCGCGAGACCACCGTTTTGTGAATACGAAGGGGAACGGGATAAGTGAAATAACGTACCGTGCTGCTCTTAGTATCAGAAGCGAACAAAGGCCAAGAATCTCGCTGGGGTTCCCGGCTCCCTGGCGGCTTTGACATTGATCGGAAGTGCGCCATCTCGTGGTGGCTGTGCGCCTAGGCGAGGCTGGAGATCCAGCCTGCAGCCCAGAAAAGGAAGCTGGCTCTGGGCAGAGAAAGAGCGAGAATGTGCCCAACCCGCTGCTATTGAGATCTCATTTTTACATCTAAGAAATTGCTGCAAAACCCCAGCCGGGTTTATAGCGGCGCATTCCAAATATGCAAATTGGCTGGCCCTGGACGGGTTTACGACCACATTGTCACAGTCATCGGAGGATGGGCTTTTATAGGGCTCAGAAATCAAACCCGCGCCCGCCCGCCGCCTGCCTGCAAGCAGTTCTCCTGGCTAGACTCTCTCTAGCAACTTGAGAGACTTTGGTTAATCTTTAACCATCCCAAAGGAAGTCTTTTCCTAAACTGAGCTTCCCTGCCCGCCCCCTTTACCCCCACCAAAAGGGCCCTTGTTCTTCTCAGTGTGTCTGTCTATCAACCTAGACACTCATGTAGGGGGTCTGTCCCTCTTCCCTTTTAGCTAGCTTTCCCCGTCGTGCCAGTTAGACAAACACACAAACAAATAAACAGAGCGAGTCTGGAGCCCAGGGCCTCTCTCCAAATGAGACCCTCTCTGTTACTTTGGCTCTGCCTGGGTGGCTGGAAAGAGGGTGGGGTGTACAACAAAAGGCTCTGTCCTTTCCGCCCTGCCCCTCAAGGTTATGGGTGATGTCCAAATTTAAGGCAGAAGTTCAAAGGCAGCAAACAAAGAGCAAGCCCGCATCTTTCTTTGCCCAAGGGAATGACAAGGAGCTGGGGAGGAGGCACATTTAGAGGCTCCTGCCTTGGTACCTAGACTAGTGTTTCTCTTGCTAAAAGGATCCACAGGGTTCTACTCAGTCCTAAGGTGAGCAAGGTTAGCCTGGGTCAAGTCATTGGCCATTGCAGGCCCCCAAGGCCTTCTCCAGGGCTGAGGTCAATTGGAGGAAGTGAAGTCTCACATGCTAGGCCCTGACATCCCTAAGATGCTGGCTTTGCACAAGGACATACAGCCTTGACTTCCTATGCTTAGCTTCTATGGTAGCAGTCCTGAGTCTATCACCTCTGCACACACATCCCTCAGGGGCCTGGTAACTTGCTGGTAAAACGATGAGAGCTGTGGGGCACATTTGGCAGGAAAAAGCAAACAGGGAGAGAAATGTCACACCAGGACTCAATACTCAAATTTCTATCCTCTTTATTTTCTGTGTGCCCTGTTGTCTGTGTACACATCAAGATGTACGGGAAATATATGGTGGGTAGAACTGGTCAAAGATACTCATGACAGATAGAGCCACCAGGGATTTCTTAACAGAGGGAGGCAGGAGAGATTCACTTAAGAGTGTCTGGCTCCCCAGGGGAAACGCTCAGGTCTTAGTAGGCTGGCTCCAAGCATGCCAACACTTTTCAAATGTTACAATATTGTAAGAGATTAGGAAGACATCCTCAACATCCTTCCCACTCTCCCCAGCACCCCTAAAGAAATCAACTAATGGAGGAAAAAAAAAAGTGTCGAAACACATTAGGTTATGGTTTCTTTATTTACAAGTCTTTTGAACACCATCCCTGTATGAAGCATACATTCAAATATTTTTAGCAGTGAGCGAGTTTAACCGTGGAACATTGTAAACAGATAGAGCCTTTAAATATTTTTATTATCCCCACCCCCTCTACATTGCATCTTAAAATTCGCTTTGGTTCTTTTGGGGAAATATATATATAATATAATATTTATCTTTTAAAATAATTCCAAATCACTCTCCGGCTCTTAGAAGATTGCCAGAAGCTTCCAAGCTCAGTTCTGAGAGCAGAGTGCAGCCTATGAATGGGGACTTGGGAGTGGGCAGACTTCAGCCCCTCATAGCCAAAGTCAAGGACCCACTGGCCCAGGCCTGCTGCTCTGCTGCCTGACACCAACTGAATCCAAGCTTCCTTAGTGTGGTGGGGACTTTGCCAAACTGTAGCACTCCACAGGCATTTCCTGCAGAGACTGAGTGGCCAAACAGCCAGCACAGCCTCTGGATTTGTCAATGTCTTCTACCTCGGGAATAGTCAGCTCTTGGGTCAAACTTTTGGCTTGAGTGGAGACCCATCACCACCACTGAGAGGTAGAAAATCCAGGTGGGCTGCAGGAGGTGGCCGCCAGGAGCTCAGGCCTGGGTGCAAGTCAGTTTGTAGCTAGGAAGGATGGAGAGATATGAATGTCACCTGGATAGATTTCTCTTTCCTCCAGGACCCCCAGCTTTCTCCCAGTTCACAGCTACCTTTTAATCCAACTGTCTTTCACATTACTTTTGGAAAGCAACCCCATTCTGGATATTTAGGATCATCTCCTTTCTTTCTACCCCTATCCCCAAGCTGAACTACGCTTGGAGAGCACACAACTTCTTGACTCAGAAGTCCTGGGAGTGGGCAGGCTCTGTGCAGAGGGTCCTGAAGGGGTGGCCTCCAAGGGGCTTGGCAGGGGCCCAATCCCCAGTGACCACACCCAGCCCAAAGCTTTTGCAGGCTCTAAGAGTGAACCACGAGGGGTCCCAAACGATTCATTCTGTTGATTCATAACTCTTAGAATTCAATTATTAGTAGGACGCTTAACCATTGAGATCTGAACCAAGAGAGTTTCAGGCTCCTTCCTCATTGGGCTATCTCTGCAAAGGAAGCCTCCCCTCTCTCCTGTATCAACCTCCTCTTTTTTTTTCAAAGTCACTGTGAGGCTTGACCTTGTCAAGGGCAAAATCTGCATATTATTTCACATGTATGAAGCCCCCCTCCCAATTCCAGTAGGCTGAAGCCTTAAAGAAGTGGATTAGCTGAATAGTACTGTAACCGGTCTCTGTTAATTTTTTTTTCCTTCATTCTTCTATTCTGAAACCAGATTTTGACTTGACGGTCGGTGAGGTTGAGCATGCGGGACAGTTGCAGACGCTTCTCTTTGTTGATGTAGACGCTGAAGAAGAATTCTCTCTCCAGCTCTCGGATCTGGTACTTGGTATAAGGGCAGCGTTTTTTGCGGGTGCGTTGGCCACCTAAGGAGGGAAAGAGTCACAGAGTGAGCCAGGAATACGGGTTGCAATTTGCCCCAGGACCCCCAGTGGAAGAAAAGATCTGGCCACTGGGTCTGGAGGCCCAATCCAGGTCCCTTCAAAGTCTTTCCAGGCCCCAGCCTTCAGGCTCCTATTGCTGGCCAGGGACAAGTTGCAGTCGGAGCCGGCTTCAGATAAAAGCCAGCTCCCTAGATAGGCCCCCAGGGAAAGGGCTCAGGCCGCCCCTGGAGCAGAAAAGAGGCTCCCCACAGCAACAGGCGAGTTTGCGCTGGATAAACCGCTTTGAAAGCAGGCAAGTGGGGGTTGCCGGCTGCGCCTTGCCCCGCCAGACTAAACAAACAGCCGCCCCGAGGACATTTCACCTTCAGCACCTGGGCCGCCTGTTCCTGAGGCAGTAAAGGCATGCATCCTGGCCCCAGGCTTTCCCGGTTGCAGCCATGATTTAGCCCTCCTTAACATCTGGGGCGGCTTCGGGGTCTTTGTCAGCCTGACTCCTGATCACCAGCTCTTGCCTCTTCCGCCAGCCTCCCAGCTCTCTCGAGGTGGGAGGTGGCAAAGGAAACCCCCTACCCAGGGCCTTTACTCTGCATTCCCTGCCACCACACAGCGAGAGGGCCCTCAACAGGGCAGGGGTGCTACTTTAGGGAGGGTGAGGGAAGAGAAGTTTCCTTAAGCCTCAGGCAGGAGCTACTTGTTCGCCCCCACTTTATAAAAAAAAAAAAAGACCAAAAAAAAGAAAACATTACTTTTGACTGATTTAATAACAATTGTGAATAACAGAAGGCGACACGTAATTGCCACCGCGCCAGAGGAAAATGGCTTCCTTTGGACAAAAAGGCCAACTTTAGGTTAATTTGTTTCTTTTAATATATTGCTCCAGCTAAGCGGGCTACTTTATCTGTTAAATGCGTTCCTAGCGCCATCGTTAAACAGCGATGCCTTTGAATCCCAGCCGGGACTGGAGTCCCGCCGCAACACATGGCTTTTATAAAAATCTCCGGATTACCTCGCTATCAAAGGCTCCTGGAGCCCTTGTAGGGGGAATTTACAGGCGCCCACCTCTGGCTCCCCAGCCTGGAGCTGGCCTAGAGCGGGATCCTGCTGTTGTTGGGTTTGGGAGCGGAGAAGGGAAAAAAGGAAAAAGGGGAGTTGTATTTTTTTTTTTCAGGCATGCTTTGGCCGGTGGGTATTTCACGGCCAATTTCAGCACTCGCCACGTGATCCCTCCTTTTATAACAAAGTTTTGTTGGGGGAAACCTAAAGGCCCTTCATAAACCTTATATGCTTATAAAACAGCATATAAAAATTTAACAGCGGTGCTGCGCTAGATTCTCAACTCCCCTTTCATAAAGCGCTGGCCGCTGCCTTTATACGCACCGGAGCCGCCGGCCTTGTCCTCAGTGTGGCCGGAAGACGACTCGGGGCTGCTGCTGCTCTCGGGTCGCCGCCGCCGCTCCTTCTCCTCCGCCGCCGCCTCCCGACAGCCGCCGCCGCCGCCGTCCGAACTTGAAGTTGCCGGCGCGCCCGTGGCCGCCGCCGCCACCGCCGCCGCAGCGGAGGTCGCAGCCGCCGCTGGGGGCCCTTTCTCGGCGCTCTTGTCCCCGGGGTAGTCGGAGGAGGCGAGATTTTCCGGGGTGCCGTAGGCCGTCTCGAAAAACTGGTCGAAAGCCTGGGGCAGAACGCCGTTCCTGCCCACCGTGCTATAGAAATTGGACGACACGGCGGGGGTGGGGTGGTGGTAGACGTTGGCCGAGCTCTTGGCCAGCACGTCGCCAGGCACGCCGGCCGCGCTGGGCGCCTGCAGACAGTCTCTGTGCACGAGCTCCTCCGCGGAGTAGCAGTGGGCCAGATTGCCGCGGGGGTGCCATTTAGTGGCGGGCTCAATGGCGTACTCTCTGAAGGTCACTTCGCGCACGGGTTGGACCTGGGGCAGGTTGGAGGAGTAGGAGTATGTCATTGGGCGCGAAGACGGGGTCTGGGGCAAAAAAGAAGGGAGGCTGGAGAAATCTGGACCCGAGACGTAGTAAGTACAACTTGGCAAATACATGTTAGAGGAGCAGGGACCACGCTCATCAAAATCCATCATTGGGCTACCTTGGGCTCTCCGCGGTAGCCGAGCTTAACATGATTCTCCACTGCAGCTGCCTCTTTGAAGCGGATCGGTGAAGTAGAAATTTGGAGACGTAAGCTGACGTGGAAATCTATCCCCATCCTTAGCAGGGAGGTGCTGGTCATGTGACCCGATGTTGAAATTGACAAGCTGCGAGCTAGTCTTGGCTTTTTTTTTTTTTAAACCCCCCTCCCTTTCCTTTTTTTCCCCTCCCCTCCCTCCCCGGCTTCCTTTCTTTGTAGCCACCTCAGGGGAAGCAACAGATCGTCACTCGGTGTTCTCACCGAAAGCACGTAATCGCCGGTGTAACTCATGTTGGCTGGGGGGCCTCCCCGCGTGCAGAAAGGCTGGGGTGCGCCCCCACGCTGCTCTCCTTGCTCAGCTACATGGTCCTGGTCCACGAGTGCGCTGAGGGCGGCGAGAGAGCGCAAGTCCCGACGCCTCTCCCCACTCCCCGGTGGGTGAGGGATGCTCTGGGCTGGGGGTGGCCAGGTGAAAGCCCTGAACAGCGTGGCTCCAGGTCTGGGAGTCGGTTATCCGAAGGCTTATGTTCGCCACCTTCTTCTTCGCAGCCCCCACCCCCCACCCTCCTCCCAGGCTTGCTCTGGGAAGCACCTCAGCCTCAGACCCTGGCTGGACCCCATTTGGGGCCAGGGTTCGCAGCCGTGGATGTGCCGGCCTCGTGGCTTGTCCGATTTGCACGGTGACTTGATTACACGCTCTCATTCATGGTCACTTCCGAAGCGCTTTAGTGCCTTCCGTCCCCAAACCGCCAACAGCCAAAGCGGCTTCCCTCCGCGGTTTGTCAATAATCCGCGCGGTCCGGAAGGGCCTTCGTCTTACCCGGGTTCCACCTTCCCTGTATCTTTGTTGCTTACTTCCTCACCCTACACCCTGACCTTGGAGGAACCCCTTCTCCTCGCTGCCTGTAGGGGTTCGGAATGACTCTGCAGAGCCAGAGCCACTGGGTCTGCACTTCTGCTCACCGGTCTGCAAGCTGCCTCGTATGCTGAAGCTGACGAATCGGGAAACCATGCAATTGAGGCGAACCTTGGGCTGTTTTAGAGGCGCTGACATCCGAGGAGCCTTCTCCTGGGTATGCTGCACCTTTGGGGAGGGGGGGAGGCACCAGTCTGCTTGCAGCGCTTCCGAGCCCTGAGGAAATGGGGGGTGGCAAAGGGGGAGTAGTGGTCCAAAGAGCTCTGGCTAAGACAGGAACAACCCGTCTCTTCTTCCTTGCAAAGCCTAAGAGTGAAAGCAAAGGATAGTCAAGGCAGAAATTCAGACAGGTCCCATCATTCTTGCAATTTAGTCCACAGGAGAAACACAATGCCAAAGAAAAGAGAGGTGCTCTCCTTAGCTGCCTGCACCTTGGGCCACAGAGATGTATTGAAAAGGCTAGGTTCGCTGTGCAGACAGATAAGCTGAAGAAGCCATAACTGCTAGGATGAATTTAGCTTTCTCCAGAGGAGGAAACGGGAGATTAAGAAGACAACATAATGCTTGCCATTCTGCAAGGCAGAAGAAGTATTTGGAGAAAATGAAAGAAAAGAAGAGGGCATAGGGCAGCTAGGACCGGGCCAGAGCAAGGAGGAGGCCCAGACCCGGGGGATCCCCACAACTCCCTTTTCAGAAGGGACTAGGGTGTCACCAAAGTCAAAAGTGAAAACCAAAAACCTTTTCCCTTTCCTCAAGCAGGAAATAGCCAAAGGTATTTACATATCTTGTGGAAATTTAGAGTATAAACGCTAAGATCTTTGGTATTTAAGTGTCAACATCAATTTATTTATTTATTGCTGAGCTGACTGTAAGTGACTCAATAACAAATTTAATCATGTATTGCTCTGGAAAAGAACTATTCTCACTATGTATTTTCTCCAAATAATGACCCACCATTGCATTTGAATGCCCACTGTAAATATCAATAATATCGAGTAATTACTGTGTAGTGGAGTAAACTAATTTATTAGCATTAATGTTTATGTGGCTCCAAACCCCCCCCTTCTTTTACAAGGATTGCTTATCACAAATCAAGCTACTTGGACACATTGGTTTAATGAACTCTTTATTCAGGATTTGCTGCAGGAACTTTCATGCCCCTTGAATCCCTGAGAGCTGAACTTGAAATTATTTGTGCATCTTCAGCTTGACATATTTGTCCACTGTGACTTCATAGATGACTGCAGTGGTGTAAGGGAGGAGATCTAGCATGGAGAAAGGTTGTTGGGGAAGGGTAGCTTCAGGCCTTCTAAAGCTGGATATCTCAAAGACAGGATGGTCCTGCAAAGAAAAAGAAAAAAAAAAAAAAAGAAGAAGAAGAAGAAGAAGAAGAAGAAGAAGAAGAAGAAGAAGAAAACCTTCTATTTCCAGCAGCTTCCAAGGAGGTGAATTATTTGTCTCTTCACAGTATCTTTCTGGAGACCAAATATAAAAGGGAGGTGAGGTTGTGAGTAGCCAAATTTGAACAGTTCCCTTGGTTCATTTTTGCTACCTCAAACTTTGGCCCAGCAGCCCACCCAGTCCTCACCACCCCTACCCTCGAACAAAAGGAATGCATGAAGGGTTTCAGTGACTTTGCCATAACAAAGGCGCCACCATTGCAGGGCTCGCCCCGCCCCTGGGTGAAGGCAAACAAATTCTTGCACTTGTATTAAGGCTTTTAAGACCATAATTGAACCCGGGGGCGTCTAGGAGAACCGAAAACAGTTCTAGACAGACCTGCGGTTTTATAGCAGTTTTGGCAGTCAACTTCAGCTTGTGCCTGAGCAGTGGGCCTGAGGTGGCCCAGCCGCGGGGGATGCAAGGCCGCCTCCCTTGACTCGATGGGCAGCTTTTTTCATAATTAGCTCGACTTTCCCGGATACCAGGGAGAAGGGGTGCCCCCAAAAAGGTCTGGGAGCTCTACACAGTGCTCTGCACAGCCAGTGCTTCCTAGATTCTCATCGAGGGCTAGTGGAATGGGAGCCTGCAGGTCTGTATCCCACCGGTGTCTGCAGGAGACAAGGCAGATTCTCGAGGAAAGGCGGTGGTAGAAGGTGCTCCACTAACGGTTGGCAGAGCAATTCGACAGGCTGTACAGAAGAGGGGTGTCCAGAGGGATTTGCATCTTCGAAGGGAGCATATGGGGGCGCTGCGGTGAAGATGGGTTGGGGAAAAGGCTTTTGATGGCAACAGAAGGGAAACGGACCTGGAGCTGCCGATTGCTTTTAGTTTTCTAAGTAGAGACAAGAGGTGGGGTGCCCAGATCCCTAAGGCTGCCCAATAGAAGCCACTTTGCCTGGGCCAGTCCTGCTGGGCCCTGGTAGTGCGAACGCTCTTCAGATGGGCATCAGAGTATCAGGCGGGAGCTGCTCTGAGGTTCGGAACACATCAAGGGTAAGAAGGGTGGTGCTGTGGGTCCTTGGTTTTCATTTTGCTCTAAGCCTAATTGACTCTTCGGGCTTTGCAGGAGGCCTAAGGTTGAACTCAGCCCACCAGGCTCTGGCGAAGACCCGACTAGGGATAAGACCACACCGGAAGGCCAAGTCCGAGTTCCATTCCTAGAAGAGGCGGCTGGGCTGCGCGCAAGGCTATGACATTGGCCCTGGACATTGGTTTCCCAGAGGCTGTTCTTTCTCAAGAAGTCCACAGCGCGGGGCCGGCTCCAGAAAACACTCCTCAACGTTTATTTCCTTTAATCGTCAACCCGGAGCCCTACGGCGCTAATGCAAGAGGCCAAAAATGTTTGGAGGAAGAAAAACAAAGGCAGGAAGTGGCCGCGGCCTGACGGTGCGTGTGTGTCTGTAAAGGGAGGGAGCCGGTTCAATCTGCTCTTGTTTTTTCGAACTTCAAGGTCTAGGCGGACCGCCTTAGGGCCTAGCCCAGGCTCCCAGCGCAGCGTTCGGAGGTGGCCAACGAGTTAGCCTTGTCGGGTTGAAAGGCTAAGAAGGGGATTTGATCCGTAAAACAAACCAAGCCTTTTCAAGGTTCCTTCTGATTTGGTCCTAAAAGGTGGAAAGTATATGTTTGTGTCCACAGAGGCTGATGTTTTCCTCCAGTCGGACTAAGAAGGGAGGGAGGTTCAGGCACCATGCGCTCCGCTCCACCCTCTTCCTCCTCCGGAGGCAGAATATCAGAATAAAGTGTGTCCAGGTGCCTCTGCTGAATCTGCTTTTTCTTGCTGTTGGAGATATATGGGCAGTATTGGGAGAGCGCAGCTGGAAGCTGCCTAGGGTGTCTATGTCTTTGGAGGAATCATTTTGTAGAAAGGCAACATAAGGCTTTGTCACTGGGTGGCTGTGCCAGGGGGTGTTTCCAACACAATCATTCAAGAGACTGTCACTTGATAGGCTACATAGTACTAGGTCACTTCGAGGAAGAACAGAGGTATGGGCAACTTTAGAGTACTTCTAGACTCTGGGCTTCCTAGCATCAACTGGAAAGGCTGCTTGGCTGCTGCCTTCTCTGTCTGTGGGGTTGGCTTGGGAGGCTGCAGCTGCCAGGTATATCCCTAACTGAAATTCCTAGTGCAGTTCCTGGAAGGCCCCCAGTGCCTTGTTCAACCAAGCTACCCCCATTCTCCAGTTCCTGCTCAGGCCTGTCTTGTCCCTGCTGATCTCTCTCCTCTTGCCTCTTCCCAACTAGCCTTTCCTCAGGCTTCCTCCAGACTTTTCTGATGTCTCCCTTTGGTTGAGCAAGAGCTGAAATATTGAAGTGCCCTGGACAGAGCCTAGTAATCAGGTTTAGAGAATGGGGTCTATTAGACTTCTGACTTTCCCAATGTGGGCCTCCACCAGAGACCCTGAACTGGATTTCTTACCCCTTTCAATGAGTACTAAACTCCAAACACATCTTCTTCCCTCTTTTTCTTCCCCCAGGAACACTTGCTCTGTTTCTGAGCCCATCGCTCTCCTTTCCAATCTAAGTAATCACAAGAGTTAGCTAGTCTGGCATGGGTTGGGCCCACCAGACTGGCCAGGCCTTGCTTCCAATTGTCAGTGGATTGATTAAAGCACCATAAATTTTTCACCTCTTGCTGCTGGCATAAGCCTTACTTTCCTCTGTTTCAAAATATTGCATTGTGTTTATAAATCTAAACTGCTAACCCGGTGGCTATATTTTAGACAGGTGTGAGAGTGAAGGGAATTGCTAAAATAACCACAAAAAACCCTTCCCAGGGACTGGAGGCCTAACCTCTCCTTCAAAGTAGGAGGTGTCTTTGGAGTATGTCTTACCCCCATGGTGAACTAGGGCGATGGAGTGCATGAAATGGCCCAAAGATTTCCAAGTATTTGTTCTCAGAGAATGGCTTGCTAGCAGGCTATAGCAAAATATCAAGGGATCACCCTTACACTATCAGGTGGTAATTTGTTCCTTTGTCAGGGTACCAACCCTCTCCAGAGCTGGCCTACCTGTTTTCTAAAGCAAGAGAACAGGTACTACCTTGAACTTGACCGCACAGTTGGTTTCTTAGCCTGGCTAGTGGGTCCAATTACTATCCAGTGCTCCTAGACATCAGAGTAAGTCCATATCCTTCTTCTGGCCACTGGAGGGTGGAGCACAGAGCTCAGCTTAGAGTCTCAATCCCCCATACAACCTGGTTATCATTTAGTTTAGCTAGCAAGTCTCAAGCTGATGGGAGAAGGGAGGGTTTATTTGAGAACTATTTTTATTTTTATGGCCACCTGACTCATTAGAGAAGATTTTATTTATTTTTTTCTAGACAGAGGGAGCAAGTCAGATGAGGAAAACTTTGAAGAGTGAAGCCTTGGTTCTCAGTATCTATCTTCTAAGCACTCTGATTACCCCGGCAGCAACTTCGGCCCAAACGGGGTTTCCACAGCTGATGGGGGCTGCACTAGAGAAGACAAAGGAGTGCAGCACAACAGAAGGTTGCCTGTGGTCCCTGGGTCAGTCCCAGGGCTGAGGCTCTGAGGACATCCCCAGGCCCTAAATTACAAATGTCTCCTAGAGCAGCTCCAATTCTGCTCCTTGATGGTGGCAGCTTACATTCAAAATCCAAGAAGAACCTCTGTCTCCATCCAGCCCTGCACTAGGCGCCTCCACCATTCACCTCCGGGAACTTCTGCCATGGTACCTTCCTTCCTCATGTATCACCTTATGACAGCTGGGGGGGGGCTTTCTTGTTTTTTGAAAAAAGGAAAAGAAAATTTGCAGGTCTCTTTGGGTTCACTTTGGGCCATACGGTCAGTGGCCAACTAGTCTTAAGCTACATGTTTACTGCTGGGCCTGATGCTCTGACCTGCTGCACTCTGTCCGGTAGAGCACAATGAAGGATGGGGTGGAGGGCGGCAGGGAAGAGTGGGGTGGGGGCGTCAGGAGTCAAGGGGTTTACATAGGCATAGTCCACCCCCTTTAAAGTAGGTTTAGGCAGAAGGGCATTAAGGGTATTGCCAAAGACCCAAAAAACCCTGCACGAGGTCTGGACTCGACCCCAGCAGGATCTTTATTTCCATACCAGATTCCCAGACGCCAGGCCGGCTGAGCCTCTGTCCGACCAGAACTACGGTTCAGCCAGGTCTATTCTCCTGGGCTTGTATAAGCGCTCCCCCACACCTTGCCCTGGTTAGGCATCCACGGACTCGGGAATCTCCCGCGCTGGAGCATTTTCTGTCCTCCCAGGATATAGGAATAGCTTGGGATCCCCCTCTCCCCCAGCTTCAAAGTCTCCCTTCAAAGGAGGGTGGGGAGAAGGAATTGAAAATTCAGAATGAATCTTGCCTGGGCTACCAGTAGCAGGACCGGCTTGCGACAGTTACGTGTCCTGTGATTTTCTGTAATAGTGGCAGCTTCGTTCTCAGGCGGCCCTGACCGTGAAGAAGGCGATGGCGCCGAGGACTTGACCTTTATGGTGCGAAGAGCCGTAGGGAGCCAGAGGAGGATTCGGTTGTCCCCGGCCTCTGTCACCGCTCACCCCCACTTCCCCGTCCGTTTCGTGCGGTACCACAGGCTCACGGCCAGGAAACAAAGCCCCAAGCGTGGCTTCACCACTACCTAACCACCACCCCACCACCACCCAGGGCAGAAATCAGCGCTAAAGGGCTTCCCATTGCCCTGGCCTCTCACTGCACCCCAGCCAGGCCCCGGCGGGGCTGAACTGCCGGGCTCCGGATCCGGTGCTCAGGCTCCAGGAGGAGGCAGATGATCGGGAGACGGCGGGGCCCGAGGCTGCTTCCCCGCCCAGGTGGAGTCGCCGTCTCTGCCCCGCTCGCGGTGGCTCCCCCGGGGTTCATCCGGAGCTCAGCTCCGGGCTCCCAGGACGGAAGTGTTGGGGACTGCAAAACACGGTTTCTTTTCAGCCCGTCTCAAAACCCCTTTTCGAGAAAATGCTCCTGTCAAGTTTTATTTCCCGTTGCAAAACCACCTTCCAGGCTGCCAAGAATTAAGACCAGGAGAGATTAAATACCCGATTATTCTCCTGGGGACGGAGGGGCGGGGCAGAGAAGGGGGCACCCTCACAAAACCTTCGGTTCGATCGCCTGTCCTCAGCGAATAGCGCCTGCAGCCGGGCGAGGCCTGAGAGGCCTGCGGTGACGTCAGCCTGCAATCGGGGTGGCTCGTCGCGTGTGTCCGCGGCCCTCCCGTGTCCGCGCGGCGATGGCTGCGGGCTCCTCCGCCGTGACCTCCGTCGTAGTCCTGTGGCTCTTCTGCCAGCCGTCCTCAGGCCGTCGGAGTCGGGTGGGCCCAGGCAAGGTTCGGGCCTCCATCTTGAGCAGGGGTGTCTTGTGCCAGCGCAAGGGGTTTGGGGGCGCGCCTGTCCTCAACCGGCCGGATACCCAGAGACCCTCTGAGTCCACGGAGACGCCCACGGGACTCGCCCACGCCCTTACACCTTGGCAGGCCCCGCGCCTCCCGACGGCTCACAGAACATTGAAGATCTTAGACACCGGTGGTGGAATTATTTCTGCCGAGTGGGTCTAGCTCTGCAGCAGAGCCGGATAGAAACGAAATCTACTGTGGCAAGGCCTTGGCTGCTTTCACGTTGGAATTTTTCTGCGCAAGCATCATCTTTCTTTTATAATAACATTTTAAATGGTAGGCACCTCTCAGGCATTCGTCGGCTCTAAGTAGATGCGTGAGGACTGAGTGGCGATTTTCATAAAGAACGAAGCCAGATTTTATTTACCCGGCGGCGGAGCAGATGCAAACTTAATTATCATGCCTGTCTAAAACCCAAGCAGGAATAAATCTCCTCAGGCCTTTTTGGATAAGGCCGCATCTTTGCTTATGAAAAATGGGATGCGAGCAACTCTCTGCACATTTCTCTGATTCTCCAGGTCTTGGGCTGCTGACACGCATTCGATCAAGTTTAAAGGAATGCGCATAAATCAGCAATCCCCTAGCGTCTCTTCAGTCGAGGTTCACAAGCCCAGAAGGGCGCCTCTGAACCCCCATCAGGGGATTAGTAGTCCCGGGCAACCTCCCTCGCATCTCCTAACCCGGGGAATTCACAGAGAGGAATCGAGGTACTGCGTCTTCACCCACCCAGACACACAGCATCAAGCAATCTATACGCATCTATTATCTGTCTATTACTCATACACAAATACATCATCCTCGGTCGAATCTCACTGCCTCCGGGTGAATCTCTAACAAAACATTAACATTAGGTTGAGAATTTTTAAATGAATGATTTCCTCCTTTGTCTCTGATTTCGCTTGTTTTTAAAATCCCACGTTAATAAAAAAAAAAAAAAAGAATTGGCTTCGGCTCAGCATCAGGCATAAATACTTAGTGAAATGCACAGCGACGTTTTACAATCGGCCACTTAAAGTTACTTAATAAATCTGACAGTATTAGGAGCAGATGGAAAAGGTCGTTTTTTTTCCAAGTCCGATATTTATAATTTTTTTTTAAATTCAGGAAGTCTCCTTTTTAGAGAAAAAATTATACCTAAGTGAGATTTTCAACATCATTACTCAGGGATCAGTGTCTGCCATCATCACTGCTATCTTCTCATGAGGAGGACGATGTCCTCCTGACTGTCTTTGTTCTAAAGGTTTAGGCTCCTTGCTATTTAAAAACTAAGGAGTCTGCAGGCATGGTAGCAGACTCCTTTAATCCCAGCACTCAGGAGATAGAGGCAGGTGAATTTCTGAGTTCGAGGCCAGCCTGGTCTACAGAGTGAGTTCCAGGACAGAGAAATTGTGTCTCAAAAAAGAAAACAAATCTAATCATAATAATAATGATGATGATGATAATGATAATAACAATAATAAATTATTATTATTATTATTATTATTATTAAAACTAAGAAGTCATTATAATCCATAACCACCTCAACTAATCTGGTAATCCATGGCCATTTTAAATGAGAAGGGAGTTAGGTGAGCTTGATACTATCAATAACCAATTCCGAACTAAATGGAGGTGCACCCTGACATATTTGGGGGGTGGAGGGAGAGGGAGAGACTTTACCCAGGACTCCTGCAGTAGTGGTGGCTTTCCAAAGGGGCAGTCTTCCATCTGCAGAGCTGCTGTTGGCCTCTTTCCTAGGCCGTAGGCTCAGAATATTTCTTACATCTAAAGAAAAATATCTCCCTTCAACAGAGGAGTCCCTTTTGGAGTGGTTCATAAACAGTGTTTGATCCAACCAGGAGGGGAATTTCCAATACTTTAAAGACTTCGGAGAAGCCATTACTTTGCTCGATGGTAGTTCATTTCAAATGGGGCTGTAACACAAGGTGCCGGGTGATGGGTCTGAAGCTGTATTTTCATTTGTTTCCACAAATCGTTGAAAATCTTCAGGGCAGAAAAATATGATTGCACTTTACAAGACCATCTGACATGTATGTTTCAGGACCATCCTTTGTTGAAACAGCCTTATATTGTTTTCATAAATCTTCATCTATAAACATATAAAGAAGCTCCCAGTATTCGGACAAGGCTGGAGATGTTTCCATCATCCATGATTGTAACTGGCCAAGATTATTTCCACCAAATGACGAATCCAGTTTTCCTATTCACTATTATTTTCCTCTAACATAAAGATAAAATTAATCTGCACCTGAAAATCCAAATCCCAAAGCTACTGATTCCATCAACATTTTAATACATGTGTACACAGCATGGATTTGACAAAAAATTAAAAAAGAAACAACACATTGTCCTATGGTGTGTATTAAATACATAAACATACATACATATTATTTATGAGTCTAAACATGACACCTCTTGTGTTGTTAAAGATCAGTAAACAGTAGCTATAATGCTGACTGTTAGTATAGTTTTGATGGTGGTAATATTATTATTTCTCCCACAAATCAAGTATCAATATAAGATTGCACAACACCCTGGAGCAACACTCAGCTTTGAGCTGTCCAGGATAATTTCCTTCTGCATCTGTATTATGACCATTTTGTAGATAAAATATTTAAGTTCTCCCACTGCGAAGAAATCCACTTCTCAAAGGGGTGGATTTCTTTGAATTTCTGAAACGTAACTCTAGAACTCTAGAGTTAGGAAGGTATGTAAAACTTTTTATTTGCCGTAAAGATTCCAGATAGTTCTAATTAAGGCCATAGACCACCTTGGAGGGTGAAGGCCAGGAAAGAATGGTTACTTAAGAACACCTCATGGACTGTAACAAACATGTACAGCTTTAAAACAGATCTATAGAAATCTGATGCAAAGCAAGCCGCTATAAGGTTAAATTAAAGTTGGCCATTAACAAAAGGAAGCAAAATTTCACTGCACAAAGCATTTTGTGCCTCAACTCTAGAAATCACCTTAAATTACAGTGTCTTCAGTCATCAGCAATTAATAGTACTATATCTGTACAAATTCTACAATTATATACACAAAAACACAAACACTGATTTGCAAATGTATACACGTATAAACATATATTATATATTCACATATATACAAGCACATGTATTATTTACATATATTCAAATCTCCCTTTAGAGAAAAAAATTATGAATATTAAATCTCTAAAATAAGTCAAGGAGGTAAGAGAGCTCCATTCCCTTGAAGCTGAAGAATTACAAGGAAGCTTGTCAACACCAGGTGGCGCCCTTGATCTACTAATCCGGCTGAGGCCAATTCATGAGCTGTCAAAAGTCAAGGTCACAAATTGTCTTTTTTTTCGTCAAGGTCAAGGTTTAAGGCCTTTCCTAGTCCTGTCATTTCAACAAATACCAAAACCTGTCCCTTCAGTCACATGCAGACTCAAGAGCAGATTTTAAAATACCACAGCCTAGGCATTGCTGATACTCAACAACTGGTTTTCATTTTCCACAGGGAGCCTGGGAACTTACTCTCTCTCTCTCTCTCCCTCTCTTTCTCCCTCCCTCCTTTCCCTTCTCTCCCTTTCAGAATACCTGACACTTTCATCTCCTTGAAGCCTATTCATTTTTAGGATTTTAGTTATGAGAGATTTTTCCCCTTCTCATAAAAAAATTTAGAAAAAAAAAAGCTGAATGATAATAGAAAAGAATGGTCCTTGGCTTGTATAAGACAGACCTGCTCATTTCCTTTTTGTGCAGTGCAAGTTCAGCATAGAAAAGTAACTCGAGTGTTTCCTTCAAATTTTAATGGCAGTGATTATTTAATTAACAGAACTAGTACTACTATCTACAGATCTAATTTTTCATTTTTTTAGTAGAAATATTTAAAAGACAGGTGCACAAATACATTTTCACAGTGTGCTGAATGTCTTTATTTACAAGATAGCATTTATAGTGAATATGAACAAAACGAGTGTGTGAGTTGAAATTACTGCTTGATTAAAACTGTGGTGCAAAGATGAGTCCCTAAGCTCTCTAATGTGGTCTCATAACACAATAAACAAGGAAAAAGATTAATCTTTTAGTAGATTAAAATATAGAATGCAGACATCTAAATATTTTGGGAGAACGGGTTTCCATTTTTGAGTTTTCCTTTTAAAAAGTTAAAAAGGAAAATGATCTTTCTAGCAAAATGTTTAACAAGTATTGGAAAATACCAATCTAATTTTTTTTTTTTTTAAAAAAAAAAAGTATTTTTTTTCCAGGAGAAATCCCTATTAGGGGTGGGACCTTTCCGGAGATGGGGCATAAAGTGAATTCTTCAGACCATCTGGTGAGATTTAAACACTTTACAAAATACAACAAATGCTATGGAAAAAAATCTCTGACACTGGATTAGTCCAATAGCCACCACCATGCTTGTTGTAAGTAATTGAAAGGTATTTCCAGAAGTCCATTACCCACCCAACGTTCCCCTGTAGCCTCAGGGTTTAGGGGACAGTCTTTACTACCAAGATAATCGGTCTTTGGATGAGCATTTTTTCCTTTCTCCCTTCTTAGCAATAGTTCAAGATCAAAATTTCAGTGCCTTTCCCCTCTAAGCCTATCCGTGAAACATTTTTCAGAACGTAAGATGATAGGAATTTCAGTAAGATTTACCTGAGTAGGCACTTAACATGCAAAGGGGTTGCTGCTGGACAAGCAGACGTTGAAAACGGCCTTTTGTTTCTGTAACCAGTTTCTAGATTATTACCACCTAACACAGTATCCTGAAATAGAATGGTCACATAAATACTTACAAGATTTGAGTACATTCGTAATTTATCTGAAATTGTGTGTTTTAGGGGCTGACGAGTTGACTCTAGAGTTTGTCATTTAAGGTCTGGTGGGGTTGTCGGGAGAGCTGGCAGTCTTTACCATTTCTCAAGGTTGTTGTTGCTTTGTTTTGTTTTGTTTTTAAAAGCAAACACAAAACTGTAGGTTCCATTGAAGAGAAAGAGATTCCCTTTAGGAGAGCAAAGCGTCAGTGTCTCTCTTTCCAATTCTTCAGTTATTATTAAGCATCGTTATCATCTGGGCAGAGAAATAAGTCCTTAAGTATGTCTTCAAGCTGCCCTCTGCTTCACCTTTTAATCCATTAACTAGTGGTCTTCAGCTTATTGATGACTTTTTTCTCTTTGACCCTCCTGTTCTGAAACCAGATTGTGACCTGCCTCTCAGAGAGGTTGGTTGTGGCTGATATCCTTCTTCGTTTGTCCTTGGTAATGAATTTGTTCGTAGCATATTCCCGTTCGAGTTCTTTCAACTGCACCTTAGTGTAGGGAACGCGCTTCTTTCTCCCCCTCCTATAGGAGCTGGCATCTGAAGGATGAGAGACGACATCTGTAAGATAAGGGAGAAGGGAGGTTACACTGGGAGCCAACCTGAGCCAGGACAGGATCTACAGCTCAATCGGAGTTTTGGGCCCTGCTCTCCGCCACGCGCGCTGTACAATCCGGCCTTCTGCCAAAGCCTGGGGCGTTCGTAGGGGCATGGTTAGTTGTGTATTGAAATGGAATCGCCCAGAGTTCCAATGACCACCCCAATTGGATTATCCTGTATGAACTGCGCTCCTTGATCGCCTGACCCAACGATTCCACACCTTAGCACTCAACCGGGTACAACACTTCTGTAGAACCTGGCTCCTCTCAGCTCTCTCCCCAAGCCCCAACATTCTATGCTTCTCCAACGAAGCCTTTTTTTTTTTTTCTTCCAGAGAACCATCAGGGACAGTTTGGTTATGCTCATGATCAAGTCAATTTCTCATCGGTGTCAAGGGCTTGGGAGGGTGGGTCACACGGGGAGAAAGGGGCTGCCTGAGTTCTAACCCACAGGCTCCCTCCCAGCCACCCCTCACCGAAGGAGGGCCGGGGGGGCCAGCTCAACTTAGGGTAGGAAGGACAGCACCAGCCAGACGAGGTCAGGCTCCCAGGGGTGCAGACATGCTAGCGCAGGCCAGGCCAGGGGAGATGCAAAGGTGGGGACACCCGGTGGACGCGAGCCGAGGAGAGCTGGGGAAGAGCCGGAAGACCGGGACTGGAAAGGGGGCGCCATTTACCGGGCAGAGTGGACTTCCAGAGGTGGGGAGGCTGCGTCTGCTCTTTGGGGCAGTACATTTGGCCGTTCCAGCCGTTGGGCAGCGCCCAGGGCTGGTAGCTTTCCATGGGAAGCCCTAGGGGCTCGTGGCGCGACTCGCCAGGGCCCCCGAGCCCCGGGACCACCGGCATATCCAGGTAGCCGGGCACCGGCTGGTGGTGGTGGTAAGGCCCGGCCGCGTAGCCCTGGTGGTAGAAGGCAAACTCCTTGGCGCGGGAGCTGAACTCCTCGGCCGCGGGGCCGGCGGTGTCCATGTACTTGTCGGCGAAGGCGGCGGCGGCCGAGGCGGGCTGCGCACATGACTTGATGGCGTTGGGGTGCGGGCCCATGCGGGCGCACGGGTAGTAGCCGCTGCCGAAGTAGCCGTAGGGCAGCGCCGCGGGCCCCGACGAGCTCTGCGCCGCCGCCGAGCAGGGGCTACACTGCTTGGCGGCCTCGGCACCCGCGGGCCCCGCCGGCCCGGGCCCTCCCGACGACGACGCGGCGGCCGCGGCGGCGGCGGCGGCGGCAGCAGCGGCGGCGGCGGCGGCGGCGGACGGGGGCGCCTCCCCCGGCGCGCTGCTGTAGGCGGCCGCGGCGCCGGGCGCCAGGGGCGCGGGATGCGCCATCAGGTTGCGGCACTGGTTGGCCGCGGCGGCGGCGGCGGCCGCGGCCGCTGCGGCCACCGAGAAGTTGCCCCCCGCGGCCGCCGCCGCCGCCGCCGGGTGGGGGAAGCCCCCACCCCCAGCTCCCGCCGCCGCCGCCGCTGCCGCAGCAGCCGCCGCCGCCGCCGCCCCTTCCATGTTCTTGTTGAGCTCGTCGGCCACCAGGCCGCCGCCGTTGTCGTAGAGGAACATGACGGTGGGCTCGATCCAGCGGGGGTGGAGGAGCACGGAGGCTGTCATAGCCCGAGCCGCATGGAGAAGACCCCAGTGGCGCTGTTTTAAAAAGCCCCCAAGAAGTGAAGAGCGCGCTGCGCGGGGCCGGGGCCCGAGCGAGGGGGGCGGGTCGCGCCCTGCGGGGTCGCGCCAGGCGGCCGCCCATTGGCCCGCCCCCGGCCCGCCCCCGGCGTATGCAAAGCGGGCGGCTCCGGCTGGGCTCCGCGCTGGGCCCGCCGTCCCCGCCGCCGCCCGCGCGGTCCTCTGCGCCAGCGCCAGCGCCAGCGCCCGCCGCGCCGCCGCGCAGCAGTCACCCACGGAGGAGGCGGGGGACTCGGGTGGGTGGGGCGGGGAGCACAGGGCGCGCGCCTCGCGGACCCCCGATCCCTTCCCCGGTGTCACTGGGGACCAGGGCGTCGCGCGGAGGCCGTGGGCGCCCGCGGTTGGGGTGAGACCCGAGGTCGTGGGGACAAGTCAGGTAAATTCTCCAGTGGCCAGGGATGAGAGGTTGGCATGGATTGGCCCAGCATAGCCCTGGGTGTTTGGAGAACCTCTGGGGCTGTTTTCTTTCCAGGTATGGATGCGTCTCTCTGCAGCTAGACCCTACCAGGAATGTCCGAACTCTCGCCTACGACACGTCGAGATTTAGCTCCCCCGACCACTGGGGAACAAGGGCAGGGCGTTTGTTTCCTGACAGTTCCAGCGTGAACTGACTCAAAGGTCCCAATATATTCTGCTGGGAAAACTTGGGCTGTATTTAGGAGCTTCCTTCCCTGTCCTCAGACTCTAAAGGACAATTTCAATTAGGCCCACAGACTCAGAACATCAGAACAACTAATTGCATCTTTCCACTCCACCTCCCTTGCTCACGGTAACACACACACACACACACACACACCCCGCATACTGCCACATTCTCCCACTCATATAGTTCGCTTTTCATTCCGATGGATGCAGTAACTATTCTTTCTGGTCTGCAGAGAATCTGAGATGAAGAAAGCACCCTTCCCTCATGTTCCTGCCCCATGAGTCCAACTGTCTTTTCCTGAAGGGCTTTAAGAACAGGCCCCAGTTGAACTGCTGGCTGTGATTCCAGTCCCAGTTCTGGGGCTTCCTAAGAGCTATTCCATAGATCCTGAGTTGGACATGACTCTCCAGACAGCTGGAAACCCACCACTGCATTCCTTTTTGGGAAAAGAGAAAGGCCCATTGGGGTCATTTCGTGCCTTTCCTCCCAGTAGCTCAGCCTGCAGAGGGTGCACGGTACCGGAGCCCGGAGCCCACGTCTGATGAGTTCCTCCATATCTGGGAGTTTGGTGGGGTGTTAGTGCGGAAAGAGCCACATACAGTCACAGTGTTTGGGTGAGGGATTCTGAGGATCCTGCCTCTTTAGAGTCACATCTACTTCTGATTGTGCAACTGTGAACTGGTCAGATGTCCACAGGGGAACAAGTGTCAAAGTGAAAGTGGGTGCATTCTGAATATATAAGCTGGGAAGAGTTCTTACTCTCCCTGGGCTGAGAAGCTCTGGTAGGCAACCAAGCTTGGATCCATCTCCTGGACCCAGCATGTAGACTTAGCCCTAAACTAGGGCACCATACACATTACATCTGCTGCTCTCTATCCTGGGCTTCTGGAAAGATTGGGACCAATAAGGCTAGGCTCAGGCTTTTATCTGTCCAGATTCTGGGTTTGTTCTGACTAATGTTAAGTGTCGCCCAATAAAACCTTCCCTGATTCCCCACACCCAATTTGCCCCCACACCCAGTGTGTCCTTTCCCTGGGTAAATATTGATCTGCCCCCAGCTTACCTTGTCTCGGACAGGCCATTTGCAGACTAAGGAACCAACCTCTGTGAAGACTTGATTTTTGTGTTTCTTAGGAGCCCTTTTCATCCACCCACCCCCCACTCGTTCCTCCCTCTAAGTGGCATTGTAAAACTCAACACTGACAAAGAGACAAAGTAGGGTTCCAGGCTTCAGTTCTTGGAGACTGCGGGCTTGAAGGCAGTTTACACACAGGTCAGACACGGCTGGAGGCCAAGGTCAAGTTGAAAGTCGCTGTCTAGTCAGCGTGAGAAACTGCACTGAAAGCCTGAAGACCCGGGGCGGCACGGAGGAGGCCGACTGCTCAGCTCCCTCGCCCTCAATTCTCCGCTCCTTCGCCGTCTAGTTTCTAGCTCTGTTGGGCCACTCAGCACTATTGTTTTTTTCCCCTCTCTCTCTTTGTAAAGTTTTTTTGAGGGCGGTGTTTACGGACTGGAATGATTCTTCTCTGCCGAAGCCCTGCTCTTAGCTGAGTTTTCGAGCCTCCGAAGCTTCCAACTAGATTCGGGGAGGGGGGCGAAACGAAAACCCGGCTCGGGAAGCCTCCACCAGCCGATGTCTATGCCAGTTCAGCTCTGGTAGTGGCTGAACTGCTGGTACACAGAGCAGCCAAGACCGGCTTCACGTTCTTCCCCCACTTCTCAGTTCTCTGGAGCCGGGAGCCCTGCGCTCAGGGAAAGGGCCTCACCTCTACACACTGCCAAAGTCGGCTGGGTCCCTCTGGGTCCCTCGGAGGCTCCAAAAATGGTGAGACAGGATCTCATCATTTTCACAGAGGAGCCAGAGCAGGTTTGTCTGGGAAGAGTGGAGCAGGGGGAAGGCTTTGGGCTGCATCTTGAATTCACTGGGCTTTGCTTCCTACCCGTGCATACCCCTCCTTGGAAGGGCTTGGATCTGAATTACTGAGGCTTATGTTTTCTTATCAATTAAAAAGAAAAAAAAAAAAAAACTCAAGACCACAGTATTTAGAGAAAGGCAGCCTCCTTGTTCTCTTCCTGCCTTAAATTTCATACATTGATGTGATTTTTCTACCACGCTGTGCCAATGGCACCTTGGCATATCTGACTCTGTTTTTTCCTCTCTGTTGTATCTTCAGTATTTTTAATTGTTTCCGAGGCCTGCTACTTATTGACCTGTAGGCATCAGTGGAGGTTGTTTCTAGAGTTAGAATGAGCTTTGGGAAGTTATTGTGGGTAAGACTTTCTAGAATTTCTACTCCAAGACAAGAATAACCCCTCAAACTTTCAAAGAAGGAGACAAGAGATTCATTAATGGTTTCTAACACAACGCTACCAGCAGTACCAGGCTGGCTTGGTGTGGGAAAAGAAAGGATCAGGATTAATTCTGGCTCTTCGAGAGCCAGCACTCTCTTCCAGTGGTTTTTCCTCTTTTCCCAAAGGCACAGGCAAATTTTGCTTGTCCGCCCAGCAGGCAGGGCCTGACTTTCTGAGCTCATTTTGTCTCCCAGATTTAGGATTCTTCTAAGATTTGACAGAAGCACCAGCAACTTAAAAATCCTCAGATTCGCCATGGCTTAGGAAAGAGAAGTTGGGGGGGGGTGCATGGTGACTTTGAGGCAGCAGTGGCCATGTCAAGCACAGGGCTGGGGTAAAAGCTGGAGAAATCTCCATTACTGCCTAAACTTTGTCTGATGCTCCCAGATTTCTCAGCGAAGCCCACCAAGGGCAGCATGGCTGCAGCCCAGCCCTTTGTTCAATGAGTTCCCATAGCCTTTCCTAAGCTCTTAGTTTTCACTAGGGCAAGCCAGAGCCCATGGACTTTGACAGCCTTCTTGCATCCCGCTGGAGACCTTGGCTGAATTTTCTCTTGTTGGAGAACTCCTTACCCACCAAAGCTACAGGACCTGGGCTCCTAGACCCTAGGCTCCTAGGGTTGGAGAAGAAAAGGACAAAGAGAAACCAAGGTCTAATCGAGTTTGATTTTCATTAGCAAATGAAATTTACCTGCTCTCACTTTATCTCGGAGGAGGCTGTCAGCACTGTTCTCTGGAACTACTTCTCTGCATCGATCTGGTATTAGGATAAACATTCCTCGTTGGTTTAAAAGACACTTTGTATTTCAGGATACTCATGTGTTTCTAATGTATCCAAGCAGCTTTATGAGCTGCATTTGCAGGACATCTTAACCCTCTGGCTTCCACCCCAAGCAGGCTGGGGGCAAAGAGATAATGGCAAAGCAAGAAAGATCTAGAAGGGGGAGTTTAGTGAGGGACCTAGGAGAGAGAAAGGAGAAATTCCCAAAGAGGGTAGAACCTCAAAATCCTCACCAGAGCAGACCATTTAGGAATGGAGCAAGTGAGGAGTTGACTTTTTTGAGGGTCCTCAGTTCTGTATGCACCAGGGTGAAAGCAGAGTGTGCTCTCTCTCTTTTCTTTTCTTTTCTTTCTTTTCTTTTCCTTTCCTTTTCCCTTTCTTTCTTTCTTCCTTTCCTTCTTCCTTTCTTTCTTTCTTTTTTTCTTTTTTAAGGGAAAGGGTTGTTCGGAATTCTGTGCTGGTCAGAGCACTGGGGAATGGCATATCCTGAGTCACTCATTTGAGGTTTTGTTCCAGAGTGAAGCAATAATGAAGTCAAGGGAAGGTTTAGTGCTGCAAGGATGATTTTGGAACCCGGGAACTCACTCTGCACTGTGGCAACCAAAGGCTTATACTTCAAAGTGGACATGGGAAGTCAAGGAAGAAAACTACAGACCTTGCTACTGAGATTCCCTCAGGATGGACTTTAAGGAGTGCAAATTACTGGATAAGTGGCCCATCCACTGCCTGTCAGATTGGACCAGGGACCCCAAGACCTACCAGGAGCCAGCCATCAGGAAAAGCCTTACAGAAGGAAAGAAAGGAGAGACCTAGAGACAACTCCAGCTGAATCGCTGCTCTGTTTCTTAGAGAGTCTCAAAGAAGGGAGAAGTCAGCTCCCCCCCCAACACACACACACACACACACACACACACACACACACACACACACACTATTTTAGAAGAACCAGCAGGCTCTGGTGACCACCTCCCTGCACAGCAGTCCGAGGTCCCCTGCATTCCCACGGAGTGACACAAGTTCAGTGTGAATGGAGGTCCCTGGCCTCTGAGATTGAATTCGGAGGATATGGATGATTTGGATGCTGGTGAGAGCTCTCCGTGTCCCAACTGCATCACTGAACAGCCCTTCACTAGATCTGGGAACTCAATCTTCACTTAAAGGACCCAAATGTGAATCCAAACGTGAAGCAGAGAGACTGTAAATAGAGGCTCAACTTGAAGGAGGACACTTCTTTCTAGTGAGTGGTAGACAGCCCGGCCAGGGCACCAGCTTGTGGGACTGCACAGCACAAGCCACCCTGGGAGTGAGCTGCAGCCATTAGAACTGGGTGCTGGCAGAGAGGGTACCTACTGGCAACCCTGGGCGCCTGTGCCTGCAGCTGCCACGTGAAAAGGACCAGGAGTCTGTACCCAACGCCACCAACCCCCACCCCAACCCTACGTTGATGCTCACTGCCCGCTACATAACAGGAAACCAGCTCAGGGCTGTGGATTCTTTATGTCAACAAATACACCGAAGACGTTCGAAGGAAGTAGGGGATTTGCACGTAGCCTGATTCTATTGGACTTGGTGTTTCTCCACAAATAGTTATTATGGAGCCAGGAGATCTGGGCCCACAGGAATTCTTCTCTATATGGACTGGTCCCACAGCCTTGGTTGTGAATTCTTAATAGGCAAAGCAACAGAGGGAGGGAAACTCACCAGCAAGGAGAAAGGGGGAACTCAAGACCCCTTCAAGTACACACTGAGGTATAATCAGATTTTACAGGCACGTTATATACTGTAATCATAAGGATGTGTGTGCCTTCATACACACGCACAGATTTGCACTTCAAATGTATACATATTCACACACATAATGAATGAAAGGCTGATGTTTTGCTGGTAATACTAAGACTTAAAGGAAAAAAAAATCATCTTGTCAAACTAGCCTGGTGGATGTCTTCTCTGGTCCCATATGGATTTCTCCCTACTGGCCATCCCTCCTGGCTGCTCTGTAAATACTGTAAATTCACCTGTCTTCAGTGGAAGGTCAGCCGGCCATCTGTATTATCTGGTTCAGATGTCCTTCCCTAGAATCTCTGGGTAGTTTCTGGACCCTCTGTGAGCAGTCTCCAGCGTGAGGGAACCTCTGCAGCGGTCCCTTTGTCTGCAGAAGGACTGGAGCCCTGCTTGGCCCAATGCTCAGGGAAATGAAGCAGCTCCATAAAAACCTTTTGATATTAATTTTTATAGGTATTTACACTCTGGTGAGGGTAGCTGGGTACGGAAGCTTTGTTAGTCAGCCCCTAACCTTGAGTTTGGATACTCAGCTTATAGGCTGGGAAAAGGAACTGTCCGGAAAGAAAAGAACATATCGGGGAAGTCGGAGAGAAAGAAAATTCAAAAGGTCATTTTTTGTTGTTGTTGTTTGTTTGTTTCTGGAAATTGAAGAGTAAATGGGCAATTCCAGGGGCTATGCAATTGATAACTTTCCCCACTCTCTTGCAAGGAAAACATTTTCTACCTGTGTCTAATACAATTAAAAACTATATTTAAAAATATAATCTCCCGAAAACATACAAAAGTGTAACAAGCACCTCTTTGCCCAGCTTATCTTTTACCGTTTTGATCATTTTATCTTGCACTTTTGTTTGAATATTTAAAATTAAATTAAATTCGAGGCATTGAGCTGATTCACTCTCAACAAACAAGGTTTTGAGAATATTTCAAGATTGAGCAAAAGGGCTGAGCTTGAGTTGTTTTAGTTGTGGTCTAGAAAGAACCCAAGGTTCCATAGAGAAGGAACCCGAACCAAAAAGACTTGGGATCTTATCTGAAATTCTGCGCGTCTTCTTTATGAAAATTACACATGTGCTTGAGGGTGTGGGTGCTAGCCCTTTTCTGTGAGTCTGCCTTTCATTGAAGATTTCTGTCAGTCCCTCAAGACTGGGGGGGAGGGGAGACAGAGAGAGAGAGAGAGAGAGAGAGAGAGAGGGAGAGAGAACTGTGCCCCAAGCCCCAAATGACTATTTCCTATTTCAAAACATCCCCTTCCCTATAGAAGCCCCAAAGAAATTTCTAATGATTAAACTAAGAGGAAAACATCTGTCCTGGATTGATATCAAAGTTACCGCAGTTTTCAAGAAGAAATGTAGTTTCATGTGCTTTTTTAAAAATACCCCTTTGCAACAAGAGATTTTTCAAATAGCGAATAAAGGCATTGCCATTTTGTTTGTTTTAATTCAATGATTTATTTGAAAATGAGCATGATTCCAGAAAAGTCTGAAGTCAATTTGTCTAAAAGTGTTGGCAACTTTAAAAATCAAAATAGAAAAGTCAAATTATAGAAAATTTTGAGTATGACAAATCTGATGCCTGGCAACTACTTAATAAAATGTACCCACCCAGTCCAAATTCAAATTCTTTCCATGGCCAGAGTATTGAGTTGTTTATGATTTTCTAATGACCATTTTTATTTTTGCTGCTAAATATCTGGGATGGTTTTTTACAGCTAGTATATATATATAATACATATATATATATATATGTATATATATATAAACTATTCACAGCAGTAGATAGGTGCAATTTGGCTAAACTCATAAGGGATGTATAAATTAAACAGAAGAATTTATGTGCACATGCGTTATGTCAATTTCTAGCACTTCCAATACTATATGGCAGGAAGCCCTAGAAATGCTTCGCAGTCATTCCCTCCCTGTCTGCAGCCTGCGGTTCTAACAAATCTGCTCTTGAGCGTGCCTAGGGCTGGAAAGGGTGTGGGTACCCTAAGTGTCCCGATCTTAAGATGGAGTTCACCAAGGGAGTAAAGGCTTAGGTCAAGGTCAGGGCAAAGACCGCAGATTTGAGAATATCAAATATTCGGAGGAAGAGGGAAAAGGGAAAAGAGACACTAGCAGGCAAACTGGGAGACAAGGAGGGAGGGAGAGATAGGAAGAAGGAAAATAAGAGACAATGACGCCATAATTCCCGACAAAATGTTTAAACCATGGCGTCCCAAGAAAGAAATGTGTTTTACAAAACAAATGTGGAAGCCCCATCTCTGCTGAAGCTGCCTCTTTCCAGGCTGTGTTGCCTCTGCACTCCCCACCCCTGCACACCACCCACTGAGGTCCCGTTTTGCAGCCCTGGCTTCAAGCCTCCTCGTGATTTCTCTAATTACACAAAAATAATTTGAAACTCCGAGAACCTGATTAGGGACCAGAGTTAAATTCAAAATTGAGCTTCTGACTATTGAGAGCCCAGGCGTGTGAATTCCAGCTGGGACCTGCTTTGGTCGGTAGCTGCATTGGGGACAGCCCCTTGAGCCTGCTAGCAATTACTTGCTCTCAGCCACTTTTAAAAAGGCCATATTTCTTTACATTTTTAGGATCTAATGTGAGGTTATGTAGGGTCATGGGACCCTTGGCTGGTGCAAAGTAATTTGATGTCACTGAGAGCAAGCAGACTCGTTTGTCACCCCAGGAATAGAAGTCCCTACAGCTTGTGGTAGGAACATGACAGAGTGTGGTGTATGTGTAGTAGTGGTTGTGGGGGGGATCTGTGTAACATCTAGCCAGAAGTCCAGTGTTAATCTAGCCAGATGGGCTGCTCAAGAATAGGGGACTTTTCAGGTAGGACACAAGGTTGGGATGAGTGAAAGATCTGATAGACTCCAAGCAGCACACCAGTCCATCTAAACGCAGCAGAGGACTTGGGCTACTCCTGGCCCTTGGATCCTGGGTTCCTTTGCAACCCAGATCTCAGGTCTTCATTCTCTGGTTAATTCAGCGGCAGTCCTGGCTCCCATCCCCCACCTAGAGCTGCTTCAGTAATCTGTAGCTGATTCAATAAAGCTTAAGGGAGTTTCCTTATGTTAGGGGATAAATTCTATCCAGCTTATAGGTGGTATGGACTAGGGTGAGAGCAGAGAGAGCCACAGACTTTGTAGTCTTTGGGGGATACACATCAGGGCTGTGAAGAGAACTGGCTAATGCTAGTGAAAAGCTGTAAGGCATTTTTGCCATGAGTGGTCTTATCTACCATTTCCAATTTATTATTATTGCTATTATTTTAAAGAAAGCTGGGAGTAAATCAAGACTCTTCCTTGAAAATCAAGGTGATTCCAAGCCCAGATAGAATGTGTAGCTGGAGAGAAGATAAACACAATGGAAATCACAGACAGGAGAGGAAAGGTCATTTCACAAAGCCATGGGTAGTCCGGGTCCCACCAATGAACAAGACCAGGCAAGAAGGCCCTCCTGCAGAGAGCAGCTCCCAGCAGCCTGCATGCCTTGCAGCCTTCATCTCCAGAAAGTCCCTGCGTTGGAGTCCAATTTTGGCTCCACAGTGTACTGGAATTCATACATTAGAAGGTGATGTAAGACAGTGTCTCTTGGCTGTCTTTTTTAATTTTTAAAAGATTTATTTATTTATTTATTTTATTTTATTTTATGTGTATGAATGTTTTGCCTGCATGTATGTATGTGTGCTATGTGTGTGCCTATCCGATCCCTTGGAATTGGGGTTATTGATAATTGTGAGCCATCATGTGAGTGCTAGATATCAAACGTGAATCCTCTGAAAGAACAAGTGCTTCTTAACCACTGGGACATCGCTCCAGCCCCCCCGCCCCCCAACCCTCTCCTTCTAATCACAAAGACAAGCAACATCCTGATGCTACTCTTTCCCTGACAATTCTAGGATGCGGCGGCGTACCACAATAAATGGAGACCTCTGCCAAAGTAGTCAGCCAGGAAGCTGCCCGATAAGGACACCCTCCCTGTCTTGAAGCAGGTGAAGCCACCCCCATCCCCACCCCCGGAAAAGCTACAACCAGTATCTCTGAGGCACAAGGGGAGGGAGGGGCACAGATGTTGATTTGGCCTTAAAAGTTCCAGTCGCTGGAAAGACTGGGAGAGGAAGATGAGAGAAAGTGGTCCATATGTAGAGCTTATTTCCACAAGGTCTGTAGTCTGTGGCCTGAACGCCATTCATCTCCACACGGATTAAGGTTTGGTCTGAGGACTCCACGTTGGAGATGAATTGATAACTCTACCTGAGCACCCGGAAAACGGACCTCCCGCTGTCTGCCAGCTGCCTAGTGGATTGCGGTCCAAAGCTGTCTTTCTTGCCTCCTGCCTTAAGTGACTATTCTGTAGCCACGTGTAGGCGTCTCCAGGATCCTCCCAATGCAGGATCCGGAGCTTCCGGAAGGATTGGATCAGAACAGGAATCTTGGACAACACATTATCAACTGGATACTAGAATAGCAACCTGAAGAGAAGGCCCACGAGAGCTGGATCTTTCCTCTAAGTGTGGAAATTACTCCTCGGCACCCGGCTCCGGGATCTTTGACAGTCGAGTTAGCACGTGGCCGGCTGTACGGCTGTACTAGAGAGACTTGCTTCTCTTTGTGGCCTCACACAGCACCTCCGTAGTCCAGGAGGCCTGCTGTCGGGATTGGCAGGATGCTCCGAGGACGTCACTGCAGTTGCAATCTCTCCCCACTAGATGTCTTCCAAGTTAATCGGAATTACAGAGCGCTGTCTCTCCCAGTGTCTGAGACTCGGTTTCCCCTGCCTCATTTTGAAATCTGGAGTTTCTCTGGGAAAGCGAAACTTTTCTTTTGTTTCTTCTGGATCCCTCCGTTGCCCTGCTCTCCAAATCCTGACTCTGGTAGCCAACTAAAATCAAATGCTGGCTCCCTGCCGGTCCGAGTCTCCCTGCTCTCGCCTTTGGAATCTTTTTTATGACCTTTGATGTGTTTAAATAACATGGCAAGGCTGAGCACACACCTCGGATTAAACTTTAATCGGCTGCAGTCAAGGTCGTCCAGGTGGTAAAATGCGTTTCCTGTGACTTCTAGCGGATACTGCAGGCTTCAAGGTCTGGGGGCATAGTCCTAGGTTTCTACCCCACCTCCTGCCTCTGCCTAGGCTTGGGCAGGACGAAAGTGGAACTCCAAAGGAGACTAAGGAAATGGAATCGGAGGTGGACACCCAGGGTGGGCTAATGACCGAAGTGATTTTTTTTTTAATGGCTACTAAGACAGAATAGTTAAAAACTCCAAGACCCACTACCAATTTCCCCTCACCTCAGAGAACAGTTGAAGTTCCAAAGTCATGGTCAATGCCTTGATTATTTCTCCCAGCATGATTCTGCTTCCAGGCAACCGGAGTGGGGGTCCTCTGGTAATGACAGTTAAGTCAGCTTAGCCTATTATCCTGGAAGTCGCAGAGCTCATTCACATTAGATCGGGATCTAGAACTTGGGCTGCAGTTGCCCCTCCGTGGGCCACACAGGGTTAGCTTTTGCTTTGTTTTTTGTTTTTTTTTTTTTCCATCTGAGTATAACTTTTTGAGCCAATACACCTGTCAGTGGAGAACTGTCTTATAAAGCCAGGACAGTGTGTTCAGTGAAGCCTCTTGCTGTGCTTTTAAAAAAAACTCATCACTTAACAGTGAATTCTTGCTATAAAAAAAAAAAAAAAATTGGGGTCTGAGCATGGGAGTGGAGATTTCACTTTGTGTGTGTGTGTGTGTGTGTGTGTGTGTGTGTGTGCTGTAATTTGTGATAAACTGAGTATGTTGGCTGTTGGGGTTACTCCCTCTTTACAAAAAGGGGCCAATAGTCCCTTCTATCAATCAATATTTGGATTCAGGAAGGACACTGAAATGAGGTATCTCAAGGCATGGACCTTAGCTTTACAGACATCTACTCAGATTTCCCTCTGGAAGATCACCTCCTGGTCCGGAAATGAGCACGCTGTCCATGCACATGAAGAACTACATTGTCTCAAAACTCAATGTAAAACCCTATCTTCAACTTTTCTCCCAAGTCCTGACTGGTTGTAGGCAAGATCCCCAGTGCTCCTCTCGAGCAGAGTTTCCCATAGTGTACCTAAGGATAATAGTAAATATCAATTGTGGTAGGGGGACGTGCTTGACCCCAGTGCTCAGAAGGCAGAGGCAGGTGGATCTCAGTGAGTCCAAGGCCAGCCTGATGTACACAAGGAGTTCTAGGACTATCAGTGCTATATGGTGACACCCTGTCCAAATAATAATAATAGTAGTAGTAGTAATAATAATAATAATAATAATAATAATAAATATGTGATTTACAATCTTCTCAGCATTGGATATCAAATACAAGGCCTTGTGCATACTACACAAGTGCTTCAGTACTGAGCCACATATACAACCAATTATTTAGTAGTTCTTTCCTCTAAGGCCAAGAAACTCCATATTCTAAAATAGGGTTCTGAACCTGTGAGTTGGAGACAATATTATCACATATTAAAGTTAATTTTAAAATTCCTTCTTCACGGAAACTTCTGGGAGTTAGTAACTCTGTTCTATACCTTGATCTTTGCAGTAGTTCACAAGTGTATACATATATAAAAAAAATCACTCAGCTGGGTATTTGAGATTTGTATACTTGGCTATATGTAAGTTATACAGCAATAAAAAAAAATTTAAGTGCTTCCTCATAACGACCTGTGAAGTAGGTCCCGAGGTTATTACAACCATCTCCATTTTACAGAGCAGGCAACTTAGACTCAGGGGAAGCTAGAGAGACCAGGCCTCTGTGGATGAAAATTGCTACCTAAGCTTCTTCCTCTCTCAAGCTTGCTGCTCCCTCTTCCAGCTCTTCCACCCGAGGTAGCAACAGATTTGGTCTAGAAACGGGGTTTGCAAGGTGGTTTTGAAGCAAGAATTGAACAATCTGTCCGTTCAAATTTCTTAGTCTTCAGGTAGAGGGATGATGGAGAGAGGGCTTGGTGCTCAGAGACTTGAGGCCTAGAGAGTCTTACTAGCAGCCTCGGATAAGGAAGCCGTGCCCCCAGGGCTCCGAATGCATTTTCTTTGTATAGTCGTTGGTCTCTGCCCACATCTGGAGGAGCAGGGAGATCTTACCTTGCCAGCCGCACTCCCTGGCTGCTTCCCACCCCCTACACCGCCACCATTTTTCAAACGCACTACCAAAATGAGGTGAGGGGTGTTCTGAAATAACGGGGCGGCTGCAGTTGAATGGCCAAGGACATAGAAAGAGGTTGTTATTTATTCCAGGCACGGTCGCAAAAAGCTTCCAAAAATATCGAGCGGAGATATTTTATTGTCCAGCCTGTCTGCAGCCTGTAATTATGCGTTCAAGATGTTTAAATGTGTGCAAATGCATTAGCTGCTTTCGCTGCTTGAAAACCTTAGCTGGGGGCACGGGAGAGGCAAGTCTGGAGGTAGTTATGTCGTACAGTCACAAACATTATTCTGCCTTTTACTGTAAACAGCTAGGCCACCTTTATGAGAAGTTAGGAAAACTTTAAGAAGGAATAGCCAGCCACCTTTACCCAGGAAGGCTGATTTTGTTTTGTTTTGGTTTGATTTGGTTTTCTCCCGGATTGTTCGAAGTGTCTGTCGGCTTTCAGGTCAGATTCCGGGGCTCTCCAGAGAGAGGAGAGAGAGGGCGCCACACAGAGGCAGGCTATGCCAGCCCCTGGTATCTTGGTCCTCGAAGGCTTTACCAAAGGGGTTCATCTGCACCGGATAGTGGCTCTGCCTGTGGCGGTGGAGCCCTCGGCGGTGGGCGGCCCCCCTCGAGCAAGGTCCGACTCCTCCGGTTTGGGGTTGTAATCGCTCAGTCTTTGCTTTCTCCAGGCCGGCCTCACCGACTCCAAGGTCTCTCCAGATTGAGATGAGAGGTCCAGAAGGAGACCTTGCTCTGGCGAGCAGGTCTCAAAGGCTCGGAATGAGCCTTGCTGGGGTAGGGTGCAGGGTCAGCTCTAGCAAGCCTGACCTGGGGTGAACTTGCTATTTCGGGTCCAAGTGCTACCGGGCCAGGAGGACAGCTGGGGTGGGGGGAACCCCGCCTCCATTCCCGGGCCAGCACGTCCTCACCCCGGGGCAGGTCAGCCTCCCACTCTCTCAGTGGTCAGGGCAGGCGCCAGGCCCCAGAGGGAACCTTGTAAGGTCCTGTGGTGGCACCTGCCCCCACCGGGCACTCCTCAATTCGGCCGGGTCCAGGCTGCGGCCGCCTGCAGTGTGACAGTGGCAAACTCAGGGGTGGAAGGCCGCGTTAGCAGCTAGCCTGAGCAACGGAGGAGTGCGTTTGAAACTGGATGGTGGCTTTTTCCCTCCGCGCTCCCAATCTTTTAGCACAAAAACAAGGCTACGAGGGTGCTGGGCAGCACTCAGCCAAGTTGCTGGGCAAAAGTGCATCTGCTTATGTGTCCCATTCCCGCCCCCAGGCTCAGAATATCTGGGTCCTGGCTCTTGGCAGGAGGGTTGTTACCCCGTTGGGGGATTTCTTTGCTGGAGGCGGGCAGGTTTGGCACCCAAACCTACCGCTCTGAGCTCTCTTTAACTCGACTTTCACCCCCCCTCCACCATATCCTTTTTTTCTTTTTCCCTTAGAAAAGATCTGATTTTTCAACTCGTTTTAGACTGTCAGTTCAAAACAAAACAACCCAGGCGCTCCCTGGGCATTGAGAGGCAAGCAGAAAAATCTGTGTGGGATCTAGGCCTTTCCCAAGACCGCTTGCTGTTGCTGCCTCCGGGTATGGAGAGCAGGAGGGTGTGAAAGGACTGAGGGATGATGAATTCCCAGGGAGGGGAAGCATGCACACAAAGAACTATCACAAATCTTGGTAACTGGTTCCTGATCCAAAGGGAACCCCGCTGGGCAACAGTCTCTTGGGAACTTAAAGTCTGGGGCTCTCATATTTAAGGGAAAGTCCCTGAGACCTTCACTTCCAATCTGCCTCTTGGGGGTAAGGGTTCTAGTCTCAAAGAGAGTTGGTGGGAGGTACTGGGTGGCTGCACCCTTAAAGTAAACCCTATGCTTTGAGGAACTTTGCATAATGAGATTTCTGAGGCTTCTCCAGACCTGTTTGTGAAGGTAGTGACATTAGTTATGCAATGGATAGAGAGACATTGGGGACTGCAAGACCCCAATAGAAGGAACAGACCCTCTTTCTTCCTTCTTTCTTCTTCACCCTTTCCCCAATCTCCCCCCATCCACTTCTCCCCTTTCACCCACAGGAGTCAGACCCCCAAGTGAGGTCAATTTGCTCAGACAGTTAAGGAAAGGTCTAGCTCATGGTACATATCTCAGACCCAAGAAAGAGCTTTGTCCTAAAGGCTGAAAAATTAAACTAGAGTCACGTTCAGTGTTCTCCAAGCCTGTAACCTGAAGGTCCCCAAATACACAGTCTTCTAGGGAAGTGAGTGGTCGCCTGTGAGGCTAAGCAGAACTTAGGACAGATTTCTTGGCTCAGTTGAAAAGCAGTGCCCTTAGAGGCAGGAGGGAAGGCATGGGTCTTACTGCTGTTTCGAGTGCACTTTTCCTGTCTCTCCCGTTTTCTCTAGTGTAGAATCACATTTTTTTTTTTCCTAAATGTTCTCAGAGCAATCCAATATGTGATCCTCCCTACAGGAAGTGAATGTGAGCAGGGTTTCTGTGCTCCCTTCTGCCAATGCCACCCAATGCCTGGGGAAACACATAAGAGGCCCAGAGCCTCTTGCTGCTAGGAATGACTCCATCTGGGCCCCAGAGTCAGAAATGGGGAAGATTTGTTTTATTTTTCAAAAGCTGCTTGGGTCCTGAGGCTGGGGGGAAGGCTGGACTCCCCTGGGCTACCCGAGCAGTAGGGGATTTCCCTTACAGCTGTATTAATCAGGAAGAGGCAGACAGAGTTTGGAAGGACTCTAGGAAACTTGTGAGCAGGCCACCTGGAAGACCTTGATTTCTCAAGTCTTCAGAGCCCTGGAGGAGGGATTATCTCTCAGCCAGCTCCTTGCCAATTTCGGCTTCTACATTCAGTTTTCCTGTCCGGGAATATTGGAGCTTTGTTCAAATCCTTTCCTAGCAGCCCAACACTCGTTCTTTGGCTTTCTGGTTTCTATTAACAAGGGACTTCATGTAAGATAATCTGGGTTTCTCCTTCTGACCTCTGAAACATGTAATTTGGGGGAGATACTGTATTTAAAATGCCAGTCCCAGTAATGAGCCCAGCTTAGCAGTGTGAGCTCTTACCCTCCCCTTAATGAACAGAGCTGTCGAGAAATCATTTCACTTTGATCTAGTTTGTGACCTGAGTTTTTGGCTTAAAGAAGACTGGGCAGCTAATTGGATTCTTCAGTTGCCTTTAATCTCTACCTCGGCTCTTGGAACCTGACCAAGCTGAATTAAAACAAGTCTGATAAACAAGATGTAGCCGGCTTCCAGGTTAACAGAAACAAGAAAGCCACTCCTTCCTCCCCACCACCACTGTGGGGTTTAATGATCACAGAGTGGTTGGCACCTCACAAAACCCACAGAGCTGTAGGCTCCCAGAATCTGCAGCACGGAAGTCTTCCGAATCCTTTCCTCTCTCTCCTGACACCCTGGATGCAGCTTAATTAGGAAGAGAAGGAGAGAGGTACAACGAGAAGGGGAAGAAAAACTTACAATTGGTGCAAGAAGCAAGGTTTGGGGTTCATCTTAAAGAGAGGCAGTATGCATCCAGAAGACTTTGTCCCTGGGAAAGGAAGCAAGCCAGGCCAAGCGTTTCCGGGTCGGACAGTAAAGACTGTGATTTGAATTTCCAACTGTGAGTCAAGAGTGAGGGGGTGCAGGAGGGAAATAGGATATGAGGGGCAGGGTTATACAGCCTGAGGGGCTGGAAATCATGGGTTTTGTTTAATCTCTTCAGATGCCAGGGTTTTATGCTCTGAAGGCAAAGCAGTAGAAGGACCTAGTCTGCTGGCACCTCCCATTCTCAGTTGGGCCTGAGAAAAGGTTCTATTAGGTTTCCCTCTCAAGGCTCCACTTTGGCCTTCTTCCTCAGCAGGAGGAGTCCTGAGCATGCTTTCTCCAATGCGATGGGATATGTGGTAGGCCTGGAGCTTTCAACCTGGACACTTGACAGTTTGGAGCCTGTGCATTCCAGAATGTATAGCTGAGTCTTTGGCCTATACCCATTCATTTCAGTTGTGAGGACAAGAGATGTCTTCAGACCTGTCAAGTGTCCACCGTGGAGCAAGAATTGCTTCCACCTGAAAACCATCAGTCCAGAGATCTCAGAGACAGACATGTTTGGCGGGAAATTAGAGTGCTTTGCTTAAAGTGATCTTTGAAGAGTCTTAGGGAGCCAGGGACTCTGCAGCCAGACCCAGAAAAACCTTCCCAGGAGTGTCTTGAACATCTATTATAATACCTTCTTCAAGGCTTTGGATAAGCATATTCCTGGGCATAAATCTAAATGTTTAGATTAATTTTGAACCCAGGATAAAGGTGTTTGTGAGTTTGTCTCATGTAAATGCTGGGAGAGAGGCTTCCGGGTCTTATCTTTTCCTATAACTTTGAGTACAGCATATTTGATGATGATGTAGAGATGGTCATGCTGTTGCATAGCTGCTGTGAGTGAGGGGGACAGAGAACCTGTTGAAAGTCTTTGGGTGGGATGCTGACAGCACATGCAGATTCTATAGCTCTGCAAGCATCTCTCTCCTCGGGCTCCCAGAGTCATCCAACTCAATCCTGAGTAAAAAACTTGTCATAATCAGGGAAGAGTGAGTCTGCCATAACTTCTTAAATACTTAACCCTACTGTCATGTTGGAAAATAATTTTGTTTTTTGATGCAGGGCTTCTCTGTTGTAACTCTGGCTGTCCTGGAACTCACTCTGTAGACCAGACTGTCCTCAAACTAACAGAGATATGCCTGCCTCTGCCTCCCAAGTGCTCGGATTAAAGGCATGTGCCACCATCGCCCAGCTGGAAAATAGTTTTTAAAATAAGAATTTTGTGGGCCTGAAGAGATAGCTCAACACTTAAGAGCACTTGCTGCCTTCCCAGAAGACTGAAGTTCGGTTCCCAGCACACGTGTCTGGCAGCTCGCAAACACTTGTAATTCCAGTTTGAAGGGATCTGATGCCTCTGGCCTCTGAGGGCACCTGTATTCATCTGCACACATGGACACATATACATTTAATTAAAAATATCTTTGAGGATGGGCAGTGGTGATACATGCCTTTAATCCCAGCACCTGGGAAGCAAAGACAGGTGGATCTCCAAGTTTGAGAACAGTCTAACCTACATAGCGAGTTCCAGGATAGCCAAGTCTATACAGAGAAACCATCTTGGAAACAAAACAAAACAAAATTTGAGAACCAATAAAAATTTTACTATAGCTATGTTTTTTGCTTGTTTGTTTTATATTGATTTTGAGACAGGGTCTCATTATGTAGCTCTGGCTAGTCTAGAACTCACTATGTAGATCAGGCTGGCCCTTAATGGTAGAGATCCACTTGCCTTTACCTCCTGAGTGCTCGGGTTAAAGGTGTGTGCTTTCATGACAGGCTACTATATCCATCTCAACCAGATTTTTTTCTTTCTCTTCTTGGTCTTTCTTTTCGAGTTCTCCTTTCAGAATATATTCTCAGAAAGAGCAGCAAGTATTGAGAACAGTTGACTAATACTCAAAGGCAGGTCTGTTAGGATTGAATATTAGTAATAACACAAAGAAACATGAAGGTTAAATTTATATATATATATATATGGAGTTTAGAATAAATTATAGGCATTTTGGAATCAGGATACCGAAGTGCTGTCTTCTTGGAACTTGACAACAGTTACTGAGTACTAAGAGCTAATCACATTATGACTGTTGATTCATTTAGTCTGCCTAACAACTCTAGGAGATGATTTATAGCCGTCTCCATCTCTTAGATGGGGAAAGCAAACCAAGTCTCAGACTGGAAAAGTAAGTTGCTCAAGGTCACTCAGGGACGAGGAGATGGCGTTAGAATTGTTTCTTGCCATTGGATCCAAGGCTCCCTCCACCCCTCCCCTCCTGTGCTGAGGATTAAGTCATAGCCCTTGTACATACTAAACATGCGATCTGACACCCCGTCCCAGGGCCGTATTTAAGTTACTAATTTCTTCTATCTTTTGCTGGCCTGCTGGGTAGTGACAGTGGCCCAGTAGTTAAGATCACGTGCTGGTCTTGTAGAGGACCAGAGCTCAGTGTCTACCATCTACTCCGAGTGGCTCACAGCTTCCTGTAAGTCCAGTTTCAGGAATCTGGCACCCTTGTCTGGCTTCCTCTGGAACTGCACCCGTGTGGACATCCCTCATACTTACAATTTACAAAACAAAATAATGCTGGAAAGTGGTGGTGCATGCCTCTAAACCCAGCACTCCGGAGGCAGAGGCAGGAGGATCTCTGTGAGTTTGAGACTCTGTGAGGTCTACAGAGTGAGTTCCAGGACAGTCAGGTCTACGCAGAGAAACCCTGTCTAATGGTAATAGTAGCAACCACAACAGCAGCAATAATGGTAATGATGTGCGTCTTAAAAGGTGGACAGCTTTCTAAGAGATGGGCATCTCTGTTTTAAGTATGGAGCCACTGGCCTAGAAATGTCACTCTGAGCTGGCTTCAGAGCCAGATTCCTCATCCACAGTGGGTTTATTAGTAGAGGCTTTTCTGATAATTGTCAGTTACGGGAAATGTAATGCTTATGCCAGGTACTTACTACCCTAAGAACATGAAGGAAGGGAAGATTGTAATTGTGGAAAAACATCCATTCTGCTAACAGAACTCAGTGGCAGCCAGAGACGTTCTTCACAGGTTTCCGGCCCTGCTGGTGGCCCCCACACCAGGCTCCATCTAGGCAGGAACCCCCAGAAGAGGAAAGGGGCCTGTTATAGGAGTCATCAACCTGTCACCACCGCTAGGGTGAATATGGTCTCTGAGTTGGATTGGCGGGGTGTGGTGGGGTGGGGGAGGCTTGCTTTATAGCACTACCAGCTGCAGGGGGCTCGGGCAGGGGGTTAGGATGGAGGGAGGGAAGCTGAAGTTGGAGGTGGGCTTGCCTTCTCCATCCGCAGCCCGTGGCCTCTGAGAAGCAGACGTTTATGGAGGTGCTGGCACTTGTTAGCACTGAGCATGAACACAGAGGTCTTTTCCCTCAGGGTCCCTCTCCACCTTTTGCCTGTGCATGTGAGGATTTGTGTGAGAGAGAAGGGGGGCAGGGGGGCAGAACTGGATGAAAGATCCCGGGGAGGATGACATGAGAGACCTGGCGCGGGGCAGTGGGGACAGTGTGGTAAGAAGAGTGAGGTTTGGGGTGTGCTGAAGGTGGGCAGAGGAAGCTGGGGTGCTGGTGGTGGGCCTAGATGGTGAGAGGACCAGGGTGACTCTATTTTGTTTTCTAACTTCATCTTGTCTTCTGAGTGCTGACCTGGCTCTACCCTTAGTTCTCAGAGAGTCCTGAGGTTAGCTGCCAGCCAATTAGAACATCCCTCAACCCCCACCCTCACCCCCATCACCCCCAACCTGGGCCCGATCCTCACTTCCAAGTGAGAACCTCACTTTCCCAGGAGATGTAACAAGCCAATCCAGTGTTCAGGTCCTGACCAATCAGTGAGATCCCCTAGTGACTGTCTGTCTCACTTCAAAAAAAAAAAACCTGCACCCACATTTCACCGCCATTTTTCTTGAATGACAGACCCCCAGCATGCTGGATTGTGTTCTGTGGCAATAAACTGCTTTTTGTATGGCTGTACATATCTCTCAGTGCCTACTTGAGCTATTTCGGACCTAACAATGGTATCTCTAATTTTGGCAGACTGAAAGAGCTTGTTTCTGGTGGGAATGGAAGGTTGGCGCTGGACAGCAGTGGCATCTGGATACAGAGAGGGTAAAGGAAGTTTCATTTAGCGCCTGCTGTGTGCTAGATGCTGTAATTTGCTTTCTTTTTTCTTTGTCTTTTTAAAGGTTGCTTTTTTCCAACACAGGGTTTCTCTGTTGTAACTCTGGCTGTCCTGGAACTCACTCTGTAGCCCAGGCTGGCCTCGAACTCACAGAGATCCGCCTGCCTCTGCCTCCCGAGTGCTGGGATTAAAAGTGTGTGCCACCACTGCCCGGCTTTATTATTTTTATTTATGTGTGTGTGTGGCAGTATGTGTATGTGCCGCAAGTATGCGGTGGTCAGAAGAGGACATGGGATCCTTCTGAATGGGAGTTGCAAGCAGTCATGAGTCCCCTGACGTGGGTGCTGGGAACAGAACTTGGGTCCTATGGAAGAGCCACAAGCTTCACAGTAGCCGAGCCATCTCTCCAGCCCTGTTTTTATTTTTAGATGCCGTGTTTTGTAGGAATCATCTCATGCGGCCACCATCTCCGCCAACTTCTCTGAGCTGTGCAGTGGTGTTACATCCATTTCGCAGATGAGGAGACTGAGTCAGAGGTCAGTGACAAATGCAAAGTCTTCCCAACTGGGTGGCAGAATGCCCCTTTCTCGGCTGCTGGGCATTGGGACTACAGTGCAGGTGAAGGGGAGACCCGTGGGATTCTGTTTGTGATTTTGCTTATTTTCAAGGTTTGCATAAGAAAAAAGCAGTGCTGTTTTCCATTCCGTTTCTCTATTTCTCTGCTACCATCAGTTTCTCCTTAGTCCAATGGTGATGAAGAATTGGATATTTTGTTTCTTTTGGGGTGCAGGGGAAGAGGATCATCACTTGGGGTAGGGGCTCCAGGGTGCACTGAATGTGAAGCTCTTAGAGGACTAACGATGGTCCAGCTGGAAGGGGTGGACCAGAGGTTCCAGAAAAACCGGAAGTCCTGCAATGCTTGGGCCATAGTTTTGCAGAAACACAAGCCTGGACCAGACACGCAGAAAGCTGCCTCCTGGCCTCCTGCCCGCTGCACTGGATCACAGAGAGATATACTAGACTTGGAGAATGGCCACGGCAGAATGGACATCATGACCTTCACAGCCATTGTGACTCCCAGCTTCACGACTTCACCGGGACCCTCGGCAGACATGGGACTTCTAACCTGTAAAGAAGCTTGCTAACGCAACATGGATTCATACTGTGAGTGCCGGCTTGTCTCAAATGAGACCCTGCCATGGTAGAAGCTATAATAGATGCTCTACGCCTAAATATTTATTTTAGTTTGTGTCTTTGGATACATTTTATTAGAGCAGTATGCACAAAAACAAGTCATAAGATTAAGGAAATATCACAAGTGACAACATGACTAAGTAGCAATACCAGAAAAACAGAACAAAACCAGCCCCTTGCCACCCCAAGGAGAGCCACTATCCTGCTGCTTAAGAAACACCCAAACATTTACTTTCCCTGGACAGGTAGCAATGCTGGGGTGTTTATGGCCCTGGGCGAGGACATCACAGGCTGTCAATAAAGTGCTATCAGTCAGAGGCCTGGGACTGTGGTGTCTGCTTTTGAAGTGGAGGGGGATTTTTGCTTTTCCTCGGTTGTGTCTGGGGACTGGAGTCTCAGTGTCTCACTTCTACTCTTTTACAGAAACTTGAGGTCATCTCCCCGTGATCCCACCAGGCCTCCTCAGTGGAGTGAGGTGCGGCCTTCACAGCTAGGACCCCCCATCCTGTAACTCCAGAGGGTGGGTTTGCATCTCAGAAGTTGTAGGATGGGTTTAGAGTACAGCTAGCTGTGGTGCTTACGGTTAACACAGATACTGATGTATTATAACACGTCTCCAACGAACTTGCTGGAATAAACCCGGGGCTTGAGTTTTACCATGAAACCTCAGAGATGCTTCCTTAAATTACTAGTGCACGCCTTTAATCCAAGCACTTGGGAGGCAGAGGCAGGCGGATCTCTGTGAGTTTGAGGCCAGCCTGGTCTACAGAGTGAATTGCAGGACACCTAGGGTTACAACAGAGAAGCCCTGTCTTAAAAAACAGAAAACAAACAACTGGGGCACTGGGGGCAGAGCTTGGTAGCAGAGAGCACCCTTGTCCTTTCGTATGCTTGCGTGTGCATGGGGTCTGATCTGCTCCTCAGCAAAACAAAGGGAGAACTCTTCTCTTGCTACCCAGACAACCCCAGAGTCTTCATGGTTTTGCTTTACAGACAGTGCGTTGCCTATCCCAGAAGAATCTTTCTACTGAACAGACCCCAGGTTTGTCACAGGGTTGTCGGTTGCAACTGTCCAATCTCACCGTAATCATGTGTTTCTATATTCCAACACAAAAATTCACAGTGGGCTGAGTAGGATGTGGCTCACACCTGTAATTCTAGTACCTGGAAGACCATGGCAGGAGGATTTTCATAAGTTCAAGGTCCGCCTGTGCTACAAAATAAGACCCTGTCTCAGAAAATCAAGCACCAAGGCTGGTGAGTGGGTAAGGACACTTGCTGCTAAGCCTGGCAACCTGAGTTTGATTCCCCAGAATGAATATGGTAGAAGGAGAGAACTCCTTAAATTGTCCTTTGATGTGTATATTTGTGCTGTGGCACATACCTGTACCAGGCAGCCAGCCATACAAACACACACACCTACATACACCTACAAATTAAATAAATGTAAGACAAACAAGCCCCCCTCCTCCCGTTCACTCAACAAACCAATCAAACAAACAAATAATAACAGTGGGAGGTATATAGCCCAGGAAGCATTTTTCTCTACATGTTCATCTCCTGTTGGAGCAGTGGATAAAGACCCACTCTTTTCTTCCCGGTCTACTTGGCCTAAAGGGGTACCAGACAGCCTCCAAGGCAAACTCTGTATTTTATTTTATTTTTGCTCTGCTTTGTTTTGTTTTGGTTTTTGAGACAGGGTTTCTCTGTTGTAACTCTGGCTGTCCTGGAACTCACTCTGTAGACCGGACAGACCTCGAACTCACAGAGATCCCCCTGCCTCTGCCTCCAGAGTGCTGGGATTAAAAGTGTGTGCCACCACCATAGCCTGGCTTCAGGATAAACTCTTTAAAGATGAGAATCCCAATGCTACAGAGAGATGAGCCTTTCAGGCCCCAGATCTTTCCTGAGGGAGTTAGATGCCCTCAGAACAGGGCAGTTTACTTGCCCTGCAGGACAGGCTCAGATGAGCTTGTGTAGTGAGCGATCACATGCTGAAAGTTCACACCACAGAGATGCACTTGACATTCTCGGAACAGCTTCTTAAAGGGGAGCAGGCGGTTGCTCAGAGCATCCTCCCTTTCCCCTGTGTTTGCTGGGTTACTCTGAAAGTTTCCCTGGGTTTTGTTTGCTGTATGATAGAAAGGAATGGAACACAGACCATTTGCTTTGTTGAACAACAAGGGAGTCTGGTTTGGGTTTTAGAGTCAAGACTTACAGTTTGAGTCCTCTATTTGCTTTGTGAACTTGGCCAAGTCTGAGTTTCAAATATTTTCATATTTGAAAATTTTATTCAGATTGAAAATGGGTACACTGGTAACACCTAATCAGCCCACAGGCTGTTGTGAAGTCTGAGTTTTATGATTCGAATAAAGCACATAACTCAGGGCCTCAAGTACCCCGACACAACAACAATAACTTGAGCAAAGTTATTTATTTATTTTTATTTAGTTTATTATTATCATTAGTTTTTGAGATAGAGTCTCACTATGTAACCTGAAACTCACTATTTAGATCAGGCTGGCCTCCAGCTCACAGGGGCGTCCGCATGCCTCTGTTTCTCGTGTGCTGGGATCAGAGGTGTGTGCCACCGTGCCCAGCTTAGTTTTAATTTTTAGTCTCATATTGCCCAGGTTGTCCTTGAACTCTTACTGTAGCTGAGGATGACCTTGCATTTGTGCATCTCCGTTGTTTATTTGTTGGAGGAGGGGCCTGCACATGGCCTGGCATAGACGTGGCGCTCCGAGGATAACTGGTGGGAGTTGGTTCTCTCCTTCCACGATGTGAGTACCAGGGACCAAACTCAGGTCATCAGGCTTGCCAGTAGACATGTTTACTGGATTAGCCATCTCGCTCATTCATGACCTTTGAACTTCTGATCTTCCTGCATGCTAGGCAATCACTCTTCCAACTGAGTTACATCGCATAAACATCGACTTTCATAGCTGTTGTAAACAGTGCTGCTACCTAGACTCCAGAGAGGATGGGCTTGAGGCCGGGGAAGTTAAATGTGGTGATTCTAGTCATAAGCTAGTGTGGCAGAGTCAAGATGGGAACCCAGAGCATCTGTATTTTTACCCTGATGGAGAGGGTTGAGTTTGTAAAGAAAAACCAAACAAACAACTTAAGTTACAATGTGAGTCTGAGCCTAGAATATTCAGCGATCCTGTCTAAGAAAACATGATTAAAAAACTGTAGGTTAAAAAAATAATAAATTTAGGTATATTTTTGTTTTATGTGTGTGAATGTTTCGCCTGCATATATGTGCACTATGTGTGTGCTCATGGAGACCAGAAGAGGGTGTCAGATCCCCTGGAATTGCAATTAAAGATGATTGCAAGCCTCCATGTGCTTTCTGGAAATTGAAATCTGGCCCTCTGCAAGAGCAGCTAGTGACCTAACCACTGATCTATCTTTCCAGTCCTAGATTCGTGTGTGAGTGTGTGTGTGTGAAAAAAAACCATAGCAGGGGCCAGGTACGGTGGTGCACACCTTTAATAATAACAATTCAAAAAAAAAAAAAAGAAAACATGAAAACAGAACAAACAAAAGCATCCCACATCAGGTCTCTTGGTCTCTTGGTGAGGGAGTGGTTTCTTGCTGTTTATTGCTACTGAGTGCCCTTATTTATGAATGAATATATATATATTTATTTTATTTTATTTTATTTTATTTACTTATTTTTTTGAGATAAGGTATCTTTGCAGTTCTGGCTAGCCTGGAACTTGCTATGTAGGTCTGGCTTTGTATTCATAGAGATCTACCCAGATCCGCCTCAGGAGTGCTGGGATCAAAGGTACGTGCCACCACACCCAGCTGCCTTTGGTACAGTTTCATTCATGTGTGTACGTATAGGTACACACATGTGAAGGTCAGAGGGCAGCTTTCAGGATGGTTTCTCTCCTACCACTCAGGTTGCCAGTTTTGGCAGCAAGGTCTTATCCTCTGATCCATCTTGATGGTCTCAACATAAGAATGTTTTAAGCTTTCAAACAGTTCCCACCCTTTCTGCATGTTTGAAATGTGTCTGGGCTCATTCTCAGAGTTTAAACTGAACTCAAGTGTTTTCTTTTTTAAAGATTTATTATTACTTTCTTTTATAAGCACAGGTAATGCCTGCATGTTGTACATATATATCGTGTGCTTTCCTGGTGTCCCCAGAGGCCAGAAGAGGGCATCCGATTTCCTGGGACTAGAGGTACAGATGGTTGTGTGGCTCCATGTGGGTGCTGGGAATCAAATCTGGGTCCTCTGAAAAGCCATAGGAGCACTTAACTGCTGAGCCATCTCTCCAGCATCCTGAGCTCAGGCTTTTAGAACAGCATCCAAACTGATTTAAGCAATCCCAGAACAATAGCCTGTGTTTCAAGCATCGTTCCTCTTCCACAGTCTCAGTCCCAGCATCCTTCCTTCCCTCTCCCATCCAGATCCCTAGACAACCTTCAGCTTTTCTATTTAGTTTCTCCACAAGGCACGGAATATCTCGAGACTGAATAGGAGAAAAATAATGTTTTAAAGATCCACTCTTGTGATTTGCTGCACTAAGAGGGAATATCCGCAGGTAGAAGACAGGCAGTCCAGGAGTGAGGCAGGCTGGGGTGTGGCTCAGTACTTGAGTACTCACTTAATATGCATGAGATCCTGGGTTGGACCCAAGCACTGCAAAACAAACACAGAAGAGGGCTGGTGAGGCTCAGAGGTTAAGAGTGATGACTGCTCTTGCGGACCGGGTTTAGTTCCCAGCACTCTCATGGCATCTCCCAATCTTCAGTGCTCCGAGGGCACTGCACACACATGGTACATACACACATAAAAATAAATAAACAAATATTTTAAAAGCCCAGACATGTGAAGAAGGACAATAAAGAACTTGAAATGCTTCCAAAGGCCAAAATATACAGTAGTAGATGCTTTCATTTAAACGGTATGAGCACTGTCTGCAGGTGGGGTGGTGCAGATGTGACTCAGTGGTTAAGAGCATGAATCGCTGTTGCTGAGGACTTGAGCTCAGTCCCTAGCACCCATGCCAGCAGCTCACAACTGCCTTAACTTCAGTTCCAGAGGGATCTGATGCCTCTGGCCCCTCTGGGTAGCTGCATACACATGCACAAACACACACAGATATACAACTAAAAATAATAAAAGCAAATATTTAAATGATTTTATTTTGAAGTGTGTTTTGTGTGTGTGTATGTTATTGGTGGTTATGAGACGCCCAGTGTGGGTACTATGAACCAAACTCAGATCTTCTGCCAGAACAGTCGACTAACTACTGAGCCATCTCTTCAGCCCCTAAAAATAAAATCTAAAACGAACAAACAAACAAAAAACTCCATTACAGAAAAAAAGGAAGGAAAAAAAAAAGGAAAGAAAAAGAAACAAACTGAATGACTAGATCAACTGAAAATATAACTCTTGCTTCTTTCATTCCTTTGGCTCACAAGATTTGGAATGCCCAGTGTGCATAAACCAGGAAAACTGTAGCAGCCGGTGCAGGATGCTGACCTCTTAGAGACTTGACAGGGAGGAGAAGAGGCTGAGGGATGAACAGGGAAATGGGGAGATCAGAGAGGAGTGCAGGAGTGATAGCAATCTGCCGGTGGGCTGGAGGGGATCTGACTTTTTAATCTCTCTGTTTTGTGTAGGAGGAAGTAGTGAACTAATACATGCTCATTTAGAAAGAGCTCAAACTCCGAGGAAACGTGTGCGTTGATAAGTGAATGCCCCACACATTCCCCTCGTGCCCCGAAGCAGCAGTGAGCTGTATATCCCCCCACCCCGGAGCTGTGTATATGAAATACACACGTTTCATACAGGACCACTGGAGAACTCACTGACCATATCTGATTAGTTACAGAATAATCCCCTTCCACTTTAGCGAATGTGGACTCAGGCCATACAGACTACTTTTCCCAACTTACTCCTTCATTCAATATGAGCTTAGTCTTGTTTGTCTGTGAATGGATCTCCTTTGTGTATGGAGAATTCTTTTATGTGTGCTGTAAAAATTCATTTGTCTGTCATTACAATCCATAGATTTAATGGTTGGGTTACTTTCAATTTTTTTTCTTTATGACCAAAACAATGTAAGTAATCTTTTTCAAAAACATACTTGAATATATTGTGTAGAAAAAAAAATTCCAGAAGTAACATTTCGAAAACAAACTGAATAACTAAATTTAGAAATGTCAAATTGTCTCCGAAAAGGTTTTATCCATGCCCCCCCCCCAACAAGAAACAGATCACAGAAAACAATTACACGCTAAAGCATAAGAATACTAGTGTCTTGAAATCCCACCAATATTAGACTGTGTTTTCGTGCGCTTTGGTCTGTCCCAAAAATTCTACACAAAATGCACAGCGTTGAAAAGAGGCTTCTGTATCTGAACTTGGCTGAGCATCGCCCGGGTAGACCGCAGGCCAGAATAAGTAGGGAGAAGCTCCGACTTCTGTCGCCCGGGAGGGGCAGGCCAGAGTGAGGATCTTGGGGGAGGTGAAGGTGTCAGCAGGACTCCCCACAACTCAGAGGGATTGGATCCGCCGCGCGGCGGGAGCCCGAGCCTTTCTCGGCAGATGGAGAATTCCTTTTTAAGCCCAGACAGGAAAGGGCGCAGACACCAGCCCACTGCTCCTGGAGGGTCGAATTTCCTCCCATCAAATACCAAGCGTGGGGATGGAATTCCCTCGCCGGGGTGCGCTGCCCTCCCTCGCCGCCCCTGCTGCCCGGGCCACCGGGAGCCCAAGTCCCTAGGCACTGTGTGCTCTACCCGCGGGGCCCCACGTAGCTCCGCACTTGCAGGTGTCGTGTGATCTTGCAGCCAGTTCACCCTGGGGCGGTAAAGGCGCGCCCTGGTGTCCCGCCAAGGCGGCGACCCAGAGAAGCAGGCAACAGAACCGGGCATCTCTTGTGTTACCATAGGCCAGAGGCTTTGGGTATACTGTGCCTCCGAGATTTGGCAGGATCACCCCGGGAACGTTTGGGTGATCTGGGAGTTTGTTTCTTGTCAGACAATGGGTAGAAGAGAAAGGTCTGGACTAACCTCAGAAACTCAGAGGAGGCTGGGTAACAGGCTGGACAGGCAGCAGATACGAGGCTGTAGAGCTTGGGCCAGCCAGCCCGTCTTGGGCAAGATGTGTGGTGCTCCTGGAGACATGGCTGCACCCGTCCCCTCTTCCTCACAAGTTCCCACCTAGCTCCTGTATTCCCACGGTTCGTGACCTAGTGGGCACCCTCCCGGGTTGGGGTCATTGTTTAGTTAATACAGACTTTTATGACAATTTAGGTTAAAAAAAAAAAAAAACACTTGAAAATGGAACATCTCCCAACGGCATCATCTTCAGCTGAGAACTTGCTATTCCTCCGTCTTCTCTAGGGAGGTAAAGGTGCTTTCTTCCGTTTCTAGATGTTTATCCTCCGAATATTTTTCATCCACTGTGTTGATGGATCCACACCCCTGTGGCTCTCTGAGAATCTAGCCAGTCCTTCCTGGCTCCTCAGTGAAAAACGCAAGACAGAAATCAGAATTATGACAGAGCTAGAGTCACAGAATGCCCGCTGGGACATCCTAAACATCAGTTCTTTCCATTTCTTTTGTTATTTGATGTTCGGAGTTGAACAAGGTCACTCAGATTTGAGACTGTGCTCTATTCACCCATTAGGGCCCAAACAGTGGCTTCTCTGAGGTTACACAGTGGTCAGGACAGATTTAGAACCTACTTCCCTGAATCTTGTTCCATTCGCTGTGCTGTACAGACATATGACCCTAACCTGGGGCTCCTGGGCTTTGACCCACCACTTGCCTGTCTCTGTCTGCATGGGCAGAGGGAGAACATGAGTTCTACTCTTTCAGTTTTCAGTGCTGGTCACTGTCTGAGAAAAAGCAGAGCTGTGGGCGGCTCTGTTCCTTGTGTCCACTCATAATCTGAAATAGAGAAAATAGAGCTGGCAATTGTGTGTGAAAATGTTGCCAGGCGGTGGTGGCGCACGCCTTTAATCCCAGCACTCGGGAAGCAGCGGCAGGCGGATCTCTGCGAGTTCAAGGCCAGCCTGGTCTACAGAGTGAGTTCCAGGACAGCCAGAGTTACATCAGAGAAACCCTGTCTCAGATCTCCCCCCCACCCTCCACTCCCCACCTCACCCCTGCCAAAGAAAGTGCTAATTTGATCTTGCTGGAAATCACTATAGCTAATCATCAGGGAAATCCCCCCAAACCTTCAATTTACCACCTGTGGGTATATGGAGACAGAAAAGCAACAGCCAAATCCTTTCACTAGTTATCACACTCTTGGAATTCTATCTCTCATTTTTCACTGGGGAGCTAAAAGGAATTGGCCAGACTAGCAGAGGGCTATGATGGAGGGGACTTCCTATTATAAAGTACATGGAAAAATGAGTTGTTGGCAGTAATAACTGGGGTGGGAGAGAGAAGTACTCCTAAAGTGACTTGTGTTTTAGTTATGAGCATTTCCCACCTAAGACTAAAATGTGTAAAGCCGGCCAGAGGCCTTAATGTTTCTCCATGCAGGGAAGGGCAGCGTGAGTATTTCATGTTGAGTAAGCGCATGGAGTATCTACCTGAAACTGCTAACTGTTAACTGTTAACTAGTTACATGTATCACCTTACTTCCCAGGGAGTAAGTGAAGACCCTACAAAAGCTACAGTTTCTATGGAGGAGGCTGGATTTGGATTTGAAACCAAGAAAGCTCAGCAATGGCTTCTCTACATGCAGTTATCACCCTGTCTTAGTAAGGCGCACAGTGTTTACCTGTTCACCCAGATTTTACAGCCAGTTGGGAACAGGGGTCGGGGGCTGGTAGTTTTTCTCAACAAGTCTTCTGAGAAAATGTATTTTTTTCTTGTCCTGTCCCTTGAAAAGCTTCTCGTGTGTCTTCTTTGCCTCTCCTCCCTAATGTCTATCCCCCTTGACTATTGCTACTGGGCCAGCACAACGATTTTTACGTGTTACATATGTAAAAATAATTGCGCCACTAGTATGTTCTGGCAGCTTTTTCCTCCGGTGTGGCTGCCTGCCTCGAAGAGGAAAACTGTAGTCGGAATCTCTATGAAGATGCAAACTTTTTAGGCAAGATATTACACACGTGCACACATGCTCCTTGTCACACTCTGTAGTTACTTTCTCTTGTCAACTTGAATAGGTTAAGAGCCACCTGAGGGTGGGGCTGGAGAGACGGCTCAGTAGTTCAGAGCACTCATTGCTCTTGCTGAGGACCGGGGTTGGAGTCCCAGCTTCTGCTTGATGGCTCACAACTGCCTGTAACTCCAGTTCCAGGGCATTTAACAGCCTCGTCTGACCTCTGCAGGCACGAGGCACGCATATGATACACATACTTACATACATCCGGCGAAACAGTCATTAACATAAGTCCAAAAAGAAGAGAAGAAACACCTAGGCACACTTTTGGTGAGTCTGTGAGTGTTTCCAGAGAGTCTTAACTAAGGCGGGTGTAGGTGACTTCTAGAATGGGGTCCCGGATGGAATAAACAGGGCATGGTGGCCCATGCCTGTAATCTCAACATTTTGGAGGCAAACACAGGAGAATTGCTGCAAGTGGGAGGACAGGGTCTGTATAGCGAGTTCCAGGCCAGTCAAGGCTTCATAGCTGCACACTAGTAAGGACTCAACCTAGGGTCTCCTGCAGCCAGACAAGCACTCTATAGTATCTCCAGCATGTACACACACCCCTCCTCCTCCTCCCTTTCTCTCCCCCCTTTCTCTCTGTGAGTCTCTCTCCTTAGCTCTCTCTAAGATTTAGTTTGCTTTCTTGAAAAACATTTTTTTTTTTGAGACAGGGTCTCTCTGGTTGTCCTGGAACTTGCTAGGTAGACCAGGTTGGCCCTAAACTCATGGGAGCCACCTGCTTCTGCCTCACAAGTGCTGGGATTAAAGGTGTGTGCCAAAACACCCAGTATATGTCCAACCTATGCGAGTGTGTGCCATGTGTGTGCAGGCCCCCGGAGGCCAGGAGTGTTAGATCTCTGGAGCTGGAGTTACAGGAGTCATAAGTCAGCTGGTTGGTGTGAGTGCTGGGGCTAACTCAGATCCTCTTAAGAGTAATATGTGCTCTTAGCTGTTGAGCCCTCTCCCAGCCCCCACCAAGTTCGTGTTCTCTCTCTCTCTCTCTCTCTCTCTTCCATTTATTTTGAGATACTGTCTCACTAAGTTGCCCCAGCTGGCCTTGAACTCATTCTGTAACCCAGTGAGGCCTTAAACCTGCAATCCTCCTGTTTCAGCCTCCTGGTACCTGTGCAATGCAGGTCTTTAGTTTTTGCAGTTCTGGGAATCCAACCCAGGACCTCACCAACCATAAACAAGTGCTGTATCATGGAGTCACAACCCCAATCCCTTGCTTTTTTTAAAGGTTTGTTCACAAGGGAAGTACAGCACAAGCATACCATATTGTTACCAGTATTGGCGGCTCAACTCCCACAGGGCAAGAACTTTGTCTTACGTGTTGTACTACTGAGAAGTTGTTCCTAGTGATATTAGTTCCTAGTGATATTGATTTTAGCCATAGAGCCTAAAATAAGGGTGTGGGGGGTGCGGTTCACGGATAAGACAGTACACAGGGTACACAGCATGTGCAAGGCTCTGGGTTGGTTCACAGAACCAAAAATGTATATGAAATGTGTGGAATATGAATCTGAGGTGTCATGGTGTTTAGTTACTTTTCTATTGCTGTGAAGAGACACCATGACCAAGGCGACTTACAAAAGGAAGCATTAATTGGGGCTTACATATAGATTAGAGGTGAGTCCATGGTCATCAAGATGGGGAGTGTTGTGGCCGGCAGGCAAGCATGGTATTGGAGCAGTAGCTAAGAGTGTCCGTCCTGATCCAAATGCAGAGAGAGAGAGAGAGAGAGAGAGAGAGAGAGACTGGCCCTGGATTTTTGACTTTTGAAACCTCAAAGTTTCAAACCTTCCCAGTGAGACACTTCCTCCAACAAGGCCACGCCCCCTAATCCTTTCTAAACAGCCTCCCAACTGGGAACTAAATATTCAAATACAAGAGCCCTTGGGGGCCATTCTCATACAAACCCCCATACATGGCTTAAAAAAAAAAAAAAAAAAAAAAGAAGGGTTAAATTTCTCACCTAGAAGTCTGGGTAGGAGTCCAAGGCTGATGTGGAGCTCTTAGTGCCACGGACTTGGGATGTTTCCATCTTACTACTCTGCCTGTGTATGCTCAGGTTGTCAGTAGACAAGCTCCAGGCGGCAGGACAATGAAGAACTGGAATGGGCTTCTACCTTTATGTTTTTGAGGGAATGCTGCTGGAAGCAGACACATTTGATTTCTGCTTCCATTCCCTTGGGTCAGAGTTTAGTCCCAAGACCTGTTTCACTTGCAACTGAGCAGGGGGATTGATCTTAACACTTGAAAGCCCTGTGCTCAGAGGAAAACAGAAATGCCTTCATCAGGACAGAAGGGGCTGGGGAAGAAGCTGAGTGTGTAGACTGCTGAGGTCCAGGGTTCTATAACTGGGTGACCAGCACAGTGGGGAGCACAGAGCAGGGACTCAGCAAGTGAAGCCTAAGTGTCCATGGAGAACTTCTGAGAGCTTCACTGGTGATATTAATATGATAGGAGCCTTCAGGCACGGTGCCACAGAGGGTAGAAAGAGGAGGATCAGGAGTCGAAGGCCGGCATGGGATAACAAAGATTTTGTCCCACCACCATCAACAACAAAAACACTGAACCCAAACAAACAAATGAAAACTAAAGCCAAACCACTGGAAACTTTCTCTGGGCTTGGGAAGAGCCATTTAGGAGATGATCAGCAATCAAAGGACTTCTGCTTTTCCAAAGATGCTGTACCTTTAAGCTCTTTCCCATCTCCAACTATTTCCTTTCCTTTCCCTCCTTTCCTCTCCTTTTCTTTTCTTCTCTCCTCTCCTCTCCTCTCCCTTCCCCTCCTTGCCTCTGCCCTCTCCTCCTTGCCTCTCCCCTCTCCTCCCCTGTCCTTTTCTTTCTTTCCCTTGGCCAGGCTGGCCTCAAATGGTTCAACTCATCCTCCTGCCTCATTCTCCCTGGAACTACATGCACGGCATTGTACCTGGCTTCTTTCTTTTTCCTTTTTTCCCTGTTTTGGTGTTTGGAGACAGGATCTCTCTACATATCCCTAGCTGTTCTGTAACTCACAATGAGACCAAACTGGCTTTGAGCTCACATAGATCCACCTGCTTTTGCCTCCTAAGTATTGGTATTCAAGGTGCCACTATGCCCCGAAATCTTTCATTTTCAAATACATAAGCTTCTTATAGATAACAAAAAAAAAAGTCTTACACCGTCAATTTTATGTCTTCCATCATGTCAGGAGTAAGACTGGCATGAATAGTTCCTATTGAGCAGTTAGTGCAAGCACACCACAGAAGTCCCGTAAGGACTGAGCAGGATGTTCCTTGGGTAGCAGTGAAGGAGTGCCTTGGAAGTCCTTTCATGTCCTGAGTCCTCTTTCACTCTATCATGTCCCCATTCCCTCCTTCTACCCATTCCATAATGCTGGTTAAGTGTTAATGGATCACTAAGTCCCAAGAATCACTGTCTTGAAAAGTGGCTCCTCCCAGGAGGGTGAACTCTGTAATACCAGAAGAGAATCATTACAAGTCCAAAGATTAAAAACTGCAACAACAGGCAACAGGGTTCTGGGTGGGCCAACAGCCATACAGAGACGGCAAATAAGGAAGGTTTCACCCAACCCATTTCCAGGGAAGTTGAAGTGTCTAAGGTCATGTGACTGTACTGAAGCCTGATCTGTCTGGCTTTGAATATATGCCGTTCGTGGTGCTGTATTTCTTCCATGGGTGGAGTGTTGCTGTATTCATCTTCCTTTTATCCCACAAGCCCATGTTAGGGAACTGACACACCACAATGGTAATGACTAACATTTATTGAGTCTTAATGTGTGATAGAACATCTTCTGAGTGTTTTATATGTGCTAACTCATTTAATCCTTACTGGCATGATTTTATAGATGAGGAAGCAAAGGTTGAAATAATCTAAGTGACTTTCTCAGTACCACACGGCTGGTCTAACGAGCGGCAGAGCCGGCATGAGAGAGCAGGCAGAGTGCTTTGAGCTTCTGCTATTCTAGCTTCCCACTAGACTGTCATTAAAAGAGCAACAGCTGTCCTCTTGTATCCTGAGGTAGCTGCCCTGTAGGAAAGGGCAGATCCATGAAGTTGTTCCCCGGGCATCGTTCCCATCACACTCGCTGCTGTTTCTAATCTTGAGAGCAATGTTGAGGACTAAGTGTCTCAGTTGTAAAGTTAGGAAGCCAGCAAGGTGTGTGGGGGAGGGCATGAACAGGAACTCGTACTTATATAGTACCCACGATAGGCCTCTGTTAGGTCTTTCCCATCTCATGAAGAAGTCTTCAGAACAGCTCCAGAGGCCGGCCTTGCATTTTCTTGCTTTGCAAAAAAGCGTTTTACACCTAACATCCTGCAGCTTTGGGTGGTCCAAGGTCACTGACCTGATAAGTGCCAGAGCTGAGGTTCAAGGTCAGGTCTGGTTTGCAAATATATCCTCTTGTCACATCATGGAATCTCTTTGAAGTACAGAAATCTTGGCCAGACAGGTTAGAGAAAGCTGCTTCCCACCGGTTCTGTGTTCAATGTAAGGATAGCCCGCATTGCAGCTTCTTAGCCATCCCTGGAAACTATCTCATCTCCTGAATTTAGTCCGGGCTTATTCTATTTAACATTAGTTCCTTGACTGGGCAATGGTGGCACATGCCTTTGATCCCAGCACTCAGGAGGCAGAGGCAAGAGGATCTCTGAATTCGAGGGCAGCTTGATCTACAGAGTGAGTTCTAGGACAGCCAGCCAGAGATGCACAGAGAAAGCCTGTCTCAAAAAAAACAAAAACAAAAGACCAGATCCATGATGCTCCTGTGCTGGATCAGAAGACATTACAATCTATATAATCTATATACATATAGAATGTAGATTTGTGGCTACTGTGAATAAAATCTGTAGTTTTCAAACATAGGGTTACCCAAAATATCATCATCATCATCATCATCATCATTATTATCTGTGTGACTTCAGGCAAGTGGATTAATGTTGCTTACACCCATCTGTAACTCCAGTTATAGGGAATTTGGGGCTGTCTTCTGGCCTCCATGGATACCAGGTTTGCACATTGTGCACAGACATGCATACAGGCAAACCATCCATACAGACATGCATCCATACATATAAAATATAAATTAAAAAGTAAAATAAAATAAGATAAATAAGAGTATGCAAGTCATGCTATCAGCTGACAGCCAAGACAGCCTTTATTCTTTTCATTGTGTGGGCCAACAATAGGAGGGCAGGTCTAAATAAAGACAAAATTGGTTTACTTTTGGAGTTAATCTGGTTCCTCAGTTGCCAAAAGGCCATATTTAGCATTAAAATCACAACTCAATGGAACCATTGTCATTTGTAGATCTACCCTATCCTTTCTTCAGAGCCCAAGGCCAGAGCAGAGTTAAACCTGGAACTTGGGCCAGGTGGTGGTGATGATGCACACATTTAATCCCAGCACTTGGGAGGCAGAGGCAGAGACAGGCAGATCTCTGTGAGTTCGGGACCAGCCTGGTCTACAGAGTAAGTTCCAGGACACCAGAGTTACAACAGAGAAACTCCGTCTTGAAAAACTGGGGGAAACGATGCTTGAGGAATGTCCTGTTGCATGTGGGATGTCCAGGCACCTGTGGGCTGTCCTGGTACCCACAGGAGTACCTGGTGCCTGTGGGAGGCCCTGGTGACTGTGGAATGTTCAGCTGCCTAAAGGATGTCTGAGGGCCTGCAGGATGCCCTGGTGTTTGCAACATATCATGGGTCTACTTGGTGTACTGGTGCCTGGATGAGTCTGGATACTTGTGGGCTTGGGTGGTGAGGGTCGATTTTGGGTTGAGCTTCATCATGCTAGGTCTCAGGCTGGCGTGGAGCAGGTGAATGTCCATCACTGGAGAAAAATGCTGCCTCCAAGGCTCATGGTAAAGCCCATGATCCATGCTCTTGCCACACTGGCTGGACTCAATTTTCTTTTATTAGTTTTTTTTTTGGGGGGGCACAAGGGTGGGATAGGGGATCAGGGAGGAATGGGAAGAAGGTGTTGTCAAGATACATTGTATGAAACCCAAATTATTAATACAAGTATTATTAAAAAAAAGAATATGCCACCCTAATTTTATAGCTTAAATAAGTATATTGATGTGACTATACTATGTTCTGTTTATTTTGATTGTGTGTTTGACACAGTTAGTACAAAACTGTAACCCAATATTCTATCATCCTTGGATTCCTTGTGGAATATTTTGTGAAAAGTTCTGTGGTTTGTCATGCAAATACAGTACACACCTGCCTTCTAAAATGAACAGTACTAGGAAGGTGTAATGCTTAGGCTTAATTGTCAACTTGATGAAATCTAGAATCACTATGGAGACAAATCTCTGGCATGTTTGTGAGGGATTTTCTAGGTTAGAGTAATTGAGGTGGGGGGGGATCCATCCTAAATGTGGGTGTTACTATTCTATGGTATGGGGTCCTGGACTGACTAAAAGGAAGAAATAAGCTGAGCAGTAACACTGATTGATCTTTGATTCCTGACTGTGGATGCAGGAGCTACCCCAAGCTCCTGTTGCATGCTTTCCCCACCATAATGGACCACACCCACAAACTGTGAGCTGGTATAAACCTTGCCTTGCTTAAAAAAAAAAAAGAAAGAAAGAAAGAAAAGAAAGAATGAATGAACGAAAGAAAGAAAAAGAAAAACTGAAGAAAACAGATGAACGAGAAGGCTGTGGTGGCATCCACAGCCACTACAATCCCAGCTCTTAGGAGGTAGAAACATGAAAATTGGGAGTTCAAGACCAGCCTGGGCTACATGAGACATTCGATCTTGTCTTAAACAAATTTAAAAGGGGGGGAGGGTGCTTGATGCTGATATGATGATATATGAAGCCACATATAGTGATGAGTTCCTATAATCTTAGCACTCAGGAAGGTAGGAGGATAGTGAATTTGAGAAGCCAGATTTAGGTAACCCAGCAAGACCCTACCTCAAGGTTGGGGAGATGGCTCCATGGGTAAAGGCTCTTGCAGCCAGGACTGATGCCCTGAGTTCAATTCCTGGGACCCACATGGTGGAAGGAGAGAACTGACTCACACAAGCTGTTCTCTGACCTTCATGTGTGCACTGTAGCATATGCACACACAGTAAACCAATAAATGTAATAAAAAAGAAAGCTGTAGTAGTCCACTGCGGTGGCTCATCAAGAGGGCCAAGGAGGCATTTTTCATAACTGCAAACCCTGCCAGACCTCAGCAGAGGGAACCACCATCATGGCCTGTGCCACACTTGACAGTGGAACCTCGGGCATCTGAGCTCATTCGTGAGTTCATTCAGAACTCCTCAGGTGCAGATCATAAGCAATCAAACTTCCCCCTGCCCCACAGAAATCCAACACCTGCAGACAATACAAAACGCCAAGACCTAGGCAGACCTTTTCCCAACAGTACAAAAACAGTATTTGAACACAACTAAAAATAAACTCTGTAACAGAAAGCAACAGCAACAACAACAAAGAAAGGAGGATCAATAGGTATCTGATATAAAAAAAGAAAAGAAAAAGAGACAAATAAGTCAGAAATCCTGACAGTGTCCTTCCAATTGCTCTCCATTAGCTGGGTGATCCTTGAGCAGGTGATTGATCTCTCGGAGATGATTTCTTTACCCGTAAAGTGGGAGTATGAAATAGATGTTAGAATTTTTTTTTATTTGACAAGTCTTTCATAAGAACTGGAATAGTAGCTGATAAAATTCTATGTGAATACAACAGATGACCCAACTGTTAGAGTTTTTTAAATTTAAATCTAATTTTTAGTTTTGTTTTATGCTTATTGGTGTGTTGCCTGCGGGAATATCTGTGTGCCATTTGTGTGCCTAGTTGCCTGGAGAGGCTAGAAGAGGGCATCAGATTCCCCGGAACTGGAGTTATACACATTTGTAATTGCCACATGGATGCTGGGAATAGAGAACTCTCGTCCTCTGGAAGAGTAACCAGTGCCCTGTTTTTATTTTCTTAGACAGGTTCTCACTGTGTAACCTTGGGTGGCCAGGAACTTGTTATGGAGACCAAGCTGGTCTTAGACTCACAGAGATTTACTGGCCTATGTCTCCAGAGTTCTGGGACTAAAGGCACCCACTACAATGCCCATCTTTTTTTTTTTTTGACAGGATCTCCCAGTGTAGCTCAGGGTGGCCTAGAACTCACTGTGTAGACCAAGTTGGCCTCAAACTCAAAGATACCTGTTGATTCTGCCTCCAGAATGCTGGAAGTAAAGACGTGTGCCATCTCTCTAGTTTGGTTTTATTATTAATGTTGTTATTGATATTTGATACCTGAAAATGAACCCAGAAGCTTACTTACATGCTTACACATGCTAATCATGCTTTCTGCCCAAACCTAACTCCCAGCCCTGCTGACTGTCATTCATATTACTAGTTGTAACCTCTGAGGAGTCCAGTGGTTTTTTTTTAGAACAAAGGACTGTAGAGGCTGGGTTTGATGTCAGGAACTAGGAGGAGCCTGGCCCCTCGCATCACTCCCTTGGATTCAGCTCTTACCTCTATATTAGTTGGCTGTGTTCTTGAGCAAGCATGTAACCTCTCTTGGACTTAGCTCCACCATATGTATGACAGGCACGATGACAATTGTAGTAATCTACTAGAGTTGTGGGATGGAGTGGCTTACATGCACAGCATCTAGAGAAGTACCCAGTATTCCGGAGACACCGCTGTTATTTATTTTTGGGTCATCTTAGTGGTATCTTAGGCCAGGCTCCCTAAGTTATAACACTCACTGTACCTTTAACTTATCAAATAATAACCTAGAGTGTGTTTAGAAAAATCTGACAATGAGAGAGCATATACGTATCTATAGTTAAATGTCTCAGCTCTTCAGGGGTCCTCTAAAGATGTTTGATTTTAGATGTTTGGGGTGTAGCTCAGTGTTGAAATCATGGGTTCAGCCCTAGTGGAGGGTAGAGAGTAGATTGGTTTTGTTGTTGAGCTAGGATCTTCTGTAGTCCAGGATGACCTTGAATCCCTTAGTGTGTGTGTGTGTGTGTGTGTGTGTGTGTGTGTGTGTATAATTTTCATCACATCTATTTTATTTTTAAATCTTAGTTTATGTGTGTGGATATTTTTCAGGCATGCTTATCTGTGCATCACATGCATGCCTAGTGCCTGCAAAGACCCGAAGAGGGCATTGGGCCCCCTAGAGCTGGAGTTATAGTAGACTGTGAGCTACCATGTGGGTGCTGGGAATTGAAACCTGGTCCTCTGAAAGAGCCAGTGCTCCCAACCTCTGAGCCATTTTTCTGGCCCCTCATTGGTATACATTGAGAATGACCTTGAACTTCCGATCCTCCTGCCTTCACCTCCTGAGTTCTGGGATTGCAGGCATATCCTGCTATACCCAGTCTATACCGTGCTGGGAGTGGAACCTAGAGCTTCATGCCCTCTAAGCATGCATCCTACTGACTGAGCTACATCCCCAGCCTAGTGATCTTTGATAACTCAAGCCTACAATGTTACCTACTTGCTGCACAGCCACTCTCCTTTAAGGATTAACATGCCCACAGTTCTCAGGAGGCTCTAGAAAACCTACTTCGGTATCCTATCCTTCCTTGTCCTCAGTTACCCCTAAGGCCAAGGCCTCTCTTCCCATTCTGCTTGTGTAAAAAGCCACTTAGAGGTGATAAGTAGAAAGGGTAGATTTGCACAAATATGGTTAATACAATATCACATGCATATATATCTGTCCACCTTTAAGGTACTCAAAAAACCCGTCTCAGGCAAAGAACCACAGAAGTGATGAAATCCACAGGGTAGCAGTTTTTAATCTTGAATGTGCACCAGGATCACTTGAGCGGTTTGTTGAAACACATCCCAGAACCGAGCTCCCAGATGATGTGGAGACCACAGTTGAAATACTCTTGGGGCATCTGAGAAAGGTTGCTTGTCTGTTAATTGGGTCCCTGAACCAGGTGAGGAAAGAACATTGTAGACTTGTAGACAAAGCAGTGTCTAGAGGCGCCATAGCCTGGGCGGGGTGAGCCACATCAAGTGGAACATGCACGTTGGGGATATGGCTGCACTGAAGATACAGGCTGACCGGAGGAATTTGTAAACACTTCTATCCCATGCTACCATCCCTGCGGTTCTGCGCTGTTTCACAAGCGACTGGGAGGGAGGCAGGGTGGCACCATAAGAAAGCTACAGTTCCCCACCTGTGGTTAATTACTGGTCCCAGAAACCAAGACTGTGTGGGCGGAGACCTCGCATCTATCCCTCCTGGTGTCCAACCCCAGGGCCGGCGCACCGGGCGGTGCACGGTTCACTACAGCGCCAAAAATCAACCTTTAGCTATACAGAGTTTGGGTGCCTGTGGTGGCAGAGCCCTGGGATCTGAGCCAGCGAGGGATGCTGCGACAAGACGCGACTTCCGCCTCTGGCGATCGGCAGTGGGGGGCGCAACAAGACAGCAAGAGAGCCGTGCTTTGTCACCGTGGCAGCGAGGGGCGGAGAACTGAGGACGGGACCGAGAAGACCTGATGGGACTCCCGCCCGACTGGCGCTCAGCTTGAAAGGGGCCCTCAGGGGATTGTGTGCTGCACCCAGTGCCGCTGTGGCGGAGAACCGATGGGACACACAGACGCCGTAGCGAGCCAGCCGGTGCGCACTACTCTCCCGGCCCGCAGCGCTTGCTGTCTGGGCTGACGTCACTCCCGCATCTCCCTCATTGCCGCAAGTTGTGTCCCACCTCGGTGGCCCGCGGTCACGGAACTCGTGCACACTCCAATACTCACCGCGAGATAACTGGGCCGGGAGCGTACATCCGCGCCGCGGCGCCCTGCGGGTCTTCCCGCGGTTTAGCCATTTTTTATTGTAGTGTTGGATCTTCTTATGCTAGCTGTAACAGCCGCAGCCGTCCAGCCCAATTTAGGAAGAGTGGCCCTTAACACCATCTTTCAGTACCAAAGGCATTTTAGTTAGGGGATGCGATGTGGTCACGGGTCTTGTGGGTAGAGCCAATGTTCGAATGAAAAATCTGGCCTTTTGGAAGTTCCTTGGCATGAGTTAAAAATCGCTTTTCGTTACTTCACTCCTAGTTGTGTGCCCCCTGAGAGACCTCTTTTCCTCTGCTCGCTGGCGCCTTGAAGCTCAGTAGCTGTGAGGACTACTCTGGATTGGGAGGGAACTCTATGAATAGTCAGCCTCTAGAAATCTCCATACCAAACAAAAGACCTTAGAGAAGTCCAGCCGCATCGACCTGTTGGATTTGCTGGCCTGGGCAAAGTAAGGGATGTAAGGGCGGTTTTCCCACCTAGAATTGGCAATCTTGGGTTCTGGATGCCTGGCTGTGTGTATTGCCTGTCGGGACAAGGGGCAGAGGGAGTGGAAGGGTGCCAACATCTTCCTAGGCTGGGAATCCAGAGAAGACAGAGACCTGTGCATGAAATTATTTAGGGTCAATAGGGCCATTTAGATTCCTTACAGGTTGAGATATAAGCACTACAGTGGGCCTTTCTCTTTGCTATCAGTAGATGGGGTGAACACAGAGAAGGACACTTCAGCAGGCAGTTAAAGCCAATTCTTGAGCCCTTAGTACATGGGAAGGGCTTGCCTTTGGACACAATGTTAGAAAGCAGAGCAAGCACTAGGTATGGTGGTACATGCATGAAGTCCTAGAGGCAAAGGCAGACTCACCCAACTAGAGGCCAGTCTGAACTCTGCTGCAGAAGTCCCAGTCCTGCCAGCCTGAGCTATGTATCATCTCACCTTCTGACCCCACTGCAAAGCGAAGAGCAACAGGGCTGGAGATATGACCTGGTGGCAAAGTGCCTAGGTGCAAAATCCCAGGGTAGTAGCTGCAAAATCATAAAATAAAAGCCAAACCAACAAAACAAGAGACTCTCCCTCCCTGGGGCTAGGGAAAGAACTCCTGACTAACAGAGCAACTTGGTAATGGCCAGGCAGTCCCTAGCACTCCTGTTTGTATCTCAAAGGAAGGGCAGCCTAAATCAAGTCCTGCCTTTTAGGGAAGCTCCAGCTAGACTATCACTCCTGGATGCAGGGCCAGAACAGGGAGGTTTTCACATGTGCACAGGCCAGGTCACAGGTATAAACAGGCCTGACAAGCCACTTAGGTTTTGTCCCTTGGGCCAAATGATCAGGAGGACAGTTTGCAGGAGTGAGCTGCCATGCAAGAGGGGAAAAATCTCTCAGGTAAATGTCTACCCCTAAAAAATGGCTCAGTCCATTCTGTTTGGAGTATGGTGACTCTAAAGGACTTACTGAAGGAGAGAAATCCCAGAAACTGAAGGCTAATTTCAAGATCACTGAATGTTCTAGGAAAAGACCTGCCAGATATTGAAGGGGCCAGAATTCCTAAGAGGTTAGAAATGTCAGGGAGGGGGCTGGAGAGATGGCTCAGTGGTTAAGAACACTGACTGCTAGTCCAGAGGACCTGGGTTCAATTCCTAGCACCAACATGCCAGCTCATGGCTGTCTGTGACTTCAGTTCCAGGGAATCCAACACCCTTATTCAGACATACATCGAGGCGAAAAAAAAGAAAAAGAAACCACCAATGCACATGAAATAAAAAAGTCAGCGTGTTTGGCGGGCTGTGGTGATGTGACAGGACTGTGAACCCTGCATCCTGGGGGGCTGAGGCAAGAGGGTACCTGGGAGTTGGGGCTAGGTTGGTGGGTTTCAGGTTGCCCTGTGTGATTGTAGTTCTGTCTCTGAAAAAAAGGTGAGCTGAGGTGGTGGCACACACCTTTAATCCCAGAACTCAGGAGGCAGAGGCAAGTGAATCTCTGTGAGTTCAAGGCCAGCCTGGTCTACAGAGTGAGTTGCAGGACAGCCAGAGTTACAACAGAGAAACCCTGTCTCAGGGGGAAAAAAAAAAACAAAAAAGGTGAAGTGGCCCTGGGAAAGCTAGGCCCTTCTCAGAAAAGCACTCAGAGAGATTGCAATGGTCAGAGGGGCTGACTTAATGCATCCAAAGTCAGTGACTATAGGAACATTTGGGTGTGTCTGCACTGGATCCTGAAGATCTGAGTTTCTACCTTCAGATCCCAAAGACCTGCTTGTGCACAGTAGCTATTTTCTCCTATAGGCCCTTGCAGTCCTCACCCAGCTGCCTGTTATCATGTAGAGGTAGTTATCATGTAGAGGTAGTATTTCCAAATGTTTACTTTTTAACTCCTTACAGGCCAAACGGAGTAGCCAGAGTTTCATCATCCCTCCCCCTTTCTGAGTTCATCCATGAGGAAAAAGACCCTGGCAAAAACCACAGCTGACTTTTTTTTAAGAATGAAAGCCTCAGAAGTCAATGACTGGCATCTTGTGGAAGCCAGGGCCTCAAGTGTGCTGGGCGAGTGCTCTGACACACAGATACCACCCAGTTTCAGATAGCTGTTTTCAGAGTGGACTTCAAGGCAGAGGGAGGAGAGGAGAGTCCTCTTGCTCATGCACGTCCCTTTAGGTTTCTTGGCTATAAGCCAGAGTAATTCAGACTCTCTCATACCCCCAACCTCACCCCCCCAAGCCTGCTGAGGTTGGAAAACACAAGCCTACATGAAAAGCTCAGAACAGCGGCTCTCCTACCACAAGATTCTCTGTCCTCCTGGGAAAATGTGTTGGAAAGAGGTGGCATCAGTGTGCCCCAGAACCTTTTCTCCAGGAAGGTGCTTTTGGGGGTAGAAAGGAAATGCTGAGGACTCAGAAAGGTTGTGGAGCGTTTCCTGAGCAGAAGTGAGGCCATTGCTGTCCTCAAGGACAGGCCAGAAGAAGACCTTAGGAAGAGGAGCTTGGGCCTGATACTCAGCCATTCCCTGGCCATTTGTTTGGGCTACTGGTCACCCTACAACTGAGGGAGAAAAGGCACTGCAGTCTATCAAAGTCCTCTGTAGGACTCTTATGTAGATGAAGAGAGACATGGGTGTCAACTAGCTTTGTAATGATAGCAAGTTTCAGAACAGTAATGAAGAAAGGGGCCGTGTCTCTTCTGTTAGGGCAAGGCAGGGCACTATCTTGGTTTTTGTATGTGCAGATGTTGAAGAACTTTCTTGAATGGTAGAGTATAAAGTGCACAGGGCCCATGGAGACCTTGTCCAAAGGGAGGGGGTTAGCATTAGCTTGGAAAAGGCCTCAGATATCAGTCCTGTGGAGGGTCTGCTCCAGACTGAGGCCAGTGCTAACTTTGTTAAGCCTTAGCTTACCCACCATGAGTGGGAGATGTGGGCTCCAGGCCAGGCAGAGGCACCACAGGGCCCAGAAGCCAATAGTCTCTGATTTTCAGTAGACCAGAAAGACAGGTACAGAGGGAGAAAAGTCAGGACTGGATGCCTTTGGGGTTCTGAGAAGCATCACACTGGGGGGCCAGGAAGCACCCAATTTCTTTTCCCAGAAAAAGATACTGGTGCCCTTTACATCAGGAGTCCGGAGGCAGAGCACCAGACTTCAGAAGCCTCCAGTTCAACCTTCTGAAGAGGGAAACTGTTCTGGGCTTCCCAGTGCAGCTGTATACTGCTTCCAGCTCCCTCAGCAGACGCCTCCCACCCCCCACCCCAGGGCAGGGTGGAAGAGGGGTAGGGAGTCGGTCCAGCTTTGATCTCTGGGCTCACAGAAGCCTGGAACCCCTGGAGTTTGGAGTTTGACTTCCAGTGAATCTTGTTCTCCTGGGGGATGTTCCCTCAAGGGGTGCACCACTCAGTGTGTCTGGACTCCAAAAGAGGCCTGGACCGCTGCGGTGGGAATAGTGCGGCTGACTGACAGACCCTCCCACTGCGGGCTCCTCTAGCGCAAAGACCCAGCGTCACAGAAACTTCCAGGGAATAGCCCTGCCACAGCCTGGAAGGTCACCGAGGACCAGAGGACAATATCTAGGACAGCTGGGAGACTCTTACTGTTTAAAAGGCTGCCCTCTTTGTTCTTACGTTTGACAAAAGAAAACTATTTTTTTTCTTTCCCAGATCAAAAAAAAATTTTTTTTCCCCCGGCAGGAAGCAGCCAAAGTAGCTCTAGGTCTAGGTTCCTGGACTTTTGCCCCTTGCCTTTCACCAGGGGCGAGCCTGCCGCAGAGAGGCCGCTCTCTAGGCTGCGAAGGTGCTCGGGAGGGCTCAGGATCTCTGCGGCGGGCCTCGGGACACCGACTCAGCCTCCACAGCCGCCGCCGCCTCTCCCCCGAGTCGAGTTTTCAGGCGAAGCGAAGCTGTTTCCGTGGGATCCACGCATCTGATGGCCCAAGCAGGGCTTCCGATTCCATTTAAAAAGACCGGCGGCTCCCCGGGATTCCCATCCACCCTTTACCCCCCCTAGCCCGGGCGGAAGCCAAGCCCGCAGCTTTTGAAGTTCACAGAATTTCAATCCACCAGGAGCTGGTGGCGTCCGAGCCTGTCACCCCAGCGGGGGAAAGGACCCCGGGTCGACGGGGCCGCAGGAGAGAGAGATGCGCCCAGGCCGGTCTGCTGTCACCGCCTCTTCGTTTTCCAAAGGGTTACCCTGCTTCACGTGCTATAAGAATTGTCCTTCCTCCTTCCTCTGTGCAGTAAATAATCTTCAAAATATAACGACAGTGACGATCAAAACACGCTTCCTATGCAGGGATAAACAAAAACATAAAGAGTCCAAGACAAAACAAAACAAAAAACCCAAACCGTTCTCCCGCACCCTGTTTTCAACTGTCGTGAAAAATCCCGCCTTTCTTCATTTGACGTCGGAGAATGGCTGATTTTATAAGTGACATTTAGTTGGATTTTTCCCCCCTTTAAGCATCAGGGTGTGTATGGTGGTTGGGATTTCGTGGGGGCCTAAAAACTAAATAAACGGAGGCTGCTCTAAAACGGTGGGCTGAAGTCTGGGGAGGAATGGGGTAGAGGTGGGCCGGGAAGGGATATACATGAAGCACAGATCGGAGCCCAGAGGAGGCCGCCGCCTCCTGGGATGTTAAAGGGTAGCCCTGCTCCATCAAACTGACCCAGGAAGGAGACTAAGTGGCACCCCTTGATCTCACAGTCCTGCTCCGCTTTCATCTCTAGGGAAAACGCTGAGTAAAAGAGGATCAAACATGGAACATTCCCATTGAATGCAAAGCTGGGGGCGGGGCAGAGAAGCCCAGAGTCACTATAGGGACCAGCCTTCCCAGTGAGGGGGAGGGCAGTGAGAAGGTGGCTTGTTCCTGGGAAGTGGGCAAAGAGAGTGGGTGTCTCACCGCCCAGCGCAGGAAGATTTTGATTTAGCAGCAGCAGGAGGAGGAGGAGGAGGAGGAGGAGGAGGAGGAGGAGGAGGAGGAGGAGGAGGAGGAGAAGAAGAAGAAGAAGAAGAAGAAGAAGAAGAAGAAGAAGAAGAAGGAGAAGAAGAAGAAGAAGAAGGAGTCCTGAGACAGACTCAGGAGTCTAGACAGCAAGAGAGAGCAAGCCAGGTGCTCCCACAGGCTCAGGAAGCAATGAGAAAGGCAGAACAAGTCAGAGTTGGTGGATACCTCCTGACAGCAGGCTAAGGTCCTGGGACACCCTCCCCCCGACGCCCCTCCCCCATCACTGCTCTTGACCTCTGAAATATTTCTCTAGATTTCTGGGTTAACAGTTTTCAGCAAATGGTGGCTTTGGGACTCACAGGGGGTAGAAATATCTATGTGAACATCACCCTCCATATTTGTCTGCCCTAGTCCCTCAAGCAAGGTTAACAAACATTTTCTGCATCAGGAGAGAGGTGGACAGCAGGAGTGGGAGGAAAGTTTTCCTGAACCTCTTGCTTCCTCTATCATTTCCATAACCCCAAATTAGAAAGACTGAGGGAAGGGAGAGAAACGGAGAAGGAGGTAGGAGATAGATGGCGAAGGGGAAGTTGTAGAAACTGTCTTAGAAGCTGGGGGCTTGCCTGGGGACACAGAGACAGGGCTATTCTTTTCCTCTAGATGGGCAAGCCTCTTACCAGTAGAAACTGTGAGAGAGGCAAGAGACAGGGGAGGGGAGCTGAGCCTAGAAGGTCCTCACCGGTGGAAAAAGACCCAGCCCACCTGCCTGGCTCCCAAAGAGAGTCTTCCCTCTCCCAAACATCAAGTCCCAGAGTTCCTCAGCCCCAGCAACTAGGAGTTTACCTTCCCTCCAAAGGATTAACCCCCTCCCCCATCACCTGGTTTGTCAGGACATTTCAACAACTTCTCTTTTACCTCTAGCTTTGGACACAGAAAAACCTCTCTAGGCAGAACCCAGGAGAGGACTCCACAAGTTCAAACTCTGCTGATGCTATTTGCCAGGCTTTCCGCTCTATCACAAGTGCCCTAAAAGCTGCGTGAAGACCAGCACCTTCTCCTACCCAGGGTCCTTCAGTGCCTCCCGAGTAGGGACCTTAATTGCCAGCATCTCTTCATTGAAACAAACAGTTTGTGGCAGAATTCGTTGACTCTGAACAAATACCTAAAACACGAGCTAGAAAAGAAAGGCTGCTCTTAGACCTTTATATAACTACATACCTGAAATAGCCTGGAGACAAGACGAACCCAAAGATTTTTTCTTCTATGAATAGTCAACTGAAGTCAAGCCAGGCTATCTAGATAGGGAGAGAAAAATCATCAACAACAAATCACTGAACACTTCGAATTCAAGCCAGGCTATCTGAATGGGGAATTTTCTTTCTTCTTCTTTTTTTTTCTTTCCCTTAAATCATGGAGCACTGAGACGGCATCCAACACCGGTTTTCAAAGGGAGAAAAAGATATCTCTTGGCTCCTGGGGAAGAAAAATAAGGATTGGTTCTCAGAAAGGAGACAGGTGGGGTTGAGGAGACAAGAGAGGAAAGGGTACCTCAGGCTCATTCTCTCCAGACACTCTGCTGAGGGTACGTTTTTCAGTAGCTTGTAAAAAAAAAAAATTGAAGCCAGTTTAAAGGACAGACGGTTATATCAATGCTCAGAGAACCCGGGTTTGTAAGCAGCTTCCAAAAAAGAAAAAAAAAAAACAGCTATGGATTCTTTCATTAGTATTAGATCGAGACACCAAGAAAACAAGTCAAGACAACAATAAAATAAAAATTCAAAAGCGTTTTCAATTACCGAGTCCCGCCGCCCCCGTGGAACTCGCTGCGCGCCTTGAGCGCTCCCTTTTCTGTCTGCGGAATTCCATTTGCATCCTCTCTGCCTGGGTGTCTCCCTTTCTCAGTGTGTGTGTCTCTCTGTTTTCACACTCTCCTCCCCATTCGAGAGAGGCCCACACCTGGCGCATCACTGCCGAGCCATTAGCTGCGGGGTCTCCTTTCATCTTCGCTGTGGCAGACGTTTCTATTTATCCACTTGCGTTCGCCGAGTGGCGTCACCAGCGGTACTGTAATGACGATTGCAGCAGGAGGATGACAGCTTAGAAAGAAGAGGGCAATGGGGCTTCCTCCCAGAGGCGGTGCGGCACAGAGGAGCGCTCGCATCACAAGGTGACCCTAGCTCCCCACTGCCGTCTCCGCTGTCGTCGTCGACACCGCGCCGGGGTTACTCGGAGCCTGCCTAGTCGCCTGGCCTCTTTAGCTCCTTCTCTCAGCCGAGATCCCTGGGAGCCTGGGGTTAGGAGCTTATTTGGGGGCTTCCCCCCTCCCCCCTCTGGAAAGCCCGGGGATGGAGAGCCGAAAGGACATGGTTATGTTTCTGGATGGGGGTCAGCTTGGCACTCTGGTTGGTAAGAGGGTATCTAATTTGTCCGAAGCCGTGGGCAGCCCGCTGCCGGAACCGCCAGAGAACGGTTGCCTGAGCCCGCGAGCTGGCCCTCCGACTGCCAGGGAGCGTGGCGGGGGAGGCCCGGAGGAGGAGCCGGTCGATGGACTAGCAGGCAGTGCTGCAGGGCTGGGCGCCGAGCCACGGTCTGCCGGAGCGGCCATGCTTGGCCCGGGACCCCCAGTCCCCTCCGCGGACAGCCTCTCTGGCCAAGGGCAACCCAGTAGCTCAGACACCGAGTCGGATTTCTATGAAGAAATCGAGGTGAGCTGCACCCCGGACTGCACCACCGGGAACGCCGAGTACCAGCACAGCAAAGGTAGCCACCTTGCCCCCTCCTCTCCCCGGTCCGCCCACTGCGCCCACACTTCATTTCAGGCCAGGTGGAAGATGCTCCTTTCCTGGTGGAAGATGCTCCTTTCCCTTGGGGCAGGATGGCAGGGAGGGGGGGGGCGCCTGAACAACTCTTTTGCTGTCTGCACCTTGGTGTGTGTATGTGTGTGTGTGTGTGTGTGTGGTGGTAGGGGGGGTGTCTTGTGTTATCGCATTGGTGGGACTGAGGGCGACAGCTATGCCTGGACGTATGTCAGGGTTGACACAGGTCCTGGGCTTGAGGGATCCAAAACACAAAACTCACCCCAGCCCCCTCAGTGGGAATAATTCAACTGAGCCGGGAAGACACCTTCCCTGGGGTCTGGCAAGATCAAACGCCAGTCCGGGCAGTTTGTGACTGGAGTGGCGCAAGGCACATGGAGACTCGGAAGCCAAGAGTATATAAAGGACCGTAAAATCGCGGTGGACTCTGGTCTCCGGAGTGCTGCAGCCCTCCGACCAGTTTGCACATCGGTCAGAGGTCCAAATTACCTTGTCACTTCCCGGGCTGGCGGCGCCAGGTCGGAAATGGTCCCAATGGTCTAATTGCCTTTGGTCTCCGGTTGCATTTGAAAAGGCGGGGATTGGGCCCTCCCCCTCCTCCTTTCCCTCAGTCTCACTTCTCCACCCAAAGGAAAAGCAGCTGCAGGGGGGCTAGAGCCCCACCCTTCTCTGGGGTGGGTCTAAGGGTTTTGGTACTTTAACTGCAGAACTCCTTCTCACCAGGGGCTAATGGGAGTGGGGGTGGATAGCTCAGAAGGGAGACTCTCTCTATACCAACAACACCCACTCCCAGGGATGAAAAACTGGCAGCCAAAGCCCTTCAGCAGACACACCTCCACAAAGCCATGGGAATGGGTGGGAAGGGCTTGCACCTACCTCTTGGCCTTGGCACCCAACACCACCTTGCTGAGTATCCACCTCCAACCCTTACCATCATATCATCTGCTTAAGCCAGATTCTTTACCATACCATATCCTCACAACCTGTATCCAAATACCCCACTCCTGCAATATATGCAATCCAATACACATTCCCACACCTGTGCTGACTGGCATTCTGGCACACACAAGAGGAAGGAAACTCACTGCATGGCCAACAGCCTACAATGCTTTAACCTCAAGAGTTCATAGCGTTCCAGTAAACCCCTGTCCATCCCTGCCAGTGGGAGCAGAGAGCTCCGTTGCTGTGCCCAGGGGCAAGTGTAAGGGATAGGAGGTTGGGAGCCAGACCCAGCATGCCTTAGGTCTAGGTCTTCCAAACAGCCAGGTTAAGCCTGCCACAAACCCTTTCTGTTCCAATCATCCACGACCATCTCCTTCCTGAAGCTTCCAGAGCCTCAGTGACTGAGCAGTGATTGAGGTAGCTCAGGGGTTGGTCCTTCTATCCTACTCCTCCTCCACCTTCATCTCGAAGTCAGTATTGTTTGTGTTTGTGTTGTATCTCCATGTGTGCACCTGTGTGCTCTGGGCTCCTGTGCAGGGTCAGGCTCCGACGCACTGGGCGGTAGTCCTAACAGCGGCAGCGAGGTCCCCAAGAGCAACGGTGGTAGCGGCAGCAGCGGCTCACAAGGCACCCTGGCCTGCAGCGCCAGTGACCAGATGCGCCGATACCGAACTGCCTTCACCCGCGAGCAGATTGCACGGCTGGAGAAGGAGTTCTACAGGGAGAACTACGTGTCAAGACCCCGGAGATGCGAGTTGGCAGCAGCCCTAAACCTTCCTGAAACGACCATCAAGGTATGCTCAGCTAGGATGTTTAAGGAGGGTATTAGGAGGTTAGCAGGAAGGAAAACGCCAACGGCCTACCTCCTGAATTGTAGCTGGGGAGTCTGAGCCTGGACTCTGCAATCTGGTCCATCCAGACTTGCCCTCTGACAGCCCTAGGCAGCCACTGCTACCACGAGGTCGATTCTGTCCTTTTCTCTGGCAAATAGACTACAGAGTCAGGTGATTGCGAGTGCCAAGGAAGCAATCCTTTCATCCCAAAGGACAGGGATGAAAAGGGACGTTAATCTGGGGAAATGCCTTTTGCCTCCTCAGACCACCAAGGCAGGCTACTACCTACTATGTGCACCCTTACTCCAGGTTGTGATGCCCAACCAGGTGGGCAGGCCTCCCCAAATCTCCCGAGGGTTTCCATCTGGGTTGGACGGCGGTGGGCGGCCAGCCCTTGTTCAGCTGGAGTTGCTTTTGCCTCTTCCCTGGACTGTGGGTGTTGCCCCCTTCCCCGGCCCCTGGCTTGGGCTTCGTGCGGTTGCGTCCAACCCGGTCTCCTCTCCCCAGGTGTGGTTTCAGAACCGACGCATGAAGGACAAGCGTCAGCGGCTGGCCATGACGTGGCCGCACCCGGCCGACCCCGCCTTCTACACGTACATGATGAGCCACGCGGCGGCCGCGGGCGGCCTGCCCTACCCCTTCCCGTCGCACCTGCCCCTGCCCTACTACTCGCCCGTGGGCCTGGGCGCCGCGTCCGCCGCCTCGGCCGCCGCCTCGCCCTTCAGCGGCCCGCTGCGCCCGCTCGACACGTTCCGCGTGCTCTCGCAGCCCTACCCGCGGCCCGAACTGCTGTGCGCCTTCCGCCACCCACCGCTCTACCCCGGCCCCGCGCACGGACTGGGCGCCTCGGCCGGAGGCCCCTGCTCCTGCCTCGCCTGCCACGGCGGCCCGGCCAACGGGCTGGCTCCGCGGGCCGCCGCCGCAGCCTCGGACTTCACCTGTGCCTCCACCTCCCGCTCGGACTCCTTCCTCACGTTCGCCCCCTCCGTGCTCAGCAAGGCCTCCTCCGTGGCTTTGGACCAGAGAGAGGAGGTGCCCCTCACCAGATAAGGGGTAGCCCTCGGGGCTGCCGGCTTGCAGGACTCTATGGGGATGGGGTGGGGGCCTCCGGGACTCCATCGGCGACCCGCCTGCCCTCCCCCCCTTCCCAGAGGCGGAGGGGAAAGGAGGGGACGCCACAAAGGACTCAGTCTAGAGGATCCAGGAGTCCTGGATGCGGCAGTGGCGTTCGCTACGTGGGAGCAGGAATGGGGTGGGAAAGCAGAGCTTGAGAGAGCTTCCTCTGGGGTGGCCTTTCCTCTGGGGTGGCCGGGTCTTTGCCATTCTCCACGAAAATCACAACCCTGTCAGAGGTGGAGGCCTTAGCTCAACAGCTAAACAAAAACTCAGCAGCAACAACCCGCCCCCACGCTCCTCACACCCTTCACCCAGGCCCCCCTCTCCTGTCAAGGGCAAGCATTGAGAGGGGAAATCGCTGTCTCTTGGAACAAAATGCTGTGTATGCAGAGCAGGTAGAGATTAATCTTCACCAGCTTTTCCAAAGCATGGCAGGGGCTTGTTGATGGCAACATACCAGTCATTTAGGGCAAAGATGATTTACTGCCAGGGAGAATCTTGCCCTTTGGCGAGGAACCCAGGGGCTGTCTCACCTTCCTAGAGCCTCAATTCCGAAGAAGCATCTTTTGGTTCTAGCTTCTACCAGCCCTGGACCTCTTTCCAAATCCCTGGCTTTGTGATATCTCTCAACTTGCAACTCTGGCCTTTTCCCTTTCTGTTTGACACTGGCAGGGAAACTGCAGGGGCTCCAGGTCCCTAGGCAGCTTCTGTGAGGCAAACCTCTCCTCCCTTAACCCGGCGCACACCCTGATTAGCAAGTGATGTGTGTGGAGGGCTTTTGAATGTTGAATGTATGTATAATAACCACCACCACTCTGCTGAGCCACCAAGCCCAGAGCTGAGCTGTTAACAAGGCGCCCTGGGAAGAGCTTAGGGAATGGAGACTTCTTACATCCTTCACTCATTGTCTCCCCAAATTGCCACAGGGGCTTGGCTTTCAGCTGCCAGTAGAAACCTTCAGCACCACTGGAGGACCCGTCTCTACCCTTCACTGGGGTTTATTTGGGAGCCACTCATGAGCTGCTCTACTCATCCCTGTAGCCAGTGTCTGAGGAAAAGGACAACTTTAATCATGCAGTGCAAACTTCACCCCACTGGGAGGGAGTGGTTCTTCCTGTAGGGAATGAATTTGGTTTGGTTTGGGGTTTTCCTTTACAGCCCAAAGAATTTGCTGTTATGTTTTGTTAACCATATTGCAATAAAAGCTGAACACAATTCTTACTTTAGCATTTAAACATAAATTCTTTTTTTTTTTTTTTGCAGCAGGGAGCACATTTGCTATTTTTGAATTGCTAATTTAGCTTCCGTGGGCATGGATAGGGAAAGAATAAGAGATGGATTCACAGAGGGGTCTCCCATGTTCCTGTTGGGCATTGGCAGGCTCCAAACAGACGTTGCAGGAAAATGGAAGGCTGTCTTCCAGCTGCCTTGGGTTTATGTCTGGTTAGTTCTGGGAATATCCAGGACTTTCAATCGGTAGACTAGCTCTTAAAGTGTTGAGTCTGTCTGGGGCTCAACCCTCTAATGGATGGATCCTTCAGTTGCTCCAATAGGGGGACCCCAGGGCTGCAATCTGGAGACCGTCCTTCAGCCCAACCTCAGGTGAGGTAAGTGAGCCTTGACAGGAGCTGGACCAATGTGGAGAGCAGTGTTTGCTGGTGGAGCCTCCGTCCAAGCATAGGGAGAAGTGGCAGGCTGAGGGGTTGGAATGGTCTTGGTGTGATCCATTCACAAGCTAGGAAACCTACCTGGAGGATGGAATTCTAGGGCTTCAGGGTAAGGCCTCCAATCAGGTGGTACTTAGCAGTTCCCTCACCCACCCTCTTGAGAGTGACTCATTAGGAATCCCTTCTCAAGAATCTCCTCCAGGCCAGGAAGTTTAGATTCTCTGCCAGTGTCTCTGCTGTGCCCTCTGACCTCTTGCATGCAGTGGCCCCTGAGTGGAGCCTTCCACCCAGCAACTGTATTCCCACTCTACCCTGCCCCCAGGCCCTCAAAGTTCCCTCAGAAGCCAGACTCCCCAGTGCCAAATCTGGGCAAATTTTGCAGTTGCTCCTCATCGGGCAGAGATTGCTTGCGACAGGTAAATGGGCTGCGGGTTGCCTTAATGCCAGGCGTATTTTCAGTTAATAGGGAGGGAAAATGAGGTGTCTGCAGCGATATTGGAAAGAACAAGATCGATGATCCGGCCTCGTGTCCAATCAGCAGCCTTTAATTGACTGTATTTTCTGGGTAATTGAGCCTCTCTTCCTCCAAATTGAAGTGGAAGATATAACAATACATCTTGCCAGGAGGAATTACTCATTACTTCATAATGAAATTTCCCTTTTGCCAAGGTCTGCGGTTTGGTGGTAGGCACTACTCACTCTATAACCCCCCCATGCCCCCCATAAAGCTTAGATCCCCTGCACCAGGCTGTGCCATCTGGCTTGACATGCCCTACTTTGGTTGGGAGATTGGAGTTGACTAGGCAAACACTGCCCACCTCTAGTTTCCATTTCTATCTGTAGAAGGGGCAGGATGGATCAGGGAAGGGGCTTAAGGTGGGATTATTTTCGTTTTAACTTCTGAGTGTCTTGTCTTAGCTGAACCCTGGCCCGGTCCCATTTTGCCTAAGGCTCTGAGCTGTGCACAGCAAACAGTGTCCAGGATGCACCCATGAACTTCAGGTTCCGGACCCTCACCATCACTAGGCTTGGGGGCTCTGTATACCAAGATATGCTCAACAAAGTTTAACATCTCACTTCCAGCTCATTTCCCCCTTCAGTCTCTGAGTCTTGGCAGGACCTCTGCAGGTCTGGAAACAAGGTCCAGGGCTCAGCCTGGGTTTGCCTAGACTTGCAAGACTAACCACCCTGCAGCCCAAGTGTGTGCACAAGGCCCGGGCCCGTCGCTGGCTTGTTAGCGTTGTGATTGATTGCCTTATTAAAGCGTGTTCTTGTAAGTGTGACCAAACTGATTGCATTGCATATGTTTGGGATAATGCTCATTTTAAACAACAGGATAAAGCGGATGAGCTCTGCAGAGCCCCGAAGATGAAATGATTCCGGCCAGCAGCCCCCTAACTCTGGCATTAAATTACCCAGTTACATAGCAAATCACTTAGTTTTTACATCCTTACTCCTATTTTGTGGGGGAAGGGGGGGTTGTCTCTGCAGTTTGATGCCTTGATCTACCGATGGTTTCTCTAGTCACCGGAACAGATCGACAGTCCTAGGCTCCAAACCTGTAAGGAGTCCCTAGATATAGGGTCCTCCACACTCCAGGCAGCAAGGAAAAGAGATTCATCATGCACCCTGTCACCCACAGGATGCAGCCCTAGACTGTCACCTTGAATGGAAGGAAGCCTTGGGTCCTCACAGTATGTCCTCTCTATCCAAAATGCTTTCATGAAAGTTTAAAAGATCCCTTTGTTCTCCAGGCTTCTCCTGCTCGGTTGATTCCATTATTCTCCAAACGAGGAAACACCCGCTGCCATATGTCCTCCGGAGAGCATGGGTGTCACCATGGACAGTTGTGGAAGATGTCCAGACGGATGGTGTGCTCCAAGTGGGAAGAGCTTTTTGTACTAAGTGTCCTCTCCCTGCACAGTGAGGGATGGGAGAAGAAAAGATTGTAGCTAACGGGGGAGGGGTCTCCTAATTAGCCCCACTCCAGCCATTAGCTGCTGTAACATTTTCTTTTTTGTGCACCCCACTCCCAACAAAGAAATCCCCAGCTTACTCTTGATGGCTTGCACTAAAGCCAAACTGCTGGGAGATTGAACTTCCTAAGGAACACCTTTGGGATATTCTGGAATTCTGATTTGTTCAAGATGATGACGGTCATCAGGACAAATCAGAAACATTGCCACTCTTCAGGGTGTCATTTGTAAGTGCGGTTGCACAGATTCGTTTGCAGTCCCCAGCTAAAACAGGTCTGAGGGAGAGAATAGATACCTCTGCAAATTTCCTCCCTCGCTCCCCTCCTCCCAGGTTCTGCGAGGGCAGGCACATCAGAGCGTGATAGGGAAAACACCAAGGCCAAACTCACCATTTACCCAACATATGGGACCCTGGAAATGTGGACCCTAGGAAGAAAAGAAATCAAATCCTAACTATAAAACCCGTCGTACTATCTACAAAACCAATAGAAACACAAAGTCGTTTCCAAAATTGCCTTCTCAGCAAAGAAGTATGTGATGGTCTGAGTAGGAGGGAGAAAGATTGCCACTTAAAAATAACATGAAAGCATTAAGTAATTATTTAAAACAAGGCTGTTTAGAAAAATATTTGTATTTATTGCAGCTGCTCAATTGGCCTCGTTAAAGTCGGCAAGCATTTAAATTGTGTTACAATCTCATTTAAATCCTGCTCCGTTCCAGCAGGCTGAAGAGCTTGAATAGACCAATCACTTCATAATGATGATGAATGAGAAATTAATTCAGATACAAGCAAGACAATTTAGGCCTTCATCTGTTTAAATAGCCTTCCAATATTATTCGCGATCGCGGGTCACAGATTGAATCAATTGTCCAATCTTGTGAAAGTCATATCCTTACATCTTCATCGAGATTATTTATAGCGCAGTGAGGGCTGCTGAAAGGTATACGCCGTTAACAGGGACAATTACTTAAAGGGAAACGTTTATAAAATGGAAAACAAATGCCAGGGTTGGTAACAAATGGAATCAAATGCAGCCATTCCAATCTGGCAGCTGGAGGGAAGGGAGCAGGCACACGGCTCAGGAAGAGAGGAGGATTCTGACCTCTCCCGGGCCCAGGTGAGGCCAGGAATCGAGGGCGCGTGCGCTGTAGCTATTGCTGCGGGAATCGACGCCGCAGGCTGGCCCCTGCTTGCTTTAGGTTCTTGCCTTGCTACTGCAGGAGGCAGCCTGCAGCTTTCTGGGAGCCGCATCTTGAGGACCAGTCCTCCGTGGGGGTCTCAGTGTGTTCCTAGGTCTCAGTTCCCCTCCTGCGGGATTCCAGCCTCTCCCCAGCCACTATTACAGGGCCTCTGGCCTTAGTGGTGGAGACGCAGGACTGGACTTGTGTATGCGAAGTGGAGGTTGCTAGTGGGTTTTACACTCTGCAGACTCCACATCCTCTTAGCATCTTTCTAAACTGAAGACCGCCAAGGGCTCTTGGTTCCTTAGGCTCGTCGATTTGCTCCCCGTTGCACACACTGCTGCTTTGCCACCCCAGAGCAGCGCCCAGATCTCTCCAGCCTCAAGAGTCCCGCTCTGAATCTAAATCTTGAAATGATCTCTTCCCAGGAGGCAAGGCTCATTTAGTCTCCTTCCTTTGTCAGGAGGTCCTCTGCCAGGACCCCTGGAGTCAGGGTGATTGTTGCCACATTGAGGCGACAGGTGCCTTCCCATAGTGTCTATTGCTCCCCGGGTTGTTTAGAAAAGGCCCGCTCGGTGCTTATAGGGAGATGGGTGGGCACTAGCACGCGGGGATCTAACCGCGTGTCTCCTCGTCGCCAGCTAAAGAGCCTGTCCCGAAGAGAGAGAGAGCCTTCTAGGCGGCGCTCTTAGGGGGAAGTAAGTGGGGTGGCCTCAGAACACAAGGAAGATCCGTCCATTCCGAGCGCAGAGCCTGGAGAGCAAGAGCACCCCGAGAACACACGAGTCCGCGCTGCACTCCACTCCTGTCCTCGGGGTGGTTTATTTTTGTATTTTCATTTTCTTGTTCTGTATTTCTCTATTTGAAACAAAAGCCCAACTAACGGATTCCTGGCGTTCTGAGGACCCGCTCCTGGGAGCGACTTTGATGTATTGCTGTCCAATTAGTGCCTTTAATTGGTGTCCTCGGGGACGGGCAGGCCGAGAGCTGGGACGCAGCCTCCTCTCGACTCTCCAGCACACTGAAAAGGTAAAATTTATAACGTTCTGTGGGAACCCCTTGGGAGAGCAACGAGCAAGGGAGGCAGAGAAGGGAGAGTTGCAACTCCGTCCTGCTGAGGATTCATCCTCCAACATCGGGGGTCCTGGGGAAGGGTCCAGAACACGTGTGTTCTGCTCAGGTTTCTGTGCAGGAGAGTTAGGGCGGCCAAATCGCTGAGGATTATGAATTTCCTTGCAGAAAAGCCAAGGGAGTTTGCATTGTCTGTAGATGCCCAACCCCATGTGGTCTCCCATCTCGTTAATAATGGCTGTTTGTTAACAAGGATGCCGAGGTTAAATAATCCGGGTGGAAGATTAAACACGCCTCATCAAGGCGCTGGGAGCTGAGCCTCGGAGCAGAGACCTGCATCACAGCCGGCTAGCTTGTTGGCGCCTGGAGGATGGTAAAGAGCTGCCATGAGCACTGAATGGAGGGACAAGGAAGGTCTGAGACCCTGAAACACCCAACTCCTAGACCTGGTAAACAGAGAACCCTAATCAGAGGCAGCTCCAGTAGGAGGTGGTTCTCAGATCTGTGGAGGAATCCTCTTGGGGATCAGAGAGCAGCTCCTGGTCCTGAATCAAGACTCCAGACTTCCAGTTACACCACTAGGAAATAAGGAGTGTTTATCCCACGTGACTAGCATTCAATGGAGACAGGAAATGTGGCTCCTGACTCGGCACTGCCCCTTAATAGCTGTGTGAGTGGCATCTCCATTCCATCTTTTCTATTGTATGAAATGGACAAGAGATAGGGCTTCATGCAGATGATGTATTTTTCCCCCTGTATTTTCCCAGCAGAATTAGAAAGTGGAGCTGTTTTTCCTATGCGCTGTCTCTACCTTGGAGAGTTCAGTCAAGGAGGATTTTATTTGGCAAATATTTAGGACCTACTATGTGGTGATCTTAGTGCAGTGCATGCTTTAAAAGTGGAAAGCAGACCTGCAACCCCCCATTTTCGTTGCCTTTCCCCAAATGCGTGTCATAAGGGAAGGCAAGGGAGGAAAGTTTGAAGGAGAGAGAATAGGATGGCTGTGTTTGTGGGACCGAGAAGTTGCTGAGTGAAGTGTAACGGAACTGATGAAAAGAAGTAAAGGACTTGAAGCAGGGATGTTGGTGAGGACAGACATCAAAGACAGTAGTCCCTCTGCAAGAATGGGGGTGAGGGGTGGGGCTTCAGGAGAGGAGGGAAAAGGCCTCTCTGGAGTCCTGGTGATGCAAAGGACCAAAATCTCAGAATCTGATAAGAAAGGATGTATGAGCTTGTGGTGGCGCAGGCCTTTAATCCCAGCACTGATCTGATGGAATACCCAGTTCTCCATGAAGATTCCCCTACCTCAGCTGTGGACTCCATTTATCCATTAATCCCAGCAGAGGAGGGTGGATCTCTGTGAGTTCCAGGCCAGCCTGGTCTACAGAGTGAGTTTCAGGATAGAGTTACAACAGAGAAACCTATCTCAAAATTCCAAAAACCAAAACCAAAACAAAATTAAGGAAGGATGTATGCATCTAATGTTGCCAACTTTCTGTGTACATGTTGTTTCAAAAGTTGGAATTATCCTTGTTATCTAATTTCAAAAGACATCGTTTTTCAGTTTTTTGGCCAATCAGAGAACTCGGCTGTTAGACTGATACTCCAATCTTTTGCCTCAAAGAAGGTAGTAGGTGAGCATCTCGTTGAGCTTTCCTCCAGACAGCAGTAAAGGTGGCTTCCACATTTGTCTCCCTTTGGTTGGAGAGGCCAGAGTGTGGGCAGTGAGACAGACACAGTGTTGGCTGGTACCATCCTCTGTTCCTTGTTTGCCCAAAATTCTCTCCCTGGGTCCTCATAACCGCCCGCTGGGTTGAGCATGTTTTCATTCTCATTCTGTAGAGGAAGCCAGAGACATGAGGAGCTTGTAACAGGCTCCTTCCTGGTCTGTGTTACATAATCAAGGGATCAGTCTGACTCCAGAACTCATGCTTACAATCATCCCACTCAAGCTGACTTCCTGGTGTGGTAGGGTGGCTGAGAGCGGATGGGTGTGTATTTCTTCTAGAGTTGCTAATATCAAATATCAGTTCTCGATAAAGGCCGCTACCTTGGGGATCATGTGTCTATTCTATCAACTACAACAAAATATTTATTGCTATAAATAAATATTGCTAGGGATCCAGCCCATGACCTCATCCATGCTAGGTGAGCGTGTACCCTAGATGACTATTTTAATTTATATTTACGATTATTATTTTGGCTTTTTGAGATAGACTCTCCCTATATATCTCTGGCTGGCTTGAAACTCAATGTGTAGACCAGATTGGCCCCAAACACACAGAGATCTGCCTGCTTCTGCCTCCCAAGTTCTGGGATTAAAGACATATGCCACCATACTCTTCAGATGTCTAAAGAGCTCAACTCCTTTCTGTCTTCTAAAAATGCAGTCAGCGGTTCTTCGGTGGATATTCTGTTAACAATGCAACCCAATAAATGAATCAATAAACATCTTTTAGTATTTTTTATATAGCCAATACCAGGGCAGAGTTTGCACAATGTCTTCGTTTCAAATTTGGTGTTGATATAGCTTTCTTTGGATTCCCTCACAATTAATTTGTGCTTTGCTTGGAAATAACTCAGCTGTCACAGGGGACAGCTGTGGTCAAGATGCTCCTATGGTATGAGAACCCTAGCTTTGGCAGGAAGCCTGCCAGAAGAGAGCTTGGGAGAAACCTCAACTCATTCTATGTCTGATTTAGAGCCTCCATTTCTCTAGTATCAGAAGCTTTATGTTTTACAAAGTATAAATAACAAGCGTGTTGACACCTATCGACTGAAACATAAATAAATCGAGTCACTCGAAAACGCATATTCTGGAATCAGGGTCCCGTGACTTGTATCTCCACTTTGATTCCTACAAGTTATGTAAACCTGAAAGTTTCCAAACCTGAGCCCCAGGTTCCTCGTCTGCTCAACGGCGATGGTAACAATAGGCCTGTGGTTGTTATTGAGAACGGCCAGTAAGTGTCTGTTCTACAGTCCTCATTAGTCATACTCTTGGTTTCTGTGAGCCAGGAATTTTGATGCTTGTCTCTAGCAAAGGTGAGTCTCCTGGAGCTGCGGTGTACCAAACGGTCAAGGAGGCGGGGGAGGGCACCAGGCTCATCCACATGGTTGCTGACAGGGGTTAGCATGGATGGCTGTTTGGCTGAAGGCTCTTTGCCATGTGAGCCTACACATAGAATGACCCACAGTAGGACAGTTGTTTTCTTTCTTTTCTTTCCTTTTTTTTTTTTTTTTTGGAAACAGGGTTCTCTGTTGTAGCACTGGCTGTGCTGGAACTCACTCTGTAGACCAGGCTGGCCTCGAACTCACAGAGATCTACCTGCCTCTGCCTCTCTAGTGCTGGAATTAAAGGCATGCACCACCTCTGCTCTGCCCTGCCGTTGTTCTCTTTCAGAGTGAGTATACAAGGGGTAGGGTGCAGAGCCCAACAGAAACCATTGTCTCTTTGCATCAAGCCTAGGAGGTGGAAATTTGTGCATGCTATCCTAGAGGCTGCTCCTGCACGCCTTGTTCTACCAGCTTGCTGCAAGGATCACATGGCTTTATATTTATGGAGACTTAGAACAATCCTTCTGTCACTATCATTGCCCACTGACCAATGGAATACCCTGTTCTCCATGAAGATTCCCCTACTTCAGCTGTGGACTCAATTTATCCTATTTTTTGAGAAAGAGTTTTTCATTGGCCTGTAGCTTGCCAATTAGGCTAGGCTAGCTGGTCAGTGAGCCTCAGGGATAGGCTTGACTCTGCCTCCCCAGTGAGTTGTGGGGATAAGAACTAGGTCCCTCTGCTTGCAAGGCATGTATTTTACCAACTGAGCCATCTCCCTAATTCTCTTTTTAGAAATAATTATTTATATTATTACATGTATGATATGTTTGTGAGGGAAATATAGATGTGCCATGATACCCATGTTGGGGGTGGAGGTTAGAGAAAAACTTTCCGGAGTTGGCTGTCTATTTCTATTCTACTTTTTGGGGATCAAACTTAAGGAGGTCAGAGTTACATGGCAAAAGATTTTATCTTGCCAGCTCTGTTCTATATATATTTTTTAGACAGGATCTTACAATGTAGTGCAGGCTGTCCTTGAACTCAGAATCTTCTTGCTTCAGCCTGCTAGGATTATGGGTGTGAGTCACTATACCCAGGTCTGAACTGGCAAGAGGTCTAGGCAGCTTGGGCAGAGAGTTTTGGGAGAGAGACCTGTTTCTGTTCCTGATTGTTGTTTATTGGCTGAGAGGGCAGTTGTTTAATCTCCTAGAACGCCATGTGTCTCCTGAGGTCGGGGCTGCAACCAAGTATGAGGTGATAACTGTAAAGCCATTTCCAGGTCTTCCCTGTCTTGTAACTCTTTTTCTAACCCTTTATCCCTAATCATCCACTGACCCCTTGGACAGAGAATATGATTTAACTGCGAGTCTCACTTTCTCTGGGGTCAAGGATAGAGGAGGCTACTGTTTGCAGGTTGTGCCTGTTAGATTTCTCACAGAGTTGGGGCAGACTGCTGCTGCTGCTGCTGGTGGATTAGCTGTGGAAGGTTCCATGCTGCTGCACATTAGAATCACCTGCGGGAGACTGTCCACTAGGCCATGCCCTAAATTAGCTGAATGTGACTCTTCCAACCAATGAGCTGGGTATATCTGTAGTTTTCCAAGCTCTTTGGAGACAAAGGAATATGCCATGTCTGAGTTCATTTTACCTGGATACCAAGGTAAATGCCTGTCATATTTCACTTGGGCCAAGCTAACAGGTCTAGATTTAAAGGCTAAATCTGTGCTTCTCAATGGCCACTCGAGGAACAGAGCATTCCAGTCGAACATGTCTGGAGTTAGCAATTGAACTTAGTGAAAGGCAAGGGCTGGGGTGAGGGTGGAGGTGGACAGGACAGCTACAACAAGACACACAGACCAAACCAAACCAGGGCAATCTGGCATACTTTCACCTACTAAACCACCCTACTAAACCACCAGGAAGGACAGGCTTTTAAGAGGGACAGGCTGAAGCTCAGGTTACAAACACTGCAAGATAAGCTCTTTGTTGACTCAAGGGTGCCCTGGGGAAGGAACCTTTGGAAACCTGACCAGCTTCTGTTATCTAAATGACCAGAACTGGCCAGGTGCCTTTAGGAATTAAGCTTGTTTAAGATGAGAGATAGCCTGGTGGGGTGCGGGGGTGACCATGGGAGAAATCTGTGTAAAAATGTCCTGGCATTCCACAGAAGGCTTCTCAACTCCTAGAAAAGCACTCTTAGGCTTGCCAGAATAGGTTGGCTTCTGATATACCATGATTTTTTCCTGCAAAAAAAGTTTTTTGTTTTGTTTTTTTTTCCCAGCAGGGAAAAATGGTTCCTTATGTATCTATTTGAAAATTGATTTAGTCCAAATGCAGATGTAGTAATTCTTGAAATCCAGAAACAACTTGTTAAAGATGTGTTCTTCCTGATGCTAAAGCTGGAGCCCTGTGTTTGTGGGAATGGCTGTATCAGGCCAAAGGAAATAAGGAGGAGAAGGAAGAGGGTTACAAACATGAGCAAATCTCAGCTGGCCGCTCAAGCCGCAGCCGCCTCTGAGAAACATGCACTTGGTCCTGGAGACCCACACTTGTGGGTGTGAAGCACATGAATTCCCAGTTACTTGGAAGTGACCGAGGGGTTGTCATTAGTCACTAAGGCTAAGCTGAAGGCGTGCCACATTTTTAACGATCATTTAAGAAATGAGAATTACCATTTAGTCTGATGAGATTCTACTCTTGTTTTACCTATATAGCAGGATTTTAGTGAGTTGTAGCAAGAGAGTCTTAGCTGGCTCCATATTGGTTCCCGGAATCACTTACCTGTGTGTCTATTAATGAACTCTCGTCTTGTTTCCCTATCTTAGGTACTGTGATTGTTGATGCAATGACTGTAGGATACACATATCTTTAGCAGATGGAGATCTCACCTCCTTAGAGTTTACCCAAAGAGGGATTGCTAAGTCATATGAAAGATCTATTTGCAATTCTTTCTCTCTCTCTCTCTTCCTGGTTTTTTGAGACAGGGTTTCTCTGTTGTAACTCTGGCTATCCTGGAACTCACTCTGTAGATCAGGCTGGCCTCAAATTCACAGAGATCCTCCTGCCTCTGCCTCCCAAGTGGTGGAATTAAAGGTATGCACCACCATTGCCCAGTTACTATTTGCAGTTTTGGTGTGAAGTTTTATACTGTCTTCTGTAAGGCTTTACCAATCTATATTCTTGCTAACAGTACAGTAGGGTTCCCATTTTACCACGCCTTCACAGTCCTTTGTTACTTCTCCTCCTCCTTCTCTCCCCCCCTCCCCCCCCTTTCTCCTTCTTCTTCCTTTCTGTAGTAGGGAATTGAACCTAGGGCTCATACATACTAGGTAAGCACCGTACCACTGAGCTTATAGTCTACTCCCTCTTGAAATATTTTAAACATTGTTACATTGCCTGAACTGACCTTGAAATTGCTTGTCAGTAAGACCTTAAAGTTTCAGTCTTCCTGGTCCAGCCTTCTAAGTCGCTGAGATATTCTCTCTCCCCTTCCCACCACTCTCATACTGTGTTGTATTTTCACAACCAGAGGAGGGCACAGAGCATCGATTTCTTTTGCTCCTGGATACCATCAGCCCAAGTACAGTGACCATCACATAGAAACTTTCTTTTTTGGTCTCTTGTATGTATTTAAAATAATTTCCTTTCCTCTTATCCCCACCCCCCTTTTGATACCAGCCAAGCAATGGTGTGAAGAAATATCTCCTCTTGCTTTTAATCTGCACTTTCCTGATGATCCGTGGTGTGGGCACTTTCCATATACTTTTGGCAGTTTTTCTGATTGTCTTTGGGGGAAATACCTCTAGATAGGTCCTTAGCACATTTAAAAAAATATTTTATTTTTATTTTATATGTATGGGTGTTCTGCCTGCAGTGCCTAGAGTTCGAATGGCTGTGAGCCAGCATGAGGGTGCTGGGAATCGAACCCAGATCCTCAGGAGGAGCAGCCAATGCTTTTAATTACTGAGTCATCCCTTTAGTCCTCTTTAGGTCGTCTTTCTTTTCTTTTTCTTCCCTCCTCCTCCTCCTCCTCCTCTTTTTTTGCTTTTCTGCTATCCAGTTGTAAGACTTCTTTATACATTTTGGGTATTAACCCTTTATCAGAGAAATTGATTGCAAATACTTTATTCATACACTAATTTTTTTTTATTTTGTTGATTGCTTCTTTTGTTGAGCAAAATCTTTGAAGTATTTGTTCATTTTTATTTTAATTAATTAATTGCTTGGCTAGAGCAGGAGCTCTGGAGTTTGGAATGGTCTTGCTTGTGTGTGCTGATGCTTGCTTTTGTAACCTGGGGGTTTTTATAAGGGATCTAAAAGATCATTATCAAGGCAGCATCAGGCAGCTTCCTCCCTGAGTTCTTTTCCAGGGGTTTTATGATTTCATTCAGGTCTTTCATTCATTTCAATTTGGTTTTTTATGTGTTCTGTGAGATAAGAGTTCAGTTTTATGATGTGATGTGCACATGAACCTAGTATTCTCAGAGGTGGGTGTGGCTCTGGCTCTCCGTGCGGTGCATTACACCGTGCTCCCTCTTTCTTTCCATGGGTGAAGAAAGGAGTTTGCAAAGGCTCTTAGAATCCACAAAGGAAGTTCTGAAGTTTTGGGCCTTGGGATGTCTTTCTGGATTATTACACCTTACAATTTGAATTTCTAAACTTTTCATTCATATAAGAGGAAGAGTGAACGGAGCCTTGGGTCCCCTTTCTATAAACCTCCCTTCAACACCGCCAAAAACATTCTTCAAGCCAGACTCTCTGTTTTATAAAACTTTAAGGGTTTCAGAGGCCTTTGGAGAGAGAGTTTCAGCTGATGGATAGCGAATGGATAGACTTTTGGGTTTTGTTTTCTTTCTTTTTGGTTTTTCCCTTTCTTCCTTCCTTTTTTCTTTCTTTTTTTTTTAAAGATAATTTTGCTGTGTATCCCAGGCTGGTCTTGATCTCATGATCCTCACTTGAGAACTGGAATTACAAGTAGATATTACCACGTCTCACAGTTGAAATGTCCTTTGAAGTGATCATTGTGGATTTAATCACATACACACATCAACCCACATTTCTGGTGCCTGCGTGTGTGCTTATGTGTGCTCGACACTGGTTATACTCCTAACCCTCACATTACACCTCTGAATGTGTGTTCTAGACTTGCTTATTGAGGGATGGTGTTATTTACATCCATGATAATTCTGAGATGGCTTCCTGTCTTCAGTGAGAAACCTGTTAATCTTTCTCCTTACCTGTGGTATTAAGTCCCAATAACATAAAGACTTAGTTTTGCCTTTTTTTTTCTACAATGCAAATTTTGGACAAATCCTGCCTGAGGGACTGCATTGACAATGGTAGTGTTTGAGTGCTTTGTGAAGTGCCGCTCCTTGATGAACGGTCTTGTTGTTTAACGGAAGTTGTTTTGGTTATTGGCCAATGCACACGGCTTACAGCACGTTCTGTACCCATTCCTTCCATCCCTCAAAGTCAATTATCTCAATTTCAGGACAAAGCAATACATTCTTGGGAGAAAGGGTATCCGAAATAGCTTCATTTTTGTTTGCTGCAGGCCCTCTGCCCTTAATCCCATTTTTCAGGCTGTGTCTTAAGTCCTATCACATTGAATTTAAAAACATGTAGCAAATGGCAGTGCTCTGTGGGGCAGGCAAGGAGAATTGATTTCTAAAATTGTATTGACCAGTTACTGCTATCTGTTGATTTCTGTGAAGAATGAAAATGCTAAAATGTCTTTAGTCTACCTAATCCCAGAAGCCAAAATGAGCCAAATTTAACTGAATATTCATGTTGTGAGAGTGATAACTGGCTTTCAAAGAACAAGGTTAATATGAACAGATTTAATTTTTGTACTTGGGAGCCTCAGTGAAAAGAACTACATTTTAAGGCACATCCTGCTAATGACTTCTGTTACGATTTAGTGTGTTTTGGATCTAATACACGTTGCAGCTTTAGAATTCCAGTATTCATGTCAAACAGCATTATCTACAATTCATCTTTGTACATCTAATTTTCCAACCATCTCTTCAAAGAAGCTGCTAAATTGAAAAAAAAAAAAAACTCATCTCATATGATTTTAAACATCGCATTTAAAACATTCACCAGTAGCCTAAGTTCACTGTAAATTCTGAGGGATTGGAAACAGTGGGCTTCACTATTGGCTGCGGAAAGTAATTTGCAATCTTCTATGGAGAGAGCAGTGTGAACGCTTTAAAATAGCTGACGTGAAGTCAACCCAGGCCTGTAAGAGGCAGGGCTGCTTTCCCAGCAAAAAAAAAAAAAAAAAAAAGGCAGCCAGGTCATGAAAAGGGGTTAGACTTTGAAACTAGGCAAGCCTGAGTTCGAATCTCCTCTTATCATTTATTAGCTGTGTGTGAAAATTAACCTCCTAAACCCCAGGACCTTTCTGAGGAAGAATTCCCATCCAGCTCTGGAGTAGTGACTAATTTGGAAACTGATAGCAGCGCCAGGCTTCCTGCCTCCCTCCAGAGGCAGAATGATTAGCCCACATCCCCCCAGAAGCTTCCTACCTGCAGATAAGGTGGGACTTTGAAGTGCAGACCCCGGCACCAGGGACTACCTCCCCTGCTGAGGAGATAGTCTGCAATAGGAATTGTAAATGATGTCGCTAAAAATCCTGTTTGGAGTGTTTGGCACCTTGGGAAATACCAAGGTCCCGTGAGACAGTGGCTGGTGTCTGGGCTTCAGGAGTTCTGTATGGTTCTGCTCGGTCACTTCTTACAGAAAAACAAGGCAGCAGGCTGATGCCAGTCCCAGGAGCTCAGTGAAAGGCCAGAACCATTTTTGGGCCTTTCTTCCTCTCTTTCTCTCTCTGACGCATTCAGAGATACTTTCAGAGGGTTCAGTTGGGGATTTTGACTGTGGGCATGTTACCAACCCCATTTTGCTCTTACATTCTCTCAGGGCTATTTTTAGCCCAGAAAGACAACTCTCCCTCCAACTACTCCCAATCAGCATTTTTCAAACTTAAAAAAATTTTTTTTAAAAGTAAATAAAAATGTGCATGGTGTAATTTGTGTATTGTATTTTGTACTGTGTATTTTGCCTTCGCTGTATGCATGCGTATGCACTAGATGCATGCCTGGTACCCATGGGGGTCAGAAGAGGGCATCTGATCCCCTGGAACTGGAGTTACAATGGTTCTGAGCTGCCCTGTGGATGCTGGGAATCAAACCTGGCCCTCTAAATGAGCAGCCAATGAATGCTCTTATTCACCCAGCCATTGTTTTCCAGCCCCAACATTTTTCGGACTCTTAAATATGTCTTGCAATAACAAACTTCTCACAACCACAAGCTTTTTAATGTTTTATATGGCCCCAGACACACACACAAGCACACACACTCTTCTGAAACAAATATTTGCTAAAACAATATTTACATTTATTCATGGACTCTGCTGGTCTCTTTCCCACTCTATTTTATAGATGTTGTAACCCCCTAGGTTTCTCCACTCACCATAAGAAAAGGACCAGCCTTAAATGAGCTATCCATAACACTAGAACTTTAGGGAAGATTCCATCTCTGAAGAGTAGATTCACTCTCCATACCCCCTCCACCCTTACTACACATCCACTTTTTTGCCCATGCTGTGCAGGCTTTGAACCCCAAAGACTGGCCTAAATTTAATGAGGCACATGAGTTTGTTTTTTTTTTTAATCAATCAATTAATCAATTTATTATTTACTGTCTATAGCTTTGTGGGTTCTCAATGATTCCAAACTAGATTTCTCAGGACACATCTGATGGTGGATATAGATCACTGGAGATGGTAGCTGTAAGGACAGAAGCTTGTGCTTTATAGGAGGGAACAGGCCAGGGGGTGAGGGGTAAGAGACTTGAAGGCAGAGGACAGAAGGAAAGCCTGAGCACATTTACATTAGAGTCCAGTGCTTGTTCTCAGCTCCCTGCACGGTCCTTTATAGTGAGTCTTGAATTTGCATGGGCTGGCTGTCTGCACTTCCCCAAGCTGTGGAATACTTGGCTTGTCTAGGCTAAAAGTCTAGGACTGAAGGGAGTGTATTCAAGCTCGGTGTTTTTGTGGATACCAGCTAGATGCTGTGCATGGAGGGTCAGGGGCATCTTACCTGCCCCTCCACATGACAGGAAGCTGGGGTCCACCTGTTTGCTCAGGTACTTGAAAATGTTCCAGAACAGGACTTTCAAATTTGAATGTGTTTTATTATTATTATTTAAAAATGTATTTATTTATGTGTGAGTGCTCCATCCACATATACACCTGCACGCCAGAAGAGGGCATCAGACCACATTACAGATGGTTGTGAGCCACCATGTGATGGCTGGGAATTGAACTCAGGACTTCTGGAAGAGCAGCCAGTGGTCTTAACCCCTGAGCCGCCCCCTGAATGTATTTTAAAACTACAGGGGAAATCAGTTAATATATAGGCTCCAGGATTATTGCCAAGTGTCTCCTTCAGAGCCAGGGTGGGGCCTAGAAATTGTACATGTGTTAAGACAATGTTAAAAGTAAAAAAACAACTAAATAAAATATAAGATAGTAAGCCAGGTGTCAAGATGCATTCCTGTAATCATTCAGAATAGTGAGTTTGGGGTCAACCAAGGCTACATGAGACCCTGTCTCAAAACAACACAACAAACAAAACATATGCACAGAGAAAATAAACTTTATTCTGGTGTCCATTTTTTTGTGTTCAGCAGTGTTAACTTTGTGCACACAGGCGTGTGTAACAGCTCTAGAACCTTTCACCGTAAGAAACTGAAACTCTATGCTTGTAACAGAGCTCCCCGTTCCCCTGCCCTGGACTAGCCCCCGATGTGGGATCCTTCTTCTTCTGCCTCCCATGTGCCAGACTGCAGATGTATACCACCATGCCCAGGAGTTTGATGGTTTTCTGTTCCCATCATTTGGACTACCCTAGAGAGGACACATAAATAGAACTAGACAGTATCTGTCATGATGCTTCCTGTGGGGAACAAGTAGGTTTGCAGGGTCTTCTGGGAATGGTGTGGCTAAGCATGGCAGAAGTAGGGACTTTCTTGTCCCCTTCTTTAGGAAATGTGATGGGATGTTTCATCCTACATTAGAGAGTCCTGATCCATGGGAGAGTTTGTGAGGCACAACCTCAGTTAGCCTTATAGGCCATGTTGTTGGTAAGACCTATTGTTTCAGTGAACAGTTGCTTTAATTGAAGGGATACTAAGGAAAGAAAAAAGATGAGATAAAGAAGAAAGAAATAGAGACATCCTTCCAGACTCTCAAGAGTACATAGGATATCAATTCTATTTCAGTGTGTTAAGGGCCAAGGGTATATATATACAGGAGAGAGATACAAGCCGATATCCACTAAGTATTTCCCAGGTATCAGACTCTACCTTGGGTGGTGGGTGATTTCAGATAGAGGGTCTGGGAAGGCTTCCTGCGGGCAGTGACATTTGAATGAATGGATGATAAAAGTCGACTAGATATACAACAGAACACATTCGTCTATGAAGAAAAAAATGAAGTCCTATAATTTGCAGCAAATTGGAGGACATTATGTTAAGTGCAATAAGCTAGACGCAGAAGGGTACACACACTGCTCGTTTTTCACTTATACGCAGATGCTAAAGTGACTAAATCTGAATGTGAGCTGAGTTATAAAGGATGAGTAGGCACTGTGCAGCAAAAAGCTCAGAGGGTAGAAGACATGTTTTCTAGTACTTTGTGATGCATTTGAGGAAATAGAAGACCAGTGTGATTAGCTAGAGATCTGGTACATTGGAAGTGTAGGTTGGGACTATGTAGGTGGCTTCTATAGTTCTAAGAAAGACTTGGGCTTAACAATGTAAGGTTGTTTCAGCAGATACAGAGTCATATTTTTGTTGTTTTGTTTTTAGAGACAGGGTTTCTCCATGTAACTCTGGCTGTCCTGGAACTCACTCTGTAGACCAGGCTGGCCTCAAACTCAGAGATCTAACTCTGTTGGATCTCTATTGGAAAAGAACACTCTGGGCTCTTTGGGAAGCAGATTCAGGTGGGATAGTGGTGAATATGAAGGGACCAGTTAGGAGCCTCAGTTGATGAGCCAGTTAAGATGAGGGTGTTTGGAGGTTGGAAAAGCTTCTCAAAGAGTCACCTTCAACTGAGCTTTGAAGGATGAATAGGTATTTCCCCACAACAGTGGAAGAAAAAGATCCAAAGTTTTAGAAGAAACGTTCTAACGACATAGGTCTGTGTGTACTGCAGGATTTGAGGAGTTGAAAAAGCACATTGAGTCATATTGTGAAGAGAATGTGTACATTCACAGAAGGTAACATAGTTTTGTAAACTCTTCATCAGGCAATGATATCTTCTGATTTGCATCTTAGAACATAAATCAGCTGTAGAGAACTGATTAGAATCAGGAGTTGGAAGAGAAGCGAGAAAGGCAGAGAGGAGGGAAGAGCCAAGATGTGTTTAATAGGTAGACCCTTCAGAGTTTATTAACAGCCAGGCATGGTGGCGCATGTCTTTAATCCCAGCGCTCTGAAGCAGAGACAGGAGAATCTCTATGAGTTCAAAGCCACCCTGATCCACAGAGCTAGTCTAGTCTGGCCCTGTCTACATAGTGAAACATTGTCTCAAAACAAAACAAAAAACTACCACCCCAACAACAGTGTATTAACAGAGTGGATATAGTAGGTCAGAAAAAGGGAGAAAGTGACAAATACTTCCAAGTCTACTTGGGTAAGTGTGGATGCATTAACGGGATTTCTGGGAGCAAGGGAAAGAAAGGAAGAGGGAAAAGAAGAGTGATAAATTCACGTTGGGAAATGTTCAAAAGTAAGGCCCTTAAGAGATACAGAGACGCCCTTGTCAAAGGTCACTGAAGCCTTTGTATGAGGGCTGGGTTGAGGAACTTGTGTAGATCACTCTTAGTCAGGACAGCAGCCCTGAGTAGATGCTGTTACCTCCGTTTTATACGTGGGGGAAATTGAAGAGCCGAGCGTTTTGGAATGCTCATGTAATTGGCTGATTGCTATTTTATTTCATCCTCAAATATTTCCAAGAAATCCCTATTCTGCCATCCCATTCTCTTACTGTAAACTTTTCATCAAAAAGCCCTTTGCCTTCCCACTCCTGCGCCTTCTCCTCATTTGCTGCAAGCGATCATTGAAATGAGATACGTGTTCAGACTCAGCCTTCCTGCTAGAGAGCTCTGCGGCACACATTTGTAAGACGGAGAAAGAACAAAGCCCATCCCTTTAATCTCAGGGAGGTGGAAATGGTCCAACATTCACCTTGTTAGAACATTTGGGAATAACTAACTGGGCATGGTAGCACATGCTCATAATCTCAGTCCTCAAGAGGCTGAGGCAGGATGCAAAGTTCAAGCCTGGACTATACAGTGAGACCCTATCACCAAACAAACAAGAAAGGGGTGATGAAAGAAAAGACAATGTAGGAATAATGGTTTTCAGTGAACAACCAGACGTACCATTGCTAGGGTTGGAAAGGCACGTGTTTTTGAGCCAAGCACAATAACACACGAGCTTCAAAGAGATTTCGTGGCTCTGCTGAATTGTTGTTGAGATCCTTCCTCAGATCTTCATGGATCAAAGTTCAGGCCCCACCAGCAGAACAGTAATGGGGAAGACTGAGACTTACCGTGCATCCTATTGATATCTAGGACTGAAATTAAGACCAAATGATCAGCGAGGCTTTCAAGTATCACTGTGAAACAGCTTTGTTATAAAACTCTGGGGAAATGCTATCTGCCTTCATTTTAGTTACCGGCTCGCTTAAACTGTTTAGGCCTGTGCTTCACCCCAGCTTCGTCTACGACTGACATTTTACCTGGGCTAGTCTCTTCCTCACGGTCACTTTCACAGGTGGAGAGCACAAGGAACCAATGTGGTTCTGATTTGCTTTTTGCACCTAACTACCCCCACCCCACCCTGTTGTAGAAGTTTGTTTTTAGTTATGGTTAAGGTAATTGTTTTGTGCACTGTTGGGAAAAGGCCTGCCTAGGCCTTAGCATTTTGTATTGTCTGCAGGTGTTGGATTTGTGTCGGGGATGTTTGATTGCACATGATCTGCACGTGCCATCAGTAAAACCCTGAGGGGTTCTGAATCAATGAAAACACCTGAGCTCACACACCTGGGTTCCACTGTCCAGTGTGGCGCTTGCCATGATGGTGGTTCCCTCTGCTGAGGTCTGGCAGGGATTACATCTATAAAAATGTCTCCTTCTCTTCTTTAGTGAGCCGCCACAGCAGTGTGCAACTACAAAACCACCCGTTGTCTCTTTGACTGATTCTGATTCTCAGCCTCCTTCAGTCTCAGGCCCTTTGGTTCTCAGGCTGGGTCAGCACTGAGTTCTTTCCTGCACGGGTTTTTCCAGTGCTGACCAGTTCAGAACAGGAAGTGACAGTGCCAACATCAGGCTCTGTCGTCGTGTTTCCTATGCTGGTTGGTTTTTATCAACTTGATCCAAACTTAGATCTATCTGGGAAGAGGGAATCTTCAATCAAGAAATTGGCTCCATCGGACCAGCCTGTATGTAAGTCTGTGGGTCATTTTCTTGATTAATGATTGATGTGGGAAGGCCCAGTCCACTGTGGGTGGTGCCATCCCGTAGGTGGTCCTGGATGGTCTAAGAAAGCAGTCTGGGAAAGCCATGAAAACCAGTAAGTAGCTGTAGTGGTTTGAGTGAGAATGGCCGCACATAGGGAGTGGGAAAAGAGATGTTTCTTGTACACAGAAAAACTGGAAGGACAGAACCAAGCCTTACCAGACATAGCGCTACCAGATTTGAAGAATGCCCTGCAAGGTTTCTGTCTTGCTTTGTTCCAATATTTCTTCACTATGTTCCCATTTCTCCCTTTTGGAATGGTAATGTATCTTCCTAGCCATGTGGAAATATGCAATTTACTTTTTGATTTTAGATGTCTTGAATCTCAGAATAGATTTTGGACTTTAAAACAGTGTTGAGATGAAAGATAATGGGGACTTTTGAGGTTGGACTCAATTTTGCATTATGATATGGCTGTGGGCTTATGGGAGCCAGAGAGTAGATTCTGGTGGTTTAAATGAGAATCCCCCCACCCCATAGGTTCATATGTTTGAATATTGGTTCCCAGTTGGTGGAACTGCTTGGGAAGGATTAGGAGGTGTGGCCTTGTTGGAAGAGGTGTGTTACTGGGGGTGGGCTTTGATGTTTCAAGACTCAGACATTCCCAGACTGCTCTCTCCGCCATGCTTGTGGATCAAAATATGAGCTCTCAACGCCATGCCTTTGCTCTGCCATCATGGACTCTAAGTCTTTGAAACTGTAAGCCCGATTAAGCACTTTTCTTTCTGTCTTGAGACAGGGTCTCACTACATAGCTCTGACTTATCCTGGAACTTACTATACGAGGCTGACCTCGAACTCACAGATCTCCTTGCCTCTGCCTCCCAGGTTAAATGCCTCTGGGATTAAAGGCAAGCACCCCACTTAAACACTTTGTTTTGAAAGTTACCTCAGTCATGGCATTTTATTATATTAGTAGAAAAGTAACTAAGATAATAGATACCGTTTCTCCATAACTTCTTCAGTTCTTGCCCTAACTTCCCTCAGCGATAGAGTATGATCAGAAAGCTATAAAAAGAAATAAACCCTCTTCTCCTCAAGTTGCTTTCGGTCATAGTGCTTTATTACAGCATAGAAACCCTAACTAAGACAATTACTTTCTTCATGTATAGAATAGCAGGGACCCCATCCTCGGGGCTCAGATACTTTCTCTTCCAGAAGTCCTGAAGCCTTTACGTTTATGCTCTTGAAAATCTCACCCCGCCAGTCAACAAAGTCACTTATGGATTTCAAATATCAGGCAGCAAGTTGTTTGGGTTTTTGTTGCTATTGTTTTCCATATTAAGGGTTGAACCTAGGGCCTAATGCATACTGAGCATGTATTCTATCACTGAGATGTATAACCAGCTCATTTCCCCCCATATTTTTATTTCTAGATGGGTTTTTACACAGACTAACCTTGAAATTAGTTTGTAGCAATCCTCATGCTTCAACTTTCCAAGTAGCTGGGATTACAGGCCTGCACCACCAGCCTGCCTCAATTTTCACTTTCAAATCTAGTTTCAGTTTAGCTCACAAGTTAAATCTGTTCTGTACAGTACTGTGTAAATATTCATGTCTTTAAACCTAAAAACAGAACTCCTAAAAGTAATGTAAAATTATCAAGGAAAACAATGCAAACTGACAAAAAGAAAGTAAATTCCCAATATTTTGGTAGAAGCTTTCCAAGATTTAACCTTTTTATGGAAGGTAGGGGCAAGAGGATCAGGAGTTCAAGGCTAGCCTAAGCTACATGGAAGGATTGATGAACGGCTCTGAGAGTAAAGATGTTTGCCACTGCGACTGACAACCTGAGTTGAATCCTTGGGATCCACAATGTGGGAGGAGAAAACCGACTTCCATGAGTTGTCTTCTGACCTCCACACAGTACACATGTGCCATGGCGAGCATGTGCATGCGCATACACACACACACACACACACACACACACAAGTCAGAATTTCTCCTACAACATATAGGAGGCTAAAAGCTTCTGGATAACCAAGAAACATTTTATTTTATTTTTTAAAAAATATATTTTATTTTTAATTATGTATATGCAGTGTGCCTGTATGTGTGTGTGTGTGTGTTTGCATATGACTGCAGGTGCCTAAGGAGGCTAGAAGAGGGTATCTGATCTCCTGGAGCGGGATTGCAGGTAGTTGTGAGCCACCCAACTTGGGTGCCTGCCATGGAACTTAGGTCCTTCGCAAAAGCACTATTTGTGCTTAATGTCTGATATCCTCTAGCCCCACCAAGCGCCATTTTCATTTCTATATTTCTGTTAATTGTGTGTAGGGGGAGGAACTGGAGGAGTCACTGTTCACGGGAACAAAATGAGGGTCTTGAAGACCATCAGCAATTTCAGATCCTGAAAGGAAGGTTTGCACAGAGGTTACAGGTCATGATTTAAAGCTGGTGTGATTTAGTTACTAAAAATAACAAACAGTAGCATTGGGGTGTAGCTTGGTGGTAGAGGGCTGATTAAGCATGGTCAAGACTGTGTGGGTTCAATACCCAGCCCTCAAATTCACAGCACAACACAAAACACCCCTACAAAGATCTAATGAGTCTAAGTGCCAGCAACTGTACAAAATGGTTACCTGCTTTATTTCACTTAACTCTCTGCTCGGGGAACAGCGTCAACAACAAAAGATTATTGTCTTCTTTTACACATGAAGATGCTGAAGTGTTGGGAGTTTGTTAGAGGCAGAGTGTGTGTTGGGATTCTGGCAATCTGCTACTAGATTTGAAGACCTTAATGGCTTGCACTCTACTGCCTCTGTGATCAGGAGTGCCACAGATACTAAATCGTGACCCCCTACTGTGTGCTTGGAATGGCACTGCTTCATATATTCCCCCTCATCTTGCTTCTGTAGAATCCACAAATAATTATTAGATGATTTCCATGAGAAATAGGAGTCGTTACCATTTCTCCTCGGCAAACAAGGAAAGCGATGCTTAGAAATCTCCCCGTGGGTTTATTTATTTATTATTTATTTAATTCTCAGCAGTAGGAAATAAGGAACCTGGCATTCGATCGCAATTCGCCAGGCTTTTTGCTAAATCATTGCTTATCACGGCTGCCTTTGGGGAGCAGTTTCCATCAGAATGGTTTCTGAGGGGTCACTTGATTTCCGTAGGCTCATGGTGGTGTCCAATAAAACTAGCTACTGTAGATGGTTTGGTCATTAGCTTCTCCAAAAATCCAAAAGCAGGTGGCTAAGCCATGTGGAAGAAGGATGCTTACATACTCCTCTTGTGCTATGGACTCCCTGAACCTAATTCTCTAAAAACAGCTCTGTTCTAAGGGCTGTGCTTAATATGCCACTGTAGAAGTCTTCCATTTCTGTCCTTAGAATGCATCCTGCAAATATTAAACACATTTACTTCTCATCATGGAAGATAAGTGTCCCATTGGAGAGAGGCATGAGCAAGGTAAAAACCTAACAGATCTGCAGAGGAGAGCAGAGGCAAATAGTTTTTTAATGGGCATACTAAGAATTTAATTTTCAAATGTGTGTGGGACATCGCTTGACTAGCAAATGCTCACCTTTTAAATAAAAACGTGATTGCAACAGACCCAAGGAGGTTTTATGATTATCCTTATTATTCAAAGATCTGATTTATATCAATACAATTGATGAAAGTGCTTAGCAGTAGATTTCCAAACTGCTGTACTTTACACATCACACATTAAATTGATTTTCTCATTTTTAGATATTATACTTTAAATGTTTCTCAAATGCTTTGCAGAATATTGAAGATTTCAGAAGACAGGGACTTTATCCAGCATGGTACATGTACTCTGTAATCAGATCTCCCGATGGGGCCATATGTTTTCCTAGAGAAACAGTTAGTGTTGAATAATTAGTACCAGAAGGTTCAAGGTGCCCCAAATGCCAAGATAAAGATGCTTGGCAATTAGCAGCAAATTATTTAGCAAAGAAATCAGAGAATAACGTATGTTTGTAACATGTATTTTGATGTTTTTTGCCATTTGATGTGTGTGCATATGTATGAGTACATGTGCACATATGAACATGTGTCTGTGTGTGGTGCTAGGGTAGGTATTGAGTGAGGGTTCTACCATCAGACTGTACCCTCAACCCCCATTTGATAATTTTAGTATCAAATGAGTATGTGTGCTGGTGTATTTAAACATATAAACACATATGATTATTATACCTTTTTTTTTTTTTTTTGGTTTTTCAAGGCAGGGTTTCTCTATTGTAACTCTGGCTGTCCTAGAACTCACTCTGTAGACCAGACTGGCCTCGAACTCATAGAGATTCACCTGCCTCTGCCTCCCGAGTGCTGGAATTAAAGGCATGCACCACCACCACCTGGCTCCTGCTTATTATACTTTTAAAAGTCAAATGGTTCTTAAATCACAAAAGTGATATATGTTCAAGAATGAAATATTAGCAGGAAATACAGATATTTATATGCATAAATATATAGTATATATATAATTTATAGAATGAAAAGAATAAGTCTATTTCCTTCTCAATCCTTAATTCTACAAATCAGGGATAAACAGGTTAAAATTTCCTACCAACAAATTTCTGTGTCAAATGTATATGTGTCCTTTAAAAAGGCCTATAAGCATGATTATAACATACTTAATGTCTTGCACTTCATTGCTCTACTTCTGTATGTACAGGTCACTCCCATTCTTCTCGGTGGTCATTTTACATGACACTGTAAAAATATACCCACATTGACTTAGCCGATTCCTTAATGGGGAAATCTGATGGTATCGATATTTTTTGTTTTCCTAGAGGGTCTCACCACGTAGCCTGCAATTACACACAGTGTTCTATTGCTCTGAAATAACACACCTGCACCATTCCTAGAGAAGACGTTTTGTTCCATTCCAACTTCCTCCAGTGTGAGGAGCCAGATAGACCCGAAACTCTTTCAGATGAAAGGACAAAAGGAACCTTAGTCCTGCGTCCTTGTCCAGGAGTGGACGTGGCAAGGCCAGTCTAGGGCTGGAACCAGTGTCTTGAAGGAGTCAAGGTTATGGTTTCTGGGGACCTGACTCTTCCCCCTGGGCTGTGGTTATCAGTCCTTAGGCTGATGTGTCCTGTGTTCCCTTTGCCCACTATGTTGACTTAGCTCTCTGTTGACCTTGACCTTCCATCCTATAAATCACATATATAATGCTGAACTTCTTAATAAACTTGCTTGGCATAAGTCATCAGCTTATGCAAGTTCTCCTGGTCCGAGCTATTTTTGTTTTTTTCATCTTTAGTTCTTGTCTACACTTGGTACCTTGCCATTCAGGACCCTTATTCTTGAGGGTCTAAGTCATTTCAGCTCCAAAAATGAGAATTTTCAGAGAAAATTCTCAGCTGCCAGGTTAGACAGAGAGATTCAGTAATTCTAGACTCTGGGGTCCAGGAGGGATCTGGAACCTTGGACTCTTTCCATGTCTCTGCATTCGGTCCTTTGCCCTCTTCCCGGTGAACGATGTCCTGCAAGACTGGAGTCTTCACTTGCAGCTCCCCTTCTCTTCCTCTCTCTACCGGGCTATTCCCGAGAAGTAGTTGTGATGATGTTCAAATAAATCCCAATCTGAAGAAATGCTGAAGGTGTGGCATTTCTGTCCTCATTTCTAGCAGTGTGTAGGATAGTGCTTCCGAGTTCATGGACTGCGGTGAAAACGTGAGTCACGTGATTTGTGCTCTGAGATTAACTCTTGAGGCGCCGCCACCACAGGCTCCTGCCAAGATGTCACTGAGTTTCATACTACTATGACTTAGAATTACCTCTTCTTCCGCTACTAATGGTTTGAATCGTAACTCATGACAGTTAAATGCCAAAGGATAAACATTTATAGACTGATTTCTACTAGAATTTCCCTTCTTTAACACTAGCTTATTGTCTTTCTGCAGCTGCTGTTAATAATTGCACAGGTAAATCATGTCAGTGTGTGGTGAGGGCACTGAATCGCATGGGCTGGATATCCCTATGCTGAAGGGTAAGTATGCTTGCTGGGGGCTCTTTTCCAATTGCACATCTATATTTTGAATTATTATTAGTCTTCTTTTTTTTTTAAAAGAGCATTCTGGTTGCTTAAATCATTTTATATCTGATATTTGATATTCAGGATATCCCACCATGATAGACAAAGATGAGATATTTCACTATTTCTTCCTCCTCTTCTTCCTCCTCCTCTTCCTCCTCCTCCTCCTTACTTTTTTGAGACAGGGTCTCTCTACATAGCCTTGGCTACCCTAGAACTCACCATATAGACCAGGCTAGCCTTGAACTTACAGAGATCCACCTGCCTCTCTGCCTCCCAAGTGCCAGGATTAAAGGTTTATACCACCAGGCCTGGGTTTGTGCAGGTCTTTTGGAGGTAGATACTGCTTTAAGAACTGGTAGATTATAAAAGGTCAAACATGCTGGGTGTGGTGACATATGCCTTTAAACCCAGGATTCCGGAGGCAAAGTCATGCAGATCTCCATGAGCTCAAAACCAGCCTGGTCTACAGAGTGAGTTCCAGGTTCCAGGCCAGCCAGGGCTACATAGCGAGACCTTGCCTCAAAAATTTTAAAAGGAGTCAAAAGGTAACATCCCTTTTCTTAGATAGACCTCACACTGTAAAACAAATAATCAACAACTGACTATTGAAATAAAAGTAAGAATTTTGATAATTCTTCTGGTTAGTTTTTTGTCAACTCGTCACAAGCTAGGGTCATCTGGGAAGAGGGAGCCTCTATGGAGGAAACAATGCCTCCATCGGATTGGTCTCGAGGCAAGCTCTAGAATTTTCTTGGTTAATAACAGATGTGGAAGGACCCAGGCCACTGTGAGCTATGCTACCCTTGGGTGTGTGTGTTTGGCATTTGTATAAGAAAACAGGGTGACCAAACCATAGGGAGCAAACCAATAAGCAGCACCCCTCCGTGGCCTCTGCTTCAGTTTTTCTCTCAGCTTCCCTCCATGATGGACTCTGAGCTATAAGCTAAATATACCCTTTCCTCCCAAAGTTGCTTTCAGTCACATGTTTGTCAGAGCAAACTAGGGTGGGTAAGGGAACGGATGAAGCCTGGAGGTCTGAGTCCCCGAGATCTTGATGTGGGCTCAGAAGATTTCCCTGAGGAGGTGACACCTGCAGAGACGGAGAGGAGAAATCATCCCCAAACAGGTACTCTGAGTACAGAGTTCCCAGAAGGGAACTAACAGAAGAGCAGGGTCATGAAATGGTGTTGAGGATGGGCTTGAGGAGGGCAGGCAGAGTGAAGATGGATGGGCAGGGTGAGACCTGAGTGAGGAACTCAAGAGTTAGGGAATCAGGAAACCTCTGGTGAGGTTAAGAGAGTAAGAAGGTGGGAGCACAGTGTAGTGGTACGCTGCTGTGGTGGCCCAGCAAGGCATTGGCAGGGAGGCATATTCATATGTGCAAACTCTGCCAGACCTCAGAAGAGGGAACCACCGTCATGGCCAATGGCATACTCGACAGTGGAACCCTGAGCGTCTGAGCTCAGGTGTTTTTATTGATTCAGAACTCCTCAGCTGCAGATCATAAGCAATCAAACATCCCCCACAGAAAACTTGCACCTACAGACAATACAAAATGACAAGAGCGTCACCCAACAGTGAATAAAACAATTATTTTATAAATTACTAAAAATAGACTTCCACAACAGCGCAGTTTTGAAAGAAAGCTTTGGGTGCTACGTAGAGAATGGGCATGTCTGGGAGACACGAGCTAGGTAGAAAACTGGAAAATACTGCTACTCAACTTTTTGGCTCCTTCTGCCATATTGTCCATTAGCCTACCTTTTAGTTTTCCAAACTCTTTTGCAAGTAGAAGTAGCCACATGATCCAAATCTAACCTCCAAAACATAAAACAAATTTGCTGGAAACATCTGGAAAAGAGACTTCTTTTTTCCTTCTAGACTTTCAAATTTTTTATTTTTAATTATGTGTATGCCTGTGTATGTGCACATGCACAGTTGCTCACAGAGGCCAGAAGAGGCCGTTGGCTCCCCTGGGTGCCTGGAGCTCTAGTCACAGGTAATAGTGAGCACATTACATGCTGCGAACTGAACTAAGGTCCTCCATAAGAGCATCACATACTCTTAACTCCTGAGCCATCTCTCCAGCCCGACTTTGCTCTAACCGCTGAGCCATCTCCCCAGCCCCAGTCAGTGCTGCTCACTGCCAAGGGTCTCTCCAACCCTGAAACTGTGCCACTTGATAAGAGGAACAGAAGCAGTGTGAGAGCCAGCTGCTGGCTGATGCTGACTTCTCTCCCGTTGACACGTGCTCTTGTCTTCTGCCTTTGAACTAATGATACCTGGCAGCCATTTTGTGACTACGAAGAAAAAGTAAAGAACATTACAGACACTGAGACCCAAAGCCAGTGGAAATTTCCCAGAGTCTTCTTCAGATTTCTTGATCTAGAAACAATAAACTTTTAATACATAGACCACTAATAGCTAAATTGCTACCTGAAACCCAAAGCATTTCCGACTAACCTAGAGGCTCTTGCAGGGCCTAGGTACGAGTCAATGGATTTGACTGGGGAGATGGTGCTGAGGTCTAACCTTATGTATGTTACTTCCATCTTCAACAGTGTCTCTTATCTTTTTACCTATGCATGTGTCATGTATGTGTGTGTTCGTGAGGGTATACATGTGTGCACATGCCTGCATGTGGGTGTTCATGTGGGTGTACACATGTGTATATGTGGGTGTTCATGTGTGTGTGTACATGTGTATATGTGTGGGTGTTCATGTGTGTGTGTTCATGTAGCTGTACATGTGTGTATGTATATGTGTTTATGTGGGTGTACATGTATGTGTGTGTGGGTGTTCATGTGGGCGTACATGTATGTGTGTGTGGGTGTTCATGTGGGTGTACATGTGTGTATGTGTGTGTTCATGTGGATGTGCATGTGTGTGTGTGTGAGATCCCCAGTCTCCAGAGCTGGGATCATAAGTGCACACCACCATATCTTACCTTTTCCCTTTTCCTTTTTGAAGTGTGGGTTCTAGGAATCAGACTCAGGTACTTGTGCTCACAAGGCAAACACTTCACTGTCTGAGCCATTTCCCTCTGTTCCTTTTTTTGATTGGTAACATCACTTGCTTATGATTTTTTTTTCTTCCCTTTTTTTTTCTTTTCTTTCTTTTCTCTTTCTCCTTCTTTTTTTTTTTTGAGACAGGGTCTCACTGTGTAGCCCTGGCTATCCTGGAACTTGCTATGAAGACCAGACTGTCCTTGAACTGGGATCCATCTGCCTGCCTCTGCTGGAAAGGTGTCTGCTACCACTCCTGGCTGGTTTATTTTCTTATGTCTAGATATACCAAGAGCCTTTAGTTCCCAGACTGAGGTTGATCCTTTCTCTATTGAATCCTCTAACTGTGAGGACAATAGCCAGCTACCTTCCCATACCCTATTCAAAAACCAACAGTGGTTTCTGACAGTTGCTTCAAACAACATGGAATAATTCTGCCTCATATTCAAGGCGTTTTTCCAGATAGACCCCTTCTGCTTAAACAGCTCAGGACCTAATATGTATTCAAATACACATTGTTTGTAACTCTGTTCTTGTTCATTTCAGAAGTGGCTGTGGGCTTTCTATGCCCAATGTTTTCAGATATAATGCTTTCACTAGTGTGGTCATTACAACCAAGCCATGGGATGGGTATCCTCATTTCACTGATGAGAAGAGGAAGAGTTATGGAGGTCACACTCAAGATCAAAAATTTAGGAAGAGGCACAGCCTGGGTTTGAACCCAAATTCTGTGATTCAGAGTCCAGTGCCCCTTCCTAGGCTGAGCCGCAGAGTCCCCGTTGTGTCCCTCTATGGCTCTCTCTTTGGTAACCCTCTGCTCCTTTCAGGTCTTTTCTGGCTCGGGAGTCCCCCCTGTTCTCTTTCCTGGGTGCTGTGAGCGTGGCAGGTGCTAGTGGACTGTTTGGATAGTGACTGCAGTTGGTCTGCGGGTCTCTGGGGATTCTGTTTCTCTCTCCGTGTCTTCACACTTCAGGATTCCCAAGGACAGGCACTCAGCAAGCTCTTCCTTGTCTTTTGGTGTTAGAATTTAAAAACCAGGAAAAAGCAATAATAGTTAGTGGAGGCTAATTTGACAAATGGGCAAGCAACCAATGAGAATGGAGTGTTAAATCTGCACCAAGTGACTTCCACATCCTTGGGCTTTATCCTTACACCCACAGACAGTCCTAATAAACACCATTGTTTTTTTTGTTTTTGTGACAGAAATTCCAACTTGCTTCCTATTGTGGTAAGTATCATATCTGATACCCTTCTTAATTAGCATTACATTTTAAGCACTTCTAAAATGCCCCATTATGCATTTGTCCAATAGTCTCTGGCACTTCAGATATGTAATTGCTGTTATAGATTACCTGGGATGTCATTAAAGAGCTAGAGAGACTGAAACATGTGTAATGGCAATTAGGAAGATGATCAACTATGTCTGGCTGGCAGAAGAGGGAGCAGGACGGTAGTTTTTGTTTTGGGGCTACAGTGAAAACACAGCTACATGTACGGGATTGCTGCGACCACAGAGAATTTGGCGCACTAGCAGGGGCTTGGGGGAATTATGCGCTGTGTCTATCACTGTTCACAACTGACTGTGCCTGTCAGATACTTCTAGAGTGTCCTAGAGGGACCCAGCTCAGAGGGAGATGTAGCCAGAGAGGGCCCTCCATTTGTTCCCTTGGGGCACACCCCCAAACCACAGTGACTGTCCTCAGGCTTGCTGGTGAGGCCTTGCAATCTGTTGTAATCTACTCGACATTTTCCAGTACGCGGTATAGTTTTTCTGCTTTTTGTTTGTTTTGTTTTGTTTTTTTTCATCTGGAAACAAGGATGGCTGCCTCAAGACTGCCCAGTGTTCTCATAAAGACCACTTGATCTGACGATTGTCTCCAGCAGTTCTTGGTATGCTGGAGAATTGTTAAAGTGTCAGAGCAAAGACTGTGACAAGTTCTCTGAAGGAGCATGATGTGCCTTCAGAATTCTGTGTGTTAGAGAAATCGTGTTTCACTGTTCCTAGGTGGAAGGAGGCAGGCTTGCTGGGAGTTTCATAGACATACAAGCAATAACAGACACAACACTGCATGTGACCTTTTTTCAAGGGAGGGACTGACTATGTGCTCCTGGCTTCTGCCCTCCATTGGAGGCTGCTGGTGGAGGCTGAGGCAGATGCGCACCACACTTGAGCCTCAAGATACAGCAGGGTCAAGAGACTGGGTATGCTCTGTTGGGAACAGTAGTAAAAAGAATCGTGGTCAAAGTCCACATCGTGAGACTAAAATCCTAGTACCACAGGGACTGATGTCCAACATCATACAGCATAAAGCTACAGAGACTCCAGGGTCAGCTGAATGTCACTGTTGCTGGTCAGGTCTGCCTGGAGACCTCACTGGGTTCTTGAGAGAGAAGAGAGCTGGTAGTTGTATTTTTGTCAACCGCAGAGCGTGTTAGAATCCCTCTGTCACCTTAGTACATAGACAATCCAGACTCCCTTTAAAGAGTTGACTTTTAAGTAGGCTTGGAGCTCATCTTTCTTTTTTGTTTCCTTGTTTGTTTGTTTTTAAATTAATTAATTATTTTACTTTATGTACATTGATGTTTAGCCTGCATGTGTGTCTGTGTGAGGGGGCCAGATCCCCTGGAACTGGAGTTACAGACAGTTGTAAGCTTCCATGTGGATGTTGGGAATTGAACCCTGGTCCTCTGGAAGAGCACCCAGTGCTCTTAACTACTGAGCCATCTCTCCAGCCCCTTTTGTTTGTTCTTTGAGACATGATCTCACTATGTAGCTTTGGCTAGCCTGGAACTCACTATATAGACCAGTCTGACCAAGAACTCACAGAGACCAGCCTCAGCTTCATTAGTGCTGGGATTAAAGGCATGTACCACCACGTCCAGCCTGGGGCTCATCTTTTTAAAACAGTACATCTACACTGTGAAGTGATCATGGGCCAAGATCATATGTATAGTTCATATGGATACATATATGTGCTTTTAAAATTTTTCCTTAAAACAATTTTATTATTATTATTATTATTATTATTATTATTATTATTACTATTATCACTGTGATTGTGTATATGTATTTGAATGCACTGATGTAGAGTCAATTGTCTTGTATCTTAACCTGGGTTCCAGGCATCAAACTTAGGTCATTAAACCTGAATCAACCAGCACCCTTACCTGCAGAATCATCTCACTGGCCATGTGCTTCAAGTTTTCTCTTTTTTGAATATTTATTTTTATTCTATGTATTTGCCTGCATGTGTATTTTGCCTGCATGTGTGTCTGTGTGAGGATGTCAGATCCCTGGCTTAGGAGTTACACATAGTTGTGAGCTGCCATGTGGGTGCTGGGAATTGAACCCAGGTCCTCTGGAAGAGCAGCAGGTCCTCTTAACCACTGAACCTTATCTTCAGTCCTACGTTTTCTTTTTTAATAATTATTTCTCTTATTTTATGTGTATGGAGAGTTTTGTCACATGAGTGACACACGGTGCTCACAGAGGACAGAGGAAGGTGTTGGGTCCCTTAGAACTGGAGTTACAGATGGTTATGAGCCACCATGAGGGTTCTGAAAATTGAACCGAGGTCTTCGGAGCAATGAGTGGTCTTAATTGCTCAGCTATCTCTCTCCAGACCCCTGGCCTGGCCAGCAGAGGAGAAATAGTGAGTTTCTGGTTCAGTGAGAGGCTCTGTCTCAAAAAATCAATTAGAGAGTGATGTGAGAAGAAGACACTTCCTCCTTCGGCCTCTACAGATGCATGTCCATGCCTGTACACGTGAGCCTGTGTACCACAGCCACTCACAACGAAAGAATGTTTAAAAATTGATCCAACACATAACAGGACTTATTGGCAAGGTTGTTGAGAGATTTCAGGGGGAAAAAAAATCTGCCATCCGTGAGGCTCTGTGCCTGGTCCTTTGCCTCAATAAATAGTTCATCCTGAACAGGAAAAATGTCTGCCATCCATGAGGCTTTGCGCCTGGTCCTTTGCGTCAATAAATAATTCATCCTGGACGTTACCTCTCCAGGAGGCATTTCCATTTTCTCCCCAGTGGGGAAAACAAACTTTTAAAACATTTTTATTAAAGGCATTATTTGTCTCCTGATAGAAACATGAAAATAACCTATGAATTTTCTTGCCCCAAATAAAACATCTACAGCATCGAGTCTCCAGATACTTCTGGTCGCTGACAGTGCATCCCAGCACACCTGGGCGTGTTAAACACGGGAATGCAAACAGCAAACCCAGAATGCGGGCAACTGCAGGACTTAACACATGGCTCACCTTGAGGCAGTTGGAAAACCTCAAGCATACAAAGAGGAGAAAGCAGCGCAACCCATCTCCTGGGTATCAGTCCCTCAGCTGCTGTTGACAGATACCGCCGAGCAGCCCTCCATTTTCCAGCCCCCTGGTTGTCCTGCTACCTCATTCACAAAGATTTCCGTGAATGCCTTTAAAAGACTCTGAAAACAATGTAGCATATCATCCTACTTAGATTACTAATAATTCCTCCAAGATATATCGTTCCCATATCTTGGCTTGTTTCATAGATTGTTTCATTTAGATAGCTCTCCAACCAGGAAGTAGCTGACGCTAACACAAGGTCTGGTTCCACATCCCACCTTCTGAGCATCTCTTCGTTGCCTTCAGATAATCACCTGGTGTTGAAATATGGAAAGAACTGGCCACAAAGGCACTGGGAACTGAAACTCCTTGGAGATCTAATCTCCTTGGAGAAGTGGTGTGCTAACTAACCACTGCTTGGGATGACTGCAGGGACACCTCCACGCTGGAAAGGAAGGTGCCAACCACTGACCTGATGGTAGTTTGGTTCCTGCAGTTTTATCAGAGCCCCTTGTGCATCGGAACCCTGGGTTCTGTGACCTTTGAGTCAGCTGACCTCTTGGGAATATCAGAAACTGGAAAAATTATCCAGAACTGTTAAATCATTCTGATAAATTTAAAACTCACGTCTTTACCCTGCCCCAAAAGTTATGAACGGGACTTTTTTATTTTACTTCTTGAATTAACTATTTTTTCCAGATAACAATATTATATTTGTTAAAATGAACACACACACACACACACACACGCACGCACGCACGCATGCATGCATACCCTCCACCTCAGAAATGTCTAACAGAGACCCTTTCTGACAAAGTCTAGAAGAAAGTCTGTCCTCCAGATTTAGCTCCAGTGGTGGTGGGAGGGAACAGCCCGGAGCCTGGGAGATCTAGTTTGGAGTTTGAATTTGTCTGAGCAGTGCATTCGATTTGCAATCTGGAAAAAGCTAAGTTAGAGCACCAACAATCCAGAAAAACCAATATAGATGAGATTAAAAATAATTTAAATAAAATAGCACTATATTAGACATGGCTTTAACACTCACGTTTTCCAGCAATGTCTCTTGGGATGTGGGATGGTTAATTATTTATAATGGGCATTAAACTAGAGCTACCGGGCAGGCACTGCTTGGAGATTGTACTGACGGAGGTGAGAAAATCAAACTCACCTCTTATTCATTCATCAGTGGGAAGATGGTAGCGTTTGTTACTGCAGCTTGTTCGGCACTTTAGCTCCGGGAAGCACAAGGAGCCGAGGCTTAATCTTTTGTGAAGCCAGTCCTCTGCCTGGGTTGGGCCCAATTGGCCTCACAGACTTTTCAAGGTTTTTTTTCAAGATAAGATCCCATTCTGTAGCCCTGACTGGCCTGGAACGCACTATGTAGACCAGGCTGGCTGGCCTCAAACTCATAGAGATCTAGCTGTCTCTTCCTTCTCCAGTGTTGGGCTAAAGGTGTGTGCTCTCACATGAGGCCCAGTGAACTCATTTTTACCTTGGACATAGTGCTGGTGGGGAACAGTGGGCTCCCTCCTCTCTCCTCCATCCCTTCTTCCTCCAACTTGCTTTCCTCCTCCTTTCCCTCTCCTTCCCTCTCCTCCCCCTCCTCCTTTCCTTTCCTTTTTTCTCTCTTGCTTTCAAATGTAAAAAGCATAGGATGTTGCAAAGCCCTGAGTGAGTGTGTACTGAATGACACGGGCATAGCCATGTCAAGGACCCAGAGCCTCAGATCCATGGGAATGGCCAAGCCAGTGGCTGGAGTTTGAATGCTGGTAGTGTGTGCAGAAACTAGCAATTGTAACTTCTCCGATGTTTCCAGCCTGAGACTGCGGCCCACAGACCTGCTACCTCCTCCTCCCTGGGCTCTACATCATAAATGTGCTGAGATTCCGGGATGCTGAGGGGTTGGTGTCACGCCATCAGAGTGGGCACAGTCCACTTAACCCCAGCTCTTCTATCTGTGTGTCTGTGTCTGTCGTTTCTTCTTTCCCTCACTGTTCCAGTCAGGTTTGTGAGACCAAGCAGTGCTGTATGCTGCAGAATGTAAAGGAGAGTCCTGTAACAAAGGCATTTGTCTTTCAATCATGAGCCTGCATGCTCAGGACTTGGAGTGAGTTCTCTTTGAGCAAAAGCAAAAGGTAGAGTTCCTAAGTCCTGGAAGTTCTTAATAAACATTTTCCGTAATCGCACGGGGCTGGGAAGAATTGTCTCATTTCTCAGACAATGGTTTGAGGACTGTGAGGCCAGCTCCCCTCTCTGAATTCAGGCTGCGGGGTGGGCTTGGAGTTCTGCTGCAGCCAGGGAGTGATTAGAGGGCTTCTGCATGTATCTGCATATTTCCTCAAATGTGACCCACAAGCCACAATGCAATTAGAGCACAAACCAAGTTTAGTTTCTGAATGCAGAGACGCTCTGGGCCTGACTTGCATATTAAAGACATCCATGAACACATGCTATCAATTCATAATCTGTTTACCTGTCATATGCAACCCTTCCAGGGTTCTCTTATCTTTAATTATTTTAAAGACATGATCATAAATAAGGAATTTAGACTATAATTACTAAAAGCTTACTGGTAACTCTAAGAACAAAGCTCTACCTTGGAAACTGACTTCATGCAACCATATTTTTGCCAGCTTGGATTTTACACTCCCATTATCTGCAGTAGTTTTCTCCCGTGGAGTGCCATTTATAGATAGCTGCCAAGCCTGGTTGAGACAACAAGCCTTTGGAACAAGAGTTAACATATAAAGTGTGGTGGTCAGGGCAACCATCTTCTCCCCAGGGCTCTCTTTTATCAACGAACCCTGGCCACAGAATAGAGCCCAGTGTTTTATGTTTCAAGTGTACCATATGGCACGATATGAGTGTGCCTTAATGACTTATTAGCATATTCCTCCAATGAGGCTTTCCTAGTTACACCAGCCTGACAAAATCTGAATTTCAAAATATTTGCAGCAAACGTCCTGGAGTAAACAAGGCTCGGTAGTTTGCGTGCTTTGAAAGTACTCGAACATGAGGGTATTGATCTTTCATGACAGTGGCCTGGAAGCCATTGGGCCACCCATTCCTCTCTTGCCCTGGACCTAAGGACTTTCTGAAATGGCCACACTATTATTTAGGTGGTTCGTGTCCCCATGGCATGAGGAGTCTCCACTCTGCTTAAATCCTGGGCTTTAAATAATGCTTACTCTGCCTTCTGTGACCTTGATCTTCTTTGGTGGGGAATGAGACTTCTGGCTGAGCACTGGTCACCTGCTTGCCTCATTAAAAAGGCTGTGAGCATTTGGGCAAAACAGGAAGCAGATCAGGCTGGGGGCTCAGGGTTTCTCATGGTGGCTTTGTTAGGGGACAAAAATTTTGGTGTGGGTCATGCTTCTACTGTGACCTCTCTAATGAAAGTGGGGTGTGCAGGGAGGAAGGTGAAAGAGTCATACTCCCTACATAGGAACCAGCCTCTATCTACTTCCCATGCCTTAGCGTCTGCTTTGCTTTTTAGATTACAGCTGAAGGTATCTCTTTCTCATTTTCCCATGTCTGATTTTGGTACTTCGGTGGGTCAGGATGATCTCGGTGGAGGCTGCCAGTGACCGTGTGGGACGAAGCACAGTCTCAATGACTCTAGAATAATCCTGCCTCGTTCTTTCTAGATAACCGCAGTAACATGACTATATGAATATTGATTTTAATAATAATTTAAAAAAAACCTTCCAGCTTTATGGCACATATGGTCACAAATGCCTTTTGGATTATTTTTTTTCATTATTTCATCAACACTATCATTGTGAGTGAGATGCGAGCAATTGTCTGCTGCATATTTTTTGGAAAGATTTTTGTTTCTGGTAAGAAAAGAGACGAACTTAGCTAACCCATGTCTTGCCTTTTCTTCTATTTCCTTCTTGTGTGTGATGTCCACAAGATGGCTGGGGATTCAGCATCTATCCTGTGATCGTGAGATAAGCAAAGGGGTACAAACTGATAAAAGAAGATGAAGCACTAGTCAGGTACAGCAACACAGACCTGTAGTCTAGCACTGGGGAAGCTGAGGCAGGAAGACAGCAAGTCTAAGAACACAGAGGCCATTTAACAAACAAATGGAAGAAAGAAAGACGACTGGAATGGAAACAATAAGCCCTGCGTGTTAAAGGCTCTCTGGGGCTAGGGGTGCAGCTCAGCTGGTAGAGTGGGTACCCACCACGCACAAAGCTTTGGGTTCAAGTCCCAGCCCTACATAACCTAGGTGTGGTGGCACAGTCTGGAGGAAGGAAGATCAAGAGTTCAAAGTCCTCCTCAACCACAAAGTGAGTTTCAGGTCAGCCTGGGGCTGTGTAGGAAGGGGCACGATTCCTTGGATTTCCCAAAACATTCTCTCTCAGAGATTAGGAGACCAAAGCCAGAGTGTTTGGGAGACTTCCCCTGCCTTCAAACACTGTACTCCTTCTACACCACTTACTGTGGTCCCCAGAATTTGGAGATAGGGTCTTTATGGGGTTGTTAAGGCTAAATGACATCATATGGGTGGGTCCTTAATCTGATGTTCACTCCCTGCCGCCCCACAGTGAGGGTTTAGTCAGAAGGCAGCCATCCATGGCTGGAAGAGAGCCTTCACTAGAACCTGACTTGGCTGGTACCTTCATCTCAGACTTCCAGCTTCTAGTACTATGAGAAAAAAGTTCCCAGGAATAAACCAAACAGTATTAAATTATGCCAGTGTACGCTAGGCACGGTGGCATACACCTGCAAACTAACCCAGGAGTTGGAGGCCAGGCTGGGTTACATAGAATGAGTTTGTTTCAAAATAGTATGATAAACAATAAACAAATAGTACCGATGACAAATTCTTTCTGTTCAGCTACATCACTAACCAGTGTTTCTGTTGCTTAAGCCGCCTGAGCAGAGCAAGAAGACAAGGAGGCACTGCTGTCATGGCCCTCTGGCAGAGGAAGAAATTGAAGCTCAGAAAGATTAAGTGTTTTCAAGGTCACAGAGCTAATAAATGTCACCCTCCCTTTCTTCGAGAGGTGATTGAGCAGCCTGTGGCCAGTGTATGGTCACTCCTGTTAATAACTTCAAAGAGATTATCTCAGTTTCTAAAACTGTAACAGTGATGCTTTAGAACAGGAATTGGCGAGCTTTTTCTGGAACAAGCTGGACAGTACACCAGTCAGGCTTTCTGGTCCACGTCACCATTGTAACTACCTAGCTCTGTGCTGTATATTCAGCCACGAGCAGTTCCTGGCTGGATAGGCAGGGATGTGTTCAGATGAAGCAGTATTTGCAAGATCAGGTGGCTCACTCCATTTGGGTCCATAACCCAGGCCACAGTTTGCCAGCTACTGTTTAAAACATGAAACCGCAAGGCTGTCTGAGGGAAATGAGATGGGTTTTCATCTTCTGCAAGGCTTCGGGGAAATTTCAAGTTAGGATGGTGTCCTCTGTCCTGCCAGCCCACCAGGCTCACTGTCAGAGTCACAGAAAATACCGGATGAAGCAGAGCTCAGCTTGTTCCTGGACACTCCACTCAGGAGGACATCTCTGGATTAAAGACTGGAGCCAGTGGTGCAGACCTTTAATCCCAGCACTCAGGAGGCAGAAGCAGAAAGATTTTCAAGGCCAGTCTGGTCTACGGAGCAAGTTCCAGGACAGCCAGAGTTAAAACAGAGAAAAATCAATAAAAAAGAAAAAAAAAACTAAGAAAGAAAGAGAGAGAGAGAGAGAAAGGAAGGAAGGAAGGAAGGAAGGGAGGGAGGGGATGGAGGGAGGGAGGGAGGGAAAGAAGGAAGGAAGGAAGGGGAGGAAAGGAAGGAAGGAGAGAGAGAGAGAGAAGAAAGAAAGAAAGAAAGAAAGAAAGAAAGAAAGAAAGAAAGAAAGAAAGAAAGAAAGAAAGAAAGAAAAAGAAAGGAAAGAAAGAAAGGAAAGAAAGAAAGGAAGAAAGAAAGAAAGAAAGAAAGGAAGGAAGGAAAGGAAGGAAGGAAGGAAGGAAGGAAGGAAGAAAGAGAGAGTAGACTAGAGCCAGCTGATATGGACAGGGAACACCCCATCTCCTCTCACTGGGACCCCCCACCTCCATTTACTTAGGAGTTTGGGGGAAGGTCCCAGGCCACCTGTATGGAGAGCTTTCCTTGACTTTGAGCCCAGATCTTCAGTGACAGAGCTGTTTATCTGCACTGCACTGACAGGGGGGTGGGGGGGGTGGGTGAGGTGGGGTGGGGGGGTGGGGGATGGGGGGGTAGAGCTGAGATCTGCCCAACCAATTTTCAAAATGAATGCTGACCTTACTACTGCCTCTTTCTTCTTTTTTTTCTTTTCTAAACATAATATTTAGCTCTTAAAAGGGACCATCTGTGCAGCTTTTGGCTTCTGAGTGATGTTTTGAGTTCTATTGAAAATTAAAAATTTTTTTATTTTATTTCATGTATATGAGCATTTTGCCTGCATGTATGCATGTGTACCGCATGCCTGTGTGCCCAGTGCCTTAAAGAAGTCAAAAGAGGGCATTGGAACCCCTAGAACTGGAGTTAAGGATGGCTGTGAGCCACCACGTGGGTGTTGGGAACTGAACCTCTAGAGCAACCAGTGCTCTTAACCACCCAGCCATCTTTCCGGCATCAGTTTTGATTTCTAAGAACGTTAGACATTCAATTTCTTGAGGGGGGGCGATGGGGCAGAAAAGACCCTAAATGTATGTCTTAGGAATATGGGCTTGAAAGGGCATCTTTTCAATGTCGTTGACCTCTGTGCGCATGCCACCTGCCCTCCTCATACATACACATTCCTCCCTCTTTCTCCTCTGAGGCTGGGCTCTGAGCCTTCTTACAGTCTCACACGCCAAGCACCAGGACATCCCCTCGCTCTGTTCCTTCCTTTCACCTTCCAGTCCCTCGCACTGGAACCCCAAGGTTGAACTGCCCCAGCTGTCTCTGCAGTCTTCCATCTTAGTAAGTACCAGCTGAACACTGAATGAGAAGTGCTATCTATACTCATCTCTCCCTGAGGGCAGGGCAGTCAGAAAGTACTTCGTGAGCTTCGATGCACTCTGCATCCTCTGGGCCTTCATGCTACCTGCCTTCGCTTCCTCCCTGATGCTTTGTGAGAGCCCCGACTCCTGTGACTTGGGGACAGATCTGTGCGTGTGATCCTTTCATCTCTGCGTAGAGGTGGGTCTCCCTGAGGCTCACTGGGTTCGTCTCTGGACTTGTTCACATTCTAGACTGGGACAAGGCTCAGGTAGCGGGTAGTTAGTGTCTCGCACTGAGAGGGCCTGTCTTTGAAACCTGACCTGACCCCACCAGCCACCTCTCTACCTCCCCAGAGCTTCCATTTCATTTTCCAGAATCTTCCTCCCGATGGTCACCCTGTCGCTTTGGTCTGCCACATGTCATCATCTTCTTAGCCTTGATTTCTATGGGTACAAGGTCAAGGGACAGTGATGCCAGCAAATCCCTGAAGCTTAATGAGCCTAATCAACTCGAATGTGCCACAGACAGGAGCCTCGCACTATTTATGGCACCGAGAAGTGAGAAAATGTCCCCTACCATGGGTATCACGTAACTCTCACAGCTCTGCCAACGTTTGGTTGTGAAACTCGAAGCCTCTGAAACACATTGGTGTTAAGTGTGCCCCGAATATTCAATCCAGACATGTCCTGCTCAGACTGCTCTGGGGCTCATAAACCTTTCATCAGAATGGGGGTGAAATGCTTGGCCTTATTCGTAAGTCCCATATTTCTTAAGACCTTGGGGGCTTATTTAGTATTCCCAGAGAAGGTCACAAGGTTGTTTTTTAGGGGTCCTGGTTTAGTGGAAATGATGACTTTGAGCAGGGGATACTTTGATGACGTCTAGAAACAAGAACCGTGCTTCTTACTCATGCCGAGCCCCTCCGTTCCCCTCCCTCTCCCTCCTGCTTCTCCTGAAGCAGCCTGGACACAACCCCCTCGAGTAGCTGGATGCAGAGAGTCCTTAAGTTTTCTGATGATAACTCTGAAACTTTTTTTTTTTTTTTTACATACTCAGATTCCATGCATTATATTCAAATGCAATGTTTTCATGTGTAGTTTGGGATGAATTCTACTCCTCTCCCTCCCAATTTCACCTTTTTTTTCTTTTCTTTTTATTGAAAATAGATTTTTGTTTTCTCACAAGATATATCCTGATTATGGTTCCCCTCCCTCTGCTCCTCCCAGGTCCTCCCCTCCTCCCCTCCCACCCAGATCCACTCCTTTTCTGTCTCTCATTAGAAAACAAACAGGCTAAGGGACAGTAATCAAGTGAGATTAAAAACAAACAAACTAGTATATGGGAATAGGACAAAACAAACAGACAGAGGAAGGGTAAAAAGTGAGAAAAAATTTAAAACGTATAAACAAAATAAAAGTTAAAAAAATAAGATTAAAGGTCTGGAGAGATGGCTCAGTGGTTAAGAGCACAGACTGCTCTTCCAGAGGACCCGGGTTCAATTCCCAGCACCCACATGGCGGCTCATGGCTGCCTGTAACTCCAGTTCCAGGGGATCTGACACCCTCACACAGGCATACAATACCAATGCAATGAAATAGAAGTAAATAAAAAAAATTAAAAACAAAAGATTAAAAAAAAAAAAAAGCCCTGACACAACATTATGAGAACCTCCAATGAGACTCCTTTGAAGAAAACTAAATTTTCATTTGCAAGTGTAGCTTGTGGGGTCAGCTCTAGGCCCCCATGTGGTGCAGACCCGTGCAGGTCCTGTGCATGTGCCTCAGTCTCTGTGAGTCTGCATGTGCATCTGTCCTGCTGTATCTAGAAGGCCTTGTTTCCTTGTCTCTTTCCACCTTCTCTTCTGCAGGGTTCCCTGAGTGCTGAGGGGATAGGCTGCTGAAACTTCTATTTGAGAGTAGAGTTGCTTTTGAAGCAACCTGCATTATCAAAAACTTGATTTTGAAAGCTGTGGCTTAATAGGCAGAAGCCTGAAATCTAAGTGTCAGAGGGTATCTCTAAAATCCAGCCCAGTCTTCATTTTTGTAGGCAAAATGACCAGAGAGGTAAGGTGACCTGCCCAAGGGCACACAGCTGGGTTGAGTCAGAGCTGGGTTGTACAGCACACTTACTCTTACACCTTAGGCACCACCCCTAACTATTCTTGGCCTTAGATTCCTTGTAGACATTGCCAGTGATTTATCCACAAATAGGTAGCATGTCACACCTGGTGTAGAGTGGATATTAGTGGCTGGTTTGTTGAATCTATTAGTGGCAAGATCGTTTGTTCCAAGGGGTCACTTTTCATTGTGCCCAGGCCTGTTCTTAAGTGATCCACCCTAGACTGAGCCACAGAGCTGCCTTCTGATGGCAGCTCAGGTGCAGGTTCAGAGGCTGTATCCTCTTCTCTCTCCAAATAGTCACCACCGCCAGAGCAGAGGTTCTCAACCTTCCTAACGCTGTGACCCTTTAATACAATTCCTCATGCTGTGGTGACCCCAAACCATAAAATTATTTGTGTTGCTACTTCATAACTATAACTTGTTACCATTATGAACCGTAATGTAAATATCTGATATGCAAATGGTCTTAGGAGATCCTTCTGAAAGGGTCTCGACCCACAGGTTTAGAACCACTGCTCCAGAGGTTCCAAAAGCAGATCAAATCCAGCATCAGGCTACTCTCTGAGGTTTCTGTCATCACGTGTCATATGGACTTTATTTTAAAAACAGAAATACCGGTTGCCTCATTCAACAGTCACACACTTAAAAACACAGGGACTTGTTTGGATGCTCCGTTTCTAGTGACTTGCTAGGGATGGTTGGAGCATGTGGCCCTTTGTGGCAGGTCTTACCAACTTCGCTTCCTGCAATATCCTTTCCAGAAAGTGCCTTCCCTTGAATGTGGCAGCACTGATTTGAGAGATGCTGGGCTTTCATACCCAGAAATCACCACCTTCTGAGACACCAAGCCTGGGGGCCAGGGGAGGAACAGTGGCTTGGCTTACTGCTGACAAACAGTAACAACCAAGGTTTCTCTATCCTGTGCAGGCTTCGCATTAAGTATTTTACATTTACTTTTCCCCATTAAGTCTTCATAGAGTCCTACAAGTTGGGGACTAATTCCACTGTGCTGATGAAGAAACCGAGCAAGCTCCAGAAGTTACGGAGCTTTTCTAAAGTAAAGGTGCAATCTCTGGTATCAGCCTGTGACTCCCAGAGCAGTGCCCTGCAGTGGACCATAGCTGCATCTATAGAATATTCAACTACTGGTGGACAAATTAACCGAGTATTTATTCTGAATGGTGTTCCTACACTGCCTTCCAGATCCTGGCTGAGGATGGATTACAGACAAAGTTACAGAAGCCCTGGACTCCCACCTCCCCACAACCAATTCCTTCCCTGCCCACCTAACCTTAGGCAGCTCTCATCATGGGGGTTAGGCTATATTCTTCCCCCGAATGTCTCTATGTTTCAGGTATAAATGTGTATACCTACATAAAAAGTGTAGAATTATCTTCACTCTCTCTTTGATACATTAATTGAATATTTTTGTATATTGTATATATTGTATATTGAAGGAACTGTTTTGGCATCCTAAAATTCCAACATATTTCTGAGTCTTATTCACATTTCTGTATGAAGATGTGTTTCATCCCATTTACCTGCAATATGGTATTACAATTACATTATAGGTTATATTTTTACTTCCCCTGGTGATAATATTACTGTGTTCATGTCTTTTAGGGTACATAGTTAGTTTGGGGGGAATTTGTTTAAAAGGGAAGCTGTGAGGTGGGCACTTTTTAGTCTTACTAGACACGGTCTGCACTTGGGAGGCAGAAACAAGCAGATCTCTGTGAATTCAAGGTCAGCCTGGTCTACAGAGTGAGTTTCAGCACAGTCAGAGTTACAACAGAGAAACCCTGACTCAAAAATAAAGCAAACAAGCAAAAGGCATCGAATCACTGGAGCTGGGGTTGCAGGGAGTTGTGAGCTACCTGATGTATGTGCTGGGACCTGAACTCAGATCCTCTGGAAGAGCAGCAATTGATTTCAGGTTCCAAACTGTTTATTCTGTTGTCTAACTAAATCACCAGTTTTAGCCCGGATCCCTGGAGCCCTAGAGCATTTTGGACTCTTTACAATCTACTCTTAATCCTTGAACTGGAAGGCTTCAGCCTTTGTACAATCTAGAATATTTAAACTGCTGGTCTGGACCTAGAAGGCTTCAGCCTTAGCCTCTGAGATCCACTGCTGACTGAGCCACTCTGACTAGCTCCTTCTGAATGAACTCTGACTCTTCTGGTTCAGTTCACTCTTGTTCAAACTCTTCTCCGAGCTGCTGAGCTTCAAATTGACTCACTCTTCCGGTCTGATACTGACTTCTGCAGAGCTGTCTCTGTGTCTCTCTGTCTCTCCCTGAGCATTCTGCTTTGCTTTCCTCTTCCCCATTCCTCTTTGACCACCGTTAAACCCATGTACACCACCAACATCATTAATTGAGATATGAATAGAGCCCTAAGCGGTCATGGTTCCCACCATCTTTGTGACGCGATCCACGTAGGGCTCTGGTGGTGGCGGAGTGGAGGAACAAAGGAAAAAGGAGCAGGGCTGTGCATGGTAACAGGAAATAGAGACCCGTGGGAGAAAGCTAGCCTTGTGAGATACAGGACGGTTTGTTAAGAAAACTGCCTTGTGTTGAGCATGGGTAGTGAGAATTAATGTCTGCTGAAGAAAGCTGGGTGTGCGTGTGAGTGTGCAAATCAACTGCGGCTTGCCGAAGAATCCTGGGAGGACGGACGCACGATGGCGCCCATCTCTGACAGCTTCCTTGTGGCTTCCACACACCCAGCATCCTCCTTCCTCGGGGCTCTGCTCCAGCTCAGGGTTTCTGCAGTGGCACTCAGTGACTCTGCTGTGGGGGCTGCTTGGTCCCCTCTAAGATGTCGTCAGCCTCCCAGACCTCTCCTTTCTAGACGCCAATCATACCTTCCAGGGTTGTGACAACTGAAGCTTTCTCTAGACATTGCTCCGGTTCTTTGGGGAGCTCAACAGTCCTTGGCTGTGAATAGCTATAGCTGGTCCCCTGTCTGTCGCCAGGCTCCCCACTGCAGTCTTCTGTGCACCTGATTCCTGGGAGCTTGTTCTCACCATCTTACTCAATGCAATACACTATTCTTTCCTCTCTCCTTTCCTTACATCCCTGGTCCTTCTCTAATTTTTAAAGACTTATTTTTATTACTTTTAAGTGTGTGTGTGTGTGTGTGTGTGTGTGTGTGTGTGTGTGTGTGTGTGTGGAGTGCCATTGGAAGCCAGAAGTGTTGGGTCTTTTGGAGTCGGGGTTACAGGTAGTGTGAGCTGCCTGAGATGGGTCCTGGGAACAAACTCAGGTCCTCCCCAAGAGCAGTGCATGCTCTGAACAACTGACCCTTCCCTCCAGCCCTTCCTTTTATATTTTTATGGCTTTCTAATGAACCATGTTTTTATTTATACTGTCTTGCACAAAAATGGAAGCTTCTGGAGGGAGCAATTCTGTTTCATGATATTTTCTAAGCCATCTAGAGTATTTTCCTTTCTTTCTCATGGAACTCACTTTGTAGACCAGGCTGTCCTCGAACTCACAGAGATCTGCCTGCCTCTGTCTCCCTAGTGCTGGGATTAAAGGCAGGCACCACTGCCCGGCCAAGAGTATTTCTTTATCAGGCTGTAGGCAAGTCTGTAGGGCATTTTCTTAATTAGTGATTCATGCTGGGGAGGCCAGCCCATTGTGGGTGGGGCCATCTTTGGGCTGGTGGTCCTGGGTTCTGTAAGAAAGCAGGCTGAGCAAGCCATGGGGAGCAAGCCAGTTAGCAGCACCCCTCCATGGCCTCTGCATCAGCTCCTGCCTCCAGGTCCCAGCCCTGTGTGAGTTCTCGTCCTGACTTCCTTCAATGATGAACTGTGATGTGGAAGTGTAAACCTGTTGGACCTCTGAGATCCAAACCGGGACACGCAACCCCACAGAGACTCACAGACAGGATATCGATGCAAATGCAAGAGGATTTATTCCAGTATACTGGGACCGCTCTAACATGCAGGATAGAAGCGGCGGTGAGCGGCAGAAAGCAAGCCTTTTTATTTACAACAGTTGAAATGGTTGCTAGGGGCTGCATAGTTAAGCACAGACCAAGTTGGTACAAGTTGATTGGTCTCTAAATTGTTTTCCTACTTTGATAGGTTAGGGCTAATTAACCTCTAAATTGGTTGGTGCTGGCATATAGTGAGGTCACAGGCAACTGGGAGGAGGGAACTCCTCAGCCCAAGGCTGTCTTATTTGTCTTAGAAATTGTTTTTCTTTAACTCTGGGAACTGTTTTGGGTCACGGTGTTCCTGGCTTGGGCCTACACAATTTTGGTGCTCTTAGAAGCCTGACTAAAGTTCCTTTCAAACCAAATAAACTCTTTCCTCCCCCAGCTGCTTTGGTCATGGTGTCTCATCACAGCAAGTTAGAAACCCTAACATGGCTTAAAAAATACTAAAAATAAATCTGAAAAAAGGCATGGAGTGAGACGTCTCAGAGTTTCTTTATACCAAATCAAACAAGTAGGAGTATATATTTCTTACTCAGCTTTAACCTAAAGAGTAGAGCTTTCTTTTTGACATATGAGCTTGAGTACACGTGGCAGTAGTTCTCTGAAGAACCTTTCGCTTCCCCGCTTGCACATTTCTCCCCGTGGTTGAAATGTGGAGATCCACAGTCCAGTGAATAGTGGCCTGACTTCTCTATCCTGCTCTATACCCAAGAGAAAAGTGCCAGTTAAACTTGACTTCTGTCTCCAGCCAGACCCCAGGCAGTCTGTGCGAGTCAGTAGATCTGTCTGTTTTGTTTCTGCAGGAGAGCTGAAGTCCATGTGCCATTAAATTATTATAGTTGTTATGCTACTGTGGGTTCACCAAGGAAGACACAGAGACATTTTTCATATGTGCAAATGCTTCCAGACCTCAGCTGAAGGAACCACTGTCATGGTCAATGCCATACTTGACAGTCGAACCCCCAGCGTCTGAGCTCAGGTGTTTTTTATTGATTCAGAACTCCTTAGGCATTCTACTGATAGCATGTGCAGATCAATGCCAATCAACATCTCCCACAAAAACCCGACACTTACAGACAATACAAAACTCAAAGACCTATGCATTCCTTTTTCCAACAGTGCACAAAAACAATTTTTTAAAACACAACTAAAAATAAACTTCCACAACAGATTATTTTAGATTGTGACAAGCTTCATTTTCCTTTCTTCTTCCCTCCCTTCCTTCCCTCCCTCTCTCCCCTTTTCATTCTTTCTCTCTCTTTTTCTCTTTCTTTCCTCTCTTTTCCTTTCTTCCTTCCTTTCTTTCTTCCTTCCTTCCTTTCTTTCTTTCTTTCTTTCTTTCTTTCTTTCTTTCTTTCTTTCTTTCCTTTTTTCTTTCTTTCTTTCTTTGTCAGCATCTCACTATGTAGACTTGGCTGGCTGGAACTTGCTATGTAGATCAGGGTGGCCTTGAACTAACAGATCCACCTGCCTCTCCCTCCTAAATGCTGGGATTAAAGGCACGTGCCAGCCTACCCAACTCCTTTTTGTCTGGTTGCCACTTGGACAGGACAAAACACTGGTACTACTTGGAAATCAGCCAGCTGATAGGCATGAGGGAATCCCTGTGGACTCAGAAAGAGTAGACATGGACTTTCAGACAAGAGTCTCCTGAGGCTCTCCAGGTGGCATTTCCAGTGCTGTGTACAACAGTGGGTCTGGCAGAAGTGCCTCTTGTAACCTGGGCTTGAATCCACTGTGAGATGTACTCTCTCGATTTGTATGCAGAGGGGGAGAGCTTCTTGGTGGGCTGAGCCTCCAGCAAAACTGAGAGGCAGAGGCTGGGAGGTGCAGTGTGAGTTAGCTGTTGTAGGAGTCCAAACGTTCAAAAGGCCCAAGAAGAAATATCTGGCCCGGTGCCCTGACAGGAGTTTGTGATGGATGCTTCGTCCCAGTGGAGCAAAGGAATGGTGTGTGTTTTGAAATTAAGCACTTAGTGATTATTACTTTAGAGGTCTTGAAACATTTAGCTCTCAGCTTATCAGCCCTCAATATATGACATAAGAAAAGACCTCTACGATAAAATAGCTCTGAAATTATAAACAGAGACTTAGAATGACAGATCACTAGCGGTTAAAAGAAGTTATTATCTTGGGTGTACGTACAAAAGACCCTTTCCTCATCGGGAGGAACACGCTCAGGTCGCAATAATTAAACCTTGTCTTTCTCTCCTTAGTTTCACAGAGGCTGGCGGAAAAATTTTAGCAGAGAGAGGGAACAGCTGGATCATGCATCTTTCAGATGAGCAGAGCTGTGCCCTTCAACACAAGGGAATCCTCCAGAAAAGGGCAAACCCGTACTTTCATAATGTGTGCCATCCAACCAGCACTCTCACAGAGCAGAGAAGGATTAGAAATAATAGTCTGTGTTTATTTTTTGTCTGGGGTCTGTGGAAATGTAGGTTTATGGCTTGAGTTTTTACTGCTATGCTATACGGCGACAGGGATACCCCTGGTGGCAGCTTGGACCCAGCCTTTTTTGGAGTTTCACACAGAAGACAGCAGGTTGTGAGCTCACTAGATCCAAGACAAGTTTCCTTTCTAGACCAGGGACTTCATGTACTGAGTCTCCAGCTGTAAAATTGCTAGCTGCAACCATCACTCCCTTTAAAAACTTTTTTATTAAAATTCATTGATTTGTGTGTGTGTGTGTGTGTGAAGGTCAGAGGACAATCTGGAGGACTTAGGCTCCGTCCTTCTCCCATGTGAGTCCTGAGGATCAAATTCTGGTTGTCAGGCTCAGCAGCAAGTACCTTAATCTGCTGAGCCATTTTCCTGGCCCGATACGCTAATTATTTTGAAAGATTTTCCCAAATCCTTGATTTGTAGTAATTTTTGGGAGAGGAGTGTGGGAAAATTTGAAAAAAAGTTTAGTTCATCCACTAACAGTGTATGTGGCAATGATTCTTAGTTTATTCCCAGAGCCATAAAATCATTAACCAAATATAATAGTCATTGCCCAAAAGGGAACTATATCTCCATCAGCAGTTGCTGCCCATTTCCCTACTCCTCAATATGTGGCAGCCACCAATCCACTTTCCATCTCTGAGTATGTAGCATAAATAGGATCAGGTAATACACGGTCTTTTGTCTGGCTTCTTTTGCTTGGCACAGTGTTTTCAAGGTTCATCATATTGTAAAATGGTTCAATATTTTGTTACTCTTTGTGGCTGTGTAATAGAACATGGATATGCTATATTTTGTCTATTGATCATTTGGGTGAATGTCAAAGTTGTTTGTTCTTTATGAGGATGTTGCTGTAATAGTTGTGTGCAAATTCCTATGTGAATGCATATTCTCATGTTTCTGGGATATATGCAGAGGAAGAATGGCTGGGCAAGGTGGTAACTTCATGCTTAACATTTTGAGAAACTTCCACATTACTCTCTGGTTTTTAATGAGTGATAACTGTTTAGCCAGGGATCTCTGTCCTGATGTAGGTGAAGAACACATATTTGAAACAATTGGATTGCATTTGTATTTCCATGCAACATATAAAAACCCTTTCTCAGGAAGTTGGCACGTATTCTCTACGTTTCTTCCTTAGTTCATTTAACGTGCCCCCGCCCCCAATTGTTCTATGTTCTCATCAATGTTCACTGAGCCTCATTATAAGTAGGGGAAGATTACAACAAGAGAAACTCGATAACGGTTGTGAGGGAGCCCTAACACTTAGGAGCACACATGGAGCCATACTGGCCTGTGTCTCACCTTGCACTTTCTTGGAAATAAACACTAAAATTTCAATGTGCATTTTATTTTTATTTTGCTAGCAAAGTCTAAAAGTAACCTTTATTTTTATCTGTGTTCTAAATAATAATAATAATAATTATATTTAATAATTTTTAATATTAATAATTAATAAATTAATAATAAATAAATACATTCTAATAATAATAATAACTAGGTATTAGTCATGCCTTGCTTTCTTCTGTATGACCTCCTCTAATTTTTTTATACTTAATCTAGTGTTTTATTTATACTTTGCTATTATAAATAAAAATTTAGATCTAGTATCATAGTAGCGGTGCCTTTCCCCCATACTTCTATTGCTGCTGGCTCCTCACGCCTTTCTGTGGATCCATTTTCTGTTGTTGAACTGTATTTCCTAGAAATTCTTTCAGAAAAGAACTGGACACATCTTATGGCCCTAGATGCTGTCTCAGGATGCAGACTAGTATGAATATTGATTATTTGTGCCAACTCCCCACCATTTCCTCTCCCTTACCTCCATCATGTGACCTAGCACAATTTAAATGAACTTCCCATCCACATCTACTTATAGATCCTTGCCTATTCCAACCTTATAGTTTGGCCATACTTGAGTTCTTTTTGGAGAGATAACACTGACTACTGGATATATTTGACTTTGTGTGTGTGTGTGTGTGTGTGTGTGGTATACGTATATGTGCATCTCCCCAGACAAACCTAGAAGAGATACACATCATTTCTATTGCATTGTATTGGCTAGAAATAGTGGAGTCCAAAGGGAAGTTGGGAAATGTAGTCCTCTGTGCACTCATGAGTAGTGATGGCTGCTTAGGGACTCATCTCTGCCACATTCTTCATTGGTAGTTATTTTCCATAGTTCTTTAAAGCATTTATTTCATTTCTTTTTAATATCTAGTGTCCATAAGAAATCCATGGCCAGTTTGATGTTTTTTTTTTTTGTTTTTCTGTTGTTGATGATCAGATGTTCCCCATTTCCCTACTCTCTCAAGGTGTGGCAGTCACTCATCTACTTTCTACCTCTGTAGACTTGCTTATTCTGAGCACGTAATGTAAGTAGAACTGTGTAATACATGGTTCTTTCACTTAGCTCACTGTTTTCAAAGTTCAGCGTATTGTAAAATGGATCCTTGAGTTCTTTCTAGGAGAACATTGACTATTTACTGTAGTTGACTTTGGGTGTGTGTATCCCAAACATAATTTATGATGTCTGTCTATCTGTGTTTCATTTTTTGCTTGCATGTAACTTTGTTTTTACCTAGCTTATTGAGAATTTAATGTACTCTTAAAAGTTAACCTGGAAAATAAAAAGCCACCAAATGTCAGAGTACTGAGTTTCTGCCTCTCTTTGTTCTTTAGTTTGGGAAAAATTTCAGAATCCGTTTTCCATGTTTTATAACTTCTCTTTCATATTTTCATATCTTTAGCTATTTGTCTCTTGCTCCAAATAATTTCTTAGTTTAATCTTTTAATTCTCTATTTCTTTATTTAGCTATATTTAATTTGTTGTTTAACATGTATAGTGAGAGTTTTAAAATTTTCAATGATAACTGAGTATAGTGGTACTAGCCTTTAATCCCAGCACTTGGCAGGCAGAGGCAGGCAGATCTCTGTGTGTTCAGGCCAGCCTGGTCTACAGAGTGAGTTTGAGGATAACCAGAGCTTCACAGAGTGACCTTGTCTCAAAAAAGAAGAAAAAAACCCTTTTCTTTAAAACTAATAGTATTTAATTATTTCTGAGATATCTGTTGTTGTTTTTTGTTTGTTTTTGTCTCTAACCCTTCCTAAATCATCCTAAACATTGTAAGCATTTATTTTGGAGGCACTTAAAATTAATTTTCAAAATAAATTGCTCGACTATCTAAAATTTGCACTTGCCTAGTTCTCAGGTCTGCAAATGGCACTTGCACACTGTGGAACTGTATATGGCCCCAGCCCCTTTCTGCTCTGGCCATGAAAAATTCACTATTCTGAGCTAGTGTCCATTATAATTTTTTTTTTTTTAAGACAGAGCTTTTCTGCTCTAACTCTGTCTGTCCTGGAACTCACTCTGTAGACCAGGCTGGCCTTGAACTCACAGAGATCCACCTGCCTCTACCTCCTGAGTGCTGGGATTAAAGGCTGGGCCATCACCCCTTGGCTTATAATTGGTTTCTTTTTTTTTTTTTAACTTGAATTTTTTTCCATGTATATGTCCATGTATATGCATGTATGTATGTGTGTGTGTATGTGCATGTGGAGGCCAGCGGACAAGATCAGATGTCTTCTTCAATTGCTAGTCATTTGACATAAACTAGAGAGTCTCTCCTGAACCTGGAACTCCTGATTCAGTTAGGCTGGGCATCCAGTGAGCTCCAGGGACCTGTTGCTCCCAGTTCCCTGTGTTGAAGATGCCGACATGCCCTGCTTCCATGTGGGTGCTGGGGACCAACTCGCAAAACTGCTCCTTAGATCCTGCGCTTTCTTGACCACAAAGGCAGTAGATGATTTTTCTTTCTTTGATCAGCAGCTATGGGATTTCAATAGAGGTACACAACTCTGAGGAGTTTCTGTTTCCTAATTATATAGTGTGGGATCGTAATTGTGAAACATCTGCCAAAGGCTCACGTGTCTAAGGGGCCCTGTTCCCAGCTGCCAGCACTGTTTGGTAAGGCCAAGGATCCTCAGAGATGGAGCTTTGCCGGAGGAAGCGGGTCACTGGAAATGGGGGAGGGGCGTGAGGCTTTCTGTAATCCTCTTTGCCATTCTCCACTTTCTCTGTGTAGAAGCAATGTACCAGCCAGTCTCTGCTCCTGCCAGCGTGCTTTCCCCGCCATGTCTGTCTGTCTGTCCACCATGGACTCTATCCCTCTGAGACTGAAAGCCAAATAAACCCTTAGGTTGCTGTTGTCAGGGCTTTTTTGTTTGTTTGTTTTTATCATAGAGAGGAGAAAGTTAACAGTGATGGTAAAAGTACCTACTATCTTTTGTGTTTGGCCCTAAGGACCAAGTCCAAGCCATTGCACTTGCTAGCTAAGTGCTCTAACACTGAGCTAAGTTCCTACCCCTACCCCCTAAATACTTTTGTTTGTTTTTGTTTTTTCTGAGACAGGGTTCTCTGATTTAACTCTGGCTGTCCTGGAACTCACTCTGTAGACCAAGCTGGCTTTGAACTCACAGAGATCCGCCTGCTTCTGCCTCCTGAGTGCTGGCAGTAAAGGTGTGAACCACGACTGCCCAGCTAGCATTTCTAAATTCACTTCTTAAATAATAGATGTTAAACAGTTAGTTATACTATCTAGATCAAAGACAGAGATTTCTTTGTACCAAGTGTCCTAGCCTGAGGAAGTCACACAGCTCCGTAGGGAGAACCATTGCATGACTTGGTGAAGAGAATTGTGGGAGTTGGAAGGAGCCCTGGCCACATTGTGGATCAAGTAAAAAGGAGGAACGACTTTGACATGACAACCGGCTACCGAGACCTGCGCGGTTCCCGCCCACTCAGCCACATCTGACAATGGTAGCAGCGTCTCAAGTACCCACCTTCACAACAACCAGTTAAATCCTCTTACAATCAGAAGAAAGTCTTATTTCCAGACCTTACCGAAATGCCAAATTAATTAGTTCTAACTCACTTAACTAACTATAACTTCTGGAGCTTATTGAACTGAAAGTGTGCTGTAGAAATGAAGTTAGCTGAATTCTCATTCTGTGACACTCGAGGTAGTTTTTTATGGACTTGGCTAGTTGTGCCCAGTTTTCTAAATCCCCTTCCTCAAGTACCACCAGGAGACCACCAGTTCTGATGCAAAAACAAGGAGCCTTTATTTTGCAGAGCAAACCAGTGCACTGGGGACTGGCACCACCACAAAAGATGGCCGACCTGGAGAGAGCTTCCTACAGGGCTTTCTAAAAGGAACAGAGGATCTCTCTGATTGGTCAGAACCAAGACACTGGATTGGCTCACTAAATGTTATGCAGCAACAAGGATTCCTGGGAAAGCGAATACTGGCCATTAAACCGAGGAGAGGTCAGGGCCTTCACCATTGGGGTGCTGGGCCTTTCAGGCTCAATGTTGATGCAAATCTTAAAGAAACTCCATCGTTTGGGAGTCTAAAGTAAGTTTCACTTTCCTCCTTGCTAATATTAATAGTCTGTGTTTCCTCCACAATCATCCCCTTTTCTCTTTTCTTTCGAAATGGGATCTTACTGTGTAGCCCTAGATGGCCCGAAACTTAGAGACCTATCTGCCTCTGCCTTTCGAGTCCCACCTTAATTTCTTTAAATTTTTTGTTAATTTATTAATTGTGTATGGCTGTGCCACAGTGCACATATAGAGATCAGAGGACTGTTCGTGGGAGTCAGTTCTCTCCTTCTACCTGGTGGTCCTGGGGATTGGATTCAGGTCATTGAGCTTGTAGGTAAGAGCCTGAGTTTATTCACTGAGTCATCTTGCTGGCCTCTCACCTTAATTTCGACGTGACTTTTACCTTCGTGACACTTTTGTCAGTGTAGAGAAAGGTTCAGCCAATTTGGAGGGAGGAGGAGTCGTACATGAGGACCATTACCCGCTTCCTGTGCTGAGACAGTAGCATGTTAATATAGCTGAGTCTTTTCGCAGTCATCTGCCATCTCGTCTACTCTGAGCTATTCTGGGATCCAGCTTTCCCATGGCTGACCCGCCTGTCCTCCCTATTAGGTTAAAACCCAGATGTGAGAGCTTCCTTCCTAGTCTACTTGTCAGAAAAGTATGAGTTCAACCAGGGCCCCACCTTTCTATAACGGAGTCTAGAAAATATCTTACCATTTTTATGTAATACTGTGAGCAAGAGACTCCTCAGCCCCCAACCAGCTTTGCCTTAGCACTCCTGACACAAAGAAAGCAAACATTTTGCACACTAAGCCCAACTTCCAAGGCCTTGAGAAGGCCTGTGGAAATCATTTCCTTTCCTATTTTTAATGCACCACAAGCCTCAGTATAATAATAAATAATGCTTCCTTCATGTCTAATGGGCTAACATCATGTGTGATGGCACTTTACTCGAGGAGAGATAAAAGTAGGGAAAAAGAGCATTACTAAGAGAGCAGAGAAAATTTGAAAAATCAGCAAAGTTTAGCATGAAATGTTCCTAGTGGACTTCCAGTGCTACTCGGCTAATGATACTGTAACATACAGTTATAACTAAATCTAGCACGGCAGGAGCAGGGAGGAGGGATCCTTCTTCAGCTGTGCAGTCCTTCATGGCAGGGAGCTGTCCTCTGCAGCTAGGGACACTCACTTCCTACAATGCCCCGCCATGGGTGCCTTCTGTTTGCCAACACTCATTTCTCTCTCTTCTGGTGACAGAACTTGGAGAACTCTTTCTTCAGTAAGGCGGGGTTTTTTTTTTTTGGTTTTTTTTGTTTTGTTTTGTTTTTTTGATGAGAGGTCTCTCCTGGTTGAGGAGTGGTCACGTGACCTGGTCAGCCAATGAGATGGTCCATGGTGGCGTTTGAACTTCAAGCAGAATCTGTAACATAAAGATATCAGTTACCGATTTTTTATAAAATTTATTTATTTATTTTATGTGCATTGGTATTTTGAAGTGTATGTCTGTGTAAGGGTGTCAGATCCCCTGGAACTGGAGCTACAGACAACTGTGAGCTGCCACGTGGCTATTGGGGATCGAACCTGGTTCCTCTAGAAGGGTAGCCAGTGTTCCCATCCTCTGAGCCATCTCTCCGGTCCCTATTACTTATTTCTTTTGGCAGAGACACCCTAAAGAGTGCTGATCTGCTCCTGTCTTGGTCCTTTAGCCACTGAATAATTTTTCCTTTTTTTTTTTTGTCATTTTAAAAAACATTTATTTATGTATTTAAAGTGTGTGAGTAGGCTGCAGTGTGGATGTGGAAGTTAATGTCCACAAATCAGTTTTCTCTTTCTGCCATGTCAGGCCTGGGGATGAAACTCCATGGTCAGGCCTGATGCTGATGGCAGGTGCTCTTGTGGCCTAAGCTGGCCCCATTCCATAGGTTTTCATTAAATTTCCTTGCCCGTTAGCTGACTTTGTTGAGTTGACCCACCTTTGCTCAGATCTCTTCAGTCCTGTGCCGTGTCCCTGGCTCTCCACTTAGCAGGTGGTATTCACACCTGCCTTCTTTAGAAGCAAAGGACACTTACTTTTAGGTCAGGGGTAGAGCAGTGTCCCTTGTAGAGCATCTGTTTCAGGTTGGGATTGGGGTGGATTGTCCCCCTTACATGGCATCATGTGCTGGGAAAGATACCCTGTGCTTATGCTCAGAGCTTAGATTTCTGGCTCAACTAAACCTCAGTCTCTTTATCTACTAGAAAAGAATCGCAGTGTCTATTTTTAGGTTGAGAAAACAAAGTGAGGTGACCATATAAAAAGCATAATACAGGTAGGGTGTGGTGGCACCTGGCTTTAACCGTAACCCTCAGGAGGCAGAGGCAGGTAGATCTCTGTGAGTTTGAGTCCAACCTAGTCTACACAGTGCATTTCAGGACATCCAGGACTACAAAAAGAGAGCCTTTCTCAAGAAAAACGGGAGGAATAAAAGTGTAGCATGGAGCCTGGTACATCCTCAATAATACTGGCTTATTGTGACAATAGGCTCACAGCAAACCTCTCTGGGTTTCCTTTTATTTTGCCTGTGTGGCAAATCTCTTTAAAGTTAGAGGACCAAACAAGTGTGCTGCCTCTCAGATTTGAAGACAGAGTGACCAAGCCATCAGCTGGACACATGTCTAGAGTTCTTTGTCAAATGGTATCTATGAGAGCTTCGATGGAGCCTCTGGAGTCCTGAGATAAAGTTTTTGTATTTACTTCCTGCTGTATTCCTTTTCTCTGAACAACGTATGCATGTTGGTTCCTCTTTCTCCATGTCTGTATCTGAACTACAATAACCGGCCCCTCACCTCTCAACCTCCCCCGCAAACCACATCTCTCTCTGATAGACTCTCTGAAATCCAGCTCTGACGTTACCATTTCTACCAACTCCCTGTTGCCGTGTCTTCTGAAATGTGAAATCCTCCACAGTATGGATCATCATTTATTCTCGTCTCCGCCTGGGCTGCGTTGCCCTGACCGTCGGCTGTTCTCCGTATGGTTTTTGTGTCCCTCGTTAGTGTTTGACCCACTTAGGCTCCCTTCTTCACACCGGTGGAAATCCTGCCCACTTTGTATGGCCAGGAATAGATGCCACTTTTCTCAGAAGCTATTCATGGTTTTCACAAGACATGCAGAAGATCTCCCTGCCCTCGACCCTAAAGCTCATTAAAACATGATTCCAGCTTTGTAAGGACTCTGCCATGTTTTAGGTAAAACAGGAAGGACTCCTTGATGGTAAAAAAGAAAAGCCTGAAATGCACATATAGGAGAAGAGGATTGAGTTCTCTGTCTTCTCTGGAAATATGGAAGGGAGGTGTATATGCCCTTCGAGGGGGTTTTATATGAGATCTTATCAGGAGGCCAGTCAGTGGACTGAAAACCGCCAAGTGTCTGGAAATGAAAATTCTGATAAATCCCTTGAGACAGTTTTAATTTCTTGAGCAGAATATGTGTGCGGGTAAGAAGACAGAACACTAACTAGTTCAGACTGGAAGACTGGAATGAAGGGATTTGGGGCTGGCATGGAGCCATGCTCACTTTGCCAAAAGAGTGACCAGGAGGAATGCTTCAAGTGCAGTTCTTGGGGCATATGTTCTCAGGGTTAGTTCTCTGTCTTTTTCCTCAGAGATTTGTCTACTTCATTCCCTGGTCCCTTAGAAACTGGAGTACACGGGTCACTTCAGGAAACTGTGACAATGTGAGATCTCGTGTTGCCAGCACTTCCCATACATAGTCTGGGTTTAGCTTCCATATCAATGGGTAAAGCAGATGTTCTTTTCTTCATTTTCTTCGTTCAGAATTTTGGATTAGAGATGTTGAGAGACTTCCTCCCAGCTGACCATACCACTTCCTGTTTTCTCTTTGACCTTCTCCTTACAGATCCTGAGAGCTGTTCTCTTGTCCCAACCCCACCAACTTTCCTTATCAACCTGAGGCTCTTCCTTCACTTTTGCCCAGGGTCAAGAGGACGTGGCCTCACCTTTCCTTCTGGGCTCAATTACAAGCCACCTCAGAGACTGTGAGCTAAGCTATATCACTGATAGGTCATGATGCAAATATTATTATCCAGCCGGGATTGTGGGTTTATATATTCCTTCTTCAGTTTCATCAAAAATTTTTATATACTTCTAAATTTATGCTAATAGGCACATCTTCTAAATTTATGCTAATTAAGGCTTGGTTTGTCTTTCTGATGAATTGATTCCTAAGTCATTATGAAATGTTTCTCTTGGTCTGTGAAAAAATATGTAAAGTGCAGGCAGAACACTCATACACAAAACATAAGAGTAAATAAACAGGGGGCTGGGGAAGAAGTCAAGTCTGGGCTGGGGATGTAGTTTAGTGGTAAAGCATGTGTGCTTCGTGTGTGCAAAGCCCCGACTCCACCCCCACGTTCCATTGTTTATGTTTGAGGTATGTAACCTGCTGGTTCTTATGTACAGCTGATTCATTAGCGTCGATGTAATTATTGTTATAGCAAGACATCTCTCCCAACATTTAGTCTCTTTCACGCTTCCTCCTTCCCTGCTTCCTTCCTGAAATCACATTTGTTTTGTTTTGTTTTGTTTTCTGAGACCATCTCATGGAGCTGAGGCTGGCCTCGAAATCCAGGTCCTCTTGCTTCCACCCCAAGTGCTGGGATTCCAGGTGTGTGCCACCATGCTGAGCTCCCTGTCTTGCATTTAGGTAGGAAGCTTCTGGATACAGCTCTTTAAAGCCTAGTCGGTGCTTTTTTTTTTTTTTTAATATATATCAGGTCCATTGGGTTCTTCCTGGCATCTATCAAATGTTGCCTGGTAAACATCCAGGGCTTTTTTTTTTTTTTTTTTTTTTTTTTTTTTTACCTGTAGTTTTTACTTCCACAAGCAGTACCTCAAACAGCACCTTCCACTCAGGCCGTCCCCTTCTGGGCTGAGAAACAGGATGGCATGATCCTGCAGAAAAGTACCAAACATTCGGGAAGTTGGTACACATTCTTGTGTTTAGCATCCACCAAGCCCAAACGGCCTAACCTGCTATTGACACTATGTTAAAATTTCACTCAGGAATTTACCGTATAACCAGCAATACCAAAAAAAACCCCAAAAAACAAAAAAAAAAAAACCACAACTTTATCAGCATGAGGTGGTGTCATTTAATTAAAATTTTTATCTATAAATTTATCTGTGTCATAACTTTTGGCGTCATATTTAGTACATCTTAAAGTTTTAACGAACCCCTCCAGAGTGGTGGTGGGGAAGAGGAGATGCCTTATTTATTATGCAGAGTATGCAAAAGAGTGATTTTGTATAGTAGTGTGAAGAATTGTTGAGGAGACCCAGGGAGGCTGAAGACCCCCTGTGTTGCCTCCTGAAGACCACAGCGGCTACCGAGTAGCTTGTTCTGCGTTCACCCTTCGAAACCTCACGTCAAATCTATATTCCGTTTCATTCTAAGGCTTTGCCTCAAAAGGAATTGCACAATGCAAATTTTGATGCGCCTAAGGGACCGCTATGTGCTTAGAATAGTGATCTCCCACCTCCCCACCCATGACATCAGGGGAAATGAAAATCTTTGCTAATTAGGCACCTTTGTAATAAGGAAGCATAATGATTTCTATTATGCAATCGAGTACAAGCGTTTACTTCATTATAAACTGTGATTCTTCTTTGTTATGGGAAAGCAAGAATTAATTTTATTTTCAGATCAATAGTTGGTGTGCTGAGTTAATAGAAGTGAAATTTTAATACAGTATAACACGGCAAATTAGGCCGCTGGGGCTTGGGAACATCTTTCTAATCAGGCCGAATGGCCACTGCCAGGATGCATGAATCAGAGCAGGCTGCACTCTGGAGTTTTCTAGATGGTGGGGATGCTCCTGGTTAAAGCAGCCTCCTGAAATCACAAAGGGATTGAATGGACCGCTTTCATCTCTTAGACCTGTCCCATAAAATTGGTGAGGTTCTGAAATGTGTTTTCTCAAGGAGACATAATGCATATTTGCTTTCTGCTGGGCGGGCTGAGCCAATAATGATTGCAATCAATAGGAAAGTCTTTCATCAGTAGAGTTTTATGATAGCAGCTTTAAGGGTCCCCAGACGTGAGATGAACTCAGTTAAGTTTTATTGGTAATTTACCAGATATACTTCATGAAATCTACTCAGAGAACCTCAGGATTCATTTTCATCTCCAATCACCCAAAGCCTCCAAAGTCTACAGGAGACCCAACCTATTTCTACTCTGCCCAGCACTTGAGAATGCCAATCCACAGAAAATAGCTTCCAACCACCCGGACTTCATCTGTCACAAGGACACTGGCTAACAGAGAGGCTTAACCCAGCCCCAGCCTCTTCTTTACCTGTCTTTCTTCTACACTCTACACATAAAGGCCCATCTGGGTCCTGCCCTGCTCCTGCTCCATGGTACTATGGATTGCACGTAGGATTTCTTACACGCCAAGCAAGCATATTCTACCTTTGAGCTACATCCCTAGGTCCATCTTTTAAATACCTATTCTCAGTGAGGTGCTGTTGATGGCTAGGGAAACTTTAAGAGTTTGAGCCACCCTAAATTGCTTTTAGTACCCACCAGAACTTGAGGGTAAGACACTATTGTGGAAGATATCAAATACTTTGGCTACAGGACAATGGAGAAATCAAGTTGGTTCTGATCACAAAGCTTCCTCCCTGAAGCTAGCTTTCATAGTACTAGAAAGGTGTTATACTAGCTCTTGGTAGAAAAAGTTATCAATAGTCTTGCCTAGCTGTGAACTCTGTGACCTTCAATAGTAGCTAGCACGGTGAGACTTGCCCGTGGTACAATAGTGCACAACTGTTCTGGGAGTAATCAATAACTTTCTGAGTGGAATTTTTAAATGACTTATTTACATGTATTAATGTTTTATCTACATGTATGTATGTATACCACATATGTGCCTGTTGCCTGAGAAGGTTAAAGAGGGGTGGTGTAAGATTCCCTAGAACTGGAGTTATGAATGGTTAGAGGCCACTATGTCAGTTCTGAGAACAGAACCCAGGATTACTGCAAGAGAAAAAAGTGCTCTTAGTCATTGAGCCAACTCTCCAGCTCTTCTATTTGGGTTGAAGGCTCACTCCATAGAAGGAAACACATTCCTGTTACTGTAAACCCGGCCCAAACCCCACGGTTGGGGAGATCTTACGCCCAGGAGTAAACCTACTACTATTAATTTGCTAAATAGACACAGTACCAAATTGACCTCTAAATTGGCATCTCTATATCTATAGATCAGTGTAGTTCTCAAGCCTCATCAGAGAGGTTACTTTGTACCTCGGACCATGGTAAACACAGTTGCATCTCTCCTTCCACTTCAAGTTTCCAAGGATTGAACTCAGGACGTCGGGCTTGGTAACAAGTGACTTCACCCACTGAGCCATCATTCCAACCCTTTCTATTTTTTTAAAACAGCTTACCGAGTTCAATTAGGGTGTTCCCATGCACATGGGTGTGGAACATTCACAGGAGCATGGCCAGCCTACCAGCAGCCACGTGCTCAAAGTTATGGACAGCCTCAGTAGCTGCCAGTAGCCAGTGGTTCCTGCAACCGAAGTTGCTGTGAGTTCCTGAATATAGAGGTCATGTCATGTCCAGAAGACAGTAGTTCACAGCGCTTTCCCCCATCCTCCAGCTCTTACACTCTTTCTACCTCCTTCTGAAATATTCCCGAGCCTTCTCTGTGTGTGTTGCTATAGATGCCTCCTTTAAGGCTGGACATTGAGCAGCCAATTATTCTCAGCAATTTGGACAGTTATTTCACCTTTTCATTAACAGCTCCCCATTGCAAAAAGAAGCTTTTCTGATCAAGGTTGAAAACAGTACTAATCTATGGGTATAAACATAAATATCTAAGAGGTAGTTTGATAGTATTATTACTGGTAGGCTCAAAGCCCTCCCTCCCTCCAGCTACTCCTTATAACCTGATTGACTTATCCACCCCTTGTTCTCTGGAGCTATCTGGCTACCCAGCTATGTTCTATCTCTTGCTGTCTCCACTACACCCCAGAACTCTCCTTTCCTTAGCCCTGGCCATGCCCGCCCAGTCTGCTTTCTTTTCTCTCTGCTCTGGAATCTTGCAGATGCCTCTGGATCTTTTCTTCTCTTGCACACAATAAAAACCTTCCACCTAATGGAACAGTTGTATCAGCAGTTTCTTTACTGAGTCCCTTGAATACCATCACTTAGGAAAAAAAAAAAGTAGTATGTTCCCCACTCGGAATGTGTGACCCCTCAGCCATGGGGTTTTGACTGGGCTTCAAGTAGCAGGCATAATTTTCTTCTTTGGAACTGGTCTCAATCTAACCAGAAAGTGTTTGTTTACCCCCATAACAGTCACACCACCGTGATATTGAGCTCCCCAGCCTACAGACATGTGAGACACGATTTCCTATTCTTTGTGAATTTCCCAGTCTGCTGCATTTTGTCATAGCAAGATCAATAAGATAAGTAAGGTCTTGTATCAGAAGACCAAAGTATGAGATGCTTTTTTGCAGAGGCTCCACAGAGGGCACTGAGAGGGAACAGGAGGAAATAGTATTGGCACAAAGGACCACAGGGTTGGGAATAGGGATCATAAAAGTTATACTAAGCAAACACAGGAAAAACATGACTGATTAGCGTGAAGGAAAGTTGCTTCTCAATGTGATTGCCAGTGTTTACCATCCAAATTGCAGAATTTATTCTTGACTCTGGCTTAGTTTGGCTATTCGTTAGGTTTCTGGTCCCATGCTCTGCCTTCTTGCTGCGGGTCTAGCTTTTTGTTTTACTTTTGCTTCAGGTTACCACGGGGAACTCTGCAGAATACATCCCCATGGTTTGTGAGCTAGCAGGATGTTGTTGCAAGGGTCCTGCTCCTGCCAGTGTCTTAGGTGTCTTCCTCCTCCATCACTACAGAGCACAGTTAGGGGTCTGGACGGATGGCTCAGTGGCTAAGACCACTTACTGTTCTTGCAGAGGACCCAATTTCAGTGACCAGCACACACGCCAAGTGGCTCCAGCTGCCTGCAACTCCAGCTCCTGGGGAACCAAACATCTCCAGTATCTGCAGGTGCCTGCACCCACATGCACATACTTGCACACAGATATGCACGTACACATAATTCAAAATACAGTTTGGGGCCAGTGAGATGACTTAGCAGGTAAAGACACCTGCCACGAAAGCCGGAGGATCTGAGTCCAATTCTGGAGACCCACATGGGAAAAGAAGAGAACCAGCTTCAGAGAGTTGTCCTTTGACATACACATGTACATTGCGGTTGCACAATGTACATATGCGCTTGCACACACCACACACACGCGCGCGCACACACACACACCGAATGAATAAATAAAATCTTTAACCAAGAGTGCCGTAAAAAGGATTTATGTTCGGAGTGGAAGTTTGGACAAAACAGTTTCTTTACATTCAAGCCGACTAGATTTTCTACAAGTCTTTTTAAATTCTGTCATTCAGCTCGGGGACTAGCTGGAATCAGAAGCACTAAATATAACTGATCTTGGAATATATTAAGGATAGACGAGAGAGATGCCACCACCTGATGTGCAATCTAACCATCCCCAATACTGAAACTTTATGTTCACCCATCATACTTCTCTCTTAGAATAAAAACATCTGAGCATAATATCAAGGCTGGAGGGACTCACTAAAGAGTAAAATTACCCCTTGCCTGCAGAAGAGGAGACATTGTAAAGCCCTCTATTCCTCATGGAGGCTTCTATGATAAAAGTTTCATGGTGCATCCATCCCCAAGCTAAATCCTCTGGCGATTGAAATACACGCAGCAGAGTCACTAACAGACAGTGAGGCCCAATGGGCAGCAGGGTACCGAGGTGAACCTCTTGATTCACGCTGTTTGCTTTTGTTGTTTCTGCTTCTGTTTTCTTTTTGAAATGCTAGACAGTGAGACAGAAATGGAGAGGAATACACAAAGAAGAAAGGAGTAGCGGGAGGCTAAGAAGCCTGGGTCCCGGACGTTTGCACATATAACCCAAATAGACAGTGCTGGCACATCCAAACCCCTGTCAGTGGGCAGCGCACTCTGCATGGATCACCCAGATGTGCTAGCATCAAAACGCTGTTCACGCTTGAAATGCGTTTGGTAGAAGCGTATCGCTGGACGGCTTTTTTTTTTTTTTTAAATATTTTATTAATCTTTGAGAATTTTGAGAATACATATGGCATATTTCAATCATACCCGTTTCTCCACTCCTTCTTCAGCTTCTCCCCGATCCGCCCCCTCCCTCCTCCCTCCTCCCTCTCTCCCAATTCTAGGTCCTTCTTCTTTTTTTTTTTTTTTAAATAACCTGCCAAATCCAGTCTGTGCTGCTTATAAACTCATGGATGTGGGTCCATCCTCTGGAGCATGGTTCCCTCAGGAGCCATGTCCTTAAAGGAAAGGGACTCTCCCTCCCTCAGAAACCATGGGCTGTCAGTGTCATGTCCAGAAGACACTGTGTTGTGTCAGCCTTCCTTGGTGTCTGGATCTTACCAGTTCTGCTCCCTCTCCCTGTGTTTCCCGGGCCTTGAGTGAGGGGTACGATGCAGACGCCCCATTCATGGCTGAACTCCACAGACCCTTCTCTGCACTTTGGCCAGTTCTGAGTTTCTATAATAACCCCCCTCCAGCCTCCCCCGCCCCCCACCACACTTTTTTACAAGAAAGACTTCTTTAGTGAGGTCTGAGAGCTCCAGACCCCAGATATCCAAATGCAGAGGGACGTTTACTACTACAATAGTGACAGACTCGTGTATTTTGTGGTGTGGATGATGGCAAATGATTCACCCCCACCCCACTACACACACGCATGTGCTCTCACACACAAGCATGTGCGCACACTCACACGCATGCATCCTCCCTCATGCACACGTGTGTACATGCACACACACGTTGTCATGACTTTTCACTTCCTTATACCAACAAGTCAGTTCAAATTGGCTGACTTTCTCTTTGTTGTCAGTCTTATGTTCCTGTTTATTTGTGGGTCTGGCTTTTCTTCTGGAATTCAGAGGTTATGAGTTTTACCTTTTCGGATGCTAGATATTTTTGTATTCCTACATACAATTTCTCCCTTTCTTACGGGAGTGCTGGGATGGAGCATAGGATCCATACATGCTAAGCATGTGCTCTAGCCCAGATATTATTTATAATATATAATATATATCATAATATACATATTAAAACAAGATGCAGCTAACTCACTTGAAAAATATCTGAGCCTTCAGATTTTGTATTTATTCCTTTCTTAGGCAAAGCCTAGAATTTTAACCAGGTGAGGGCTTTTGCCCCACTGTGAAGAAAACTGTCTCTGGGCAATCTACAAAGTGCCCTGTGACTTATGAGGGCCCCACTGGCCGGTGGGAATGGAACACCCTGGTCCCTGGAGCTCTCTGAAGAGCTCTCTGGAGAATCTCTCCTCTGATCCTTCCAGGTGCTTCTGAGCTGAGGATGGCTCAGCTGAGTCGCTCCAGCCAGTGACTGAGCAGGACTGATAAGAGGGCCTGGTCGTCTCTGCCTACCTTGGAACTGTTTCAGTGAATCATCTTAGCCGTGAACTCCCACTGAGCAGGCAGAAGCTTTACCAACTCCACACAGTGGCCTGACAGCTCTTCTCGAACAGGCCTGTTCCCTCTTCTTCTCCTAGATGTTTCTCCCCAGAGAGCCTTTGTTCTCCTAACTTCATCACATACCTGCTTCTGACCCAACCAACCAGAGGGGATGAAGAAGACAGGGGTGTGGCTTACTGACCCTTGATAATCTGAACACATGCATGAGGCGGCAGATGAAGAAAATGACACACAGGCTCCTGACCATCTCTGTGCTGCCTGCCTTCCAGGGCCGGTGTTCTGATTCGGTATCAGGAGCCGGTGTGTGCTGTTGCAATACTTTGGATAATTAACACTTTAGGATTGTCTTTGCATCTGGCTTTCTGTTCAAGGATGCACATTACTTGAAGGTTGTGGTGTGAATTTTCAAGTAAGTGGTTACAATTTTAAAAATTATTATTTTTCATTATATGCATGCATGTGTTTGTCTATGCGAGTGTCAGCTCCCGAGGTGGTCAGAGGCTCTGGTGTCCCTTGGAGCTGGACTTACAGGTAGCTGCAAACCATCTGGGTGCTGCACGAAAATCGAACTCTGGTCCTCTGCAACCATTAAAGTACCTCTTAACTACGAAGCCATTTCCCCAGCTCTGCTTATAATTTTTTCCATCTTTCTACCCTGAGATTCTGTCATGGACCATCCTTTTTCTCACACATATGTGCACGCAGTGCACACCCAGAACAACAGAACGAATCTTCTTCAGCTTAATTTTCAATACAACGAGGACAAAGATAAAGTCATAAAATTCCACAGCACAGTCAATACGTTAACAGCCAAGGCTAAGACAGACTGCAATCATTGCTGTTTCCCTGTGTCAGGCTCACCACTGCTTTCTACTTTAACTTCCACTAGATCTGAGTCTCTAGGGATAGATCAACCTTTAAGGTTATTGCAGAGGACAGGGGCTGGTTTCAGACAACCACCGATGGATCATCGATAGCGCCACCTGTGTTAAGTGGATCTTTCCAGTTGCAGTTTAATCAATTCCCCAGCTCTGCCCTAGAGAAACAGACATCTTATTACACTTTCCTCCTCCACTCAAAAGTTTTTCTTCACTCGTTAATGGCTTTATAGTTCACTAGTACATAGAAAAACTCCCATTTCTTAAGCTCCCCGTAGCCTATGACCTCACTCATTAATTATATTGTTTAAAGAATCTCTGTTTTGATTTTTGCTCTCCTACTCAACTGAAGAGTACACTTCAAAATAATAAAGGGAAATTGAAGGCACTTCTATTCCTTACAGATACTAGTAGTCTTGTGAACAGCCCTGGTGGGAGGTCTCTCTATTGGTAGTCCTGTTGTTGCTCTCTGTCTTTGTGAATAATTTTGAAAAGACAACTCTCCATTCCTCCTAGGAAGGCATATAGACTTGCTGGAGATTGCCGTGCTGTCTGCCATATATCCTTCTCTTTCAAACGCTCGAAGGCAAAGCACTGGTTCAGGAGAGTTAGCTCTTTCTTCCTACGCACGAAAGCACTTTCAGTCATGGAAGGAAGATCAGCAATCAGGGTTCTTGCACTCATGAATGTCACCTTTTTTCCTTTAATGCAAAAGTGTGTCCATTTCATTGACCAGTGTATGGGTTGTCTTTGTCTGGGATGTGGGGAGGAGATCAAATGCTGTCCTGTTCTCTGTTAAGAAACATGAATGGGATGTGCAAATTAACTTATATCAAAGACTTTTAATATTTATACATTTAAAAAAATCTAAATGATGTTCATTTCCCCCCCTCAAATATCTTAAAATTGTTCGTTTTTGTGACTGGTATTTTATAGTGGAGTCTGTGAGAACACGTATTATTTGTTTTTCTGGGCAAAATGTTTTGAGGCCTGATCTGAAAGCCAAAGTTTTGCAGTCTATACAGTGGAGTTGTGTGTAATTAAATGTGCTTAGAATGTGGACTGACTATTCAAGAACATTAAAACATAAAACACCTTCATGGGTGGAAAAGCCAAGGTGATGATCCAGGAGTAGACTTTCTAGTCCCCAAACCTGGCTTTTTACTCTGCCCTAATTTTCTGTACTCTGGGTAGCCTGGACTATTGATTTTCACAGCCCATCAACGTACTGACCTGTAGTTTACCCGTCATCAGTAAAGAAGCCATCGCCCACAAAGTGACACTCCATTTCCCTCAACACCCCATCTATCTCAGTGAGTTTCTGTCTTAGCATCCACGCCTTTAAAAATCCACCCAGCCAACATCTGCAGGAGAAGCGGGGTTCTCAGAAGCCTTTCAGGGAGTGCAGTTAAGAGGCAGAGACCCATGCAGCACCACAGGGAGCGTGCACAGCACCAAGGAGGGACCTTTAACCTACAGCTAGCTGATGGAGACTGGCCTGGTGAAGTGAGCTCGCTCTGCCAGGAGAGAGCTGGAAGCCCAACAGCCACACACCTGAGTCCGTAAGTCAAAGTATTGTTAGATTTATCATGGGAGGAAAAGGAGAAACTGAGACGTTCTGGGGAAACTGATTTTATTGTGAACAGAGAACTTGATCTACGGTTTAAAACCCTCCAGAAGGTTCTAATAAGACAAATACCTCATGGAAAGTCCTAGAACACAGGTTCTCTTTCTGCCTCTGCCATGACCTATGTGGAGAACCCCTGTAAGTCACAGAAGCTCTCTCATTCCCAGATTCTTCACTTGTAAGGGGTAGCACCTGATACTGTTTCAGAGGAGTCTGTGGGTCTAGAAAGCTTTGTATGCAGTCTGCTGTCCAAGGAAATCTACTGCATAAACGTTCTAAATTCTAGTCCACCTCGATCAGAGCCGGGTTGAGAGTTAGTAGACCTAAGTTAGGGGACACACTGGCAGCTCAGACTTCTCCAGGAGTCCCTTCCTTTTTCTAAGGAGAATAAATATTTGTAATTTCTTGTGTTTCAAGCATTGCGTTTAATCAATCTAATAATGCCCTAGACTACATGTTATTCATTTCATTTCAAAGATGAGGAAACTGGGGACCCGCAGAATTTGAGGTATTTGCCCTTCCTGTCATACATAGAAAGCAGTAGTGCTGGAGTGGGACTTGAATGTATATGGAGCCCAAGCCTAACTTCAAAGCACATTTCTATTAGAAAATTCCTTACTGCTGGGTGGTGGTGCACTCCTTTAATCCCAGCACTCGGGAGGCAGAGGCAGGTGGATCTCTGTGAGTTCGAGGCCAGCCTGGTCTACAGAGTGAGTTCCAGGACAGCTAGAGTTACAACAGAGAAACCCTGTCTCGAAACACTGCCCCCAACCTCTGCAAAAAGATGTCCTTACCATAGAGGGAAATACATAGTCAAGATGACTGTGCACATGGCGAAAAGCCCTCACGGTCTTCTCCTCTTGCCACCAAGCCCCTGGCACATTTATTTGCTGTCTCGTTCTCCATCTCATTCTGGTTTTTGAAACCAGAGTATTTTGTGCTTGGGAGTTGAAGCTCTGACTGGTGGGTGGAAAGGGAACTAGGGAAGAGTTGAGTAATTTCTTAGAGTGCCTTTTCTTTTATCCAGAAACAAGGTAGAAATTACCTCGCAGAAGTCTTACCATTCCATATATACTCACCGGGAGAGACACGTGGCATGCCTTGCAAGTCACAGCAATATTCTCAAAAAAGTTCAAGACAGAACTATCTTATGGAAGGATTGATATCAAGCTTCATGGAATTTCAAGACTAAATTTCAAGACGTCACAGGTCCAAGAGCCGAAAGGTATTTCTGGATTCAACGTGGCTTGGCTTTTACACACACACACATACACACACAGATCCTCTGGAAGTGCTAGGACTACAGATGAATGCCTCTTGATTTCTCTGTATACACAATTAAATCTCCATTTCTTACATTAACTACCTGTATAAAGTCAACTTTCCCAAACAAAATTCCCAAGGAACTGTGCCAGATCTTGTTTCCTGTGACAACATGAATCTTCCTAGTCTTCAAGTCCTCCCTACCAGATCAAGATGAATACACAATTCAGTGCAGACATGATTTATGATATGGGCTGCAATGAAAATATGGATTGGACGATCACCGGGGGAGCCATTGGTTCCATTTAGAAAGGTATGGGAATCATAATCGACCTAGATTTTATGACTAATATTGATCTATCTGGAACAGCTTTTCCCTACATGAAACCTGCTAGTCAATAGCTCTCCTGGATGCAAATTTGAGGTGCTAGTTCAGGCTAGTGCAATCTCTGTAAGTTTTGGAAAGGAGTCTTGTTGGAGCTTTTGATATGATAAAATGCATCTTGAATGACCGAGAGTTGTGCTTTCCACAGCGTGGTACAGGCTGCCTTTCCCCTAACCATAGCCCCAGCCCACTCTGTAGCTTGGAGGTTGCTTTCTCTGAACACCTGTATTTCTTTGTTCAAAGGCTTCCTGTGCAGGGTGATGGTGGCCGTGTTGGGCTGGGTCTGATAACAGGCAAACTATAAAAGTGGAGTTGCTGGGTCGTGGTGGCACACGCCTTTAATCCCAGCACACGGGAGGCAGAGGCAGGTGGATCTCTGTGAGTTCGAGGTCAGTCTGGTCTACAGAGGGAATTCCAGGATAGCCAGGACTACACAGAGAAACTCTATCTCAAAGAGGGGGAGGGGTGGATTAATGCCTCTTAAAGCAGTACTCAAACCAAAGTAGAGGAGATGGCAGACACATTCCTGTGACCTCTTTGGGAGGAACTAAGGCACATTTCCTGGCACTTCCCTGGTTGTCCTCTTCCTCCATGATAACTGACTTGGGCACTTGCACTGGGCCCCTAGCCTTCTCTGCCTCTCTTTGTTACTCTGCTGGTGCTGTTTCCTGGGTCCCCTCCCTAAGTAAACCATCTATTCTTTAACCCTTGATTCAAGGCCTGCTTTAGGAGAACCCAAACCAAAACTTTCCTTTTTGTTTCTTACAGGACAGCGTATCTATTAACATCTAATAAGTCCCTAGAAATATTTTTCTAAGGTCCACAGAAGCCAGGGAAAATGACCTTTGCTTCAGAGTAATTGAATCTCCCAAGATTTGTTAATGGTACAATGTACAGTATGAGCATTCCTGATTTCTCCATGGGTAATATATGAAGATATTTAGATCTCAAACGTGTAACTATTCCATCTTTATTTTTAATCATTGTTAATCTCTCCTGAAATATGGTTTATATTGTACTCTTTTATATTGCTACATTTCACAAGAAAGACCCTGTTGAGCATTTTTCTCAGTGTGAGTTAAGTCTTGGTTGTTTTGAGCCTTAGGTGTGGCCTTGGGGAATATATGAGTTACTGCTTACATGTTTGTGATGCTAACAGACAGCACAGTTTGTTCAATTAGAATAAGATTTTTTTCCTACCATGTGACTTAGAATTATAATGGTTTTCCAAGACAATGTGTAGTTTCTAAAATTTTCAAGAAATAGGTTCGCTGACTACAATTGCTAATCACATGCTGGTTTTCAAATACTGAGGTGTTTGTTTATTTGTTTGTTCGTTTTCCGAGAGGGAATCTCACTATGTAGCTCTCCGCCTCTACCTCCCACCTGAGTACTGGAATTAAAAGTGTGTGCACTATGCCTGGCTCTGAGGTGATTTTACCTTGGGTTCTTAAGATATTTACAGAACTAGACAGAAGGGAAAATAAAGTATATTTAGATAAATATACTTTAGATAAAAAATAAATAATTCTGGAATGCCTCGCAAATATAATCCTATCAGTATTAGGCAAATTAAGATATATTCAATGAGCTGTAGCCTGATTTTAAATGATCTTCCATTGATATACTTACCCAGAAAACCCCAACCCAGCTGTCTTGAATACGAAGGAAGCTTTATTCTCATATACATCAGAGCAAGGAGCTGTGAGGCTTAGGGACTGTAGGATTGCCTAACCCATATACTCACAGTAGGGCCCTGAATTCCTGCTTTCTCTTTGTCATCTTCACTGTGTTCATTTCTTCCCATGGCCAGCTCACCCTGAGAAGATGGAAGAAGGGGAAATGGGTTTTTTCCTGTGCATCTTTAAAACTAAGCCATCCTGAGAAGGTCTCTGTAGACTTTCCTTTGAGTTCATTGGGCAGAATGGAGTCACATGCTTCCTCCTAAGCCCACCGTGGCCCAGAGACCTCATTGCCTCCACTGGCTTGATCTAATCCAGCCTTACTAATGAATTGCATAGAGAAAGGAGTTCAGAGACAAGCTCAAGAATTCTCAGGGCTGTTAACCCTCAGATCTGCTACCACCTCCCATCCTGCTTATTTAGGGACAGCCATGCTCTCAGAGAGCTTCCTTCTGTAATATCCATCCAGATAAAGAAACACAGCCATTAAAGGTCCAACAACACTGATCTATCATGCTACGACGTAAAGATGGCTACTGAGCATTATATTGTAGTCTTCCAAACTCCAACCGTAGAGTTTGTTGTAGAGAGAGAGAGGTTTGGTGGTTCTCTCTGACTTAGACAATGTGTGGGTTGACCTTATCTAATAAATTCATTCTCTGAGGCTTAGGTTGAAATCAACTGTAAAATAGAGCTTTCTCTAAGGTATAAATCAAAGTGTGCTATGAGGGTTCAGTTGCGTGCGTGTGAGTGTACGCGTGTGAGTTTAAATGTATACAGGTACACACTGGCCTTGAGCTTGTAGAGTAGGCTAAGCTGATTGACCAGCGAACCCCAGTGTTTGCCTGTCTCCATGTCCCCACCGTTGGGATTATATGTACACTCTACCAAACACAGTAGGCTCTGAGGAATAGAGTTCAGGTTCTTATGCTTGCAAAGCGAGGACTTTCCCAATTGAGCCATCTCCCTAGCCTGGATTAGATTAAATCCATGTAAGATCTGTATTTGGGGTGTATTCACAACATTCTGAAGTCTGAAACAAGAGGACCTAGAGTTTGAGTCTGCATAAAAAGAGACAATAAGACCCTGTCTCAAAGGGCTGGGTATGTTAATACATGCCTTTAATCCCAGCACCCTGGGGGGTAGAAGGTAGGCAGATCCTTGTGGGTTAGAGACCAGCCTAGTCTACATAATGAGACTGAGACTGTATCTTGGAAAAAAAAAAAAAACCAGGCTTAAACAAGATAAGTCAAACTGCTGTAATGGGCAATAAAGAAGCATTCAACTAAATTGATCCAAAGGATTGTGAACTATTAAGTGGTCCATGCACGAGAAATTTCAATTAACAAGTTGTATTTATGATGTACAATAGTTGTTTAGATAACACATACATATCCATTTTGTGTATTTGTGTGAAGAACACTTAAAACCTATCCTGCTAATAAAATTTAAGTTTGCAGTACTTACTATTAATTGTACTTACCATATTACAAGAAAACATTTTTTAAAATTATTTTATGGCTATGGGTGTTTTGCCTGCACATGTCTGTGCACCATGTATATGCAGTGCCTATGGAGGCCAGAAGAGGGCATCAGATCCTCTGGAACTGAAGTTAGTTGCCATGTAGGTGCTGGGAACTATACCCAGGTCTCTTGGAAGAGCAGCCAGTGTTCTTAACCACTGAGCCATCCCTCCAGCTCAAGAAGACATTTCTAAAAAGGACAACGATGTGCCATTTATAGAAGGGAGATCTTCACACTAGTCTTGGCCATGGACTGGCAGAGGAACTACAGGAAAACAGCCGGGAAGAATATTGCTAATGATTGTGTTTTCAAAGAAATAACGCTGGTTTATTAACAACTCTAGAAGTTTAGTCTCTCCAAATGATACATTAGCATGCTCAGGAGAGGATTTAGACATACAAATGTATTATTGACTTTTCTCCCAACTTCCAGGCATAAAGGTGATGGGGTGGGTAGGGTCTATGTTGGTGTGAGACTGACAAAGGAGTGTGTTGACATGTATGTTGCTGTTGTCGTTATTATTGTCATTTGGATTTATTTTTGAAATAGTCTTACAACATACCCTGGTATGGTCCAGAATTCGCTACAGGTTCAGGCTGGCCTTGAACTTGCAACCCTTCCACTTCCACCCAACTGCTAGGATGACAGGCATGCACCACTGTGCCCAGCTGACTTGTGGACTTGTATCTTAACACAGCTGGAAATCGAAGCTCTCCATCTCTCTGTAGGTCAGCTTCCTGTGTTGTGACAAGGTTTTCACTAGGTCTGATTGCGTTTGAAGTCTCCATCACCTACATGAGTTCTATTTTGCTCAAACATGCACGTGTCTGAGACCTCCACATGGCCTACCGGAAAACCATTTTCTCCTAATTAGTAAGTTGCTGTGACCTACTCTCTCATCTCTTCAGAGCCTGAATTATTCATCTCTGGTTTCAGCGCAGGACTCCAGATGCCCATACTGAAAAGAGTTCTGTTGACCTTGAGAATTTGTGTGTGTTATAATACGGATGTCATTAAAATATCACATTTACCTGCTGAGAACAACATTATACTATTTATGAAACCATATAATTTCAATGACTAAACTCAGCAAGATTTTATTGCTCTCTCCACCTGTAATCACAGAAGTGCTGACTCATCAGTGGGGGCTGCGACTCACCCGTGTGGCACTCCACTGCAGTCGAGTTTTGGTTTCCATCATTTCTGTGTAACCTTTTTTTTTTTTTTCCCTAAAGCAGTTCAATAGCCTCTTTCTAAAAGGTTATAATTAATTAAAGGTCCAAATTAACACCAGGAAATTTTCATGTTACAAAACTCTCAGTGCCTCCATGGTTAGACAGGACTATATTTTTAATATCACCATGATAAATTAAAATTCATGAATGCCTTTAAAATTTTTATGGGTATTTTAACAGTCAATTTCACTTTCTCTGAAGATATTCTAAAAGAAGACTTCTTTGATGTACTGAAGTGATTTCTTCCCTATTTCCTGACCCATGGCTCTTGCTGCATTTATTTTCCATCACACACACACACACACACACACCTACCTCCCAGTTGTCTTTTTTAAAAAAAATCAGAATTTTGTAATTCCCCTAAAAGCCTTTAGGAAGCTTTTTCAGCTTGCATTGCATTACATCTTGTCTTAGTCCCTTTCTTTCTTGATACAAAGTCTCCCATATAACTCAGGCTAGCATCCAATTTGAGATCCCTCTCCTGCCTCAGCCTCCTGAGTGCTGGAATTACCGGGACTTGTCACTGCAGCTTCCTCTACCTTTTGACTGCTCCTCCGCAAAGGAGGGGAGAATAAAGACATGGAAATGAACAAGGTCATCAGTCCCGTTTTCACGCTCACCACAGCTGAGCCCGCAGTGTTCAGATCAGGTAAAGGTCCGAAAGCTGTGGAAATAGATCCTCTCTCTCTCTCTCTCTCCGAATCTAAGAATAAACAGGGAGAGGGAGCATGGGAGGTGGTTGCATAGTCCGTAGGCACACAGCTGTGACAGTTGACGGAGGAAATGTCACTCTTCTCGTGGAGCATTACATCATTTGTGCCCCTCTGTTCGCCTCCACTGTGCCCCGAAGCAGTTATTTCCACAGGTTAATGACATATTATATGAAGAATCATTTCCTTTTTATTCTTGGGAATCTGCCTTTTAGTTTCACTTAAATACCATTTTGTCTTACATAACGAAATGGTGTAGGCTCGAATTAACTGTCCAGAGATTGATGAAAACCGATGTGTTAGCTGTGCTTTGAACTATGCTTCAACCTTATAAATGGAATTTGCTGTTTTCTTTTTTTAAAAGGGTGGTCATAAAGAATATTTGATTATTTTGGTGAAGGCAGGCTTCCCTTAGTAAGAGACGGTATGTTACAGAATGACATTTATGACCCTAATGCTATTTAGATAGAATGGAGTGAAAAAGCAAACCAGCAGGACCTCAACAAAGGAAGAAAATTTGGAAAAGAAGGAATTCTGACAAAACATAGGTGCCCATCTCACCTAGCTGGGTGTTGGGTGAGTCCTCACCTGCTGGAGAGCCCAGCAAGCCGGTTCACTTACAGGGCTGGCCAAGAAGTCTGGCAAGTGGATTTATTAATCATTTCTGGAAAATGAAGAGCAGCTTTCAAGACAACATCCTCTCCTTGGCTTTACAGAGTCTTTTTAGGTTTTACTGTTAATAAGATTAAATAGGAGATGAGCAGTAAAGATATTGAAGCCGAGTTTATTACGAGAAAAAGCACACACGGAGTACGGGCTCCCCTCCACTTAACTCGGCACTCTGTGTACACATCTTTCCATTCAGATTTTTTTATTACTGTTTGCTTAGGGGGGAAAGTCTCCGCTGAAAGAATGCGGCAGGAGTACATTAGCCGGCCTTCCAGCGCTCTTTCTGCTCATCAGGGCCCATGGATGGCGCCCAACTTTGTAGTTCCTTGCTAGTTGGGGCTGGAGGCTGCTGCTGGCCGAAACCCAATCTCTTTGCAATAAAGGAGCCATTTGACCGCACTGTATTTACTGGGGCCTTTTCTGAACCAATCAGAGGCTGCCCTCGGCAGAGGGGACGAGGAGAAGTTTATAATGGGATCACTTTTGTTTGCAATTTGTTTCTAATAGATGCCCATAAGCCAGTTAACTAGGCTCCGGTTAATGGACATTTTATTGTTTCTCCTGCCAACCCCCACCCCAGCCATACACATGACCTTTCCTTAGAAGCTTTGTGATGCCCCTGGTAGCCCGGGGGCTCTCTCTGCTCTAGAGAACTTGTTCACCAGCCCTGTGTGGCCCAGCAGGTCCCAGGACTTTGATCATCCTGTCAGTGGGAAATTTACAGAACATTCGGGCTTCGGTTCCATGTGTATTTCTCCAAATATAATATCTCCCTCAAGAAATCAATGATAAGCTGTTAAACTAAAGAGCATGGTAACATCCACAGCGCAGTAAATTAATGGTCTTTTGTGGATAGATGGTTACAGATTTCATCATAAAAAATGGATAAAAGATTACATATCACGCAGAGCGAAACTTTTAATAACTCAACATGACTTTTCTTAATGGGTTTTATTCATTTTAATCATTATAGTGTCAATGATGATTATAGCCTTATTAGATTGTAGTGATTGAGGGGCCTGTTTATGAGATATTGAAAATCTCAGGCAGCTCAGAATAGCCTGGCGGCCTGTGTGGGTTTGATGTGTGACTTTATCTGAAGGAGTGAGGCTTGTCAGGAGAGTTTCAATTAATACTTTTACTAAATTGCTCCTGTCTTTGGTGACCTAGGTCACAGATGACTTAAGGATTCCACAACATCAGCTTTTCAAAACAGTTGGGCTGCAGCCGTGTAAATCAAGAGAGGTTGTGAGTGAGTGCTTGTGTTTAAATAAGACCCAGCCTGGCAGGGCCTCGGGCTAATGCTAAGTCCTTCCACTTTACTTTCGGCCTCAGTGGAGCTGTTCCAGGAAGGAGTTATTTTAACAACATTTTAATAACCGGATTAAAAGTTGGACACAAGAATCTGGAAGAATCTGGAGGGTACTGTTCCCCCCTTACCCCTGTCTGGACACAAATAAAGCCCAGACTCTGAAAGTAATTAATAAGGTGTTGTTCCAGAGAAACGCCCCGAGCAGAGTCATCTGGAAAAAATTATTAAAATAAAGGTGTCGGTGATGTTTCCAAGATGAAAAATGTGCTAACAATAAATAATCCTACCAATGTCTTCGGCGGGGCTGAGGCAAGAACCACCCAGCTGATACCCTCTTGATTTAATATTGATTCTTCAGAATGTCTATTTCCATTATATGCAATTCTGTCACCTAAAATCATTCCAGATGCTTCTCTGTGAGGGAGCTCATCTGTCATGGGACTCTGAGAAGCAGAGTGTCATGGATCCCTGACTGAATTGGGCAGTGCAATATTTTGGCTCGTGACTCGTACTGGCTTAGTCTCCATTTCTTCATCAGTAGAACTGGAGGTGACAATGACGGTTTTGCCCATTTCCCACCTAATAATTATTATCTGATTTTTTAAAAAATACAGATTCTCACTTTGTAGCCCAGGTTGGCCTTGAACTTGATCCTTCTGCCTCAGCCCGAGAGTGCTGGGATTACAAGTGCGCACCACCACACCCAGCTCCAAATGGGTTCCTAAGAGACTCAGAGAGATGGAGGGCTGGTCTGGATCCAAGGCTCAGTTGTTAAGGGACTTGCTGCCCATGTCCAACCACCCGAGTTTGACTGCATAAAAGCACATGGTAACACATCTGCCTGTAATCCTAGAGCACCTCTACCTGGAGATGAGAGGCAGAGACAGGAGAATCCCAAGAAACTAGTGAGCTAGCTAGCCTGGCATCTGCAACAGTGAACCACAGAGAGACCCTGTCTCAAACAAGGTAGATTTTGAGGAATGACATCCAAGGTTGTCCCCTGACCGTCATATGCGTGTCATGGTATGCGTGTTCCCCACCTCCGCCACACTATGATAAGCATTTTTAAAAGGGCAGGTGGGGGCCCTTGCTCTGTGGTGGAGCACTTGCTTAGCCTGTTTACAGCCCTAGGTTTGATCTTCAGCCCTGCAAGAGTAAAAGATAAAACGGACAAACAAATGACTCCCCATTTATTTCTAGGAATTCTATGTTTGCAAATCAGTCTTTACATCTCCACTGAAATCAAAGAGCCAGACAAGCTGGCTTTCAAAACAAATTATTATTACGTTATTTCTTCAGTGTGTTTGTGTGTGCGCGCGCGTGCACACACGTGACAGCACATGTGTAGAAGCCCGAGAACAATTTTCAGGAGTGAGTTTTCTCTCTTCACCAGGTGGGTTCTAGGGTTGAACTCAGGTTATGGTGCTTGATGCACGCACCTACCGAGCCATCTTGCCGACCCAACATGGCTTTTTATAGGGTTCACTAGTAAACAGAAAATAGCAGGTGAATTCTATGATCTGCGAAAGTCAAGTTCAAGGTGAGTGTAAATGATTTCCCCTGAATCGTTAGAAAAAGAACAGTTTAAGTTCAAAGAAATTCAAGAAGGTTTTTCTTTTCTAGAGGGAGAAGATTTTGGATATTAGGGTTACAAAGGCGGTGTTGGACAGTGGAGATGGTTCAGGATTGAACTAACTCATTAGTTAATTAATTTTTCAAGCAGAAACTTAATATAGGCCAGCCCTGGCTGGCCTAGGACATTGCTCTGTAGACCAGGCAGACCTCAACTTGTAGAGATCTGCCTGCCTCTGCCTCTCAAGTGCTGGGATTAAAGGCAGGCGCCATGGACTCCCACCTGATCTAGAGTTTAAATTCAAGGATGTGTGAGTCCCTTGTAGCCACTTTTCAGGTGTGCAGAGCTACACAGGTCAGCTACAGCTCATGGTGAGCTTCGTGGAGACAGAGGGAGATGAATAGAGGTGGTAGGTTCAGGACCTCGGGTGGAAACGAAAGGTATACAAATTCAGAGAAAGTTAGATAAAGCCCACAGAATTAGAAGAAACCACGGTTATAAAAACAGGCACTGGTAAGTGGTGAGTACAGAGTATCAAATGTGCGCATGCGTGAAAAGGCTCACAGCTGGGAGAGAAGGGTGTGGAGAGCAGGACCAGGAGCCTCAACGTTAGATAAGTTAGGGCAGTTCTTTTCATGACCACTGTGGAGCCCTTGGCTGCTTAACCTTACTCCATATCTGCTCACCTCTTGTCTTAGTTACTGTTCTATTGCTGGGAAGAGACACTGTGACCATGGCAACTCTTATAAAAGTAAGCATTTAATTGGGGACTTGCTCACAGTTTTAGAGGGTTAGTCCATGAGCGTCATGGCAGGAAGCAGACAGGCATGGTGCTGGAGCAGTAGCTGAGAGCTTTACTTCATGGTTTGTACGCAACAGGCAGAGAAGGAGAGACTGGGCCTGATGTGGGTTTTTTGAACCTCAATGCTTTTTAGTTAGCTACTGTGTGGGTTCAGCAAGGAAGAGATGGAGGCATTTTCATAGGTGAAAGCCCTGCCAGACCTCAGTAGAGGGAACCACTATTCTAGCCAGTGCCATACTGGACAGTGGAGCTCTGAGCGTCTCAGCTCAGGTGTTTTTATTGACTCAGAACTCCTCAGGTGTTCTACTGATAACACGTGCAGATCATGAGCAATCAAACATTCCACATAAATCCAACACCCACAGACAATACAAAATGCCAAGACGTAGGCAGCCCTTCCCCCAACAATGCACAAAACAATTATTTTATACATAACTAAAATTAAACTTCTGCAACCCACCCCCAGTAACAAACCTCCTCCAACAAGGTCACACCCACTCCAACGAGGCCACACCCACTAACAGGGGACCAAGTTTTCAAACATAAAAGCCTATATTCTGTCCATGGATTCTATTCTTGTTCTATAAATTCTCCCTAGGGAGTCCCATTCAAGTCCAACTTTTTCTATATTTCAGGGACTCCAGTTTCTTGTATGCAGTCTCCAGCCTTCTCCTGGAGTCGAGACACACCTTTCTGCTGCTTTGCTGTGCATTTTTACTTAGCTGTGTCCTAAGTCTACATCTTCCTCATAAAACCCTCCTCTTGAATCACATACCATTAGTAATTTTCCGCTTGGAGCTCATCTTCTGCTCCCTGTCCTCACTCCCCACATCCGAGCAACCATCAAACCTACTGTTGCCAGTTCCTCACTGTGGTGGTTTTAAAATAGATCCACAAATTCTTTGCCTCTCATGTTGAGAGATGGGTATGTTTTCTGACCGTTTGATTTGGATAGTTTGGTGACAGTGATGCCATGTGACTTTCAAATCTATAAACCATAATTGGGTTTCCTTGCTTTTTGGACTATGAAGTCTCCACGTTATCAGGCAGCCCAATCCAGGATTGGGGAGAAGCCGCAGAGCCAGACCCTGATACTACATGGAGAGAGATGCATCTCAAAGCCGCCCTGCCTCTCTTCTGTTTCAGCTCCAACCACCAGACTACAACTAGGCTACACGCTACCTTTCAGAAGGCCACATATCTGAGTCCTCCCCAAATTCCTGACCCAAAGGAATGATGGAATGACAATTGTTGTAAGCCCTTAAATTCCAGAGCAAGCCATAACATCACAGTGGAAACTGGAGCAAGCACCATCTCCCTCCCTTCCCACGAGCACCACCTTAAGTCAGTCCTTCGTATCACAGGAAACCCAACCAGCATGTTTGGCTGAGTGAAAGCCAATGCCATGACAACAGGTTTTGTGGCCAAGGTCAGTACTTTAAGTCTAGTTAGGTCAGAGTTCTGTGGCGATAGATAAACAGAACTGAAGGGGCTCCAGGATCATGCGTCCCTCGGAGACACAACAGTAACAAGAAAATGGCAGACACTTCTGTCGTTGGTTCGGATGATTCCTTTGTCCAGTTTTATTCTTTGCCTTTCAGTCCAGTCGCTCCCATCTTCTTTCCCAAAAGAGTAAACAAACATTATCATCCATTTTTCTTTTCCTGTCTGGCCGGAGCCACCCAGTTTCTGCGGGAGGCGTTTAAATTTTACTGATCCTTAGGCAACACTAAAAGGATCCAGAGAACTGCTGATTTACACATTTGGAGGGGACACCGCCTTCCCACTCTGACAGCCTTTTCACATGTCCCATTTTTCAGTTTTACCTATTGCAGGATAAAAATTCAGCCCCTTTACAAATTACCTGTTAATATTTAATATCTTATACCATTGTACGATCAGCAGATAACCACGACGGCTTCACGGAACAATAACAGGAGACACGTTCACTATCAATAGACAAGGACGCAGATAGATAGCAAGGGTAATATACATGAAGTATAGTCTGTCAGGCGATGCCCAGCCCAACGAGTGTGAATTTACAGTTTTGTACAGTAGTCTCGAGGGCTCTCATTGTTGATCACCCTCTGATTGTTTCGTTTTCACTGCGGACAAAATGCCCTAAATGAACACCAAGCTAGTAAGTGAGCAATCTATCATCTCCTTTTATTTTTATTCTGGGCTGAGAGAATTGGCAGAAGGAGAACCCTGAATGGCGGTTCCTGCTGGTTCTGTGTCATCAGACCCTTTGAACACACTGAAGGCGACGTGAATTATTTAAGACGCAGAATGGAAAATAGGACTTTGCAGTCTTACTGAAGCTTAATGCCAAATGCTTCCCCGTGCTCCCACACAGTTCTCTTAGACTACAGGCTTTTTGTTGTTCAAAAAACAATCAGTGCGAGAACATTTGCCAGTGAAATGGAATGGCCGAGTCAGGAATTAAGGAGTCAATTACAGGAATAAATATTGCAGGTGCGGAGAACTCAGAAATGATTCTGGTTCTCCCGGGAATCTTGCACAGGTCCCTTTAGCTAATTTTACCTGCTTCACGTCACCACGGATAACATTCCGTAGAAATCTCAAACCCACTATATGTAATGTAAGGTACACTACAATATTCTGCCCCAAACGTCTCATAACTAAACAAACTCAGCCTTGATTTTTTTTTTGTTTTGTTTTAATGGCATTGTAATTGTCCCCTGTACTAAGCTCAAAAATCTGCTTCTTCCTCTGTGTACCCAGTGTATCCAATCGTAACCAAGAGAGACAGGCTTACCATTAGGCAGACAGAACAGGAACTGTAGGATGGCCCTGTGCACAAGACTTTTTGGGTGTTTTTTTTTTTTTTTGTTTCTTTCTTCGTTTGTGTGTTTTTTGGATGGAAGTGAGGTTGGGGGATAATCTGTTCACAGGCTGTGGGTTCTAACAAGTTTGAAAAAGCAAGGTTAGTTTAAGGCCATGCCTCTTTCTTGCCCTAACCTACATTTGCCCTCTTATCAATGTCCATTTGGAGACTGGGATGAGGGAAGGTGAACTGATTCTGGGGTCACATGGTACATTGTTTCGGAGGCATTTCTGTTTACATTTAGGTACTGCTGCTTGGGCCAGGGCAGGAGATGGCGTTCGACATTTTACTTTGGACTCCTGTGATGACTTTCCTGGTATTGGGCCACAGAGAAGCAAGGCCAGCGGCACATGGCATTGCACAGGCGTGAGGGGCAACAGTGCATAGATGTGTGGGGCTGTGGAATATTCTTTTTGTTCTCAAGCATGTGAAGTTGAAAGCATGGGGGTCACTCATCATGGATCAACATACTGGTTTTGTCCTATCAGGAGTATATTCCAGGGTCAGTGACGTGGCTCAGTAGATAAAGATGGTTGCTGCCAAGCCTAATGATTTGAGTTAAAACACACACACACACACACACACACACACACACAGACACACAGAGACAGACACACACACACACAGACACACACATACACACACAGAGACAGACAGACAGACAGACAGACACACACACACACACTCACTCCATAAACAAACAAGTACAGCAAGAAAGCTTTTTATAGTTGTCAAATACTATGAGAAAACAACTTTCAATCAACCTTCCAGAGGAAAGATGGACTTATTTAGAATATTAAATAATATTCTAAAATATCTGACATTTGGAGGAATAAAGAATATATAGTCAAAAGGGGAAAAAAGGATTATAGGGGTTTGTCTGGAAGTTCATTTAAAATATGAGTATTTTAGCTACACTGGCTTTGTTTGCTTTCTCGGTTTCATACTTCACTATTTCCTTTCTTCTCTGAAATAAACATTTACTCTGGGCTTCTCTGGAGTTTGAATTTGAAATGCTACCAACAGGCTCAAGTTTTGAGTTCTCGGTCCCCAACTTGTAGCACTATGTTGAAGGCTGCGGGGACTTTAGGAGGTGGGGTTTGGCTGACCGAAGCAGAAAGATTGACTACAATCCCTGCTTCCTGGTTTTCCATACTGTGAACAGAAGAACCACGCTACTCCTTCACAGCATCCCAACCAGGATGGACTGCAATCCCGAAACCAGGATCCAAAATCAACCTTCCTTTCTTCCCATAAGTTGATTCTGTCAAATATTTTGTTGTAGTAATGAGAGAAGAACTAATGCAATGCTGTGGAAGTTTAGTTATGTATAAAATGTTCTATGCATCACTGGGTGAGGGGCTAGCCCAGGTCTTCTCATTCTGTATTGTTTTCAGGTGTTGTATTTACCTGGGGGCTGTTTAATTGCTTATGATCTGCACGTGGTATCAGTAGACCACCTAACGAGCTCTGAATCAATGAAAATACCTGAGTTCAAACTCTCAGGGTTCCACTGTCGATCGAGTACGGCACTGGCCATGATGGTGGTTCCCTCCGCTGAGGTCCGGCCAGGCTTCCACCTATGACAATGCCTCCCTGTCATCCTTGCTGTGCCACCCAGCAGCGTACTACTATAATGCAGACTCCATATTAGATTTTTATTTATAAGTTATATAAGCATCACACCACATCAAGCTTGGATGCACCTTAGCCCCTCAGGCGCTGTCCAAGGCTGAACTCCATGACTAAAAGAAGGGGAGGAAAGGGTTTATTTCAACTTATACTTCCACATCACAGTCCATCACTGAGAGAAGTCAGGGCAGGAACTGAAACAGAGCAGGAATCCGAAGGCAGGAGCTGGTGCAGAAGCCATGGAGAGATGCTGCTGACTGGCTTGCTCCTCAAGGATGCTCAGCCTGCTTTCTTGTAGCACCCAGGACCACCAACCAGCTCAGGGTGGCCTCTCCCACAATGGACTGGGCCTCCTCTCACAATCACTTAATAAGAAAATGTCCTGCAGGCTTGGGTACAACCTAAACTTATGGAGACTTATTCCTTATAAAGAATAAACTTATTCCTCAGTTGAGGTTTTTCCCACTCAAATGACTCTAGCTTGTTTTAAGTTGACATAAGACTACCCAGAACAGTAGTCCTTAACTATCCACTTAACCACATCATTGTTTTTCTGACTTCCTTTATTTTTTTTGTGTGGTCTGGCAGAGGAAAGGCCTAAAATAGTTCTGATGGCAAATTTTTCTCCTTGAGTGTATCCACCTTGATGGCATCCTTCTTCTCAATAATAGTAATAGCAATAAATATAAATATAAAGAAATAAATAATATAAATAAATATAGCTTCGGTGGCACCTGCTGGGTGCCAAGTACATTAACTATAATACCTTTAATTCATTCAGTCACTCTATGAAGTATGTCTTAATACCACGGTACAGATGAGGAAACCAGGACTCAGAGTGCAGAAGGAGCGTGTGTGCCCAAGCACACAAGAGACAAGATCCAACTTTGTTTCTCCTACTTTCCTTCTGATTGTAGTACATGGCCATTCTCTCCATCTCTCTCTGTCTCTGTCTCTGTCTCTGTGTCTTTCTCTCATGTGTATGTGTGTGAGTGTGTTTAGTTTCTCTCAATGCTTCCAGAAGGAAATCTTCAACCCTTTAACTCTTCACAGTAAGGAGCTGGCTCTTCCAGATGCCCCGTTCCTTCTGTATTTGACTGTATCATAATTCAATCACATGGAACACCCTGATGGCTCCCAAGTGTAGAATGGCGTTGCCTCAGTGTAGAATTTTCCCCTCCATAGAAACCTTTCCTGTATGCTGGAATCCTTGAATACAGATGTTGCATGCTTCCTTCACAGTACCCTGAACACATGGGTCAGCTCCTTCTCTGTACTTCCCAAAGCACTGTCTTGCTAAAAGAAACTACGCAGTGCACTGCCTTTGGTAGGAGCTAGATGGGCATTCTTCTTTGCCTGGTCATGACTGGCCCATTGTACACTTTGCCTACTGTACCATTATGGGATTTTCATCATCTCCACATCACCAATGCATCCCATTCCATGTGTTTTTTTTATAATTTGGCTCGTGGAGTGTAGGTGCTTACAGGAACAAACCTGGTGCACTAGATACTTTTCTATTCCTGTGGCAAAATACAGAATCAACTTGGAGAAGAGAGAGTTCATTTTGCCTCACGGTTCCAGAGGAATAGAGTTCATAATAGTGGGGATAGCATGGTGTGGCTTGGTGGCAGGAGTGGGAACCTGGCAGGTCATATTTTCATCCACATGTAAAAAGAAGAGAGAAGGGGGCAGGAAATGGAGACAGTGGGGAACAGGCGGTAGAGTAGGGCTATAAATTCTCAAAGCTCACCCCCCCCCCCAGTGATTATGTTCCTCTAGCAAAGCTGCACCTTCTAAAGGTTCCAACCACCCCAAACAGCACCACTGACTGAGGACCAAGCATTCAAACACAGGAGCCACTGGGAGGCATTTCTCATCCTAGCCACCAGGCCTCCCCAGGACTCACATAAAGGTGAATGGAGACAAATGACTCCACAGAGTTATCCTCTGACCTTGAAGTGCTTCTGTGGCATGTCCACTTACTCTCAAACATGCACACACTCATGCATACACACACACATTCACACCCACATACACATGCACACACACTCATGAACACACATACATACATATGTGCACACATACACACATGTGCACACACAATACACATGTACACACACATGCACACATATACACACACATATACACACACATACACATGCACATATATACCTACACACATACACATGCACACATGTGCATACACCCATGCACACACACAAATGTTCACACACACATATATACAAACATACACACATGCACACAAGTGCACACACACACACGCACATATACACACACATATGCACACACACACACACACACACACACACACACGGACATAATTTCTTTAACAATGGAATGATGAAATACAAAGATTTTTTTTAATAATTTGTTACAAACTAAAAATAACTAGAAGCACAAACATACCCGGCCTTTGAACCTATAAAAGCAGGATCTCACATTCAGTTTCAGTCGCTGATCAGCTGGAGATTTCCTGATGCAAATACCACTGTGCCAGATGTGTAATTGGACAGCCACTGCCTATTAAATAAGGCAGGAGATTAAAAGGGTCCCGGAGATAATTGATTCTCCAAATTAGTAACTCAATTGGTCAAAATTACAATACCTGTTGAAGTTACTTTAAATTACGCTCCGATAGTAATTAGAGGCTTCACTTCATGTTCTATGAAATATTTCCCTTTGCCGATGAAGTACTAAGGGACTGGTAATTTAGGCAAATAAATGATGATTGCTGGATCAAAGTCATTAAATTAATATAAAATGTAATGGTAGTAAATTCTCTGGTAAAAGAAAATGGTTTAATATCTCTTCAGGGAGGTAGCCAAAATGCATTCTGCAAATATTTGGACATGCTTTCCGAAGGTCCGGCGGCCCATTCCATTTTACGGATTGGTTTGATGGCTTCAGAGAGCCATCTTTTTTCTTTTACTGTAGCAATAAGTAATGGTGTCTATTCTATGCCTTTGTCATACCTAATTGCCACTTTATTGTTCCCGAAGGGCAACTGGACAAAGTCTTTTAAAAAGCTGAATTGGAAATGACTAATAAGGATTTTTAAAAAAGGAACCAAGAGGTTGTACATCCCGTGAAGTCCGACGCTATGGCCTACCCTTAGACTGAAGGTGATTAGCGACAGTTCTTGTGATCGCACCTTGCTGAGAGAGTAGCCATGCTTTCTCGAGACCTGGGTTTTAAGAGCCAAGTCTTCATCCCCATTGTGACGTACGCAGTGTGGTCCAAGTCTCTTAGGTACTGCTGAGCAAATCTTCATACACAACACTGTTACTCCTTAGGAAGGGAATTCTCCCAGGGTAGCAGGGTGCACAAAGGAAAGTGAGTCAGAGAGAAACGTGACAGTGGCTTCATGCACTGACTGGGAGGCACGAAGGTAATGAGACGGTGACGGGGTTTTGGAAATCCTGATGTGGCTCCTGGTGGCTTTATAGGGAAGAAGACTATGGTGTGTCTGTGTGCCTAGGATACACTTATCTAAAAGGCACTGTTGGTTTTCACTGAAAACTGGAAGTACTTTCTGCCTGCCAGAGCAAGTTCTGTATCATGATGCTTGTCTCCAGCGGATAATTAGTTTGCATTAAATAAAAGTCACAGTCGGGCTGTGTCCAGAAGTAAGGTCATGTGAACCTTACTTCCAAGCATAATGCTTCACTCCAGCACAAGCAACATGACAGAGAAACCCTGGTGTGCGGAACGTGTTTTAACAAAGTAGGCCTGGGTGAGAACATGTAGCAAGGAGACCACACATTTCTGGGTTGGGTCTTAGGAGCTGGAGAACCTAAGACTCCCTTGTTGACTGCCCAGAAATGCAACATCGTATTTTTAAGGGTGAGCAGCTGCTTTAAAAATGTTTTCAAAATAAATGTTCTGAATGTCAGCTTGGTTTCTGGATTAAATTGCCTCTAAATTATCCTGTTCTAAAGCAGTATTTCAGAGCTTTGGGAAAAGCCTGTCTGGGGCCTGTCTAGACCTCAGAATTGGCCTGGTTTCTTTTAGGGTTCCAACAAGAGCTGGGGTTGCTGGGTTTGCTGACTGCCCGGGGAGACACACGTGTGAGACGTGATGTAGGGTCCACAGGTACTGCCTCATTTTCTCTTCTTTATTCCATGTGGGAAAATAATTTCAAAGTGATATCATGGTGTATTTCTGAAATTACATCATCTCTCAGGCTTTGGAGCTTCTCAAGTGAAGACAGACAAAGTGGGGGCTGGAAACCAGGGGTGCAGTGGCACACACTCAGTGGCACAGAAGTCTGGTTCTAGTCCCGCCTTTAACTGATCCATTGTCGGTCTTTGCGCCATCTCTGAAATGAGGCATTTGAAATAACAACAATCCCTCTGCAGTCTCCTGGGTTCTCTGAGCCTATGGCTTTACACGAAAAAGCGCTGACAAGTTTTCTAAATTTTATTGTATGCTGTATGTTCTTCCTGGAAAACAAACCAACAATTCAGCACTAATTACACACAGGGCAAAGCTGCAACTTAGAAAGGACAGCCGGGCAGTCCAGAGTTAGTAAATAAGGGTTTATGGAGACTCAGGAGCTCATGCAATTGGGGCACAGAGCCAGCTGGAGTTAGCATCTGTCATTGTCCAACATACACTTCCAAACACAGGCACACTTCTTATTTATTTATTTATTTATTTGAAATAAAGTTTCAGAGAAAACTAGAAACATTGATCAAATCAATTAGCTCACAGCCTAGCAGTTCTGCTTTGCACGCATGTGCTGGGGCGGAACATTCATTAGTAAGTATAGGTAAGCCCGGTCAGGGCTGGATTGTGTAATAGCCTGGCACACGTGCCTTCTGCATGGCTTTAATTACTGCTCCACGAGCACCTGCAGGACAAGCCGGCACTGTGTGTCCACGGAGCCTACATTTCACCCTGAAGGCACGGAGTATGTCACTTATGTCAGTGGCCTGATCCTTTCAAGTTAGACCGAACAGGTGGATTGGAAACTTGAGGGTGAGAACACTGAGCATCATACTGGACTCTGTCATCCCAGCCAATGGTGTCCCCTCGACAGCAAAAGCCATTTGTAAACCAGCTGTGAGCAGGGAGACTCGCTCCACACCGTAACAGCTCTTCCTCTCCAGTTCGGGATGTGTGGTCTGGGTGAGAATTCAGCCTCAGACAAAGAGAGATGTCTCCTTTTAAAAACTTACAGCTACTAGAACACACCCATAGTACAAATCAGTAAGAGCCAGGGGTATTTTCATGCAGCATGCACACAGTACGCCCTGACGCTGTCTATGCTTTGTTATTCCAGCCCACCAGCCCCCATCCCGAACCTTGATGATTTCTTCTATACTTTTAGGTCTTTTGTGTTTTGTTTTGTTTTGTTTTCCTCGTATCTTCACAGTCTTTCTGAAGACAAAGTTCACTTAGGTAATTGAGGAGTCCACTTTTCCCTCTAAAGATCAAATAGACTCATTGTCCTGCTAAACTCTCTTCTGTGAGCCAATTTGGTGATAGGAATTCTTCCCTCCACTTGTATTCGCGAAGCTCTGTCTCAGTGAATATGCCTGACTGTTGAACAAAGGTTGGAGATTCACATAACAGCCAGTGATCTTATGTAGGTACGTGCTTATTCATTCTGGGTTGTTATTGTTGTTGTTGTGGTTGATTTTTTTTGTTTTTTGTTTTGGTTTTTGAGACCCAGTTTCTCTGTCGTAACTCTGTCTGTCCTGGAACTCACTCTGTAGACCAGGCTGGCCCCAAACTCAGAGATCCGCCTGCCTCTGCCTCCCGAGTGCTGCGAATTCAAGGCGTGCGCTGCCACCACCTGGCTATTCATTCCGTTTTATTTTTATTTTATATTTTGCAGTGTTGGGAAGGAACCCAGGGTTTCCCAAGCTATGTATGTGCTCTTCCTCCTCAACTATAAACCCAGACCACAAGCAAACATTTTAAAGGGTCTAGTTCTGCAATATTTGTTGCATTTACAATGTTGAACAATCTCTCTCTCTCCTTCGTCCCTCCGTCCCTCATCCTTCTTCCTCCCCACCTCCCTCTAATTTGAACGTTTGCCCTCACTCCAGAAGAATACCCTCCACCCATTGAGTAGGCTGTTTCTACCGAAACCTTCCTTCCACTTCTTGGCAACAACACATTTCCCCTCTGTCTCTGTGGGCAAGCTTATTCTGGAGATGTTTTATGTTTTAGGGGATACTTTTACACCGAAGTACTCAGCTCCCAAAGGGAATGCAGGCAAAGAGTGTGTCTCTATGTTGCTTTGATTATTCAATATTTACCTGTCCCGGCCTCTTGCTTCCTTTCCCAGAAGCACAGCCACCTGCAGTCCAGGACAGAACAGCTACGGAGCAGCCTAGGGAAGAACCACACCCATTTGCAGTTCCAGGAAAGGTGTATGCTCGGCCAAATCAAATGATTTGACTTGGAATTCGGCCATACTTAAAAGCTAATTAAAGGGGATTGTGAACAAGGTGAGGATTGTGCTCTTGGCTGCCCCTGAGTTATCAGTATGCTGAATTCCAGCTTCTGAGTTCCCCAACCTCTGGAGAAGGGTGCCCTTGTGTTTCTAGTAGCATGCTGAATCCTTAAGGGCCGAAGAAAAACCCAGACTCTGGGAAAGGGATGTGGAGTGAGAAGCCACTTCTTACATCTGTGGGAATAAAGACAGGAGACCCTTTGATCTCAAGTCTCAGAGGGAGCGTGAGGAGTCATGCCAAGGTTCTATAAATTCACAAGCGGGTCATCTGCCCCCCATTTCCTAATCCGGCCAGTTAAGTTCTGACAGGTGAGTTGCAATCATTTCTATGCAGGTGCAAAAAAGGAAAAGAACAACAGATGGACCCTCGGGAGCAGCTCTGTGAACGTTCTTCACAAAAACCTGGGGGCCTCTAGGAGGGCAAGGCTGGGAAGAGACAGGGAAATGAGGAAAACAACAGTATGGGGAAAAAAACCTTTCCTGACTTTTATAAGCATCATTTTCCAATGGCCAAAATGTCGGCAAATACTCCCCGTTTCAGCATTTCATACAGGCCCTTCACAAACTCCGGTTTCCTTATTGGGCCAGAGCCCAGGCAGTTTCCTCCTCTTCCGTTAAATAGGAAGTTGCAGCACATACGGAAGTGCATGAATTTCATCAAAACTGTGATTTCTCTCCCTTGGAAAGACTTTGTTTTTACTCACAGAAGGTAGCAGAACACATAAAAATTTAAAAATTTCTAACCCACAACTTAAAAGCCATAGCGCGTCTTTCTCCCATATGCCCAGATGACACAAAACATAAAAATTCCACTCCCTGTCATCCAGCTTTTCAAATATGGCAACAGAGAACATCCACTGACCTTTGCTTATTGCAGGAAGCATAAGCACCATTTTTAGACAAAATGGGAAAGGCACAGACGAGTGGGAGTGGAGTGTGGAATTGGAAGGACAGCGCTTACATCTCCTCAAAAGTCAGGAGGAGACGGCAGGTGGGCGCGTAGCGTAGCTAGCGTGAGAATGAGGAGGGGCTGGAGCAGGGTCGCCTAAGAGATTTCCCAGGTACTCCTCTGACATCTCAGACTTGGGAGGTAGAGACCAGAGGATCAGAAGCTCAGGGACCTCGGCTACATAGTGAGTTCACAGTCAGCCTGGGATATAGCAGGCCCTGCCTGAAATAAGTAAAACTATAACGTACATATAGAACAAAATAGAAAAAACTGAAAGTTTAAAATACAGGCTGGCAAGAGGTTCAGTGGGTAAAGTGCTTGCTGCAGACCCTGACAGTCTGAATTTGATTGCAGGAACCCACCTGGTAAAAGGAGAGAATAAATTCCCACAAGTTGGTTTCTGACATCTACATACGTATCGTAGCATATATGCACACACATATAAATAAATAAACGTAAACATTTAAAAAGTTCTTCAAAAAAACTTAAAATATAATTTTTGTGATTTTTTTCCCCCTAAAGGTTTAAAAACCATCATCAAATATTATAATTTTTTGGTGTCATTAGGCATACTTTGTTCTTGTTTTCATATTTATAAATCTATGGGACTCCCTAATCTCAGAGCTGGAATGATTTTTATTTTGTATTTTTATTTATTTTAAATATTTATTTTAATTATTTTTAAGTATGTATAGATGCATATAGAATTACAGGTAGTTAGAGCTGCCATGTGGATGCTGGGAATCGAACCCAGGTCCTCTGCAAGGTCACTGAGCACTCTTAACCACAGAGCCATCTCTCCAGCCCTATCTTTATTTGTTTGTTTTATGTGTATGGATATTTTGCCTACATGTATGTCTATATACCATGTTCATGCCTGGTGCCCAGAAGGGTCAGAAGAGGGTGTCAGGTCCCCTGGAACTGGACTTACAGATGATTGTGAGCCACCATGTGGATGATGGGACTCAAACCTGGGTCCTATGCAACAGTAGCAAGTGCTTTTAGCTGCTGAGCCATCTTTCCAGCCTCTGGAATGCTTTTTATAACTGCAAGTGGAAATGGTTGCCTAGGTTTGATTTGTTAGTCTTCTGTCATAAGTTTACAGGTTTATTCTCTGCATTTTACAAAATTCAGACCTGAGAAAAGGCCTGACAATTCAGACACACACACACACACACACACACACACACACACACACACACACACACACACTCAAACATGAGAAACAGCTAGGCATGTTTCATTTATAGTCTTCGCTATTCCTTTGACTTACAAAGTATATAAACATGGAAATTGCCTATCTCGTTCACTAGACTTTTTCTAATCACCCGCTTTCCGGCAAGACCAGTGCCCGTGTGGAGGGAGTTCCTTAGTGGAGAAGGGCTGTGCACGTCCAACCCCTTAGATGACTTGAAGTCAGGAAATAGCACATCGAGTGAGAATAAGTTCTGCTCCCCCCAAGTCTATTTGAAAGCACTTTCCATTTTAAATATAGCAATAAAATACCGGCCTCAAAATGTCTGATAAGGATAGAAGCAATAGATCCAAATCCAATCTAAACCTGACACTGCCAGGAACGAGTATTCACATTGGTAAGTCAGAGCTCATTTATGGGGCCATAAATGGGTGGGCCAGCTATAATTTGGGTATTAAACTTGTAAAATATATTGATGGTATGGAAGAGCTAAATAAATAATTTACTACAAGAAAATTGGAAATCTTTACGTGGTACTTAATTGACCAGTTGGTGTCCTCGATTCTTGCTGGTCCTCGGTTTGCATTGGTGTCTCTCACAGGCATTTTCTCTCCTCACTTGAGTTTAATTTCTCTCTGCCGTGAATGATCACCAGTTAGCGTGTTTCTGAAAACACACAGTTTCCATTTAAAATCCTGCCAATTCATTACGTGCTTTTGGCAATTTCATTTACCTTTTAGGAGGGCGAATGTAACCCACACTTGTCGGTTGCTGGATTAGACAGTTTTCTACCCGATCCTAAAAAGCCTTTTAAGCACTGCATCTCTGGTCTCCCCTGTTCTGAATGCAGAATGGAGCAGCCTTCAGCAAGGCGCTGTACTTCTGGATCTTTCTGTTCGGTACTTTGGGATTCCGCTGAGTAAGAAGAAAAATGATCTTAGTGTTCTGTCGTTGTCTGCCACACATCTTTTCAAGGCTACCATTGGGAAGCAGAAGGAGAGAGAACACAGGGAACTCAAACCCAGGCCATGTGCTTCATTTGCATGCAGCCAGGAAGACAAGTAAATTGCTTGGGTGGGTTTTTAATTTATTTACCCAAAGAGTAACAACCTCTCAGATGTGTCTGACAACTACCCTCAGATGTGTATAACAAGTACATGCCAGAAGATTTGCTCGTCTTTTATCGTCCACACACAAAGTATTACAACGGCCTGAGAAAATGGAGGTTTGGGAAGTTGGGATTTGTGCAAAGTAATTGCACACCAAGTGTTGTAATTAGGCTGCAGCTGGAAGCCCAGGTCCTCGGAATCCCGGATTGACTTTAGAGTAAAGGGTCATTCTGTGTTTTCTCTGCAGGAGAGAGCAAAGGCCGTCTCAGTCAAGCTGAAACTATGGAGATGCCTCGGAGCGAGGAGGGGTCGGTGTCACATTGGGTTCTAGCTAGGTTTTGGTTGTATTTCTTTGCTCTGTGTTGCTCTAAAAGCAGACTCGGGCTTCACACTGGCTTTCTTCATGACAAATGGAGATCAGAAGCAACTGAGAAGTGTGGTAGCTTATGCCAGTAATCCCAGCACTGGTAGTCGAAGGAGGTTCAGGAGTTCAAGGCTAATCTCAGCCACATGATGAGTTTCAGAGAAATCCAGTACATGAGATCCTGTTTCAATAAATAAACAATAAACAAAACAAAACAAAATACACAGAGAAACAACAGAGGCAGGATATTCCCCAGTTCACCCCAGGTGTATCAGAGAACCTGATTTCCCCATTGTTATTTCTTTAAAACTTTTATAGAAACTGTCAACAACCTTTTTCATTCTCCAGAAGTTGAACACATGACATCTAAATAAATGACTAGCAAGGGCTGAGGAATTACTTTAGTTAGACTGGTCTAATCAACGCCAATCCTGTGCCACATGGGCCACTGAGAGGAGAAAGCATACTGAACAAGATCAAGATTTCTAGAAGAGAGATTTCAGAAGCATGGGCAAAGCATGGACAGGTAACAGAACCCTCTGTGGTTACTTACATGATTTTGCTGGCAACAAATTTCAGATCATCTATATGTCATGGAACAGAGAGAAAAAAAGACATTTTTAGTTTGAGTAGAGTTAAACTCTAGTTAGAGTTTAATGAGAGCTAACTTTAACTAACAGCTAAATTCTGGTTGTTTCATGAACAAGTGTACATTCCCTTACTCTCTTTCTTCAACAATAGTCCTGCTCACCTGTGAGGCTCCTACTCGGCCTCATCGAGGTCAATGGCATTAGTCTCCCTTAGGAAACCTAGAGGTTTGGTAGATGCTCCTACTCCCTCAGAGGCCTAACTTCTTTCTATAAGAGACTCCATTTCTCAAGGCGAGAGAACACAGAAATAAGTGGTCTAGACCAGTGGTTCTCAACCTGTGGGTCAAACAACCTAAGACCATCTGTATATCAGATGTTTACATCATGGTTCGTAACAGTAGCAAAATTACTGTTAGGAAGTAGCAACAAAAATAACTTCATGGTTGGGGTCACAACACGAAGAACTATATTAAAGGGTCACAGCATTAGGAAGGTTGGGAACCACCGATCTAGACTACATAATACTGAGAGGACCACCAGGGCACCCCCTCGTGATGGATGGGCCCTGATCTCTGCTCTTTGGGAATCCCAGGTAATTCTTGGAAAGTCCCAAAACTAGCTGCTGGCCAATTAGAGCTTTTTGCATGTCTCTTATATGCCCCACTTTCCTATGAACCCCTCACTTTCCTGCCAGATGTAACAAGCCAATCCAATAAGGACCCATGCTCAGGTCCTAACCAATCGGAGAGATCCCACTAGCCACTGCTTGTTTGGTTTAAAAGGTCCACTTGGCCACATTTTGGGACTGCCATGTTTTTTTAATTGGTCAGCCCTGACACACCAGAACGTAGCCCATAGAAATAAACTGCTTTAAATGGCCATACGTATATCTCAGTGTCTGCTTGAGCTATTTTGCAGACCCAACAGTAGCAAGAAGGGAGGAGCATGAGCATTCATAGGTTTCCCAGAAGTAAGGGTTGGCAGTCTATAATACTCACAAATGTGCTAAGCGTTTATCTACCTGTAAAATGTTTCTTACACACTGAGTTACCATCCCAGCCACTGCCTCATTGGAACCAGTAGTGTAGCAGTACACCTACTGGGTGGCTCAGCAAGGAAGAGATGGGGAGGCATATTTCATAATTGCAAACCCTGCCAGACCTCAGCAGAGGGAACCACCGTCATGGCCAGTGCCATACTGGACAGCAGAACCCCAAGTGTCTCAGTTCAGGTGTTTTATTTGATTCTGAACTCCTCGGGTGTTCTATTGACAGCACATGCAGATCATTACCAATTAACATCTCCCACATAAACTCAACACCTGCAGACAATACAAAACTCCAAGACTTAGTGTAGCCCCTCACCCAACAGTGCATAAAACAGTTTCAAACATAACTAAAAATAAACTTCAGGATTCAGGGACTGTGCTGAATGTTGAGACTTGAGAGGTCTTACGTCCCTTCTGTGTTCATCCTGAGCAAGTGACGTCAAGGAGCAAGGGTCACCGCGTGGCTGCCGTCCCTATTAGAGACCCTATCCGAGGATGCTGCTTCTTAAACGCTTTCGTCGCTAACACATCCAGATGTCATATTTTGGGATAGCATGTCCCAACCCCATCATGGGCACAGGGGATATTGTTCACTCTCAATTCACTTTCATTTCACTCTTCACGGTGGTGACCACAAATAGGGTTAAGAAAACCTATCGGCAAGCTGCTGTGGTTAAAGCAGAGGCCTGGTCACCATGGTTAAAGCATCTTTCTCCTAAGTAGATGGGCAACCCCTATGCATCCTAAACACCACACTGCCTATCACATTGGCAAGGAATTGACAACTCGAATGCTGGTCAGGAGAAGCAGGTGTTCTCTGATTCAGTGCAGCGTGAAGTTTAGCCATATCACCACCGTGAGAGTACTCGAAGACACTAGCGATGGCAGACCCAGACAAAGTGACTTCTAGAAGGAGCAGACCGGCCGTCCCCCATGAAAGGAAGTGTAGAGGTAAGAGCAAGAGCTATAGCTCTCCAACGGAGTGTTTCCATGGTCACCAGCATCCTGGCCAGCTTCCTTCCTTGCCGTTCTGTTCCGCCATTCCTAACACGTTGGGATCACCTTCATAGTCACAGACGGCTGCAGCGGTTCCAAGCCTTACAGACTCGTTTTTCAATGTTCAAAGGCTAGGAGAATGAAAGACCCCCTTTTCTGTAGCTCTGTTGAAGAAAACTTTTCAGAAGTCTCCTTGTCTACTCTACTCTCAAATTTTCCCTCGCATGGCTCATTGACGAGGACCACGTCATGTGCCCACTCTAAATCCTCTGGCTGGCAAGGAGATTGGAAGCGCGTACTTGGCTTAGAGCTTTGGGAGGCTTGGCTGCCTTTGAAGCTGGGGCCTTGCCACATTCCAAAGCAGATGTGAGTTCAAGGAAGATGGGGAATTTTTGCCGTGTCCCCTGCCAGTGGGATCTGCCATCCTCATTAAAGCAATGCTTTCAGAGTTTTCCTCAGCATGTGGGGACATTTTCACGGTAAACTGGGTAAACTGCAGAGGATTGAGCAACTTCGATATGGAGCCCAGTGTAAACAATCACTACTTTTTCTTCAGTTTTTTTGAGACAGGTTCTCACTATGTAACCCTTGTTGGCCCGGAACTCAACTATATAGACCAGGCTGGCCTTGAACTCCTGTGTCTGCCTCCTGGTGCTGGGTTTAAATGTGTGTTCAACTACACCCAGCTATTTTTCCTTTGTATTCTGTAATTCTGATAAAGAAAATAATGTACAAAGCATTTTAAATGATAATATCGTTTAAACTGGGTGTGGTTGCATGCCTGTAATCTCAGAGCCCGGGAGGTAGAGGCAGGAGGATCAGAAATATATGAGACCTTATCTAAAAAAAACAAAAGAAAGATGTCAAGAGTTGATACAGGGAAGACTTTCACACCCAGAACCATCTTCATCCTTCTAATGTGGGTCTTTTGATTCTTTGGGGCTTCACTAACTCAAGATCAAAAGCCAAGAGGGTGGGAGAAGTCAAGCGGCTTCATTCTCTGCGCCACTCCTGGCTAGCTGAGCACTATTCTCTTCTTTGGTTCTGTGATAAATACTACACTGTAAGCATTTCACGGAACATGGATGTTATGGAAGTTTATTTTTAGTTATGTATAAAATAATTGTTAGGTGCACTCTTGGGAAAAGGACTGCCTAGACCTTGGCATTTTGTATTGTCTGCAGGTGTTGGATTTATGTGGGAGAATGTTTGATTGCTCATGATCTGCACGTGCTATCAGGAGAACACCAGAGGAGTTCTGTGTCAATAAAAACACCTGAGCTGGGATGCTCAGGGTTCCACTGTCCTGGATGGCGCTGGCCATGATAGTGGTTCCCTCTGCTGAGGTCTGGCAGGGATTGCACCAATGAATATGTCTCTGTGTCTTCCTTTTTGAGCCACCACAGTAGGTATACGACCACACATGGGTTCTTTGGTTCTCTCTGGGAGAGCAGTATGAAGGAGAATTTGAGGCTGAATGACCATCCAAAGGCATATGCTTGTTTACCGTAAAGCTGGAACTGGGACATGCAATACTCTGTATCTGGACGTTATCCTCTTCTTCCCCAACACAAGCCCTGCTTGTCAGCTCATCTTCCTTTCCCTCTGCAGGGAGGGGCGATTCACTCCCGGGGACTTCAGTGATAGAAACTTCCTGAGATTACTTTCCTAAGGAGACCACCTCATGCTGCTAGGCACTCCCATGCTTGGGAAATTGTACAACAATCCTTTTATTTCTAAGTAAGTCTGCTATTTCCTGTTTGTTTTAGTAAAAGTGAAAGTTAATAATAACAGGGGTTGGATTTATTGAGCAGAGCTGTGTTCCAGAATGTTTACAAGTCTATTTTTTAAGTCCAATCCTCACCCCAGCTACATGAGGTAAGAACTGCCATAATTCTATCTTACAGATAAGGAAAAATGAGGTACTGCATGTTAATTGGCTTAAGATGAGGAAAACTGAGGCAGAGGGTATTAAATACCTGGTCTAAGATAAAGTAGTTAATGAGTAGTTACGTCATGATTCAAAACCAGGTGGTTTGGTTTCAGACAAGAAGGTCCCAATAACTTCCTCTCTCTGCCTTTTGTGTCCTGCAATTCTTTCATCTTTCTCCAAGTAAGTCCGGGCAAAGCCCAGATGCTTTTGTAGTCTCCTGATCTTACCACCAGGCCCTCTCTCTTGTTCTTGATCCCTCTGCTACATTTTAGTAGTAAAGACACCCGGGAGTCCCTTTGTTCTTCTACTCCTGGGGTTTACTTCCATGGATCCACTGAAGCAAAATGGTTATTTCAAATTTGGGGATAAGCCTCCCTCAGGATGTTTTTCCAGGTATTACTTCTGGAAGACCAGCTGGATTCTCCCTTTCTGCTCCCTCCAGGCAAGGCATTTTTATTATATTTTATTAGTAGGTTAAAAAGTCAGTGTATCTTTATTCTTGGACTTGCTATACATTTTCCCAGTTTAATCAGTACACAAGATTTCCTATTGCTTTGCATCTTTTCCAGGTTAATTTGCATGGGCTAATCAAATCAATAAAATCAAACTAAAATCCACAGTCAACAGGGACTAGCTAGACTCAAAAGCTTGGGCTCCAAAGGCCTTGAGAGCAATGCGCTGAAGCCTGGGTGACCCAACTGAGAAAACATGCTCTTGCTGCTCTCCTAAAGTCCCAGAGAGATTTTGGGCATAAGATTGGGAAACAGACAGGAAGTTCCCACCAGACAGGACAACTACCATCATTTGGTCTCTTCTTCTTTAGAATTCTTCCCTTTTGCTCCAAATGGTTCCTATTGGCCTATTTAAATGTCTGTTGTAGAAGTTTACTTTTAGTGATGTATAAAATAATTGTTTTATGCACTGTTGGGTGAGGGGCTGCCTAGGTGGTGGCGTTTTGTATTGTCTGCAGGTGTTGGATTTATGCAGGAGATGTTTGATTGCTAATGATCTGTGAGTGTTATCAGCAGAACACCTGAGGAGTTCTGAATCAATAAAAACACCTGAGCTGAGGGACGCACAGTTCCACTGTCCAATAGGGTGCCGGCCATAATACTGGTTCCCTCTGCTGAGGTCTGGAAGGGTTGTACCAATGAATATGCCCTGTGTCCCTCTTGGTGAGCCTACATAGTTAGGTGTATAACTACAGATGTCTGCTCTGACATTTCTTCCTTTCTGGGAAGTTGTGTTAGGCATTTTGGTCAGTGTAATGACCAAACAAGTTAGAGTAATAAAATGTATTTTGATTTGAAAGGTTTCAGCTAAAGGTTGGGCTGGGTCCATTGCCTTGGGCATCAAGGGAGGCAGAATACCATAGTGGTTGGAGCTGTCCACTTCATGGTAGACAAAAAGAAGAGACAGTAACAGAAAAGGGCAGGGGGATATACCCTTCAAAGCCACCTCCCAGGGACCACTTCCTCCAGCCAGACTCTACTTTCTACAGTTCTACCGCATTCCAATATCTATCCAGTGTCTAGATCCATGAATGGATTACATCATTGATTTGGAGCTCTTCTTAGCTAACCCTCCAGGTTCACCCCTCACAAACACACTCAGAAGTGTGCTCTACTGGTCTGCTGACTGAGCAGAGAAGATGAACTGTCATGGAAGCTTTCTCTTTCCTCCACCGATGGATGAGTTGTTCCTCTCTGGAGCTCCCTGAGAACTTCCTGTACTCCCCACCCCAGCTTGCTTGGGATGCACCCCAAGACTGCAGGGTTCTTTCGAGCCTCATCCTTTATTGACTTCTATTCCTCTCTTGCAAAGGATACTGTTTGTGGATATCTGATAAATATTTAGTAGATGAATGAATGAGTGTAGACACTTTCCCCCCATTTGTGTACCTTTTCATCTCTATAAAAGAGATGCCTTGGCTTCCCTTGTTAGTGAACATAATTGGAGCATTTTTCCCTCTGACGGCTCTCCTTTAATTAGGGGAATCCTGAAAAATCAAGAAGTGTTTTTAAAGAGAGCCCGGAACACACCTCCTAGTTCTTAGCAGCTCTCAGGATTCTGTGGGGCATAGCACCCTACTTCCTTGCTGATGTTTCCAGAGCCTGCTGGCTAGGAAAGAACTGAGAAGAAAGGAGCTATGCTCCCAAGCTCACCTTCTCACCCTAGGTCCCTGCCAGGCTTTTTTTCTTCTACAATTTCCCAGAGATCAAGCTGGTGGCTGCTTCCTGCCCCCCTGCTAAGCTGGGCCTGGGGGTTGATGGTTTTACAGTTCTCCAGTAAGCATGCAGATTAACAGCCGCCTGGTCAGTAGCTGGAGGCCTCCTTTAAATTGAGAGGGCTGGGGCAGCACATTCCACAAGCGGTTGGAAACGTCTCTGCCCTTGGTTTGTTATTATGAGGTTACCGTGGCTCTGGGCTAGACAAAGAATACAGCAATGCTTTGGATGTCTTTTGTTTCATGCAGCCCATAAAAAAGCAGCCTGGTCTCTCTGGCCACACTTGGTTTGCACAGATGGACAGACCTGCCACTCTGACAACCCAACTCTATGCTCTCATTAAGTTACCTGCCAGAGGAAATCGTACATGTTGTGTTTCATTTTATGGCTCACCACACCCTCAGGATGTGCTTCCCACCCACCAGCTTGGAGACTCCATCCAGGGCAGCTCCCCGAGGCTCCCTGACTTGCTATATGACTTCCCTCCACAGCAGCTGCAACTAAACTGGGCGGCAGCCCTCTCTGTCTTCGATGTTTTTTATGGAATATGAGACATCTAAATCTCCCACAAAAGCTGAGTACCCGAGGTAGAGCAGTTGATGGTGTCATTGGAGTCTTTTTCATTCTGATTAAGCCCCTGGGGACTCATAGTCCAAACTCCAAGGGCAGATGGATTGTAAATGAGTTTCTTAGGATCCAAAAACTTGCTGTATGAAGAGGCTGCTGGGCTAGAAGGCATTTTCCCTAGCATCTGTTTTGCAGCAATGGGTCCTAATGACAGCCTACAGGGGCTCTGGCTGACCAGGAACCATAGAAAGGAGGGAGGGGTATACAGGCCTGTGAAAGCGCCAGAAGTCAGAGCAAGTGTCTCTCCCTCTTCCACCCTGTGGAGATGTTCCACCCAGCAGGCCTGGCCCTGTTACTAGAAAACAGCTTTTTTTTTTCTTACCTGGGCATGAGATAGCCTCCTCAGTGATAACCCCAGTGATTAGGAGGCTGAGGTAGGAAGATGCTGTGTTCAAGGCCAACCTGGGCTACATAGCAAAGACTCTAAAAAAAAAAAAAAAAAAAATCTTAACAGCGGGCAATCATTAAGCGAAGAAAACATCTTTTGCAGATCTTTGTGTTGTACACACCTATCCATTCAACATCCCAAACAGCGGACAGTCAGGTATAAACCAGCCCGGACTCCAGCGAGCGGAAGGTGGGTCTGACTTCCCGAACGAGTATCCGAGAAAGTGAGGGAATGCAGACGAAGAGGACCGATGACTGCAGCAGCCGTTCTAAGGTCTTTGGATGTCAACATCAGTGTCTCAGCTCAAACGGGAGTTCGCACACATCGCTGCCACGGGGTCGGGGTGGGGTGGGGTGGGGATTTTCAGATCGCAGAAGCAATTCTTCAAGAGACAGGGTGAATTACCTGGCGTGTCATAGGTGCTCTTATTTCTCCGGTGGGAGCAGAGCTTTGTTCGGTACAATAGCCCTGTAGCGCCTACTTCACGCCTCTGCACAAGGCACTTGGGATTTCCCTGGGAAGACTCCTCTGCTTGGGCTGGGACCAGGAAGTGGTTTTTTTCATTTCACGGAAGCTCAGGACAAAGCTTAGTAGCTGTCGTCCGGTTGCCGTCTTTCTCCGAGCCTTGGGCACAGCAGCGGGCGAGAACACTTGAGTTGGTGTAGGTTCATGGAACAACACAGACGATGGGACAACTCAGTCAAAGACTGAGGATTGCATGGAGACATTTACCACGAAGCAGAGTCTCTGGGTCTGGAGGAGGAAGGAGGAAGTGCTAAGATGGGGATAGAGGGTACATCCTTCAAAGAAGCAGCATGGCAAACTACTTGTCCCACAATGGGAAGCAATCCCCCAGAGCTTCGGAACGCTGGTAAGGCACAAACCAGTCAGTGGCAGGCTGGAGGCAGCCACTGCCCTTGTCTCAGCACATGGGCGATAAGGTTTCTAGCTTCCCTGGCTATGCACACGGCACAAAATCAGGGCTGTAGTGTTAGTACATCCCCCACATGGCTCTAAGATGGTGATGGGTCAGGAAAAGACAGCCAGACATAGTTAAGTTACAGGATCTCACACACAGGCCTGTCTCCCAGAAATTCCTCCACGGCACCTCGCCTCTCTCCCCAAAGTTCACATCAGAGACCCCAACCCTTCTCTGACTATTCCTCCCCCTTTTCCCTTCCCACCTAGGGCCTTTATAACCTGCCATTTTTCTGCTCTGGCAGCCTGTCTCCCCCCCTCCCACCCCCTGTATCCAGGGCAGTCCTTTGTCCCTCCAGGGCAAATATCCCTTGTTCCCTGTCTCCTACCCCTAACCCCTGCCTCCTGCCCCTTGTCCCCATCCCTTGTCCTTTGTCCTTCTGGGTCAAGTACATCTCCTTTGCACTGAGAATCTGAGCGTGGTGGTAAACGTTTCCATGAAAACCTCAGTCTGGATGTGTTCTGTGCCGACTGGATCCTCTCATGTAGCTGGTCCCTTCTGCATTAATATCAGCTCTATGTGGCCAAGTATGGGTTTAACAGTGGCCAAAGTGGAGGGAGATAAAGAGAAGGATCCTTCTATACACCCCTGTTTATTACACTCCTGTAGTCACTGAATCACTGGAATCAGGAACATGCTATTGGATCCTGGACAATTCTCTAGCACCCTTGAGCCTGAGCCAGGAAGCAGGATGGATGCTAGCTAGCACCGCCCCTTCACATGGGAGGCCCTGGAACTGTATCTGTTGCCCTTCCACTCCATCCCTACAACCACACATGTGACTTCTTTCTTTCTTTTTTTTTTTTTTATAAAGCTTTTTTTTTTTTAATTATGTGTATGTGTCTGTATATGGGCATGCTGTGGAGCTGGAGTTCTAGATGGTTGTGAGCCACCCCGTGTGAATGCTGGGAACCAAACTTGCGTCCTCTGCAAAGGCAGCATGAGCCTCTAACCACTGAGCCATCTCTCTAGCCCACAGTGCGATTTCTTATTCTCATATCTATTTCCATATAAGACAACTACTCCAAACACTGGGCTTCCTGTTAAGCTAGATGCAGGCATCCAATTTAAAAGGTAATCTATAGTAGTAAGCTACTGTCTTTTACCCTCAATTTAGGGAAAGAGAAGGGAAGAATAGAACGAAGTCTTCACTGCTTTTGCAAGTGGCCTTGATACAGAATGAAAGAAAGGTAGAAATCTTCACAGCCTCTTTTTAGGCTGCCCTAAGCTCGAAGAGGACTAGCTGACCGTGAGTCAGACTAGTGTCTCAGCTCACGGTCTGTAAACTCAATCCCTCCAACCTCTGTTCTTTTAAGAATTAACACACTAAGGATAACAGCCCTACCAACGAACCACCAACCAACACCCAACCCAGCTCTCGGGCTTTAGACTTTTTATACCCTGAGCCAAAAGTTCCCATAAACCCACGCGGCACACAATCCTGAAAACAAGCTACAGGTGCCAGAATGACTGCACCTAACCAAATTACAGGCACCTGCATCACGCACTCCAAAGCCGACTCATAAACATCCACCACACCTGGGGGGATGCGGACACAAACCTAATCCAAGCACCACTTTGTGTTTTTAAAGAAACCAAAGTAACAAAAATTCTTCTAGGTGTTTCATTACAGTAATCAATTGAAAAATTAAAAAGTGCACTTTGGAGAACTAGAGCTAGTGCCCCTCCCATAATCGTTGGAATCCTCACACTGGAAAATGAACTTTTATATCTTTTACAGTGGAAGGAAAAAAATGCATTAAAGTTTGCCACCAAGAACAGTTATGATCGATTTGACCCCAGATCTCAAAACCCATTGAAAATGGCTTTTAATTCCCACAGCACCCTCAGTGGGAGACATAGCTGAGACTGTGCCATGAATCTGACCTGAGCTTTTAGTTGATTTAGTTTTAAATGTGGTGTTGATAAATGATTTCCCATTTCCCTCTCTATTCTCCATTGCCTGTAACCTTGAAATTTGATTTGCTATCCACCAAGAGACCTGATTTGCAACTTGGCTACACTGGATGGGGCGGGGGCTGCTTCTCATCACAGAGCAGAGTGGAGCGCTTCTTGTGACCTTGCTGATGCTACTCAAGGTGAAGGTGTTCTGGGCGGAGTCTCCGGTCTCTAACTGGAGCAATTATGCCCAGTGGATTCTGGGCAGCACATTTCTAGAGTCTGCTCTGAAGAGCTGTGGCATCCGGTCCCTCAAAGGGCTCTGCTTTGACCATCTTGAGTCACTTGGGTGAGAAGGCTGGACAGAGTATTGCTCAGAGAGAGCTTTGCTAATAGATGACCTTTAAATATAAACACTTTTGGAGAGGCGAGTGAGGGACGTATTTTCTTTCACAGAGGATGGATATTTTGCCGTAGTGCTAAATTATATTGTCGCTTTTAATTTTCTATAATAATTATCGACTTCCTTCCTCATTGTTTCTTTTTTTCTTGTGTGGTTTCCAGTCTTCTCAGTTGGCTAGCCTCAGAATTGTGGTATATGCCAAGTTTGCCTGGGGCAAATCCAACTCAGTGTGTGCAGCCTCTCTCATTCCCTAAACCGGGCAAACCTCGGTGACTTGCTTCCAGTGGCCTAGAATAAATACACACTTGGGTTTCTGTCATTTACTACAAAGTGATCAAATGCCTCAGTTTCTCCACTTATGTAAGGGATGATAATCCTCATTCTATCAGTAGGGTGTTTCAGTGGCAAACACTAGAACATCATAGCCAAATTGGTCTAAGCAGTAAGGACTGACTACCAGAACAGGAAGTCCTGAGGTAGGGTAGGTCAACCTCTCTCGGGCCCTGGAATCCTCTCCTGTCCTCCGAACCCTCTCCTGTCCTCCGTTCTGAGCCAGTCACATCCTTGGACTGGTAGAGGGGATGAGATAGCAATTTGCAAACTATCAAAGAGACTTGCTTTTTGGGATTTTAAGGAGGAAATCCTCCTAACAGGAGGGTTTTGACCATAAAGTTCTAGTCTTCGACTGTAAGCTTAGGCCCTTACACTGGCTGGCATGTATTTGGCGTGTACTTCCAATATCCAGAGGGTCTGCTTATTATATAGAAGGGAACACGTAAGCACCCAGAGGTCTCCTCTTTGTCCTGGAGATTCAACAGCAGAGCACAGGAAATACTTCATAGGGTCAATGGTACCGTGGCTCTGAAGACCTAATGGGCACTTACAAGTTTAACAAGATTTCCTACCTGCATGAATGCCTTGGGTTAAATACTATTTCCTTTTGAAAAGATCTCTTCTGTGGAAACCAAGAATTGCTAGTCACTGTCTGGGGAGGACAGATCTTCAGATACTTTAGCCTAGAGAAAAATCACTCTTGACTTTTTCCCTGTTCATTTCAACATTTGAAAAAAAATAATACTTACAGTCAGGCACTGTGGCACACGCCTGTAATCCCAGCACTCGGAGGATGAGGCAGGAGGATCAATGGGAGACCTGGGCCAGTCAGGTCTTGCTATAGCAAGACCCTGTCCCTCCAAAAAAAAAGAGAAATGGCACAAGCAAACAAAACAAAAAAGAAAGAAAGAAATCAGTAACATTTAAGAAGCTGGGATGCCCACCTAGCTTGTGGGTGCCATCCTCAGCACCCAGCACAAAACAAATAAAAAAATGAATTAAAAAATTTAGTAATCTTGAAATGATAGTTGAAGCCAATGCAGTGAAATACACATGCACAGAGCACACACAGACACACATACACAGACACTCACACAGAGATACACACATACACGCAAGAGCACACAATGGTATACAACAACAGCAACAAAGTAAGTCTCTTCTTCATGGCAAGGCACTGGGCTACTTTCCTATTATTAAACCCCAGCAATAATGTTTATGTTCTTCTGAAATTTTCCAAACATATTTGTATAGTACACATACTACCCATGCATGTGCACCTACCTGTGCATGTTCGCGTGCACGCGCGCGCGCACACACACACACTTAAAAAAAGTTTAACTGACACACCTTAAGTGTCTTCACTGCAGGATATCCCTTCTTTATAAGGACGCACCACAGATTACTAAGCTAGTGTCCTAAAGTCTCCTGACTATAGTTTTGCACTTCTGGGCAGTGCTGGGTTTGTCTTGATTATGTTGACTGTTATCTTAAGATTTTCTGGAATTGGAATTGCTGGGCCCAAAATTTGAGTATTCTTATTTTCGGCAAATCGCACCATAAAAGTTGAACGAGTTTTCGCCTCTTTGGCAATGTTCAAGAAAGCCAATACTAAGCGAGGTGTGGAGGCACACACCTGTAATCCTAGCCGAGGGCTGCGGTGAGAAGAGCGTTTGAGATCACCGTGGACCACACGACCTCACACGTGAGAGATTCTGTCTTAACCCCAACCCCAAACCCCAAACAAAACAAAATCCCAGAGTGCCAGTGTTTCCCGTGTGTCAGTCTCTAGTGTGTGATCCACCCTTTGAATTTTTGCCTAATAACTAAAAATCTCAAAGATTTGGATCTATACTTCATCCTTCGGTATTCATGGGTGTCGTTAATCACTGTTTTATATTTGTAATACCAATTTCATTTTTCTGAAGTTTATTTATTATCTCCCTGCTCCGAAGAAAGGCTTTTATTTGGCACGAGGGCACACACACACAAGCACACACTCTCACATATTTGATTTTTCGAGGGTTTCTCTGTTGTAACTCTGGTTGTCCTGGAACTTGCTCTGTAGACTAGGCTGGCCTCAAACTCGGAGAGGTCCACCTGCCTCTGCCTCCCAGTGCTGACGTTAAAGGTGTGCACCACCATTGCCTGACTGTTTTGGTGATGCCATGCGCTGTGTTGGTCAAGAGACAGCTCACAGGAGTTGTCCACCTTTGAGGCAGGCAGCATCTCTAGTTTCTTCTGAGCAGTGCACTCCAGGCTAACTGGCCCGTGGGCCCGTGGGATGCTGTCCTTTCTCCACCTGCCATCTTGCAGGGGGTAATGCTAAGGTAGACAAGCCGTGGCCCACCAGGCTTTGAGGTTTTGCGTGTGGGTTCTGGATATCAAGGGCTCTTCCTTACTGAGCCATTTTACTGGTACCTCATGGTGTCTTAGGACAAGTTGATTATCTTTTTGTACAATCTGCAAATAATTTATACACTCTTCGTGTTTTCATTTTTTTTCCCTATTCTGTTGTAACTGTTAGAACTTCTAGAACATTACCAAAATGAAAGGGTAGATAGTGAACACCCTACCTTGCTTCTGATGAGTAAGAGGCCCCCCGTGGCTTCCTTCCTTTAGTACCGTTCAGACTTGGCTTAATGATACTGTTCTTAGTGGATTAATATAATAAGATTTTGCTAAAAGTTGTATGAAAATTAAAAATAGCTGTCAAATAATTAAATGACTTTTCAGCATTTGTGTGCACATTCACACAAATAAGGAAATACATAGATGCAAAAGAAAAAAAAGAAGAAAAGAAAAAGGGAAGAAAAAGAAACTACAGACGCTACTGTCTCAGCTACAGGATTTGAATCTTCAAAGCAATACTTACTGCTTTGTCTGCGCTTGGTCTTCACAGGCTGAAGGAAGTGACTGCAGATTCCTACCACTGACTTTTCGCCCCTTTACCTTTGCAATTTATTGCATTTTATAATGCATTGGGAAGCAAGGACATTTGCTGAATGAAAAGACACTCGGTTGAATGGGGCATGGCGGTACACACTCAGGAGGTTAGCACTGAGGAAGCAGAGGCAAGACGATCTCGAGATGGAGGCCAGCCTGGGCTACACAGCCAGGTTGTTCCAAGGAAATAAAACAAAACTACAAGCGAGGAAAGGTGGTATAAGCCTTGAATCCCCTGCACTGAGGAGGCAGATCTCTGGACGCTCAAGGCCAGCCTGGTCTACACACAGTTTTTCAGCCTATCCAGGCCTACAGGGAGAGTCTGTCTAAAAAGCAAAATGAGAAAAGCCCCCAGCCATGCAGTCAAGCAACAAAAATAAGAACAATAAACTTACTAAGTTGTATGATTATTATGAGTATTCATCTTTGTTTTAGTTTCATGTCTTGCATTTGTCTTTAAGTGATATTAATACCGGGATCTTTGTTATTATTTTTTTAAATTTTCCCTTAATCTCTAATGTCATTGCTTCTTTTACTTGCAACCTAAGCAATCTTACCAAAGATGCATCTGTTAACATTGTACATGCCTGCGTTTTTGTTGTTGTTGTTTTTAAGACAGAGTCTCACTTTGTAGCCCTGGCTGGCCTGGAACTCGCTCTGTAGACCAGGCTGGCCTCGAACTCACAGAGATCCGCCTGCCTCTGCCTCCCGAGTGCTGGGATTACAGGTGTGTGCCACCACCCGGGTCTAATGAACTATTTATAATCTTTGATCTGCTGTCTCATTGTGTGCTGTATATTTGGTTCTTCAATCACCGTCTTTGCTGTACCGCTTGGGCTTTCTTTCTAGTCTGCACTGAAGGGACGCACTTTCCCCTAGTTTTAAAAATTGACATTTTAGTTTTTGTTACACTAATGACATTTCTAATAAGTTTTAATAATGCATTGGAAGTTCTCGACTTGTCAACTTTAAACAATATGTTTTGACACCTTGATGTAAGAAAAGAGTCAAATTAACAGAATTTCTTTCTTCCGTACTTTTTTTTGCTGTTAAGTAGTATCTCCCTCATACTCCCCTCATATGCCCCTCACACACCAACACCCTCACACCCCAACACCCTCACACCCCTCACCCCCTCACACCCCCTCACACCCCAACACCCTCACCCCCTCACCCTCTTCACACCCCTCACCCCCTCACCCCCCTCACCCCCCTCACCCCCCTCACCCCCCTCACACCCCTCACCCCCTCACACCCCCTCACACCCCAACACCCTCACCCCCCTCACCCCCCTCACACCCCTCACACCCCTTACCCCCTCACACCCCTCACACACCCCAACACCCTCACCCCCCTCACCCCCTCACACCCCTCACACCCCTCACACACCCCAACACCCTCACACCCCTCACACCCCTCACACCCCTCACACCCCTCACACCCCAACACCCTCACACCCCTCACACCCCTCACACCCCTCACACCCCAACGCCCTCACCCCCTCACCCTCTTCACACCCCTCACACCCCTCACACCCCTCACACCCCCTCACACCCCAACACCCTCACCCCCTCACACCCCTCACACCCCTCACCCCCTCACACCCCCTCACACCCCAACATCCTCACCCCCCCCACCCTCTCACCCCCTCACACCCTCTCACCCCCTTCACATCCCTCACCCTTCACACCCCTCACACCCCTCACACTCCTCACATCCTCTCACCCCCTCACACCCCCCCACCCCCCTCACTCCCCCTCACCCCCTTACAACCCTCACACCCCTCACAACCCCTCACACCCTCACACCTCCCTCTCACCCCTTTACCCCCTCACACCCCCTCACCTCCTCACCCCCACCCCCCTCACTCCCCTTCACCCCCTCACACCCCCCTCACACCCCTCATACCCCCTCACACCCTCACACCCCCCTCTCACTCCTTTATCCCCTCACAGCCCCTCACCTCCTCACAGCCCCTCACCCCCTCACACCCCCTCTCACCCCCTCACCCCCTCACCCCCCTTACACCCCTTCACACCCCCTCACACCCCCTCACACCCTCACACCCCGCTCACCTCCTCAGCCCCCCACCCCCCCTCACCTCCTCACCCCGTCACCCCCTTATAACCCTCAAATCCTCACCCCCTCACACCCCCTCACACCCCCTCACACCCTCACATCCCCCTCTCACCTCTTTACCCCCTCACACCCCCCTCACCCCCTCACTCCCTCACACCCCCTCACCCCCTTCACACCCCTCACACCCCTTACACACCCTCACACCCCTCACACTCCTCACATCCCCTCACCCCCTCATACCCCCTCACACCCCAACACCCTCACCCCCCCCACCCTCTCACCCCCTCACACCCTCTCACCCCCTTCACATCCCTCACCCTTCACACCCCTCACACCCCTCACACTCCTCACATCCTCTCACCCCCTCACACCCCCACCCCCCTCACTCCCCCTCACCCCCTTACAACCCTCACACCCCTCACAACCCCTCACACCCTCACACCTCCCTCTCACCCCTTTACCCCCTCACACCCCCTCACCTCCTCACCCCCACCCCCCTCACTCCCCTTCACCCCCTCAACCCCCCTCACACCCCTCATACCCCCTCACACCCTCACACCCCCCTCTCACTCCTTTATCCCCTCACAGCCCCTCACCTCCTCACAGCCCCTCACCCCCTCACACCCCCTCTCACCCCCTCACCCCCTCACCCCCCTTACACCCCTTCACACCCCCTCACACCCCCTCACACCCTCACACCCCGCTCACCTCCTCAGCCCCCCACCCCCCCTCACCTCCTCACCCCGTCACCCCCTTATAACCCTCAAATCCTCACCCCCTCACACCCCCTCACACCCCCTCACACCACCTCACATCCCCCTCTCACCTCTTTACCCCCTCACACCCCCCTCACCTCCTCACCCCCTCACACCCCGTCTCACCCCTCACACCCCTCATACTCCCTCACACCCCTTCTCACCCCCTCACCCCTCACACCCCAACACTCCCTCACACCCCCTCACCTCCTCACCCCCTCACACCCTCATACCCCCTCATGCCCTCATACCCCCCTCTCACCCCCTCACCCCCTCACACCCCCTCACCTCCTCACTCCCTCTCACCCCCTCATCTCCTCACCCCCTCACACCCTCATACCCCCTCATGCCCTCATACCCCCCTCTCACCCCCTCACACCCTCACACCCCCTCACCTCCTCACCCCTCACACCCCCTCACCTCCTCACCCCCTCACACCCCCTCACCCACTCACCCCTCACCCTCTCCCCGTAGCTGTCTCACACCCCAGCACCCCTGTCCTGTCGTGAATACTCATCACCACTGCTCGTTCGGCTCTTCACGGCACTTAGCGCAGTGTGTGAAGCTGCTGTTTCTCTATCGGTTCACGTGTTTGTTCTCTGGTGCCCTTCCTAGACTACTGTAGGCTTTGGATGACCAGAAAGACGTGTCATACTCACATAATAAGAACAAGAATTACAAGGATCTCCTCCCCTAAGATTCTCACTTTGCAACTGAAGAAACAGATATTAGGGGCAGACACGGTAGCCCTCCATCACAGAGCTAGTGGGCCAAGCCTGTGTCACGCTACCCAAGCTTGTTTCATGACATCAGACATCCTCAAAACACATCACAATGGGTTAACATTCTAACACCAAGTGAGAGTTCACACACAGAAGTAGTATGAACAACACTTTTTAGGGGGAGTCAACTGCTGTTGCTCAATATTCTTTAAATGACATGACAGTTCAATAGCTTTATTAAGATATACAATTTAAGAGAGTCACTGCTTCATATGCCCACAACACTTTAAGGACGGTACTCTGAATGTCTGGACCTTAATTGAGGAGGAAGGCTGAGAGGGAGAAACTTGTCACTGTAAGTTGAGAACCATGATTCTAATAAGTGACAGACTCACAGTCACTTAGAAGAATTGATTCCAGAAAGAAATCTGTTTCCTGGCAACCAGCTCAGTTCTCCCTGAAGGGCACTTTGAAGGAAAGTTCAATCAATGGAAGGGTCAAATGTTTTCTTTTTCCAGCGTCCATTTTGTATGTAATGACTGCTCTGCGCAGACTCTGCAGGGTGTTCTTCAGTTGTTCATAAGATCTAAGGTTCTTCGGTACAAATGCACGTGCTGTGAGTGAGAAATTACTTCAACTGAGTTTATTGGCATTTCTTAGAGCATACGAGTTCAAAGAAAATTATTACAGGTAAGAGCTCTGTCCGTACAAACAGCACTGTATGGATTACATAGTGAAATATATACGTTCAGAGAGATGTCCAAGAAAACCTCAGTACAGATCACTCCAGTTCCAAGGACCTGTCTCTACCATGGGAAGGAAATCTTTCTCCCGACGTCACAGGCCCCTGATGGCCCTGATTATTTTTCCAATTTGACTGAATTGTCTCCAGTATAAATATATGGGGCAGTGAGCAGGGGCTGAAGTGAGGGAGAATCTTGGTTTGAACCTGGACTTCTCCGTGGCCTGAGAAAGCTACTTAACACAGACGAGCCTTGCTCCCTTTCGGTGTGGACAGACAGAACTGTTAGGCTGGGACATTGGCGCAGTGCTTCAGTGGCATCGTACGCAGGACTCTGCGGCTTGGTGTTTTAGTCTCTATGGCCATGTAACATATTACTAGTTATCAAAGATTGCCGGGGAGCCTGGAGCAAACCTAATATAATCGTGTATAGTTAGAGACTTAGGTCAGTTTTATGTCAGTTCTCAAACTCTATATTAAAAATAACCCTCTAGGTCTTCAGAAACATGGATGTCCAGTTACCAGAGAGGAAAAAAATAAACACCAATAAGCAAGGTAAAGGTCTCAAGTTATATGAGGTGCTGTTCAGAGTTGTGGTTGAGCAGCTCTCATGAGAGTCATGTGGGGAGGGGGTTGTCATTTGTGCAGGGGTCCCTGGAGACTCAGTTTCCTCCCTGATTTTGACTGCTATGAGATAGTTCCTTCCGTTTCTGGTTGCCACACTGTAGACAGTCACTCACCTGTTGATCGCCCCTTTACTCAGTGCACTAAAATAATGAGCAGGGTCTTGCAAGACCAACCAGTGAGGAATAACTCCAGGTAGACATGGTAAGCCACCTTCCCTCGGTGCTATTGATCTCTCTGTGTTGGGGTGGTGGGTGCTATACAATAGGCAACCAGTCAGTGGACCCGTGTAGTGTGAGAGCTGTAAATAACCAGAAAAGATTACAGGAGTACCCTTGACTCAGGCCCTTGACAGGCCTCATGTTCTTTATGTACAAATATAGACTCTTGGACCAGGAATCTCCATTTGACTTCTTTAACTCATATTGACAAACTCCTCCTAAAAGAAGAAAAAAGATAGAGAGACACAACAAGAAATGTAAACATTTAAGGCTCATGAGAGCTCAGCGGGTAAAGGCACCTGCCATGCTTACTGAACAACCTGAGTTCGATCCCCAGGACCCACCCACAAGTAGAAAAGAGGCAGGTGACTTAAGAAGGTTGTTCTTTGATCTCCACGCATGCAGTGTGGGACACACATACACACACACACACACACATACATAAATGATATATAATAAATATCTTTGAAAAGAAACAAACATTTAGGTGATTTTACATCTTAATTCTCTTTCTTTTTTTGTTTTTGTTTTTGTTTTGTTTTTGGAGATGGAGTTTTGATGTATAGCCCTGGCTGTCCTGGAACTCACTCTGTAGACCAGGCTGGCCTCGAACTCATCGATCTGCCTGCCTCTGCCTCCTGAGCACTGGAATCAAAGGTGTGCGCCACCACCACCCAGCTTTAATGATTTATAACGGTAGCAAAATTATAGTTACAAAGTAGCAACGAAAATAATGTTATGGTTGGGGGGTCCTCGCAACATAAGGAACTGCATTAAAGGGTCCCAGCATTAGAAAGGCTAAGAACCACTGGTTGAAACTGACCAATAGCATGGCTCATCCGAGAAGACGGTTTCCTAACTGCTTAGGAGCCGTTGTACAAGGGTCTGAAGCCCCTCTACCGACCCTTCATCCTTTCTCTCTTGCGCCTGCGTCCGTAGCACTTTCCCATCAGGGATTTTCTCTCTCTGCTCCTGCTGGTTCCTCCGTATTGTTTGCGGTCCGGGTTACCTCACTTACATTTGAACCTTAGGTCAGTCATACCGTGTCCACATGCCCGTTAGCCTATCACTGTTTCAGTAAGGGCTCCAGGGCTTAGCCAACCTCTGGCCAAATTTCCTGGATCTTGCTACTCCGTTTCTACCTCTCCTCTCCAGACGTGGGTGGGATCAGTTCCCACGGTTCCTCACCTGCCTCCTTCCCTGAAAAGAAATTCAACTTCCAGAACCAAACGAGGTGATGGTCCTTCAGATAAAAAATGAGCAAGCAAGCAAATGAGGGAACGGAAGAACGTGACCTTTCGCTCACGAAAGAAATAGGGGCCAAGCAAGGAGACCGCCCGTGTGAGGGCAGCCTGGGCAACATGGAAGTCCTTAGCTAAGACACATATTTTTAAACATTTTTTTCAAGAGAAGAAGAAAACAAGTAAATAGGCTTTCACATCCTGATGAATTAGTTTTTCTGTTGAGAGATCAAAACACACAGTGACGTCACAGGTGAGCCAGGACTGCAGCCCAAGGTTTGTGTTAGTTTGCAGAAGACATAAAGATTAAAAAGCACAACAAAGAGGAAAATACAACTGAAAATCCATCCGAAGTATTAATCCTAAACCTTTCAATTTACAGCGCCAGTCGCTCTGTAAACTAAAAGTGCAAGGAAACGAAATTAGAAATAGGATAAAAGGAAGGAAGAAAAGGAAGGTACCTTAAAACGCTCAGCTTTGTTTAAAATCATCTCCATTCCTTTGTATATCTGCTGGTTCAACAACTGCACATTGGAGGAAAACAACCCCCCCCCCCCCACACACACACAGTAAGTAAATGAACTCAAGAAGTTCAAAATATGCCAAGGTCAGAATACGGCCGGGAGTGGGGGATTGTGGGAAATGAGTGGGAACACTGTGGGATATGGAAGCCTGAAGAGGAACCAAATGGCAGGAGCTGATCTCACAGGTATCGGAACAAAGAACAAAGGAATGCTGATAGTCTTTCAGAAGAAAGAGAACTCGTGTTTTCTTGTTGATGATGATGTTGAGAAAGCTCTAGGAAGACGAGAGGCATGCCTTCTCTGGCTGTCTATTAAAATGTGAACACCTTGCTCACAATATGGATTTGGTTTTTTCCTACCGATGCCTGACTTGATATATATGTTTTAGTTATCATTGTATTTATTGTGCATCTTTTCTAACTCTAAGAGGTAAGCATAGGAAGTCCTGTCATTTCTGACTAGTGCTGAATTCTGGGACAACGAAGGACACCTGGCACACTGTAGGTGCGCTCTCTACACTTGTTGAATAAACAGAAGAATAACTATTCATATTTATTTACAGGATTAAATCCTCTATAAAAGAAAGTTATTATACTTCAAACTTAACACAGTCGATGGAACACACGTGTTCAACTTCTGAGCATCTGTGAGAGGACACCCTCCAGCAGGACAGAGGAGAAATCAAGAGAGGAAAAGGCCCAGGACTGAGGAAGCAGAGTGGTGAAGGAAATCGCCAAGTAGGACAAGGGGAGGTCTCAGCCTGGCAGATAGCTACAGATTTAGGGGACAACCAGTCCAGCAGGTAGCAGGAAGACAGAATCTAACATTGACATCCTGAAGAAACAGAAGCAGCAGCAGCCTCGGTGGTGGGTACACATTCTGCTGATGCATTTGAAGATGCTGCGAGGAAGTCTTGCAATTCTATCAGATGATTTGTAGTCCAACTAACTACACAAAAGAGAAAACAAAGCAATTGTCAACTCCAGGGGAGGGGGCACACTTCAAGAAGAAGAAGGGGGGAGAGAAGGAAGAGGAGGAGGAGAAGAGGAAGAAGAAGAGGAGGAGGAAGAAGAAGAGGAAGAGGAGGAGGAGGAGGAGAGGAAGGGGCCGAGGATACAGCTCAGTTACAACAGTGCTTACTGAACACGCATGGAGCCTGGCTTGATCTGCAGCGTCAGGTGAACTGGGCATGGTGGTATATGCCTGTCATGCCCGCACTCAGGAGGGGGAGGCAAAAGGGACAGAAGTTCAAGGTCATCCTCCATTTCACAGTGAGTTTGATGCCAGCCTAAGATGCATGAAACTTCATTTCAAAAATAAAGAAGAAAACAAAAAAGAAATGGAATTACCCTCTTCTATTGTGGATTCGCTGTAAATAATAATTATTAACTCATAAAACCATAGTGAGCAGTTGAGGGGGAGAGCAAGAAAGGGAATGAGTTTAATATGTGGGGAAAGGGGATAGTAATAATTAAAAAATAGAACCAAGTATAATTCAGAGGGATTAGAGATTATCTAAAAGTGATTTCCTTTTTAAACAACATCAAAGTTAGGCCTGGTGAGACAGCTTGTAAGTCCAGTTAATGGGGACCCAAAGCAGAAGGATCACAAGTTCAAAACTTGCTTGGGCTACAGAGTGAGTCTGAGGCCAGCCTGGCTAATTTAGTGAGACCTTGTCTCAAAATAAACTGTAAAACGAAGACTGGAGAGATAGCTCAGTGGTGGAGTCCTCACTTATCATGTGTGAGGCTCTAGATCCAATCCCTATTAGTGGGAAGAGGGGCGCAGAAATATGATGCTTCCAATTATGGAAGAAGAGACAAAAAGAAATGGCTGAAAGTTGGCAGCGGCAGCCTTTGGAAAGTAGAGCTAAAGGTGGGGATCGGGGCAGTATGGAGGTTTTCACTCTCTGCTCTGTATGTTTTGACTTGCTAGGTTATGTGTGTATGTTATATTTTAATACAATAAAAACGAAATGTGGTGGTTTTATTTATTTTCAAGTTTCAAAATCATACACACACACACACACACACACACACACACACACACACACACAATGGGGAATTTATGTTTTCACCATTAACATCAAAAGAAAGGCTGCAGAGCCGGGCATGCACATGCTTTCATTGCTGTGCACAGAGCGTTGTTGATAAATGAATGAAGGAAGGAATGAATAAGGTATGTCATGAGCTTATTTAGAACTCAGAACATACCACTGGGGTCCCGAGGGAGCCTAAGTGCTTCACCGGAAAGCAGTTGGAGGGACCTCAGGGAAGCTATGCGACTGTGTACCCCACTACAATAGAACGCTGGGGTTTCTGCTCAGCTGAACCTATTACATATTGTAAGGCTGGCAAAAATCGCTCGTTTCCATAGTGCTGACTCTACAGATTTAAACGGTCCTGAATGGGGAATAAATATGCTGCTCTTAATAAATGTCTAGTTAAGGTATAGTTAATACAGTTAAATGTGAAAGTGTATAAATGATATATTTTAATAGCATTCAGAGCACATTTTCAGGATTGAGATAAATGCAAGCTTAAAAAAAAAAAAAAACAGGCTCTAAACACATTGCCTTAACAGAGTAAATGATAAATTACCGGAGAAAACTGTTATTCTGTGATGTTTTGAAGATTAAGTGGAATATGAGTGAAATTAACATTGTGTGTAAGTGAAGCTGTGACTATATCGTGTCAGGGTGGTAATAAAACTGCGAAGGGAGAGAGTTAGAGTTTTTTATGCCACGGAAATGGAAGCAGTTTTCATTTTAATTGTTTTTCTTTAAATGGATTGTTTCTGTAATATACTATGTTCTTTTCAGTTCACAGATGTTCAGGGGGGATGAAAGAGTTATAAAATATCCTAATGTGAGCTTTTAGAATAGCGTTTTTGGAACAGGGAGAGAAGAGCCTATAGAATTCAGAATTTTTAGGGTACAATAAAGCATTCACATTGCAAATTTAGTGACTCGTGTTTGGCGAGATGGAGAAACAAATGGCCTCTTAACATCATGCCGTGCTCGGCCTTTTAGCCAAATAAATCAGGTTTCTTTATGGACCTGCGTCCCTCTTTCTCAGGTCAGGTATCTTCACCATTTCTTCTTCTCCTACCACCTCCTCTTCACTGGCACTTCTTCATTCCTGGCATATGGAACCCACCTTTCCTGAAACTGTCATCTGAATGTGGCTTTGGACTCTGTCTGAGCTGACCCGGATGGATTTTCTGCGCCAAGAGACAAGGCTCCTCTGTTGCTGGTCTGAGTTCAGGGCCCCCAACCTGATCCTGCCCAGAGGCTCAACTCCAGCACAGAACTAGGGGTGCTGTGCCCCTCATATACCCTGCAGTTGTTATTTCTTTTATCCTTCCTTTCACGATCTTCTCCCCAAAGCCATTCTCTCTCCGCAGGTCTTCCTAATTCTCTTGGTATCCTCTGAAATATGTACCAAAGTTCCTGTCAATCCTCACTACACTGTGTTTTGTTGTTGATGATGGTGGTGAGGGGTTTTCGTTGGTGGTTCTTTTTTTTTCTCTTACATCTGAGCACATGATGTCAGAGTCTAATAGAAACTTCCCAAGGGCTGAGGGAGAGGGACCACTGCTCCATGTTGGTTGGAACTCCTTTGAAGGGTAGTACTGGATTAAATTCCATTTCATTCACGTACTCATTCAATCACAACAAACCCTATTTACTCAGTACCTGCCACCTTGTGTGCTAGGTTGATCTGGTTGAACCAGAGACTTGGTGTATGTATGAAGCTTAGAAACTTCCATGAAACAAGCCACTGGGATAAAGTCAATCATGTGTTTAAAGTATATAACCGAGAGGAAGAAGTTAAAGATGGTGTGTGTGCACAGAATGGAGACGTCTCTGTCAACAGATTTCTCAGTGCTGTGGGAGGTGGCTGACCAGCTGGGTTTTGATTCACAATTGCAGATATTTCAGCTGATGATTGCTGGTCTCGCTGCTTCTGACATGAGGCTGAATTTTATAATGAAGGCTTTGGAGACTAGATGAGGAAGAGGCTGTTCACATCACAGCAGCCAGGAAGCAGAGAGACAGGAAGAGACCAGGGAAGAACAAATCCTTCAAATGCCACTCTCAGACCCGTGGTCTACTTCCTCTAGCCAGGCTCAGTTTCCTAATATTCCACTCAGTGTGTGTTCATGAATGGACAGGTGAAGTCAGCATCCCTATAAGCTGTCCGCGCCTCAGTGATTAGAGCCACTGTTGGGGATCAAATCTTTAACACGTGCACATGTTAGGGAACACATGCAGATGGACTATAGCAGCACTGGGTCCAATCTGGAGGATTAGGGAAAATTCTCTTGAGGAAGTGACATAGACACGAAGAGGAAAAGTAAGAGTTAGCCATTGGAAGGATGGAGGATTCTTTGCAGATGCTGCATTAGGAGGAGGGGCCCAAGACAGGGAGAGTGGAGTGTCTACAGAACACCAGCGGCTGGAGAGAGGGCTCAGCGAAGAATACATACTGTCTCACAGGGGACTGAGTTTGGTTCCCAGCATCCACATTAGGGCTTTCACAACCCGTGATCCCAGCACCAAGGGATCGAATCCCTCTGTCCTCTGAGGGCATCTGTACTCTCACATGTGTGCGTGTGCGTGCGCGTGCGCGCGCGTGCGTGCACGCGCGCGCACACACACGCATACACACACAGACACATGCAGGCACACACAAACACACACGCACATACGCGCACACACACGCATACACAGACACGCGCACGCACGCACGCACACACAGACATATATGTACACACACATGCACACCCACACACACAGACACATACGTGCACACACACGCACACATGTAAAGCTGAGTAACTCTGGAGGGGAAGGGAGAGATGAAGGGGGGATTCTGGTCAGTAAGGCAGGAACACAGGTAAGGGGACAGTTCAAGGATGAGGCTGGAGTTGGGACAGTGTGTGTGGGACTGGTACATGAAAGCCCTATGGGAACATGATGGCATGAGATTTGTATGTTGACAAGGTTGACATGTTTCAGAATGGACTGGAGAAAGGTGGTCGGAGAGGTCCGCTACAGTTCCCTCCCGTATCTGAGGGAAACGGGCTCTCCGGCCAGACTGTGTATCCTGTGGTTCCACACTCCTTTTTGTTGAGAGTTTCGTCTAACAGCAATTCAGCTGTTTAGAAAACTCTCTAAATTTTCTTTCAGCGTCTCTCGTATTCCTCAGGAAACAGCTCACACTTGTGTCAACTTTGCTTTTGCTTTCCTGAAGAGGCCAGCCCTCCAGTTCCTCTGTGGATGGGAGAAGAAACACTGGGAGCTGACCCATGGTTTGTGTGAAGGTCACATCTTCAGCCAAAGTCAAAGCTACATTTGAGCTATGAAAACGCACATGATTTTGAATAGAAAAAAAAAAAGCCACTCACCAACTGCACTTAAAAACCATCATTGAGAAAGAGACCAGTAAGAGAATATGAAGCTAAGGGAAAACACAAACCCAGTTTGCATTTCCCCCACGGCAAAGTCGTCTTTTCCTTGTTTTTGAAATTCCATCAGCCAAGCCAGAAGGTTAGGATGACCTGCCCTCCTGTCCCCCCTTCCACAGCCCAATAAAAGCAGATTCTTTGTGGGGAACATCATTTGGTGATATTTTATATCAGCTATTTAGAGAGAAAAAAAGTTAGTCTTCTCATCAATCCAAGACATTTTCAGCCTCAGAGAACTTCACACTTTTTTTTTTTTTATTGTAATTCAACACTGTTTCACTGGGCAAAAATGAATGCTGTGCGTCTGAGAAAATTCCTCCTCTCTCTTCCTCCCTCCCCCTGCTTCCCTCCCTTCCTCTCTTCTTTCTTTCCCTCTTTACTTGTCTAATCCCTTCCTTCTTTCCCTCCTTTCAGAAACAGATTCTGCAAATGGTATCCAAAGCACTAAGTTTACCTCAGTGTTAAATCTGTGTAAAATAAACAGTTTTAACTGCAATCACAACTGTGTCCTAAGTGGCTACTGACTGCTGACCCGGTTTTGCCTGATAGTTCAGGGGGAATCCTGATCACCTAGACTTTGATGGCCACAAATCCTGTCTAGCGTGTCTGGATTCACCTAGGTCTTTCCTATACGTGCACCTTCTTCAGAGATGCATAAGGACAGATCAAATGTTGCTTTGACTTTAAATTAAAAGGAGAATTCCTTGCTTCGTCAGGTGACAACGTTTTGAAACGTGAGGCATGTGAGGTGCTGAATAACCATGTCAAACAGGCCTAACATATGAGATCTGAATCTCAGGAAAATTAGTGGGGTGGCTGCTAGGGAGATGGGCCCTCAGAAGCATGAGAACTGGATGTCAGTCCTTGGCGTGGGTGTTAAAAGCTAGGCATGTCTATAAACCCATGTTGGGGTGGGGTCGGGGAAGCAAGGCAGATCCTCTGAGCTCATCACCCAGCCAACCAATCTCCAGGATTGGTCTGAGAGCCTGTCTCAAAATACAAGGTGGAGGGCCAACGTGGTGACAGCTTAGCTGGCAGAGGCAATCGCTATCAAGCTTGACAACCTGAATTGGAATCCTGGGTCCCAGATAGAAAAAGGAGAGAGCTGACTCTGCCCTCTGACCTCCACGCACACGGCCTGGCATGCTCACATGCAAGTACACATACACAGAAAAAAAGACATACTGAAAAGCAGAAAACTATAGAGGCAGACACCTGTAGGACTCTGGCCTGTACACATGTACACAGTGCACATGCGCTCAACACACTCATGTGCATACACACTAACACGAACACACACATACAACTCACACCAAAGAAAAATTAGACAGGATTGTTACGTTATGCGTATGTGCTTTACACGACTACAGTGCTACGTCTTTAACTTCACCTGTTGGGGAAACTGAGGCAGAAGGATTGCAAGTTGGAGGCAACTGGGTCTCTTTCCAACTAAAATTTGAAAACAGAGCTGGGGTTGGAGCCCCATCGTAGAGCACTAATTAATCAGTGTGTGCAGGGCTCCGGGTTCAATACACAGAAGCGCAAGGAGCAAACAAGTGCTTTACAAAAGAGAATCTTAAAATGTGTCTTACGCTAGTGGGATATTAAAATATTAACTGAGGATGTAGACTTAGATGGAGGACTGCAGGAATATCAATTTCTCCATGTGAAAAAACAGTTTTAATCACAGTCACATGATATGATTCAAGCAAGCTATAAGCATGTCACCATACATTACTTTTCAGAAACATTTCTTCTGCATAAGCCAGGGTGCACCATCCATTATGATCTTAGATGCAAAACCTGTCATTCAAATGTATCCAGCACACTGAAAGCAGGTAGATGAGCAGGTAGCGGGGCATGCATCCAACGGCCAAGAGGTACCCACTGCGGGTACTTGTTAAAAGGCCATTGGATTCACACTAAATTCTTTCTATAACTCTTGCCTGATTTCCTGTTACAATCGAATGGGAAATTTTTAAAAATTCCAACACCTGGGATATCCCCCTGAAACCTTAGGAATAAGACTCAGGCACTAGTATTTTTAAAGTTCCCTAGATTATTCTGATGCGAGCCTGAGGTTGAACATCACTGTTCTGGAACCGTGCTTCTCAAATGTTAGTGCACATGGACTCACTTGAGGGTCCTACTAAGTGCAGCCTCTGATGCAATAGATGGATCCCAGGACTCTGGCTTTTTTTTAAAGATTTCATTTTTAATTTTTAGTTATGTGAATATGTGTATCTGCATATGGGTATACACACATGAATGCAGTTGCACTCTGAGGCCAGAAGGGGGTGTCAAACCCCTGAAGCTAGAACCACTTGATGTGGGTGCTAGGAACTGAACTCAGGTCATCTGGAAGAACAATAAGCTCTTTAACTGCTGAGCTCTCTCTCCAGGTCCAGAGACTGAATTTCTCTCAGGCTCTGGATGGTACTGATATGGGCTATCCATAATTGCAGACTGGGAATGGCATCTGGGGAAGTTTTGGACTTGACAGATGGAGCTTGTGTCCTGAGGTAGAAACGGAGTTATGTAACTGTGTAATGTAATATGTAATAGCCCAATAACACTGGTTCTCGTTTAAATAAGTTCTCAGTTTCCACCCATGAAAAGACATCCCCATAAGACGTACCATGTCTAGAAGGGACTATAGCCAATCATCTTTCAGTATTTCTTAGGGCATCTCACATGCACTCACAAAGCATTTCCAGTTCATATATGGTCACTCGCCTCTCTTCTTTGGGCTAGTTTTTTGGGTTTATATTGAGACCTCACCCAGCCACAAAACTCACAGAGATTCCAATGAGAACTCCATCCAGGAGACAATTCTAGGTAAAAGACACCTGTCCTCAGGGGCACTCCACAGTTCGAGAAGTTGGGTATTGTCTTCCCAGTGAGTTCTCTCTCACGGAGGGATCTTGAAAATCTTCAAGCGGGATCCACAGCTGAAAAGAACAGAAACGGCCCGAGAAAGAAAAGGAGTGCGTGGAGACAGAAGAAAGAGTTCTGTGGAGGACCAGAGTCACGGCCTTGACCCTGGTTGACAGGGAGCGTTGGGATGCCTTCCCGTGTGTGCAGTCAGAGACTGAGGACCTTCTTGGAGGGCTCCTGGCTTTGGTGTGCATTCTCTGGTGGCTCTCAGGTTAGTAGGAAGCAGTGGGGTAAAGATAGGTTTCTCCTCAGCAGGACCCTAAGTGCAGAAGTACTCCCATCGCAATACAAATATATCTCTGACTTCTTCCCATTGTTTTCCAGGTTCAACTTTTCTCCTCTCTGCTCACTCCTCTCCCCGTCATTTGTGGGTGTGATATATTCATAAGTCTATACTCTACGTTACTGTTAGACACACAGTTACCTTTGCTTCGCCAAGATGCACATTTATTGCTGTTATTTAAGATGCCACCAGGCGATGGTTTTAGCGTCCTTCAAGAAATATTGCCCAGGATCTATCAACTTACTGATAATATAAACAGGAAGTTCTAGAAAAATTTAAGTGAGGCCAGGATTTCTCGACTATTGTGTTGATATCCCACCAATAACATTATGAGATCTCACTCTTTGCACAGCTCTCTTGAATAAACATCATCTGTTTTCTGTGAGGGATGGAGACACCACACTGTCTGTGTCCTCTGAAGTTTGGTCTGTGGGCACAACCTCATTCAATTATGCAGTGAAGTGTGGTCACAGAAAAGCAAAGGCACGCCTTTCTGGGAATCACCGCATCCACACTGCAAATCACCTCCCAAACGTACACGCTAAATCAATGCCAGAGGCTTCCATTTGTGAAATTTCCATTGACAAGTGAGTTCCCATAATGTCCTCACACAAGGGCAGCTGTTCAGAAGCTGAACTTTGTGCAACATGAAGCCCTTCCTTCTATAACCATTTTAAACACAGTCTGAGTATAACTGCTCTTAAAAAGAGGATTTTATTTTTATTTATGTATGTGAGCAGAATGTCTGAAGAGTATGCAAAGCAACTCCTGATATGACAGGAGCCCTGGCTTTTGTTCAGGACCAGCTGGGGCAGCTTGAGGACATAGGCTCTGCTGTTGCTGAGCTCCCTATAGGCCACCAGCTGAGGAGCAAGGTCGCACCTACTCACTGTAAGTGCAAGAGGCTCAATGTTCACCAACACTGTCTCCAGAACCCTTAGAGTTGCTAACTAGCCAGCCTAGCTGGATTATTGACAAGGCATCTCTTGAATAGAGGTACTTTGAAAACACACCAACCACCTCCTCATTTATTATGATTGGAAAGGCAAAGACTTGCTCAGGAGCCTTATGCAAAGAAGTAGAGGTGAGACCACATGAAGTGCTGCTCTTGGTTTGTCATCCGGGACTCCTTATCATCGCTCTTCAGCCCTCAAGTTCCAAATTAGGGAGAGTGCGAGTATTTCATGAACCTGCCCATCACCTTGTCAATTGCACAAGGGTTACCACGGTCCAATCCAAGCACCGAGCCGTCACACACTGTTATGGTTTGAATCGCAAATGTCCCCACGCACACTTGTTTTAGGCTCTATGTTGAAGATCATGGAGGCTTAGGAGGTAGAGTCTGGTTGGTGAAGTGGGTCTCCGTGGGTGAGTGTGGAGGTTACACTCACTGCAGATTCTGTGCTCTGCTTCCGGTCACGTGAACAAGCCTCTGCGGCAAGCTCCTCCGCCACCTTATGTTTCTATTTCTTCCTGGCTGCCCTCCGAAACCATGAACCAAAAAGAAACCCTTTCTCCTCTAATTTCTTTCTGTTGGGTATTTTGATCACAAGAATGAAAAATAAAGCCCCCTCCACACTTCTGCATACTCATTCCCCCTGCCCAACCCCCAATTGGCAGCCCAGCTCCCAGCTCCCCACTGCTCTTCCTAATCCATTTTGCTAGAAAGTTCTCAGCTCCTCACACACAGGCATCAGGGCGCTCCCTCCTGCTGCCTGGGTTTCCTCCAGAAATGACCAGTAGCCTACTGAGCCTTTTCTATCAGCTCCACATGGTTCCAAACTACAGCTATGGCTGCAGGAACTGCCAGCTCTCTTCAACAAAACTGGGGACTTTGTGGACCCCATGAGAGGCCTTATTTACTACCTCTCCCAGAGAAAGCAGACTGGGGCAATAATCATCAAAGTAATATTTACCCCTTAATAACTGCCTATTTTTATACCGATGTTAGAGGTTAATAGCAGCGTTATTTACTTCTCTGCCAAAAAGGACTGAAGGATGTGAAATGTAGCAGTCAATAAAGCTGAGCAGTCAGATAAATAACATGCGTATTATTTCCTGACAAATCCTTCTGCAGCTCCAGGATATAAATAACCCGGAGAAAGCGGTTCCTGAATTACAAATTTACTGATGTGTAAAATGTAATTTTAAAAAGGGCTTCAAGGCCCAGAAGCGCTAGATTCTGTCGCTGTAACCGCTGGCAGACTGTGTGCATACACGTGTGTGTGAGAGCCTCCTGGGACACGTGACCATGGACAGATATACATGTGTACATACGAGCATAGAGTCGAGGTGTGGGCATCACCTCTCATTCCCTCCCCTCCTCTGCCGTAGCATTCCTCAGCTCCCCTCTCTTCTCCAAGGACTCCTCCTCAGTCTCCTCATATACTTATATCAGAGCCTGCGCAGCCGCCCTCCCAGGCCAACCTTTCTGCTCCGGCGTCTTCCTCTGCGATCCAACTCATCCCCATGGCTGACTTACAAATTTCTCCCATCCTTCATCTCCCCTGAGCTGATATTTCACTATTAAGGGCCCCTACGACATCCTGCCTGAGTTTATCATGGGCATCTCAAGCGCCGTGGGTCAGCTACAGTATAGCCCTCAATTCCATTCCCTCTCTGCTTCCTGAACTCTCACCCCTGCTATGATCCCCAACCAGACAAGGGTGTCACCGTCGATGATTATTCAGTGGGAACACCCAGCTCCATTTAAACCTGGCCCCAACCCGAGGCTCACCAGCCCCTACTGCATTTACACCACAAGCTAAGCAGCAAATTTCTCCTCCAAACCATGGTGTACAAGGATCGCTCCCTCCATCCTGTGTCTACCGCTCAGTCCGGTCCAAGTTCACCATCTCTCAGCCTACGGAGCTGCGCTCCAGACTTTCTGTCTTCTCTCAGTAGAGTGAAAATGACCCCAAATGACTTGGCACAGATATCCTGGCCTCCTCTCTCACCCCTCTTCTCCTCCCTCCTTCCAGGGACAGTCATCCTCTGCCGGTCCTTTAGTCAGACTAAGAGGTTCTTCCGACCAGAGAACAGAGACGGCTGGAAACTTAAGTTCTCAAGACACTAGGGAAGCTGGAAGTCTAAAATCTTTTTATTGGAAAAGAATAGAAGAAAAACCTGGTCCTAGAGCTAAGTTCTGCATACAGGTGACCGCCGAGTGGCAGATGGGCAGTGCCCTGGGCAGTGATCCTTAAGCAGACACGGGAAAAGAAAACCTGAAGTACCCTGAAAGGACCCGAAATCTTTCCCGCTTGTCCTTGATATTCTGGGACTCTGTTCATTCTTAGTTGCGTCCATTCTGGGTTTGACTCAGCAACCACACAGTGTCCTGGCTGAGATCCCTCTTTCCTACCAATTAGGCAGACGAGCTTGGCTAGTGCTGTGGGTCTTTGTGTTCATTGTTCCAGCAGAAAACCACAGGGACCATTTACCCAGTGCTAAAATGCCCCGGGGGAAATTAAGTCACTGATGTTTCTAAGAGGGAGGTTGGATGTGTGCAAGGGGGCCTCTTCATCCAGGTTTTTTATTTTCGTTCAAAAAAAATTTTTTTATGGTGTTGGGGAACCTAGAAATCCAAGATGATTAGCTTCTCTTAAAAAAAAAAAATCATACAGACAGCGATGACACACACTTTTAATCCCAGCACTCAGGAGGCTGAGGCAGGCCTATCTCTGTGAGTTCGAGGCTAGCCTGGTCTACACAGTGAGTTCCAGGACACACAGGGCTGTTACATAAAGAAACCCTGTCTTGAAAAAAAAAAAAAAAATTCACACAACCCAACAAATAACCTAGACCTTTTGCACAGGGCCTGGAGGATGGTGGTACTCAGAATACGGATTCAGAGAAGCGTCTGATTTCCCTGCGGGAAATTGTCCTAAGGTCGCATAAGGTCCCTCGGACTTTTTAATTTCCTATTCTTGCGTATGTGAGCGGGTGCCCTGCCACAACGCTTTTGGAGGTCAGAGGGTAACTTTGTGGGCTAAGGACCCTCACCCACTAGGCTGTCTTGCTCTCACGCCCCAGGAAATTTTAATCGTTTGGATCCAGAATAAGTGTTTGTTGAATTGTAGAAATTCTGTAAAAAAAAAAATAAATCGAAACAATATTTCCAGAAGGCAAAAACTTTAAGATATGTGCCTAGACCCACGGTAATAGTAAGTCTATGGGCCTGTGGCTCTCCTTCTGAAATAAAATGAGAAGTGTGTCAGCAGATGATGAAGAGAGATGTTGGCTAGAGAATGGTTTGTAATAAGAGAAGCAATGTTAAGAGAGCTAAAATTTGGGTAAGGACGCATTAAGGATCAGAACACTCTGGATACCGGCGGATTCGTTGTTGAGTTAGTCTGCTCATTTAATCTGCCCCATTCCGTTTCCATGACATCATCTCCACATCATTCCGTTTCCATGACATCATCTCTACATCATTCTGTTTCCATGACATCATCTCTACATCATTCCGTTTCCATGACATCATCTCTACATCTACTACATTCTCCTCCATTCTCTTACATTTGTCTTGAAATTTTTCCAAGAAACGGATAGCCGATAGGGGTCACCCAGCATCAGTACGCTCACCTTCACTTCGTCACTGGCCACGCTCCTTTCGTTAGGGCTGGAGCCGGTCCCTGTAAGGACATCTATTTACTCTTCTTGTAGTCCCTGGTTTCCTGCACAAGGATCACTCCTTGTCCTCTGTACACACGTTGTGATGTGTATACCAATAGATACATACTATGCATTCCTGGAAGTAGAAACTGCTGAGTCGAATCGCGTCTTCATTCCAGCAGCTGTTGCCGCGAGCTTACCAGAACAGCCAGCGGCCAGCGGGACCCTTATCTGACGTTTGCCAACACTGAGGATCCTCAAGCATTTTTAAACAACTCTCAGTGTCGTGGAGGGACGGGCTGTGTTGGTCTGCTCTGGCTGTCAAAACGAGTACCACAGGCGGTGTGATCTGAAGGTCAAGGATGCATTTTTCTCTGAGGCCTGAGACTCGGGGCTAGGCTCCAGCGTAGCCAGGTTGTGGCGGGAGCCACTTCCTGGCATGCAGACGGTTGCTCCTCAAACGCGCACACTCACAGTAGGAGAATGGAGGAGAAGCCTGCTTTCTCTGGTGCTTCTTGAAAGGACACTAACCGTACTATAGGTCCCACCCCTATGACCTTATCTCCCTAGTCACCTCCCCAAAGCCTCATGTCCACATGGGGTGGGGACTCTGCCTGTGCTGCGGGAGACACAAGCACGCAGCTCATAAAGGCACCCCGGCATTGCACCTGTACAGGGCTGTGTGTCTGCCACTGTGTTTATCCTGCCACCAGCAACCTGATTACCCACTTTGTCTATTTTCCTATCCTGTTGATCAATAGGACTTTAAAAAAAATTATAGACATTAGCTCTTTGTCACAAATAGCTAATAATTCCCTGTTGGTTATTTTTCTTCTGATTTAGTTTTCATAGCTTTCTATGTTGAACTTTAACTGCATATAATTAAACTTATCCTCTTTTTTTTTTCTCATGACTTCTTGTCTTACATAGAAAGGGCTTTCCTTCACCAACATTTGCAAGTTAGAGAATAGTTTTCTTTCCTCCCTCCTCCTCATCTTCCTCCCCCTCCTCCTCCTTCTTCTCCTCTTTTTCCTCCTTCCTTGTACTCTGGCTGTCCTGGAACTCACTCTGTAGACCAGGCTGGCCTCAAACTCACAGAGATCCGCCTGCCTCTGCCTCTCGAGTGCTGGGATTAAATGTATGCTATGTGCCACCTCTGCCCGGCTATGGCTTTCCTTCTCTAACCCTGAGATACGAGTTATTACTTAAGCAATTGTTCATGAGGGCCCTTCTTTTCAGGGTGGCTTTGCCAGTTTTTTGTTTGTTTGTTTTGTTTTTACCAGAAAACTGGCACTTTGGGTCTTGATTATAGCACTGTGGCAGAGACTTGAAAGACGTCCATGTCTACACCTTCAGGATTTTTTCCCCACAAACCTCTTCTTCATGTGGTACTGGACACTTGTAAATGACATGTCACATTTTTATAAATCAACAATTCTTAAATCCCTTTAAGATGGTGACAGTTTGAGGCTGGGGGGGCATCCAACCCAGGACTTGAGGAGTGCTAGCTAGGCAAGCGTTCTTCCACAGAGCGTCCACGCCACAGCCTAAGTCTGACAGTGAGTTTTGAATTCACTGAAGTCTTCAGAAAAGGCAGAGTTAGGAGAAAGAGACACAGAGAGAGAGACGGAGACAGAGACATAGAGAGAGAGAGACAGAGACAGACAGGCAGACAGGAGTTAGGGCAGGTACTTAGGAGCATAAGATAACAGCTCTCCTCTCCACATGGAGTCCCCAAAAGTCGTGAAATAGAAACCTTATGGTGAACGAGTTGGGGAGAGATGGGGAGGAAAATAGAAAAATGCTCCAAGAGAATGATGCAACCTGGATGACTTGGAGACCGACCCAGCAAAACTTAGAGCTCGGGCAGTTATAAATATCGGAGTCTCTATAACCCCACATACTGTCAGCGTCATCAGTACAGCATATGGGCAGGAACCCGAGGGCAATGCAGTTTTCTTCGTGTGCCAAATTATCACGGTTTCTTCTGTGACTTTGATTCTTCATCCATCCATCCATTCATTGTGTGTGTGTGTGTGTGTGTGTGTGTGTGTTGTCTGCAAGCTCGTGGAGGTCAGAGGGCAACTCATTCTCTCCCTCCACCATGTGGGTTACGGGGATCAATCTCGGGTCATCAGGCTTGGTGGCAAGCACCTTCACTTGCTAAACCATTTCACTAGTCCTCTTCAGTGGATTTCTGAGAATAATAACTGGTAGGAAAAAAAATTGCCAAATTCCCCATCCGTTTGCGATCAGGGAATCAAGAACAAGGAGTTGGTGGCTGTGGGCAGAGAACATTATTTTATACATCTTGTGGGAGAATTGAGAAGATCCTGTTTAAAAAGGCTGCCCCAATAAATGATTTACCAGGGCTACCAAAGATCAAAGAAATTGCATTTCAGGGCACCTGAGATTCAATGTTTATGGAAGTCTCCAGAACCCCCAAACCTTTTATGACTTTTATATTAGCTCGCCACTAAATTTTCAAAGCAACGAGGCTGCCAAGGGTTTTAATAAGAGCTGCATGGGTCAAACTCTCCTTTTAATAAATATAAGGGTGACAGCACTAAGAGACATTTAGAAAATATGCCACATGTCACGCGGATACAGCAAGGCTTGACTGCACAATGGGAGCATTAAATTCTAGTGACAAAACAATCAGCACTAAACAAATTCCGGGTGCACTGTCACAGAATGAGGAGTCTGCTCTGGAGGAGGCGCCCTAGCTGCCATCTACACACAGGGGCACTGGGGGAAGATTAACTAGCTGGAAACTTAGAGCCCTCCACAGGAGACCCAGCAGAGCACAGACTTGCTTCCGATTTCCCCTCCACAATGATAAAGTCCCCTGGCAGCTCCTCAACTCTAGAGCTGCCTTAGAAGAATGGTCTGGCGTCTCTGAATCAGCCTGAAAAAGTTCTCCCAGTGTGTCCCAGCACTCACACACACACACACACACACACACACACATACACACACACACATGCACACATGCACACACACTAAAAATCAAAACAAACAAAACTCCCTATTTTCATACTACCAAGACATGTTTTCTTTTTATAAAAAAAAAATCATTTTGTGTGTGTACGGGTGGTGTTTTGCCTACTTTTGTCTGTGTACCATGGTCATGCAGTACCCAAGGAAACCAGAAGAGGGCGTCAGATACCCGGGGACTGGAGTTACAGATGGTTGTGATCACCCTGTGGGCGTTGATGATTGAACCCGGGTCCTCTGGAAGAGCAACCAGGGGAGCCATCTCGCTACCCCCAACACATTTTCATCCTTATGTTGATAGGAATAATCAGCACAGGGCTTCCCAGCTGAACACAGCTCCAATTCAAACAACTGTTGTCTTCAGCTCCCGAGACTGGGTAGTTTGGCCGCAGAGATCACTGGATCCAGTGAACGCTCGTGGCTCTCTTGATCTCGTTCGGTCATTTGGAGACTTGAGGGCTCCAGGGTGGCGGTTCTGCCCACAGCCCCCCTCATACACAGAGGTGAAGGTGGTCACTGCTCAGTGTAGATCTCTACAGAAGCTGAAACAGCAGGGAACTCTTTTTCTGTTGTTGGAATTTGTGGGTAACTGAGGAAGGCTGCTTTATGTTTATGGTCTGGAAGCCTGTAGGACAGTAATCGATGAAGGAAAGGCGTGCTATCTCTTGGCAATCTACCAGCAGAGCAGCATTCGGCCAGGGGCAACTCTCTGCCCTTTGCCTGTTGGTTGCATGTAGTGAATTGGTGACAGGGATAGCTTAAAAAACAATGATCTTAGCTTTTAAGACTTGCAGAAACTGGAAAACATCACATGACCAAGTAATCAGGGTAGCATGTGTAACCACACGGCCTCCTGCTGCAGGAAGATGCCCGCTGGGTCCTCGAAGGCAACTCACTAGGCTTCCCGTCCAAAAAAAACCAAAACATTGGACACAGGAGCTCCCCTTCTTGTTGAACTACCTTTTTATTTTCTTTTGTCTTCCTTTTTCAGTTTTAGGAATCAAATCCAGGGCCTTACACACGCTGGGCATCCTAGCACTGAGACACATCCTCAGCCTTCTTTTTGACAGACAGATTGCCCAGGTGGGTCTTGAACTCACAGTCCTCCTACTTCAGCCTCTTAGGTAGAGGGGGTTACAGACCACACTTCCAAGTCTCCCTCCCCACCCCCGCCCCCATGTGTGTAGGAAGATGGTGGTGAGGGGCAGCGTCTCACCATGTACCTGGCCGGGGCCTGGAACTCTCCGTCCTCCTGCCTCAGCTTCTCAAGTGCCGGGATTATCACTCTTGGCTGCCTGGCTTTTCACATTCAGTGGACCAACATCGCCCAGAAGACCACTTAAAGGCACACCCTGGAACAGAAGAGGCAGCGCAGCGACAAAACTCAGTCCCTAAATGGGAACTGTTTCCTAAGTCGCTCTGATTTGTTGCAGTAGCTGTCTATATCCCTATCTTTTTCCATTTTTATGACTTTTGTTGTTGTTTTCCAAGACAGGGTCTCGCTATGTTGCTTTGCCTGTCTTACAATTCAGTTCACTATGTAGACCAGGATAGCCTTGAACTCACAGAGATCTGTAGCTGTTAGGCTGCTGTGGCAGCTCAGCAAACAGGACAAGGAGGTGCTTTCATATGTGCAAACACTACAGGCCTCAGCAGAGGGCATCCTGGCCAGTGCCATACTGGACAGTGGAACCCCAAGCATCTGAGCTCAGGGGTTTTTATTGATACAGATGTTCTACTGATAGCATATACAGATCATAAGCAATCAAACATCCTTCACATAAACCCAACACCTTCAGACAATACAAAATGCCAAGGCCTAGGCAGCCAACAGTGCACAAAACAATTATTTTAAACACAACTAAAATAGACTTCTACAACGGAGATCTGCCTGTCTCTGCCTCCCAAGTGCTGGGATTAAAGGTGTATACTATATCCAGCATTTTTTTATATCTTGAAATTGCCAAGAGTCTCAAGTCTATTTGCCTGGAATTTAATAAATAAGCCTTGGTTATTGTCAACAACAACAACAACAACAACAAAACCCTTTTTATTCTTTCTTTTTTTCCTTTTTTTTTTTTTTTTTGAGATAAAGTTTCTCTACATAGCACTGGCTGTCCTGCAACTCATTATGTAGAGCAGGACAGAGATCCATCTGCCTCTGCCTCTGCCTCTGCCTCTTGAGTGCTAGCATTAAACCACCATGGGGGTGGGGAAGGTAACATTTTTGTGAAAAGGTAAGTAAGTACTTTGGAAAATTTTGTGTCTGTAACAATAGAGGGAAGTAGAGTGGTGGTTGAATACGGGCCCTGTAGGATCTATCTTTGAATACTTGCTCCCAGGTGGAACTGTTTGGGAAGGATTGGGAGGTGTAGCCTTGCTGGGGTGGGCATTAGCACCATTCCCAGCTAACTCTCTCTTTGCTTCTTGCCTCTGGATCAGATGCAAACTCTCCCGTATTGCTCCAGTGTCAGGCTGACTGCTTGCTGCCATGCCATTCACTGTCATAATGGTCCTGGACTCTAACCCTTTGCCACAGTGAGCAATAAACTCTTTCTTCTCTAAGATGCCTTGGTCATGGCATCTGTAGAGCATCACAAAGGTAACTAAGGCAAACTGTCACTACCATCCAAGCAATTCTGCTCAACACCGGATCTTTCCAGAAAGATGATGTATCAACAAGCTATGGCTGAAGCCCAGTGAATGATCTGACAGCTGTCTTGAATGTCTCTCTCATTCTTACATTTCTCCCTAAAGTTATGTTGGCCCATCACTTTAAGTAGATTTATACTGTAAAAATATCTAATATTTGCCCATATCTTTGTAGCATATAAAGCAGTTTCTCTCCTATCTTTTTATCCTACTTTTGAACTTGCCATGAAATAGTTGTTGTTGCTATTGTGATGACTGTTGTTCTCATTTCTCAGAGGAGTAAAGTGAGGTTTAGTGAGCATGATCAAAGAAACCCATCACTGTCAGCATTCAAAGAACAGCATCAGGGAAGTGAAAAATAAATCTCACAAAAACTTGAAAATCACGCATCTGATAAGCATCTAACAACTCAACAGCAAGAAAAGCCCCGCTGGGGTGGGGGAGTGGAGCGGGAAGGGGTGTTATCGAGATGCATCGTATGAAACTCAAACTATTAATAAAAGTATTACAATAAAAAAAAGCCTAGTTAAAAAATGGGCATCTGAGCATGGAGACACATACTGTGCTTGAGAGGCTGAGGCTGAGAGTCACTGTGAGTTCGAGGGCAGCCTGGGCTATGTAATGAGCTCAAGGCCAGCTAGCATGTGCGGCAAAATGCTACCCAAACCAACAGCAAGCAACAGAACAAACGGGGGGTGTGTCGTCTTGTATTTTATCCAGAGAACACACAGTGATGGCCAATAGACACTGAAAGACGCTCAAGGGCTTAGCCGTTAGTTAAACGCAGATGAAAGCATAGCTGAATGTTATTTTATACCTGCTAGTGGAGCCATAAGGGAGGCAGGATGTTTAAGTAAGAAAAAAAAGCATGCTGGTAGTGGTGTCAAAAGCATCAGAGGACATGGAGAAATTGCAGTCTTTATACATGAGTGGAATATAAATTCATTGTTTGCGCTGAATAGTTTGCCAGTTTCTCAGAAAGAGGATGGAAGCATTTCCCTCAGTAATTCCATTCCTCTGTAGATTCAAAAGAATCTAAACCAAGAATTTTAACAAAGACAGGTACGCACACAGGTGCTTAAGGCAGCATTGCTCATGGCAAGCAAGAATTGGAAGGATTAAAAGGCTCATTGTACGTGAATAAACATATCCAATAAAATACAATTTAGCAACAGAAAGAAACAAAGTACGGACACATGTTACAACACAAACGACACGTGGAAGCATTACACCAGGTGGGAGAAGTCAGACTTGAAAAGGTTATATATGTGATCCCATTGATAGGAAATATCCAGAGTAGATCAACCCGGGGGGACGGGGAGTAGATTGGTTATTGCCAGGAGATGAGACAGAGGAGACTGGGGAAGGGACATGTTCTATATGGGTTTCCTTTGGGCTGGTGGAAATGTTTGAGAACTACTGGTGTGGTATTTGAGAAACATTTTCACTGCACTAGATGTCATGGAATAATTCATTTAAAAATAAAAATTGTTGGTTTGTGTTATATGCATTTCAACTCAGCTGGAACATACCACAACAGACACACACACACACACACACATACACACAACCCTCTGCCTGGGCCCCAGAGCAACAGTAGGAGTGTTTCCAGAAAGAACCCAGCAGCGCAGGGGTCTGCTGGAAGGGTGCTGTGAGCCATCTAAGCAACAAGGCCACTAATGAGCTCTCTCCTCTCTGGAAGCTCCCGTTCTTCCTCCTCCCCTCCCTCCTCTCAGCTCTTCATTAGGCTCCAACCTGCTACTTGTCAGGTAGCATTAGCTGTCAGGGCATCCAGGGGACTTGTGTGCCCTTGTTCTTCCTGATTCCTTATTTATTATGTTAATGAAAACATGATCAAGCCTCAGAGCAGAAGTTCCAAGATGGATGCTGGGGCTGTAGTCCATGACAACAGTCCACAGGGTAGGGTTCCGTACAGTGCACCCGCTAAGAGGTTCGGCTTCAAGCCCAATGTGGGCATGCACTTGCTCTGGGGTCTAGAGAAAATCAGTTATTCTGACTTTTCTCACCTTAATATGACTAAATGACATTTTCTTCATTACCTTTAATAGCCCCAAACCAACACCTTGGCAACGCGTCACTTACACAGGTGACCCCTGACCTCTTCTTTCCTCGATGGTCTCGCTGCTGCTGCGTTTGTCCTCTCCCGACCTCCAGATACACCGTCACACCCAAGTCACCAAGGGTCCCACCTGGCGGAGCTCACGGATCACTCAGAAGAAAAGCCTCGCCTCGCCTTAGCCTCCCTGGTCTCCCCCAGCCTGGAAGAGTCTCTTTTTACCTCAGCCCCTTGCTCACTCCACGTGGTTCAATGCACTTCATCCGGTGCTGCCTGCATGTTTGCTGGCCTGCACTCTGAATGGTTGCTCATAACTTTTGCCCCCCTTTCCACAAATCCATCTTTGCAGTGAGGTATTTCCCCCTGGCATCCTCTCCATGCTTAATTTTATTTTGTATTATATCATGGTTCATGGCAGTATTTAGTGTCAGGCATCTCCCGTGGGCTGTTTCTGTTTGGTTTTGTTCTGCTTTATCTCATAGGCAACCCAAATAGCACCCGGCACACAGTACCTGGCCCACAAATACTTGGTGGATAAGTTGTTTTGAAGATCAGGAGCAATGGATATGAAAGCAGGAAGGGAAAGTGCCTTACACCAGTTGGAAAGGTAATATTTACAGAAAACAGGAACAAAAATTAATCTTTTTTTCCCCGCTGTGCAGAAAACTGCCAGGAGCATCCAGAGGCAGATGTGGCCGACCTTGATCTTCGACCCTCCCCCCTACCCCCAACCCAAGGCAGCTGTGTAGGCCTCATCCCAGAACTACCTATCAGGAGCATAAACTTTAGATGCACAGACTGATGACAGGAGAGAGTCAGGGGAGCTGGGCTACTTCAGAGTCGGAGTGGGGATTTTATGTAGATATTAAATTGGGTTTTTATTTTTATCACAAAATTAAGTTAGGAATGAAGGTAATTTAGTTCAATGAAAACTTTAAAAACCTGAACTCAAAGTGTGTGTGTGTGTGTGTGTGTGTGTGTGTGCGCGTGTGTGCTGGGGGATGGTGGAAGGAGACAAATCACACAGAGGTCAGGCCTGCCAAGAAGGTTCCTTCTTAAAGTCTTATAAATAGAAGGTAATTTCTAAAATGTCAAGAGTTTCTTGGCTCAATTAAAATTATTTGTAGCACAAATGGTTGAGTTCGGGGAGTGCTTTAAGCCAGGGAGATGCCGGAACAGGAGTAATAAGCGCCCGAGGGTTAGCGTTGTTCTGCAGAGGTATTATTTAAGTGCTGCGGACTTTCCATCATGTCAGACGCCAGTGATAAAGGAAGTGGAACTGACTTCAGATCCCTCTCTCCCTGCCTGCACCGGGGGAGCACGAGACAGCCACCAGCCATCTAAAACAACTTCATTTCTCACGCCCATCTGGGAAGAAAGAGCGGTGGCTCAGTGCCTTCACACCCCCGGAGGCTGGGGATGGCCGGATGGCCCGGGTGCCTCGGGCCTGAGCAGAGCATCTATTCTTCCTTCTAAATATGTTCTGGACTCCGTGGCTGTCATCGACTAAAGGGTGCGTTTTGCAAATGTTATGAACTTATCCATTTGGGAAACAAAAAAACAAATATCCTCTGGATCCAGCTTCTGTCATAGACAAATAGTTCTTTACACAGCGAGCTCAGGGGTGTTCAGGCGTAGCCTCTTGAAGTCCAATGAAGTGTCAATTCAAGCCAGAGGCATTATTATTTATTGTCAACGCAGGCTGTCATCACTTAAGGACATAGTCAGGAAAATTGCCGATGATTGATACTGACGGCAATGATGATTGCTCTTGCAATAAGCTTAATTAAAATAATGAACCGTTATTGTGTGTGGCTCACCTGTGACACGGGCGGGATAATGTACATGTGACACAAGGAAGACACCAGCCAGCACGCCATTCTTATTTCAATCCTGACACAAGTGGGGAGCCCTGGAGGCAGCGAGTGCGTCTCCTGGGGTCCCTCCCTCTGTCGCCGACCCAGAGTTCCTGGTTCCTCCCACACACAGCAGCGGCTAGGATGAGGGTAATGGCGGAATTGGCTGGTTATAGCGCCCACTGTAAATGCAGCCCAACAGGGTCCAGAAATCAAAGTCAGTATGTAATGGTCCAGATGTGAAATGTCATGTGTGTGAAAACACATTTGGTCCCAGCTGATGGCGCTGTTTGGGGAGGTTGTAGACCCTTCCAGACATGGGGATTAGCTAGCAGACAGGCCATAGAGGTAGAATTTATAGCAGGGCCAGGCTCCAGTTCCAGCCTAAAACCTCTGCTTCCTGGGGACACGTTGTAAGAAGCTTTAGCCACCACCCCAGCCTCCAGGTCTTCCTCATCACGATGATCTGTGTCCTCCAGATCCAAAATCAATTCTTCCTGGCTAGAGAGATGGCTCAGTGGTTATAAGCATGTACTTCTCCTCCAGAGGTCCCAAGTTCAACTCCCAGCAACCCTGTCAGGTGGCTCACAACTGCCTATAACGCTAGGCCAGAGCCTGTATGGGCACCTGCGTTCCTGTGTACACACAGACTTATAATTAAAGATAATAAAATATAAACATTTTAACAAATCAATTCTTCCTCCTTTAAGATTCTTCTGCTAGGTGTTTTTCTTTTTCACTTTGAGGAGAAAAATAATGAATACACCTCAGGATGTCAATTCTGTTTTCCCACGCCTCCCTATAGGAGACGCAACGGAGCCCCCAGGAGAAAATTCTTCCATGGACTCTCTCGGAAAACTCTCCCACCGATCCAAGGCTTCCATGTATGACATCCGTCATCTTTCTTTCCCACAGCTTCTTCTGCTGGCTTTCCCTCTGTCCCTTCAGCACCTGGGGTGTAGACAGGCGGGAGGAGAAAGAATAAAAACCTCAGAGGTGCTTCAGAACCACCCAGAAGGCCAGCCTCAGACCGGGCCCTGCCTCCAGCTCACATAATTGGGAAGGGCCTTAAAAACACAAACAGCCCTTATCCACCACTGGAAGATCAAAAGAACATTTACTCACTCACTTAACTCAGAAAAAATAAAACACCCAGCGCAAATTGTGGGCTTTTAACTATCTTGTGGGACTAAAAACCTAATCAGAGTACAGAGGACTATAAACATCTAGGAAGGGAAGCAGACAGTCATTAAAATTTGATTATGAGCCTAGCAGCTCTGATAGGGCTTTACGGGCTTGTAGAAGAAAAGAAAAAACCCTAGGACTGACCACTTCCCTGCAGAGGGGTCTCAGGGAGAGAGCGCACAGCCCTCTGGGCATATCTTGCCTTCACATACGTGAGGGTGTCAAGCAGTACAGGCCACCTTCTCTTGCCTCCCGCGCAAGTAACTTCTGCAGAGCATGGGTTTTTCTTTCTTGTTCCTTCTTCCCCTAACCCCTACCTGCCTGCTTACAAAACATCCATTGTCTGCCAATCACAGGAAAAAAAAAAAAATGCCAACGTTCAGGTAGTATGGCACAGTAACTCCTGGTTCCAGACAACAGGGGCTCACTTCAGCCAGTTAGTCACTCCGCAGGCAAATGTTTATTGGGCATCTCCTTTGCACCTGGTAATGGCGCAAACCTTTGTACCTCGTCTGGATAGGAGAGGGAGGCTGGCGCTACACACAGGCCCACACTTCGGGCACGCTGAGGGTGGATGGACAAAAGGAGAGGAGGAAGTATGTGAGGCGGGGCTCAACCTCAGACAGGAAGTTACCTCACTGTGGAGGAGCTGTTGAGGGAAGACCTGAGGAAATGCTTCTCAGAAAAAAACAGGACTGAAAAAAATAACAGGAAAACTTAATAAAATGACAGAGGGACAGGGCTGACCTTCCCGGAATGCCGTCCCGTGACCAGCTCAATGTGCCCACTTTTCCTGTGTCCCTTCCTTAATTTTATGGTGATTCCTGTTGACAGCCATTTGTTTGCAACAAGATTATATTTACCCAGGTTAGTACATCAAGGTACCCATCACTCTAACTCCAGAGTCCTCACCAGAATCTAAATATCTAAATGACCCAAAGAAGCCATTTTAGATTATGATTTGTACTTATTATTTATTTACTTGGTGTTTGGAGTTAAACCCCGGGTGTCACACATGCTAAGTAGATGCTTAGTTAGGTCCCTAGCTCTTATACTTTTTTTTTATTTTGAGGCAACGTACCGATAAGGGACCCGGGGTGACCTTGAACTTGCAACCCTGACTACAGATTTGTAGCACTGTGTCTGACAGAAACACATTTCCTGCATCCATCTCCAGCCTGTCAGCCATTCTCTTGAAGGTGCTGCCCTTTGTACAGTTAGCGTTTTGGACTGGATGTTTCTCAGGGTTGGCGCACTGTCCTGTGTACATCCCTGGTCCGTAGGTACATAGATGTGTGGGTCCTCCCCAGTGTGATGCCCAAAGATGAGCCAATGAGACGCTAAGCTCCACCACACCTGTCTCCTGCCACGTAGTCCACAGCAGGATCCTCAGTTTTGTCCTCTTTGCTGCTAGTTGGTTCCCTGCGACAGTCTGTCCATCTTCCACACAGTTCCTCTGGGGAGATCTGATGCTCCGTTCTTTTATCTCAGACCCTTTGTGATGGCAATAAGCCTCCTGCCTAGACTCATCTCCCAGGGTTCACTGTCTCAAATCAAACTGCCCCTTCCCTGTCCAGTGTATTTATCCTAAACACAGTCCCCATCTTGTCCTGACCATCTGGCTCCCCACACCCCCGCAATCATGGCTTCTTGGTTAAGTCCATTCTTTAGGGACAGTTTCAATTCCTCCTCTTTAGTCTTTGCCAGCATTCCTCTCAACGCTTTGAAATAAACGGCATCTGGAATGATATTCTCCCAGATCACACTCTTCCTTCTCTATCGTGACTCGACTCACCCATCCATCCATCCATCCAGCAAGTGTGCATGAAGTGCATACCGGGTGCCAGACACTCTTCTGGACCCTTGGGAGGAGGCTGAGCAAATGTGGCAATAAGCTCTCTATCCACATTCTAGCCAGGAAGCTAGAAAATAATATAATTAAAAACTGGTTGAATGTCTCAGCACTCAGGAGGCAGAGGCAGATGGATCTCTGAGTTCGAGGCCAGCCTGGTCTACAGAGTGAGTTCCAGGACAGCCAGGGCTGTTACACAGGGAAACTCTGTCTTGGAAACAAACAAAAAACAAACAAACAAACAAAAACTGGTTGAACGGTCATAGCACCAGGCTGCACATTGGAGTTTGGGGGTAGAAATGAGCTTGACTGCTCTGTCCCTGCTCTCAGGGTGATTTTGGTTCTCTAGGGTCAGAAGCCATAAAGAAGCAAGAAAGAGCCTTCCTACACTGTGCCTGAGTGTGCGGTTTTCACAGTCACAGATCATTCCCAGCGCTGCAATTTGGAGAAAGCTGCAATTTAGGAAATTCTGAGCTAAGTTTCAGAAGAACCATCTGAGAGAATCAGGACTTCTTCCAGGTACAAAGCAGTCAGGGAGGCGTCAGGAGGAAGAAACAGACTTTACCTCAGGCCAGAACAGTCCCTTTGCCTCAGTGTCACTTGACAAACAGCGATGATTTATGCCCTGCTGCTTCCTGAATTCCTGTGCTCCTCAAGTGGGACTTCCTGTTGGAGATGGTGCCAAGGAAACGGAAAAACGTTTTGATTCTTCCTAGGATACAACTCAGCTGCTCCTAAGGTTGGCCACATTTCCATCATTTCTCCAGTTACGGACTGGCATTCATGTTCCCACAAGATTTATGTTCTAAAAGCTATCCTTACGTAATGGAGCTGGGAGGAGGCTTTGGGGAGTTCCTGAAGTTGGAGCCTCAGGAATGGAATCAGTGCCCTCAGGAGGGACTGAAGAGTTCAGCATTTCCTCCTTACAGCAAGATGTGAGCAAGAAGGGGTCCGATGATCCGTTACCAAGCCCTTTCTAGACCACAAATCTCTTTCATTTTTCATTTTTTTTCCTTTTATTGAAAATAGATTTTTTTCTCACATATATATCCTGGCTATAATCTCCCCCAGTTCCTCGTCCCTTCCCATCAGACCCATTCCCTTTCTGTCTCTCATTAGAAAACAAATGGGCTCCTAAGGCATGATAATAAAAAGATAAGATAAAGCAAAAACTGACACATCAGAATTGGACAGAACAAACGAACAGAAAGAAAACAGTCCAAGACAAGGCACAAGGAACGGAGACCCACTCGTCCAAACACTCAGAAATCCCATAAAAACACTAAACTGGAAGCCATAATATATACACAAAGGACCTGTAGGGTAACAAGAGAGAAGAAAAATATATATATATGAGTGTATGTGTGTGTGTAAATACATATATATGTATAATACACACATATATATTCATATATGTGTGTGTACACATGTATATGTATACATATATATAATTAAAATTAAAAATTATAAGATAAATTTTTTTAAAAAAAGAAAAGCCCTGATACAACCTTGTGAGGTAAGAAACCTCCCAAGACACCCCTGAGTTCGTTTTCTGTTGGCCATCTACTGTTGGACATGTAGCCCACCCTAAAGAGTAGTTGACAACAAATCTCGTGATACTGGATATTCCTGCCCCCAGGGCTGTGAGAAATACACCTGTGTTGTTGATATGCAACCTAGTTTGTGACAGTTTATTACAGCAGCTCCAGTGGCCTGACACCACCTTTGAGGGAATCTCCAGAGGTCACAAAGACTGTCTCGCAGGCTTTCCCCAAGCAGCAGGTAGAACAGAATATACAAAACAGAAGCCAAAAACTCATTTCAGGAAATCAACGTTAAATCTACATAGCAATCCTACAGGTTCTCTCTGCTCATTGGTTTCCTGTGATCTGAGTTTTCATTTCATTTCTTTTCCCACACTATGGAGACATGTTGACTTTGATTTCCTTGAAATAGTTAATCTTTTCGAAACAAGGTTCCAAATGGGAGATTTAAACTAGGGATCAGCTCAGTCTGTGTGCAGGTCATTTAAGAGTCCAGGCTCATCTTTGAAATATAGATTAACCAGAAGAGTATGAGTTCAGCATTTCTATATAATGTTGTTTCATTGATCCTGCTGGTCAACTGGATGTGGCTTTAGACAGATACCTAAAAATTAGTTTTAAAACTTTCCCATCTTCTAATATTTTATAACTTGTCAGAAAAATCAATGATGGTCTCTGCCCCGTTTCGATGCTCAGTTTCATAGGAGCCACTGTTCAAACACAAGGAGGTCTCTTCTCTCCTTTACAAGGATCAGTGGTTAAGGTCAGAGTGAAGAATGTCCTCAGGGAGCCCTGGACCTATAAAGCTTTAGAGAATCACCAAACAGCTCTTACCTCCAGGGTTAAACCTTGGGTGTCTTTCTTCCTTACAACAGCCAGAGAATGACTTCCTTAAGGCTAGGGAGACACCAGGAATGGCAGGTTAGTATTGGGAGAATGTGACCGTTATTTGAATTTGTCAGATATCTTGATGTAATTCTTCAGGCCCTGAATAACAAACAGCTTCTCCCAAATCCTGCTCTTCTGCACACACACACACACATGGACGCATGTGTGTGAAGGTACCCTCTCCCCTTTTCTACATTTTTTTTTGGTAAACAAGTATTTAAAGAGAAAAAGAAATGATCAGGAAATACACCATAGTGGTTTTTACCTTCTTCCTTGTCTTTTTTCTATTTTGTAAAATTTCTCCTATGAACAGGTATTGAATATGACAAGAATAATTTTAAAAATGGCCAAGAACTTATACAAAGTCACTAGCATAGCACCAAGAACCTATGGTGAAAGAAACTAGAAGTCTTTATTTGCAGTACCAAGTTTACAAGAAGAAGACCCAACCTCCGTAGCGTGCATGACTCATAGATTCACCCCAGTGAACTTTAGCTTGCCCCGTGGAAAACAAACTTACTAGCCATTCATATTCAAGGAATGAAGGAGGAGAGAGATGAGGGAAAATGGGAGAGAGGAAAAACAGGGGCTTCCTGGGTAAGGCAGAAAAGAGATAAGGGGAGAGGAAGTGTCAGAAAAGGAAAGTAGACAGAGCCAGGTGGCTGTTGAATCTGACTCAAGTGCCGGGCTCTATAGGGAAATTCCTGCTCAGCCCACACCCAGGTTTATAGCAGTCAGTAGCAGCCCCAGCCCAGCACCTCTCACCTCTGAGAGTATCCATGCTACCTGCAAGTTATTCTTTAAATGGAAGTAAAACACTTGTTATCTTTATTACACGGACATTTAGTAACACCAGGAGGCCTCACAAAGACACCTACAAGTCATTGCCTTTGGTAGGTCAGCTGTGGCACTCAGGGCAGGATCCCAATTACTTGTCTGTCTTTATGCTTTCTGGTGAATTGTAACCTGAAAACCAACAGCCCAGCTGTCTAGCTACCTGCTAGGTCCCCTGATCTCCCAATGGCCTCAAAGCCCAGGAGAGTCTACAGGAAGACCGTGTGTGTGTGCGTGTGTGTGTGTGTGTGTGTGTGTGTGTGTGCGCGCGCGCGCGCGTGTGTGTGTGTGTGTGTGTGTGTGTGTGTGTGTGTGTTTGTGTGTGTGTGTGTGTGTAGCCTGGAGCGCAGGCAGAGTAAAGTGACTAATGGTAGCTGCACAGTGGTAGGGGAAGCCTGTGAGGAGTTACCTTGAACTTGAGTTTACCTGACAGATACAAAGAACACATTCAGTTTCTACTTTCTATCAGCCTTGTCTGTCTAGGAACTGGAGTTGTCTCTTCCTTATTGCAGTCACCAAACTAGCCTCATTCCTGAAATGGATCCTTAGGCAAATCCAACCCGGTTGTTTGGTTTTTCCGAATGGAAGGAAGCTTCCTCTTTCTTTCTGCATTTCCGCTGGCAGTTTATTTTTTTGCAATGTCTAGACATCCTCCTGACAACTAGTTACAAAGGTGGCGTAATGAAGCCTTCCATGCTCACAGTCAGCACTTACTGTAGGACTGTGGGCAGGATAATTTGCCTCTCACTGTACTTCGGTTCCTACCCTTGAGAACGTAGAAGACTGAAATCCTAGTCCCTCATAGAGGCGCTGCGAGCATTCCCTACAGCGTGCCAGCAATGCCCAAGATGAACTGAACGCCCTCTGATCACCATGATCACTTTAGTCATCTATACTTCTTTTTTCTTTTTCTACCACAGCATCTCTCTATGTAGCTCTTATGAGCCTGGAACTCTATGTAGACCAGACTGGCCTTGAACTCACAGAGATTTTCCTGCCTCTGCCTCTTGAGTGATGGGATGAAGGCTGTGTGCCACCACACTCAGTTCATCTATACATATATATTGAGTATGAGTTTTGTGCCATGCACCGCGCTGAACACCTGGAATAGAAAAGGGGGGGATGTCTTTGGAGGTTATGTTTCAGTGGGAAAATAATATCATTAACAATAATAATGAGAGTTACTATTTATTGGGAATACAATATACATTATCTTAATTGATCTTCATAATAATCCTGAGAGGTAAGTAAGACTGTTATTTCCTAGGAGAGGAATCTGTAGTTGAAAAGGATTGAAGAACTTGATCACACAACACAGTTGCTAAGTAACGTATCAGGGCTCAAATGGGCCACAGGCCCCCAAGTCCTCAGACCTAACCTATGCTTTTACTATAATGGGATGAGGAATTTGGTTCTAAGAGGCCATTTGCCCCTGTACACTAATTTTTTAAAAATTTGTTTTTTCATTTCATGTGTGTGAGTGCTTGGCCTACATGTATATCATGGGTACATGTGCTTGATGTCCCAAGAAGGTTAGGAGTGGGCATCAGACCCCTTGGAACTGGAATTGTAGATAGTCATGAGCCACCATGCAGGTTCTGGGAATTGAATCTGGGTCCTCTGAACAAGCAACAGGTGCTTTTAACCACTGAGCCGTCTCTCCAGCCCCTACCACACTGTTCTTAAAGGACCACCTCTCTGTCTCCTATTTCTTTTAAGCCAGGCACTAAGTTCTTTAGTAGCCACTCCTTGAACATGATGAAACTCAACTGCCCGATGAAAATCACTTTATCTGGTCATCAGAAAAACAAGTCAACATCGAAAAGAACATTCAACATTGTACAGTGTTTGTCTGTCACACCGGGAGAAATGTGCTCATTCACCTACCAAGAGCCAATCGCTGGAGAATGGTTTAATTGGTTAATCATATAAATTACAATCACTTAATCATTTTAAGCACCATCAGCCAATTAGCTCAGACTTATGAGTTCTGAGGTAACAGTTATGCAAATGTTTGTCCCACTACAGGCTATTAACAGCCGTATTTTCTCTGTCAAGATGACAGAGACTGATGGGTGGGGGAAGGAGAGGAAAGTGAGCATTTGTTTAGTTGAAACTTCTTTCCTGTAGGGTTATAATGAAGCGTTCAGTGGAAGAAGCACCAAGCATAAGGTTTCTTTATCTTACTCAACGTGAGGGGATCAGAGAGGTCCCAAGGGTTGTGCAGGAAGAACACACTAAGAAAGCTAAGAAACAATTGAATCATGACCACAGGATCTGAGTAGGAATGGCTAGCTTCGCTGAGTGTTTGGTGTACTCTGCTGGGTAAGAAAATCAAGGACCAAAATGGAGACATGACCTTGACTGCTGCCTTCCTCTGCCAGACAGCTGAGTGTTCCCCAGTACTGCAGGAAGAAAGGATGCACATTAGCAATAGCTGTGATAAAGATGAGCTTAGAGCTGTGCCAGAAAGCAGGGTGTGTCTCATCATCAGAGGACCAGAAACTCTGAAGATCACATTCACACTAGTAACATGAGAGATATATTCTGGATGCTCCATCTCTCCAGTGCCCAGTGTACGGCCTGGCATGGGAAACTGTTCAACAAAGACATGAATGAATAAATGAATGATAAATGGCTAAATGAGCACCTAAAAGCCAGGGATACAGAAGTTCTAACTCTATTCTATGCCACTAGGCTCTGGAGACACACATGTGCAAGCATGCACAAGCCAGCTGTTCCCTAAGTACAGTCTTCTCATTGCATGTGTCTCCCACAGTATGCGCTGCCATAGAGCTTCCTGCTGGATGCTCCACAGCATTGGCTGGGTTACTCGATAGTACTGATTGTAGTATATGCGGTGCTATGACCTTGAGAAACAAGCATGATCTCAAAGACAGCTAACCTCATTAGCAGTGTGCAAGGCCTGGCATGGCTCGGAAGTTCTCAGTCACTTTGTTGCTATGGCACTAGAGTATTTCTTCAAGGTATGCCTTGACTCCCTGGACTTCATCTGCGTTGGTTCGTTAGTCAAATGTACAGGGGAGGTTGAAAGTCATCCCTTCATTTCCCAAACACGAGCCTACCTGGGCAAAATGTCACAGATTTTCCTTCCTTCATTTCACAGTACATATGGGCTTTTGTATGTGCCAGCGGTCAAGCTCAGAACTAGGCACATACACTGAATGCATAGTCCTGTAGAATTCAGAATTCGGGGGGTAGAGGTGGCGTGGACTGTGCAGATTGGCACAGTTGTGCCGATTTCCTGATGGAAGAAGACATCAGTCTGAAGGAGAAAACTGAGCAAGCATCGTACGTCTTTAATAAGCTACATCATTGGCTTTTTTTTTTTTTTTATCTAAAGGATTTATCTTTTCCAACGTGGTAGTTTTAATTGCCTCTAGGAAGCAACTGGCCCTGTGCTATCTTGTGTAGTTAAATGGCTCAGAGGTGTCTTGCCCATGGGCTGGGGGCAGAAAAGTACCCACTGTCCCTACAGGACCTGAGCCAGCCGCATTGCCTGTCCCTCTTCCCACCTTAACACTTCCTCGAACAGGGAAAATGTTATCGATCTCGCCTGCTAGTGTTGTAAAGAAAACTATTTAAAAAAAGAAAAAAGAATACTCAGAACAGGTCAGAGAATGAGGATCTTCTGGAAAACAAGAGCCCTAACAATCAGTACGAGACACAAGGAGAACAATGGGTGGAAACAGAAAATCACATGACTAGGCTTTAAAGATTTTCTTCCTTCTGCGTTTACAATACTCCATTATTGACTTTAGATGCCTCTGTTGCCCCACCCGCCACCCCCCACCCCTGCACTTACTTAGTCAAAACCAGCCTGGCATTCTTAGTTTTACAGGTCAGACACTAGCCAGAGTCCATGTTCCTAAGGCGAGAGCTGCGGACCACTCCCTTGTTTGATTACTTCTTTCGGCTTCCGTACTAGCTCAACCTGTGCTACATTTCTTTGCCCTCCCTAGGTGGATGGCATTTGTCTCTGGGGGTTCCTCTACCTTCATCTGACTTCCTGGGGCCTTGCTTCCTAAGGAATATTGGGAGACTTCTATTTAGAGATTATTCATTGTCAGAGCACCGAGGTCAAAGGTCAAACTGACCTCAGCAGCCCCTGGGAGAGGTGGTCACTTGCTGACTGGTTCTTCTTCCTTCCTTCCTTTCTTCGGGATTCAGAATGGTGTAGAGACTTGGCCTGGCTTCTGTAAGTCTGTTGATTTATATAACATAGAGTATTCTGTGTTCGGTTTGAGTTTCTCTAGAAGTAGGGCCAGTGGCAAAGGTTCAACGAGGAATGATTTCCTTGGGCGGAGCAGGGAACACCAGCAGGGGAGAAGGGAACTAGGCAGGGAAGATGGCCAGAGACGGTGTGAGTCACAGCTGCCAGAGCGCCACCACAGCCAAGTCTGGAACCCAATACAGGAGGCGAGTCTGCACTTATGAGCTGCTTTTGCTAAAAGGCATTGACTCCTCTCTAGAGCCCACAGGTAACTAAAGGATGAAAGCCTGGTCTCTCAGCTTTCATTTTATTTACCTCCTTTACTTGGGTTCAAATACCTGCTTAACTCTGTGTAGGCATTTAAATCAACCATTGAAGGAGTGTCCACCTAACTTCTCCCAGCCCCTGTCAGGGTTGAAAGTACAAAGATGCCTCCTTGTTCTATGCCTGAGGTCACCTTGGATTCCAGGAAGAGCAGAAGCCTTACAGGACAGACTATCCCTAAACGAGAGAGTAATTATCCACTCTGGTGAGCCTGTAGCCTGTAATGGCAGTGAACTGCTCCTGAGAACCAGTTTGTCCCTTTAAGAATTTATCTGATGGCCTGGAGAGATAACTCGGTAGTTTAAGGGCACTGGCTACTCTTCCAGAGGACCAGGGTTCAATTCCCAGAACCCACACGGCAGCTCACAACTGTCTGTAACTCCAGTTCCAGAGAATCTGACACCCTCACACCAATGCTTATAAGATGAAATTAAATAAAAAGAAGGAGGAGGAGAAAGAGGAGGAAAAGGGGGAGGAGGAAGAGGAGGAGGACGAGGAGGATGAGGAGAAGGAGGAGAAGGAAGGGGAAGAAGGAGAAGGAGAAGGAGAAGGAGAAAAAGAAGTTCTTTGAACCACCCTGCAGAACCAATGAACAAGAGCTGACCTCATGGTCAATGAGACAAGAACTTGGTCAAGTCTTCGTGGCTATGCGAACCTGTCTCAGTTCTTTCATTTAAACTCAAAGCTCATGTCAGAACCCAGTGACTAACTTGGAGGTTACTGTACCCCTTTATTATTCTTCTCAACATATTGATTAAATCTCCTCTCTCTTCTTTCCACCAATGCTTGTCTCTGAATTGACACACTGTGACAGTGGCTGAGCTGCTCGACCCAGGACCTACAACTCCGGTTAGGCTGTCTCCCAATTAGACTGAGTGCACTGGGGTATTTAGACACTGACTCCTGTCAGTCATTGGTTGGAGGTGACTGGTTTGTTAATTTCAAGAAGATAATAATTCCAAGAAGATGAAAAGCCCTCGGGCTAACCTGTATGGGTATTACAGTGAGAGGTGACCAGTGGCCTTGGGGGCACACTGAAATGGTGGCGAGGGAGATGGATGAGAGGGGAAGGACACTGGCTCCAGAGCCTGTGGAAATGTCTGTAACTTCTTATCTGAGGGTGCCAGTTAAGAAGAACTCCAGGGGAACAGTAGCAGTCTTTCACCAGCAGCCTGCCTCTTCTAGAACCCATAAAGGGGCATGCCTGGCACATCTAAAATGGCCTCCAATTGCACAGCTATCATAAGACAGGATTTTTATAGCCCGATCACAGAGGTATGCCAGAGGTCAGAGGACCACACAGAGCAGTCCTTTACTCTTCCTCAAGATTGTCCATGAGAGGTTAGACCCTCACAGAGAAGGCACACTTGGTGCTTTCAGCCCTCTTGCTGAAGGTGAATGTAGACTCGGGGTGTGTCACAGTCCTGGCTAATGAAGCCTGAGAGAAAGCCAAGGTGGGAATTGGAAATCTAGGGGAAGCTCCTCTTCTCACGAGGAAGGAACCTGTATTCTGACAGCCTTCTTTTTATAGAAGACCTAGAGTCAGCTCTGAAGACTCTGCTTCTATGTCCCTTCAAGATTCACTTTTTCTTTTCTCTTCTCTTCTTCTTCTTCTTCTTCTTCTTCTTCTTCTTCTTCTTCTTCTTCTCCTTCTCCTTCTCCTTCTCCTTCTCCTTCTCTCTCTCTCTCTCTCTCCTTTTTTTTTGCTTCTTTGTTTGTCTTTTCCAGACACAGTTTCTCTGTTGTAACTCTGGCTGTCTGGGAACTCATTTTGTAGACCAGGCTGGCCTCGAACTCACAGAGATCCGCCTGCCTCTGCCTCCAGAGTGTTGGGATCAAAGGTGTGCGTCACCAGCACCTTGCAAAACTGAACTTCTATATCCACCTTTACAGCATCTTCAAAAACTTGTCCCTCATTTCTCGACTCAGAATGCGTGTTCACACTTCTTTCCCTTTCAGTTCAGGACACCTTAGGCTGCATCTCTTCTTTCGATTTATTATTTCTATTACATATGCGTATTTTGCAGGCAGTATGTGCACGTGACTCCAGGTGCCTGCAGAGGCTAGAAGAGGGCACCTTGATTACAGGTGGATGTAATCCCTTCGTGAGTGTTGGGATCTGAATTCAGTTCTCTGCAAAAAGAGTATGCAACCTGTTGAGCCATCTCTCCAGCCCAGGGTAGATTTCTTTAAGCTTTAAGATACTTTATTATTCCTTGTGCCTAAATAAATCCTAGACAATACAATGTCAGCTAACATAGCTGATTGGTGCCAAAAGTCGTTACTCTGTATCAAAACAACCGACGGTAGGGCTGTGTGAGCAGAGTGAGTCTTGCTGGAAGGTACTGACCTGACTTTATGCTCAACTGCCTTGTCACCCCGAGCTGCGGTGACATAACAGCACAGGCAGTATTTAAACGATTTGTCTCTTCACAGTCCTGTCTGGAAGTCCAAGCTCAAAGTGCTGGGAGGACTGGTTTCTAGTGAGGTCTACCTGCATGACCTCCCTGTGTCTCTGCACGGCTTTCCTTCCCTGTGTGCACACACTCCTGGCATAGAGCCCCTCTGCATAAGGAAATGCCACCATTGCCTCCAGGAAAAGCACTTGGTGACTAATGAGAACGGAGACAGTGGTCACATAGACTACCCTTTAATATTATACAATAAAGTGTTGAATGTGTGCTTTCCAAATCATCACTTTATGGGGTTCCAACATCATGTGTGGGCCCATGATCTAAAAAGAGTAAAAGAGACACCTATATATCTTTCTTTCATTTTGTTTTTGTTTTTTGAGACACGGTTGCTATGTTGTAACTCTGGCTGTCCTAGAACGACGCCTATATATCTTAAAAGAGTATGAAAAGTTCATTGATAATTTTGGTCCTGGTTTCCTTTCTGTTGCTATGATAAACACCGTAACCAAAAACAACTTGCGGAAGCTTCAGGTCCACATTCTCATTGCTGAGAGAAGTCAGGGTAGGAGCTAAAGTCAGAAACAGAAGCGGAGGCTGTGGAGGAATGCTGCTTACTGGCTTGCTCTCTGGCTCATGGTTAGCTAACTTTCTAATACAGCCCAGACCCCTCTGCCTAAGGACGATAGCTACCACAGTGGGCTGGTTCCTACCACATCAATCAGCCATCACAAACATGGCCCCCACACGTGCTCAAAGGTCAATCTGATCAACTAAGTGTTCCTCTTCCCAGGTGACTCTAGCTTGTAACAAGAAACACTAACCAGTGCAATAAATAATAGTCATAGATTTCACATTGAAACTAATGTTTTTTAAATGGCTACTTTTCAAGTTTTGGTGTATTAATCAAGGAAGAATATCAATAAGTATCTCTACAGCTATAACTATCTCTAAAAGGCCAGATTACCTTAATATACTTCAACCAAAACAAAAAATGCAATAGATTAAATGAATGTAGAAAAACTGAGCTGACTTGCATTTATTCAGACATTAGGGACTTATAAAAAAATTAAAAAATTAATATATTCCTCAACTGTTGATTGTAGAAACTAACAATTTTCTGTAAAATAGTTGTTTGATGTGAAATTGGTTTATTATTTTATGCAACTTGATGAACAGATACTTCTTTTTTAGATTTTAAGATATAATGTTGCAAATATTAAAGTTACCTGTAGACCCACTGAATCAGGAGGTTTGCCATGGGTTCAAGGCTAACCTCTTGCTATATAGCCAGCACCAGGCCAGCAAGATCCTGTTACCTACACAAAACTTTGAGAAGCAAGGAAAAAAAAAAAAGCTTGAAACAAAAACTTTAAGAATTATTGGCAGAAAGCCATCAAAACCATCTGAATTGATAAGCCCATGCCCAGGTTCTGCAAACACCAGAAACCTCTCTGCTAGCTCTTTAGGCAGAGAAGAAATGCACCGAAGGCCCTGAAGCCCACCATCTCCCATAGCATCTTATGGAAAGCAGTCCTGCCCTCTGGCTGTGCAGTATACCACATCAGAGCCTCATGGATGTGCCTCTTAAGGGTGGAGCGGGCACACAGGAGCTCATAGATGTGACTTGAGTGAGATGCCAAATGGGAACATGACAGAAACCTTGGGAGGTAGAGTCCAGTATTCCCACTCAGGGTGCTGGACACAGGAATCCCAGCAGCGACTGCCATAGACTGCCCTTGCAGAACTCCTGACTGATCATTCTAGATGCTGGTGCGCCTCACACTTTGAGGTCCCCGGGGGTTTTGTTATAGTGCAGATGTTGCTTCAGCATCTGGAGAAGGGCCGGGAGTCTGAGTTGCCAATGAGCTTCTGGGTGATGCAGAGACCGCAGTCCTGGAAGCGCTCAGCAGGACAAAGCGTTCTACTACATGTGATTGTGGCGTGGCGAATGGGAAGATGTCTCTGTCAACAAAATGTCTCACAGCCTGTTTCTCTTACCACGGAGGAACAGCTCTGGCCTTATCCTTGCCAGAGGTGTTTGAGGCCCAGAGTGCCAACCTCCTGCTGCAGGTGACCTGTGACAGGCAGGACTGCTCACAGCTCTGCAGAGGTGAGGGGAGACACGATGATGATGATGATGGATTCCTTCAGGATGCTGACCAGAAGTGAGATTTTACACACCTGGACCAGCTGCAGTCTAGGGCCATTCTCTTTCTCCCTCCCGAGACAATGGGACACATTATTATTGCTGCATCTAGTTGAGATATTTCATAAATCTGCAGGGTAAATCATTTAAAGTTTAAGTTTTTCTTGTTTGTTTTACTAAAAATTGTTCACGAAAGATATGAAACTTAACAAAATACAGGAGCTTTTTTTTTTTTTCTTTTGCATCCCGACTGTGCTTCCTCAGCAACTAACAACTTTAAAATGACCTGTCAGTCTTTGCATAATCTCGGTCTCAATGAGGGCAAATCATTGGAGAAACAGTTAGCACTCGCAGAAGAACATGGAACGTGAGGGGTAAACTTCTTTCCTATGAAGCTAAAGACTCCACACGAGCAACTGGAGGTGGGTAGGGATAAACTCTTAATTTGGATCCACCGAAAGCACATTTATCAGGCTCTTCCTGCCTACAAACAGCTTATACTTTTTATGAAGACTAAAAGATCAAATGACATACAGAGAACTTACCAGTGTAGTTCCAGAGAATCATCCAGATAATCAGTCATTCGAACATTGCCACCTCATTACGATAAAGGTCAATTTCTAGGAGTTATGTTACATAAAAAATGTCAAGTTCTCTTGTTACCATGCAGTAATGGGATCAGATCTAGGTCCTCTGCACACTAGTCAAGTGCTCGACCATTGAATTATACCCAAAGCATTCACCAAGACTTTCTTAATATTCATTCAGTCTATCTACTAAAATTAATTCCTCTGTATGTATGTGGTGTGTGTGTGTGCGTGTGTGTGTGGTATGTGTGGTGTGTGTGCACCTGGTGTGTGTGTGTCTATCTGTATGTGTGTGTGTTTGTGTCTGTATATGTGGGAGGTGTGGGGGTGTGGTGTGTGTATGTGTGTGGTGTGTGTGTGTGTATCTGTATGTGTGTCTCTGTGTGTGGGGTGTGTGTGGGGGGTGCATGTATATGTGTGTTTGGGGGGTACCTGTGGAGCACATTGTGCATCCTGCTCTATCACTCTGTCTTCTCCTCTTGAGACAGGGTCTCTTCGTAAACCTGGAGCCGGGCTGCTAGTCAGCAAACCTCAGCAGTCCTTCCTTCTCTGCCTCCATAACACTGGTGTTATACACATGTGCATGACCATATCTGGTTTTACACATAGGTACCAGGGATTTGAATTTGGGCCCTCATACTTAATCAGAAAGTGCTCTTATTTGTTAAGCCAGCTCCTAAGACCCACCATTAATTCTTATAATCTAGAACTATTCTCCAAGTTTTGAAACTCAGATAATGCTACCCATCATATCTCTATACCAACATCCTGTTCTCATTTAGCGCCACTGGTACCTACTAAGAGGTATGCAAGTGTGTTCTACCTTAAATAGCTTCTTACACATGCTAGCTACGAGTTTGATTTTTTTTTTATGTCAGTGTGATCAGAATTTTAAAGTTAAAACAGCTGCTGCCCCTTAGCTCACAATCACTGTCTTCGGTCGTGATAGCATGTTCTTTTAATGAAAGAGACAACGTGGGAGGGAAAATTGACAACTTTTTGTGGTCTGTGCTAAGGCCAGCAACTATCTAATCTAACCACGTCATATGCTAATATTGATTAAATTTAATGCTCAGTTATTTTTCAGCATATGAAAAAAAACTTCAACCTAATCATATCAATCTAAGAAGGACCTTTTATGGCATTCTTGCTGTGGGTGGAGCAGACACTGTATAATCCAGTTACCCTCTTCAATTACATTTTGCTTTCTTTAATAAATTACAAGCTACAGTTATGCACCCGAGACACTGTTCGCCGCCCCATTCTGCACGGCCAGACAACCAACATCAGGTGAGCCGCTGAAATCGCTGTGGGGCGTCTGCATCCCAGCATCATAATCGCGGTGGCTACCAAAAGAAATTGGCTGCTGCTCAATTAGGCAGAAATGAGACTGTCACTCACAGGGTAGGACTAGGGTTGGTTGCCTTATCTAGTTCTAGGTAGTAAGCTGGTGTGGGAAGTTATTGTACTGCTGTAATTACAAAGGGAAATGAAGTCTGCTTTTGCAATGCCATCAGGAGCTCTCCCTCCACTATAACCTTGATGAATAGCTCCCCAGAGCAAACATCCTACTGGTCTGCTAACTGGCTTTACTACACAGGACTGAAATAAACACAGTTTAATTGAGGCAGCATCTTAAGAACTGGGGAGGTGGCTATCTGTCCCCCATGTCCCCAGGTAAACCTTTTGGCAAATGGAACAAACTACTTTTATTAAGTCAACAAAATCCTTTTAAGTGAAGACTTACATTTCTGATCTAGACTTTTTATTCTAAAAATTATGTTTAGTGAAATAGGATAAGCATGTTACCATCCACTGACCTGTTCTATTGACAGGTGCCTTAGCCACTGTTTTAATTGCTGTGAAAAGACACCATGACCATGGCAACTTTTATAAAAGGAAGCATTTGCTGGGTGGTGGCCGCAGCGGCTTTTAATCCCAGCACTCAGGAGACAGAAGCAGGTGGATCTCGTTGAGTTCGAGGTCAGCTTGGTCTACAGTTCAAGAGGGTTAGTCCATCATCATTATGGCAGGGAGAATGGCGGCATGCAGGCACTGAAGCAGTAGCTGAGAGCTACATCCTGATCTGTAGCTCAAAAGAAGGAGCAGAACCGGGCCTAGCACAGGCTTTTGAAACCTCAAAGCTCACCCCTAGTTAACAGACTTCCTCTAACAAGGCCATATGTATTCCAACAAAGGCTTGCCTAGTCTTCTCAAACATTGCCACTCTCTGATGACTCATGACAAATATATCAGCCAAATGGGAGCCATTCTACTTCAAACCACTACAAGTGTCACCACATGACAAGCTGTAATCCCAAGCTGTCGAGGGGAGAGCAAGTCTTCCCCCAGGCTCTGACTCTGGTCTCTGGACTATTGAAAGCGCTGACATAGAAAACCAGAGAAGACTCATAGGTTCCCAGAAAGTTGGCTAGGACTATCTGGTCCCTTTTGTGATATTGTTAGAAAGCTACAAGAGCTAAAGATCTAGAAAGAATGTTCTAGATCACACAGTCACCTTGCTGTAGGGTCAGAGCAGGTCTCTGAGGCAAGTCTCTTCAGGAAATCCTTAATGCTACACAGAATAAATATAAACCCATGGCCTTCTCCTGATCTGTGACACACAGGCGGCTCTGGAACACTCAGCCTCTTTCTCATGATGAGTGTTAACTACAGGCAGGCGATGGGATATTCGCTTTTGAAATAGGCACTGTCACCTTAACACACACCATGTGCCAGGTGCTACCCTGATCAGCAAGCTGACAAACGGATTCCCATCCTCTCCATGTCAATTTGAAGAGTGGAATTTCTTCAGACCCTCCGCCTAAAACATTTCCTCTCAAGCTCAGACATGGTAATGAAGTTGACCAATGGGCCTCCAGCTCCTACGTGTCTCAGACTCTCCACACCTCTGGTGGCCCGCCTAGGAAAGCACTTGCAGAGAGTTGGGTTGGCATACTGAAAGCTAACCTTCTGACCCTTACCATAAACAAATAGTAAAGTTGTCTTTGGCTAGTCAATATAAAACTCCCCTTTGCTGCTCTAAAAACCATTTGGAATTGGTCCAACTTTCATATCTGTGGGTTGTTTAAGGAATAGATGAAGAGGTCAGCAGAGAAAATGAGATCTCTCCAGATGGTTGTCTAAATGGACAACGGGAACAAGAAAGGAGAGAGGAGGGAAGTTGGTCACGGTAAAACTAAAAGAGACTGGATTAAGACCATCAGCACAGAGTCACCAGAGCGGGGAGTCTGGGATAATCAGGATTTCCTCCATGAAGAGGCACAGAAAGCCCAAAGCCGTGGGATTAAACTACAGTGGGCGGTGCTTCTTAAAAATTAACTGCATTAGTTATTTGGGAACCTTGTTCAAATGCACACTCTAACTCCATAAATCTAGGTTGGGATCTGAGACTTTGCTTTTCTAGCAAGTTCTCAGTAACACTGGTGCATGGGCTGCACTTACCTAGGCATCGCTGGAGCTTTGGTTTGCTTTTGTCCTGGAGAGTACAGTGTGTTGGGAGCTTGGTCTTCAGTGTGGCAGTGTCTGCACGTGCTGGGTCCCTTTAAGAGGAAATGTTAAGTAAGGTGATTAGCTCTCTTTGGACAGTGTCATTGGAGGGAGGGAGTTCATACCAAGTGTGCAGTCAGTCAGCTGTTCTCAAGAGAGTGTAAGAGAGGAAGACTCACCCCTGAATTTCTGGCTCCTGGTCTTGCCATGTAATCTCTTCCATGTGCACAACCACCCTGATGTCATCCACTATGATGGCCCCACCAGAAGCCAGCTCCATGTTTCTAGACCTCTAAAATTTTATAAGTATTTCAGTTTCAAGCATTTTGTTATGATAATGGAAATCAGTTTTACCGAAGTATTTAATAGTCCATGTGACTCACAACTATTGGGAAGGCCTTAGGGTTTTGGACCCAATTCTTAGCCTCCTCTGAAATGCTGGTTATGGTGTTGACCCCAACAGGACAAACTTATTTAACAGATTCTAGTTGCAATGAATAGAATATATATATATATATGTATATATATATATTTTTTTTTCATTTTGTGTACATTGGTGTATTTTGCCTGGAGGTATGTCTGTATGAGGGTGTCAGATCTCCTGGAACTGAAGTTACAAGCAGTTGTGAGCTGCCATGTGGGTGCTGGGAATTGAACCCAGGTCCTCTGGAAGAACATCTAGTGCTCTTAACCACTGAGCCATCTCTCAGCCCCATAGTGAATATAATTTATATCTACTTTCTCACACAGTCCTTGACAGCATGCCAAGCAAAACTCTGGAAACTTACCCTGATGGGACCAACTGAGGTGCAGGCCAGTCCCTGAGCCTATCTGTTCAGAGCACATCGGGTTCCTCCCCTTGAGGAAGCTTTCCTGAAGTACAGGGGCTTCAGGGGCAAGAAGTGGCCCCAGATGAAAACAAACAGTGTATCCTTTAGAGGGTATGATAGCAGAGCAAGCAGTGAAAATAATGCTGGTATCTGCTACGTGGCCATCATATTATTTTTTACAGATTAATGTCTTTAAGATAGACTTTTGCTTGGTGCTTAGGAAATCAGGGACTCTGAAAGGATAACAAATAAGAAAGAAAAGCTTCAATCCCGTCAACAATGCAGTGGCGGCGCACACCTTTAATCCCAGCACTCGGGAGGCAGAGGCAGGCGGATCTCTGTGAGTTTGGCCAGTCTGATCCACAGCGTGAGTTCTAGGACTCTCAGAGTTACAGCAGGGAAACCATGCCTTGGAGAAAAAAAACAAAAAAGAATCTGAGTTTTTTCTTTCTGTAACCAAATCTTGAGGTATCTCATCCTAGACAGGAACTTGAACTCCTAAGGGAGACGCTGAGTCTCTGTCAGCTGCAGAAAGCGTTTCAGTGCCCAATACTGCGCTCCAGCAGCCAGTGGGAAGAGGAAGCCTTGTAGCCCCAGCGGCCTGCTGCTATGGAAAGATACCGCCTCAGAACAGTTTCAGTAACCACAACAGAAACAGAATCCACAGTGAGCTATAGTCAGCCTAGGGAGCTGAACGCTCCACCCCGTACTCATAGCACCCACAATTCCTTTGGATGCGGATTCTAAATGAGAATTTCTTCCTTTTCCATGGCGAACACCAAGACTGAACTTTTCTACACATGGATGTAAGGTCAGTGAGGAATTACTAAACCTGAGCCAGATGAAGGTGGGCATCTTACAAAGCTGGTCCTTCTTAAAATGAACTCTTTGGTTTGGTTTTTCTCATTTTTACAAAAGCAATATATGCTTAAAATAGAATGACAACTATAAAAAGGGTAAAAATGAAAAGCAATGTTTCCTTTTCATTTAGCTTTACTCCTCAGGTGTGCAAAACAAGGCTCTTGTATATCTTTCTAGAGGTGTCCTATTGAACCCTAACCTGAGTGTCCCGGTCCACAAGGCAAGAAGACATTCACCGGCATCCTCCCTTGCTAAAGTAAAAATGGCTTAACATACGAGTCACCTCAGAACACATCTCCACAGTGCCAGAGCCTTGTAAAAACAGAACCCTACACCAAGATACGACGCAGAGGACCGGAAGGCCAGGGAAGCTTTCTGTAGCTGGAACTGTGAAAAAGCTTGATTCTTTCATCAGAAGAGCAGAAGCGGGCGTGGGTCCACACCAGAATGTCAGCTCACCCCCTGAGGAGTGATGGTGCCTGTTATTTTATCTTTTTGTCTGCAATATTATGCACATTAGTCACAAAGCATTGGGAATTGATTTTTTTTTAAAAGAAAATTGGAAACATCGATTTTAGTAATTTTATTGAAATGTAATTCACACACCATAGAACTCACCCTTTCAAAGCATGCGATTCAATGTTTTCAACACAGTTACAGAGTTGTGTACCCCTCACCACAGCAACTGGGGAACGTTTTATTATTCTCAAAATAGTACCATAATACTTAGCTATAATGCATAGACAGATGTTTAACTTATAATCTGGAGCTATATATTATGAAATGTCCAGTTTTTTAAATAACTAAATATCTAGCAAAGATTTTGACCTAACACATCCCGGTATTTTTCCTCTCTAGATTTGCCTGTGCTCATCTTTCAAATAAATGGTATCATATTGTAGAGGTTTGAACATGAATGGCTCCCATAGGCTCATATATTTGAATACTTGGTCACTAGGGAGTGGCACTACTTGAGAGGGATTAGAAGGTGTGGCCTTGTTGGAGTAGGTGTGGTCTTGTTGGAAGAAGTGTGTCACTTAGGGGTGGGCTTTGGGGTTTCAAACATTCAAGCTAGTCTCTCTCGCTCTCTCTTTCTCCCTCCTTCCCTCCCTCCCTCTCTCTCTTCTCTGCTGCCTGCCTGCCAATCAGATGCAGAACTCTCTGATTCTTTTCCAGCACCGTGTCTGCCTATGTGCCCCCATGCTGACAATGAACTAAACCTCTGAACTGTAAGCCAGCCCCAATTAAATGCTTTCCCTTATAAGAGTTGTGGTGATCGTGGTGTCTTGTCACAGCAATAGAAACCCTAAGGCACATGATTTTGATTGTTGTGGCTGGATCTTTCACTTGATGCATTTTGCAAGTTTATTCACTTTGTGATCATGTATAGGTCTCTCTCTCCTTTCTCTCTGTCTCTGTCTCTGTCTGGTCTCTCTCATTTTTGATAGCTGATTATTGCTAATGATGTTGAGCATCTTTTCACGTGTGTCTGACAGTCATTTTGTACACCCTCCAAGGAGAAACACATATCCAATCCTGTAACTTACTTCGCAATTGGGTCATCAGTTAATTAAGGATCTTTACATATTCTGCATAGAAATCCCCTATCAGATAAATAATTTGCCAGATTTTTATCCCAATCTGTAGGTTGCCATTTCAGCCTCTCTGTGGTCTTTCTAAGCACAAAGACATCATGACGATGTCTTGCTTACTTACGTCTCCCTTGTCATGCGTGCTTTCATGTCACTTGTAAGAAACCAGTGCTTAAGCCAAGCGTCTCAAGATTTGCCCCTGTATTTTCTCCTATGAGTTTTATAGTTTTTTGCTTTGACATTTTAGGTCTTTGGTCCCTTTTGAGTTGATTTTTGTAGCTGCTGAGAAGTAGGGGGCTCAGCCTGATTTTTGTGTGTGGATTATCCAGTTGTCTCAGCCCTACTAGTTGAAGAAGCTATTCTTTACTTCATGAGCTTGTTTTGGCAGCCTCCTTAAAAATCAGCTGGCTTTGGAAGCACGAAAGTGTTGCTGGTTTCTCAACTTTAATCACGGGAGTACTCATCTTTCCTTATGAGGATACAATACCCCCACTGCTCTGAGTGATAAGCTTCGTGGGAAGCTCTCAAATCAGTTTGTTTTTCATTTTCAAAATTGTCTTAGCTATTCTGGATCCCTTGCATTTTAGGATTCAAATTTTAGGATCAACTTAACAATTTCTGCAAAGAAGTCAGCTGAGATTTTGAAAAGGACTGTTTAGAATCTATGGATCAGTATGGGGAATATGGTCTTCTTGATAATATCCTATCTTCTAACCCGTGAACATTTGATGTTCTTCCCTTTACAAAGGTCTTCTATGTTGTCTTCAGCGATGTTTTGCTGAATGAAAACATGCAGAGTATGAATTTTGCACCTCATTTGTTAAAATCACTACTACCTTACTATTGTTTTATTTTTATAAATGGAATTGTTGTCTGAACGTTATTGTTGCTTATTCATTTACACTGTGTAGAACATACAATTGGTATTTGTGTATTGATCTTATATCCTGTAAATTCGTTGAATTCATTTATTAATTCTAATAGTTGTCTTAGTAGAATTTTCGCATACAAAAGTCTGTTATCTACAAATGGAGACAAATTTGCTTCTTCATCTACAATCTGCATACCTTTTCCATTTTCTTGTCAAATTGCTTTGTGTAGACAATCCTGCGTACAATATTGCAGAGAAATAATAAGACTAGATAGCCTTCTCTTTTTCCTGATTTCAGGGAGCAATATTCAATCTTCTACTATTAAGTATGATATTATCTGTGAGTTTTCCTAACTAGGTTCAGGATGTTACCATGGATTCCTAATTTATTGATTATATCTCACACTGACTGAGTGTTGGATTTTTTTCAAATTCCTTATATTATATCTATTGAGATGACCATGTGCCTTTTGTCATTATTTTAGTACGTGTATCGTACTATACTGATTGATTCTTGGATGTTAAACCAGCTTGGCACTCTCGTGAGGAAATCCCACTTGAGCGTAGTGTATGATCATTTTCCCATATTGCTAGAATTTTTGTCAAGGACTTTCATGTTCACGTTTAAAGAGATATCTTTGATTTTATGATCAGACCTCGTTGAAGAATTAGAGTGCATTCCATAACAGACTATGGCAGGCAGTCAACCACTGCTGCATACAGCTATGTGGGGACCTCCGCAGGCATGAGGACAGAAGAACCCATCGGAAAACAATGCATTCTGTGTGACTTTGTTTGTACAGTGTTCAAAGCCCGGCAAAATTCATTATCTCGTGTAAGCCAAGGGAGTATTGTCTTCAGTATCTTGAATAATGATTAGGAGAGACTCATGGGCACTGGAAGGATCGTGGTAACATTGTATTTTCCCAACTGTGCGTGAGTTACACAGATGAGTTGAACTTACGTATTCAGTGAGTTGACACAGTCAGTTTTGTGCGCTTTTCTAAATGTTGCTAACGGTTACAAAGAAGAAACGTTGAGCTTTTGAGATGTCTTCTGCATAAGGAGTACCTCATCTCCCTTGCTGTGTTAAGGTGGTTCTGTCTTTGCATTGAAAACTTTCTTGGGGCACTTTGTCGCATGTGTGTTTGTGAGAACTTGTGTGCGTGCAGACGGCGTGTGACTGTGGGATACAAGCCTGAGGAGGATGCTAAGGGTCTTACTCTGTCCCTCTCCTCCTTGTCGCCTTGCAACAGCTCTCTCTCTCTGAAACTGGAACTAGACTGGATGGCCCGCAAGCTCAAGCGATCCTTCTCTCTCTGCTCCCACATAGCACCAGGGTCACAGGCAAGCATACAACCATGTCCAGTCTTTTACTAGCTCATGGGGATTTGAACTCAGCTACTCACAAAAGAGAAGCGAAGCACTCTTACCCAAAAGCCATCTCCTCAAGCCCTGCGTGTTTTCTCTCCATCACAAGATTAGTGAGGTTCAAATTTTCCTTTGCTCTGAACCACAGACATCTTGGCAAATAACACCACCTGAATTCCCAAGGGCTATCAGATTTCAAAGTCTGCCCCTTCCCCATCAATCCCATAATACTGAATACGGTGCTCCTGTAATGACTGCCATAGCTTACACCGCTGAAGATGTCCCTTTAGGAATTCAGTGTAAAAGGGTTTCACTGTACTTTGAGAGGCAATTTGGAACTCTTCGTGACAAAAGGTTCTATATAAAGGAGGCAATATAATGGACTTGGCTTTCAACTTCTTTCATCTAAGCACTAACGGAAACATGAATCTACTATATTAGCATCATAAACCAATAGGTGCTCTATAAGTGCTGAATAGAAATATTCTAGGGGAATTAAATTGCAAATACAGCCATGTATCAGCTAAGTGCTTTAGCGAGTATAATGCAAACATTGATTAATAAGGTAATTATGCTCAATTAAAATAATAATGATATTTCTTCTATATTCTCCCAATTCTCTGGATACCCATTGTCTCCATTATTTGCTATGACTCTGCCATCTAAATCCCAAGCCTGAATGCAAATTTCCAGGAGATGTGTTTTTGGAAGGAAACGATCTTCCTTTTTGGCTGGTACCAAACAAAATCTCTAGCAAGTATGGGGTGTATTCGCGGGAAGTCCTCTAATATACGAGAGCGATGGTTTTCAGAGTGCACAGTACGGAAAGAGGTGGATCAGATTCCTGCTCAATACTGCCCAGAGCTACTTTTACGCTTCTTTAGGTTTTCTTGGAGACCAGATTCCCTAGTGCTTCCCAGAATTATGATCGTCCAGTGTTGCCCACATCATAAATGGTTGCTATGTTACCAGACAACAGTGCTGGCCAGGGACACTAGAGCGATCCCTACACATCCTCTAAAAAGCAATCAGTATGCTTTTGATGGAAAGCCTGAGAGCTTTAACCACCGGCATCTTTAAAGTGACATCTTTGGGGGCTGAGGTGACTTCCATTTGAATAGGAGCAGCAACCAAAACAACTTTTGTAATTTTGAGATTTCTAACGAAACATGCATATGTAAAATAAATTCAGTCTACAACGCTTCATTTTGCACGTACGCATGTCAGGTGAGGTGTCTTGATGAGAGGGAATGAGCGGCTTCCCGTTTCAATCCCTCATCGCCACACTCGTGGCACAGAGTGTGATGAATTCTTGATGGAGGTCACCGTTCTTGTAGCATTCATCCTCCACAAGAGAACTTCTAATCCTGCTGCTGAAAGTTTCAGACTTCCCTGTGGATAGTTAGGGTGACTATTGCTAGGATGAAACCCCAGGACCAAAAGCAAGCTGGAGGGAAAACTGTTTATGCTTTGGTTTATGCTTTCATACCCATAAACCAGCATTGAAGGAAGCCAGGACAGGAACTCAAACAGGGCAGGAACCTGGAGGCAGGAGCTGATGCAGAGGCCATGGATGGGGTGCTGCTTATTGGGTTGCTTCTCATGGCTTATTCAGCCTGCTTTCTTGTAGAACCCAGGACCATCTGCCCAGGTATGGCACCACCTACAAAGGGCTGGGCCCTCCACCATGAATCATTAATTAAGAAATTAAGCTTATAGACTTGCCTACAGCCAGATCTTCTCGAGGCATTTTCTCAATTGGGTTCCCTCCTCTTCAGTGACTCCAGCTTGTGTCAAGTTAACATAAGACCACCCAGCACAGATGGGTACAAAGGAGGAAAGGGTGGTGACAGCTGCCTGACTGTTTCACAGAACAGAGAGTTGGGCCTATCTGAAACAGGAAGGGTGTGGGTTTCTGCTCCTGAATGGACCCACAGGAAGTATGCTATGTCCTGAAGGAATGCATAGAATAAACCCTCATCTTGCAACTCTCCCTTTTGGTTGCAATATCATAGATCTCTCTCTCTCTCTCTCTCTCTTTCTCTCAAAGTACTTCCTAGGGCTGGAAAGCTGGCTCAGTGAGTAAGAATACCGGCTGTTTTTGCAGAGGATCCAGGTTCAATGCCCAGCTTTCACATGGGTGACTATAACTCCCATTCCAGGGGATTTGACATTGTCTTCTGGCCTCTTTGGGCACCAGGCACGTATGTGAAGCATAGACATTCATACAAACAAAACTCATACACATAAAATTTAAAATTAAGATTAAAAAATAGCATTTCCTACCCTCACCTCTCAACACACACAAAACTCATGTCTTAAGAAGAGTCCACTGGGTTACAAAGCTCTTGCATCTTTAGGACTGTCTTCAAGGGATATTAGCATGAGACTCCAAACAGAAAAGAAATAATGCCCCAAGGGTCCTCTTTAGGCCTTTGCTCATTTTCTATCCTTCCAAAACAGGTCTTTCTCAATGCTTACCACCGGTCTACTCTAATAGAAGGAAGGTCCGTGAGTGGATGCTATCCTTAGTTAGATGTACAGAATCTTCAGAGAAGATTCATTTTGCATAGGGGTGTGTTTCCCAGGATTTTGGGAGGAATCGGAGGAGAGAGCACACTCGTTACTTTTCTCTCTTCGTGACAAAATACCCAACAAAAGCAATTTAATGAAAGAGTTGTCTATTCTGGGTCACTCTTTAAACATGACTGTCATTGTCTTGGCGGAGAAGGCAGCAGCAGAAGAGGGAAGCGGCTGGTTCCACTGTGTCTGTGGCCCGGAAGCAGAGAAAGATTCGTGTTAATACCCAATCCTCTTCCTATTCAGTCTGGAACCCCAGGCCTCCGAATGGGACCATCCACAGCGAGGGTGGGTCCTACCGTCTCTGTGCCCCAGTCTAGGCCCTCGCAGGCATACTCATTATCAACCTTCACAGAGAGGGGCCCCTTTAGATGCACTAAACAGAAAAGGGACAAAACACAGGGAGCAAAGTCTACAAAGTCATAGGATAGACTGAGGGATAAGTCAGCAGGGTCTGTAGGTTGGATGATTGATGATGGTCACATTACAAGCAGCGATACAGAGTTTAGAAAGTCACCGGAAACTAGACTGCTACCGTGCTAGCTGCGCCCACGGTCACCACACCACATCCACAAAGCCGATGGAAAACAGTTCCTGCAGGGAGCCACAGTCATCAGTGCACTGCGGGAAGGTAGCCTTTGCCTTTCTGTCCTTCCTAATCTCACTGCAAGACCTAAATTGCTTCCAGAACCACAGCCTCAAAAAACCACAGAAGCTCAGCCTTTCGATTCTGCTGCTCAGGATGTAACCAGACTGGCGTAGTAACACCCAGCTGCAAAACCAGTACTCTGAGGATCTTACATTCCAGAGCATCGTGTGTGTGTGTGTGTGTGTGTGTGTGTGTGTGTGTGTGTGTGTGTTGTGTGTGGGTGGGAGGGGTGGTGTGTTTGTATGTGTGTGGTATGTGTGTTGTGGTATGGTGTATGTGTGTGTAGTGTGTGTACGGTATGTGTGTGTGGTATGTGTGGTGTGTATGTGTGTGTGTGTGTGTGTGTGTTGTGTGTGGGTGAGAGGGGTGGTGTGTTTTTATGTGTGTGGTATGTGTGTTGTGGTATGGTGTATGTGTGTGTGTGTAGTATGTGTGTATGGTATGTGTGGTGTGTGTGTGTGTGTGTAGTATGTGTGTGTGATGTGGGGGGAAGGGTGGTGTGTGTATGTGTGTGTGGTGGTGTATGTGTGTACGTGATGCATGTGTGGTATGCGTATAGTGTATATGTAGTATGTGTGTGATGTATGTGCGTGATGTATGTGTGAATGTGTGTGTGGTGTGTGTGTACACTATGATATCATTTTGAACTACTTTATTTGCGAACAGCTTTTCACATTTAAAAAAATGCCTCTCCAGTAACATGGTCACTGCCAATAATCCCATCTTTGACAGAAGTCTGCAGTAGAGATGCTTTACACTTTATTTAGCAAACGCTTTATTTAAAGCTCCCTTTGATGCACAGACCAATGTTTCAGATGAACCATTTTTCCAAGGAGATCTAAGTTGAGAGCTATTTAAAGCAAAAGTCTCAATGAGATGAGAAACTACAGCAAACTTGTGAAGGCCTGAAGGAACTCAGAAGTCTGCCTGGGTCTCCTCCCTCATTTAACAGTTGAGGGCCCCCGAGGGCCACTGCCTAGTCTATAATTCTTCATGCTGTCCTAAGCCGTTTGTATATTTCTTATTAAGACTCTACTCAATAACTACTCACGGAAGCCAGGCCTCAGGGAGGAGGGACAACAAAAACCAGAGCCCACCCCACCTCACCCCTCTCTGCTCCTCCCTCCTACACCCCACTCCACCTGCCCCACCCAACTCCACTCCGCTTCGGTACACACCACTGCCCCTACTATTTTCTGAGAGGCTGTCCTATGGCTACCCAGTGCTATGAGGCAGAGGATTAAAATAGCCCAACACAGACGGTGCCCATGCTCTGAGGTACCTGTTTGTCTTGCAGGTGGGGATGGTTGTGTGTCCCAGTCAGTTTCTTCCACTATTCCTCACCTTCTAGGTTTTGATGGGGAGAAAGCAGAAAAGGGCGGGGTGGGGGGGGAATACCTACATATGTTTTGATATCTCATCGCTAGGTAACTTTGAGTCATGATTGCTAATATTTTCCTTGCCTAGATTCCTCATCTTTTTACTTTTTAGTAAAACAAAGGAGATATTACCCCTTGTGGTTTGTAACGAGAACTCGCCATCAGAAGAGCACGGGCCAGCACTGAAATCCTCATCTCTTGTCTCTTTCTAGTTAAGATTTTCTCCTCTCTGTCCTCTCTCCCTACATCTCCACCATACATTGCAAAAGTGAAAGTGTTCTAAGAGGTAGCGGTGTCCAAATATGCCACAAGTCTCCATTACACTTCCTTCGCTTTAATATTACACTTATTATGTATAAATTATAAATACAATTATAGAGTAAATATACCAATAAAGAAACCTCCAGGCCAAGAAGCCATTGCACAAAGTCTCCTTAAATAAGCTGGATTGTAAGCTGGGAAGAGGCAGAAGTAACATCCCTTCTTTGCCTGGTGATCCTGGACCCAGACATCAACAGGGTCAACGTAAAGGCAAACGTAAAATCCTGCGTCCCTCCACATTTGCCTCAGACCTTCTGACTCCAGCCATCGGAGCCCGAAGCTGGGATTTATAAACTTTAAGCATGGTTTAAGGTCTGGTCCTTTTGCTCTGCCATTCTCATAGTCCTTACATAAGCAGTTGTATTTTAGTTGGTGGGGGATGGGGGTCAGCAAAGAATAACAGCTCTTAAGCAGATGGTTGCAATTGAGCCCCTGGGATGAGCCTGGGAGAGGGTGAATGAGTCTAAGCAACATTCTAGGGAGCTGTGACTCACCCAGCTTGTCCCCAGGCCAAGAGCGAGGAGGCCAACTGCTTCCAACCTGTTCTTTAGTAACTAATAAATGTCAGGTGATCTTTCCTCATATGGTAAGGATGGTATCTCTGGAAGAGAACATAAAAAATAGTATGTGCTGAAAATGTGTTCCCCGACAGCCGAGCTCACGCGTGCTTGGAGCTGAGTTGCAGTTTCCAGCCCGTTTGTCATTTTCTAGTGTTCAAGTTTTAGTAACAGAATGTTTTCAAATAGTTTACATTTCTCTTGGGACAGCTTTCCTGACCAAATGTCATTGCAGCATTAGCTGGGAGTTATTTGGATTTCCTGTTTCCAACAACAAGATTTAGGCCATTTCTGCAAGCAGAGTCCAGAATGGAAGACAATGGGCTTTTCTTGCCCATCCCTGAGGAGAAACATGACTACATCAGTGAGAATTTTAGAGAGCTCGTTATTAAATCCTTGGATGTGAAGCTCTTCAGTTACTGAGAGAGCATGCTTGTTAGAAGAAAAGTGCAAACTGACATCTAAATGCTTATTTGATGAAAACGTTCAAGCTGATATTTATTTTCATATTAATGTTATTTTATGTAATGCCTGCTATTCTCTAGCACAGTTATATTTTAAGGAATTTTATCTTCTTAATTTTTCTCTCGTACTAAAAACAACAATAACAAAAAAAAGCAACCTTTCTTTTCTGGTTATAAAGCAATACATTTTCATTGTAAAACAAATTGGAAGATAAATAAATTTTTTTTTAAAAAAAATTAAAGTATCTAGAATCTTTAAACACAAGTTCTTTTTTTTAAAGTAGTCAATAGTGAAGATTATTTGAAATCTCGTAAAATTTATTTTTTCCAAATCAGTACCTTTATCTCTCCCATTTAAAAGCGATTCGTTCTTCTGGCAGGGGTCTTTCGTACTCCAGCTCCCAGACACCCAATGCCACACTTCAAATGGATCTGTGTTTTCAAATGACTCCAACTCAGATAAGCGGACAAGAATATACGGGAGAATGGCTTAGTCTGATTTATCTCAGTGGAGCCATGGTTAAAGCACTATTTCCTCGGTAATGTAATGGTCTGTGTATAAAATGAAGATTAGAGCCATGTGTGTAGTTGAGGGGATTACCAGAAGCAATAAAAGGTTGTATCCCACAAGTTAGGGTATCAGCCTGGCTGCAAGGGAGCTTGAGGGGGGAGAATTTTGAGTTGCACGCTTTGCTACTCTGGGCAAAATGTAATTTCTGAAACAAACATCTAGAAGGGTGTGAATATACAAGCAGACAGCTAATGGGACCTTCCAGGGAACTGTCTCAGAACCCCCTGGGCAGATCTGGGATACCACCTTTGGATCTTGGGCTTCTAATACCACATTCCACAAGCCGTGATCTCCGGAGGCGCTGGTAAGCCTACATTTCACATAAACCTGAGGAGGCAGCAGGACAGTTCTGTTTTGTACTTCTTCAGCACAAGTACTGAAAGGTGAAGTGATTTTCTAAGATCTCTCACGGCGTTTTCACGGACCAAGTCACGAAGTTGTATTTATAGTGAATTCACCTCCGGTTTCTAGCAGATGCATTAGAGCCAAGTGTTCTGGAAGCAAATTCATCCCAGATGCGCCAACTGTAAGATCCAAGAAATGTTTGTCCTGGGACCGCAGTTTGTCACACGGGCAATTGCTAAACTGAAAATAGCCTACCCAGGCCAGCAACCGCAAGGTAGAAAACAAAACGAAACAAACATATTATTTTTGCTTGAATTAGAAATGTCCCTCACAGGCTCCAGTTTTGAATGCTGTTTCCTTGATGGTGGAGCTACATCAGTGGCTCTCAAGCTGTGGGTCGTGACCCCTTTGGAGATCAAATGACCCTTTCACGGGGGTCGCCTAAGACCATCTACATATCAGATATTTACACTGCGATTCATGACAGTAGCAAATTTAAAGTTACAAAGTAGCAATGAATATAATTTTATGGTTAGGGTCACCACAACATGAGGAACTGTATCAAAGGGTCGCAGCATTGAGAAGGTTGAGAACCACTAAGCTATATGGAGAGGCTGGATAACCTTTGGGGGTTGTGGCTTTGCTGGTGGAAGCAGGTCACTGAGGTGGACCTTTGAAGGCTATAGCTGGGCCCTGATTCCTGCTGTGTTCTCTGCTTCCGGGCCTACCGTGGTGGGAAGATCCTTCACATATGTTCTTACTACCGTCACTCCAACCTAGCTTCCTCACCATGATGGATGGAAGTGGTCTGAAACCATTAGCCAAGATAAATAATTTCTTCTACATTGTCTCTGTCAGATATTGCAGGTCCAGTGGTGTAAAATTAACCAATACATTCTTGTGCTAAGTGCAACAGATTTTTGTACTACTACTGACTTTTATATGGATTTGACACTTCCAGGCCACCAGCCATTTCATGTGCTTCAGGTCTATTTTATTTTATTCTATTTTTTAAAGAGTTGTTTATTTATGCACACGAATACTCTTTCTGCATGCACACCTGTGTGTCAGAAGAGGGCATCAGACCCCATTATAGATGGTTGTGAGCCACCATGTGGGTGCTGGGAATTGGACTCAGGACCGCTGGAGGAGTAGCTAGTGCTCTTAACCACTGAGCCATCTCTCCAGGCCCCTTCAGGTTTATTTTAATGTTAAAATTCTTTCAAATGGTAAATTTCAGACTTTTCCATAAGTTTACACATACATAACCTTGAACCAACTTTAAGCTGAATATATGTTGATTCTTTATGACTTTCCTATTCTTCAATTTCATTCTCCTATTTCTCTTCTCCAGTCCCTGGCTCGAGTTGGTAGATTGAGTACAGTTTACAGCGTAAAGGGGATATTATTTGGAACAACAGCTGTCACAATAAGACTTTGCTTTGCTGCAGCCTGCTTGGCTCTTCCTTGCTCGTTTCTGCAAGAGAGTGGCTAATTGCCCAGATTTTCTAAGATCTGGGTCTCAAACTCTGCTGTCTCTAGGCCGTGCCTATTATTGGATGAGATAACTACACTTGGCAGAGGTGCACAGAGCTGTTTTGATGGCCGAGCACGTTAATTTACAGCCACTGCTGCAGAGAATGAAAGAACTGCAACCGCCATTCTCCCGGGATGCCACTCAGGCAAGAAAATAAATAAGGGGTTTTGATTATATTCAGAACCCTTAAGCTTGTGCCCAGAGATGTTTCCATCTTTAAACTCTTGTCATTTCATGTTTACACAAAATTTATAACGGAAGTAGGAAAGCTTGAAGTCCTTCATATAAGCCTTTCCCATTTCCCAAAATGCACCAGGTTCTTTTGGGGGAAATGTGAGTTGCGTGTGCACTTGTCCATCATTACAGTTTGCTTTATGAGATGACAAGTACTGAAGGCCCGCCAGTGTACCTCCTCATGTGGGTCACCTCGAAATGTCCATCCCCTCCCCTTCTACTCCTTTCACTTGTATTGGCCAGATTCTTGTTCCAGGTCATTCTGCAGAGAGTCAGCATTCCAGTATGTCTGTACCAGAGTCCAATAGAGCCCAGGGAATTCTAGAGCCCACAGTTTCCGAGTGATTATGCCTTTTAGCGGAGTGCAAAGAATCCATGTTCAAGCCATTCGCCTTTCCTCCTCTAACTCAATTAATTTAGCCCACAGTGTTGGTCTAGCTGAGGGATGTACATGATCAACTTTTAATATGTACTAGGGATTGAGTGGAAATACTACAACAGCAATAATAACAACCATTGTTGGCAGAGCTGTTAGTTAATGGAACACTTACAATAAATACTGTTAACTGTTTTTACATGCCGTGCGCAACTATTTCCTGAATAGGTCCGATGAAGTCAGCTGCTAATGCTGCTTCCATCCCTTCTTCCACTTCATTCTCTTCCTCTTCCTCGTCTTCTTCCTCTTATGTGTGTATATATGGCGTACATACATGTATACATGATCACATGTGTGCATTTGTGGGTGTGTGTGGGGTCCAAGGTTGATATAGGGAATTTTGTCCAATAGCTTTTCTACCTCTTTTCTTTTGAGGTAGCATTTCTTAATTTAACCCAAAGCTCACCGACAGGGCTAGTATTCCTTGCCAGCTTGCTCTACTGATCCCATGTCCATTTTTCAAGGCTAGAGTTGGGGGTGGGGTGCCATAGTTACATGGATTTGGTGATACAAACTCTTGTTTACATAGGAAGCTCTTTAATCACTGAGCCACCCCCATCTCTGAAGTCAGCTTTAATCCAGAAACGTCATATTGCTGTCAAGTAGTCTGTCAGAAACTGGACAAAATTGGTTGCCCATCTTTCTCGATCACTTTCAATCATTCAAACAACCTGTCCAATAAGAACAAACCCCAAATTTCAGGCTTGTGTCCAGCTTAACTGTTCCTGAATCAGTGGCTTCCCTGAAGGCCCCGTAAAGACCAACTGTGCCTGACTTCCAAGAGATACCCCTGGATTTGGTCAGTAGCCTCCTCTTTTTATTTGAGCAAACTGGCAACCTTGTAGCCAGTCGTCCCTGCCTGAAAGAAGGCAGGCAATAAATTCTCAGCAGAGCTTTTGAGAATTAAGACATTTTGTCTGCTCCGTCGTCCACATCGGCCATCACCCGCCTCTTCTGGCAATCATCATCAGCCTTCATCTGCCTTTCTCCCTTGAAGAGCTCATATGCTGTGGTTTCGTGATTTTTAACATCTTTACCAGTATAAAGGATGCTCTGGCTGAAGCTCAAATAGGCACCTTGAGAACAGAAGGATACGTCCGCAGAGGAGGGGCGTTTGAGGGAATACCTACTCTCTTCACTGTGGGGGAAGTCCTTGCCTTCTAACATCCAGGAGCTATCATGGAGCTACTCGACAAATTAAAGTGTAAGCCCCTTGAAGTTCAGTGAGCATCTGGTATTGAGGAAGCTTATTTTTAGTTGTATCTAAAATCATACTTTTATGCACTGCTGGAAAAAAGGATGCATAGGCCTTAGCATTTTGCATTGTCTTCCAAGTTTGGCAGCCAAACTTGGTACTGTAAGAGTCACCCAGGTGGACTGGTTTTGAAGGCATGAAGGGGTCATGGAGAACTGCTGAGGCTTGGCACTATGAGAGGCCATTGGTGAAGGTACAGCCTCAGTGGCAATTAAAGGCTCAGATTGAAGGGGCCATGTAAAGAAGTTCAGGCTTGGCACCATGAAAAGAGCCCAGGAGAGGCTACTGGCGAAAGTGCAGCCCAGTTGCCGCAAGGGACCCCAGCGGTTTTTGAGATGCTAGTACCATAGGACGATCACTAAGAACAGCAGTGGAGTAAAGCCATCTGGAGCCTGGAGAACAAGCTGTGTGTGTGTTGTAGAGGGTAGAGCCAGAGAAATGACCCAAGACCTTTAGAGGGACTCAGAAGATCGTGAGTGAATTCCAGATAACGGACACTGATAATGTTTTTCTTCTGTCCAAAGACATTGTGAAAAGCTTGATAGATGTTTGGTTTCATTTGGTCCTGTGCATTAGCAACCCTCGTGATTGTCCCTCTTGTAAATAGTTTTGCTAGTGTAGTGTTAAATTGTGTTGTAAAGGTAAAGCATTTTTTTAATACAGAAAAGGGGAAATATTGTGAAAGTTTATTTTTAGTTATGTTTAAAATAATGTTTTTGTGCACTGTAAAAAGGGATGTATAGGCCTTTGCATTTTGTGTTGTCTGAGGTGCTGGATTTCTGTGGGGGATGTTGATTGGTAATGATCTGCATGTGCTATCAGCAGAACACCTAAGGAGTTCTGAGTCAATAAAACACCTGAGCTCAGATGCTCAGGGTTCCACTGTCAAGTACAGCTCTTGCCATGATGGTGGTTCCCTCTGCTGAGGTCTGGCAGGGTTTGCAGTTTCGAAATATGCCTCCTCGTTGACTCCTTTGGTGAGCCGCCACAGTGGCTTGCTCCTGCAGTGTGGCTTTCTCTGTTGGGACCATAATTGTGGGCAATCTTGTTCCATTCTTTAAATGAAGGGTTCTTTTTCCTCCATGTCTCCACTGGGATGTCCCATCAAAAAGTGAGACAGCAGGTGAGTCAAATCCCTTCTGGACCTACCCATATGCAAATGCTATTGGACTGAATCCTCACAGGCTCGGGGGATGCTACTAGAATTCCCCCCTCACCAATGAGGAAGAATAGAGAGATTCAATACTTTGTCCTGGAATCTAGGACCTATGATAGCATGAACGCTTAGCTGGGTGGTGAGGTGCAGCTCAGTGGTAGAGTGAGCTTAGCTGGCACAGACCCTGAATTCCACCCCCAGTGTACAAAGTACACAAAGCAGAACAAAAACAGTTCTGCGCGATTTGGTGTCTCTTCTTTCCACCACGGTCAGATAGAGAAGAAAGCAAGACAGTCTTAGCAGCCACGGGGCACTGGTTGGTGTTCCTGGCTCTGAAAGCCAGTGGCCACAGAGGCCTGCAGAAGTGAGAATCAGTGCGAATGCCAGGAGACAGGTCTGCTGACTTAAGATCAAGCCAGAGAATGGGAGGCCTCAAGTGTTGAGTGTGCGTGCAAACACGGGGCAGTGTGGGCCCTGCTAGAGGTCATCGGGACCTCTAGAAGGATCGGGTCATCCTTCAAGTTCTGTGCAGAGGTACCCAGAAAGTACCCTGCTTCAGAAAGTACCCAGTCTGTAGTCTGGACACGTGTTGGGCCAGAAGGGAAGGAAGGTCCACCTGGGCAGCCAGGCAGGACTTTGGGGCTGGGGAGGAGGGAGTCTAGGAGAAAAACCAATGTGGCTCACACTGGTTCTGCACATACCCAGGGAACAGCAAACACATGAGTGCTAACAGCATGGTGTTACCTAGGGTGACCTACAGTAGAGAGGTCTAAGGACTTCACTGAGCCCATCCTGGCTGGCACAGGAGAACCATGGGTAGTGCTGAGCTCTGCAAAGGCAAGTCATGTACTCAGCAAAACTCATTCCCGAAGTCCTAAACAGCGATCCTAGACATGTGTTTTTAATGGATTCTAGGGCTGCTAACAGTTAGTGTTGTTAATAACCTGTAGCGAATTCAGATCCCTGGATAAGGGCTACCTGCAAATCCTGGTTATTACTTTGAAAGTATGCAAAGCAAGCCTGGGCTGCTTCCTTGTTTCCAATCTTCTTTTCAAAATGTGGGTTCTGGAGGAGAGAGAGAGACAGAGAGACAGAGAGACAGAGAGAGAGAATATTGTGGTATATGTGTTGTGGTGCATTTGGTGTTTGATGTGTGTGTTGTGGTATGTATTTGTTGTGGTCTGTGTGTGTGTTCTGTGGTGTGTGTGTGGTGTGTGTGGTGTGTGTGTGGTGTGTGTGGTGTGTGTGTGGTGTGGTGTGTCTGTGTGTGTGTGTGTGTGTGTGTGTGTGTTCATGCCTATATCGTTTCTCTACAAGGAACAGATCACTGCTCTGCCCATCAACAGGTCACCTTTCCAAAGCCAGGGGACATTCTTGTCAAGCGTGATACTTTCCATGCTAAATCAGATTTTGCTTCTGAATTAGTTCCACAGGAGTGTCCATTAATCAATACCACTTAACCGGGAGCCTGTCCCAGTTGCAATAAGGTGACACAATATGCAAGGACCTGACTCGGGCTCCCAGACAGCGTCTCCCTTCCTGTCCCCTTCACCAGCCACCCTTTTGGGTTTCCAAACTCATTCTTGATCATTCAAGGGCTTCTGGATTCGAGTTCCTCAGACGGGCTTCGCCCTACCTCAGGCTAACAGCCGTTCCATTCTTTCTGTTTGGAAGTCCTTCAAGTGTAGCAGCCTGAGAGTGCTTTCCTTCCTCAGCGAGCCCAGCCTGCGCCGGTGCTGCTGCCTCCAGAGAGCTCTCGCTCCCCCCTGCTGTCTTTCCTCCGGACAACCTTTCATGTTGCATTTCCTCCAGATCCGTAAGTCACTCAAAGATGTAGAACATTTGGAAAAGGCCTCGAAGTCTTTAGAATGTGCACTAAGAACCTGGGGTTCAAAGCACTGTTGGCGTTTTGACAAATTCCTTCTGGTATTTTTTCTATATTTGTATACCTTTATGCACTCAGAAAAGCAAAATAACAAATGTCATCTTAAAAAGATGAAAATATTGAGAGAAACTTTGTGTAACTGAGTGACTGGTAACTTAAAAAAAAAATAAAAGCTTAGAATGTTTAAAAATCAAATAGCAAGGGAGGTCTTTTTTGATACCAGTTTAGTGAAAAGGCGCTCTAGGAAATGAATGTCTAAATAAATATATTTAAGCAGTATGGATTCTGTCATTAATTGGCATTTTACTATGTCCTAAAACTTCTTCAAACATGCATTTTTACTTTGTTATCTTGTTTATGATTTTCCTTCTATCAAAGCATTTGCTGACTACCTGGGTAACCCCATCAGACTTAACTCAATTCAGGCAGGCCTGTGATACTTTATATGTGGATATTTTATATCCAGTTTAACACAGTCTGACCATGAGGTAAGTACTAAACTGAATAAATGAAAGATCATTTTACTCCTTCTGAATTGATTGCTTCCTCTTTACTGACTCAGCCAGTAGCTGATGCTGTGCTATCTACTGCTAAGATCCAGGATTGCCAGTGCCCACAGGCCTGGGATGCTGACCACACTATCCGCAGCTCACAGGGGCAAGGGTCATTAACTCTCCAACTCTGGAGATGGCTGCTGGCGGAAAGTCCTGAGGAATTAACTCCCCTAAGGGAGCTGCTTCAGCACAAGTCACCTTCTTTCCTAGGATGATCCGCAGCATTGACTGGCCCATAGATCTGGCCTGATGGCCAACTGGGGAGAGACTCTGAGCCCCAGCATGTTAGCATCCCTCGAGGTTGCCACCAAGACCACATCCCACCTGAGCTTCTCCCGCTGAAGTCCTGCTGCCCTTCCCTGCCTTTCCAAGATGCAAGTTCATGTTTGTTTGCTTCCTGAGGATGCAGGGATCCATAGGGTGCTTACAGACAGTCCCAACTTGGGGTGACAGAATCCAGATGTCTGGTGTGCTTCCAGACAACAGATCATGAGCTCCTTGAACAGTAACTGTCTCATATCCTCTTCATACTCCTGGGCCTCATGACAGTCAGCTATCCCATGGAAGTCCCTCAATGAGAAGACCATGGTGAATGAGAAAGAACAGTCAGAAAAAAAAATCTAGGGGCTGACAGCAGGGACAGCAAGCAGGTGACTCCCAAGTTCTAAGCCAAAGAGAATGAGGCAGGGGGATGGTGCCTAGACAAGAAGTTGGCGTTGTGATAGTTGGATGGCAGAGAGTGGTACATTAGAGGTGTCAGAATTTTCAAGAGAAACCTCCTCTCAGCCATGGTTGTGGTAGAGCCAGATCTTCGGTCAGAGCAGTTTAAATGCATGTCAAGCCTTGTAGTGAATTCAGTAGCATTGGGAGCTTTGAGAAACAAGAAAGCCTCAGATTGTTTTTTTCTTTTTCAAGACAGGTTCTGGTGTAGCCCAAGCCTTGAACTTACTACACAGTTAAAGATGAACTTAAACAAACCTGCTGGTGGCAGTGGTGGTGGCGATGACAGTGGTGGTGCATGCTTTAATCTCAACACGAGGGAGGCAGAGGCAGGCGGATCCTGGTGCATTTGAAGCCAGTGTGGTCCACAGAGTGAGTTCAGGACAGTCAGAATTACAACAGAGAACCCTGTCTCAAAAAAAAAAAAAAAGAAGAAGATGAACTTAAACTTCTGATCCTCCTTCCTCCACCTGCTGAGTGTCAGGTGTGAGCTGCCACACCCAGTTCATGCAGTGCTGGGGATGGAGCCTCATTCACATCACACAAGCACTCCACCCACTGAGCCACATTCTCAACTACTTTCCCCCTTTTAAAATTAAGACACAGAAGAGCAGAAGAGCCATCCACCGTTGGCCACCCAGACTTGAAGAGCAGCATCAATTCCTGTCTGTCTCCAGATGGCCAGCTCTCCTGGCTGAGTATAGCTTGCCACCTTTGAGAAGCCAATTACTAAAGATGATTTGACTGATGGCTGTCTCTGTCTCTCCATCTACGTTTTTACGGCATAGCAATAGAAATATATATGTACACTACTTCTACTGGTGCCCATTTTTATTAAAATCTGACCAATACAAATACCTAGTGATGGAAAGAGGGAAAAAAACGCGTTAAAGAAACCAGGGCTGGAGAGAGGGCTCAGCCATTAAAGGCGAGACTCACAACCAAAGAGGTCAAATGGGCTATGCAAAGAGTGGGTATGATGTGGCCTCTCCCTAGGTTGAAAGAAGAAAGTTTTCGTAGCAATTTCCTTCTGTTTATTCGGCTCAGGCTACCCATGAATTCTTGTTTCCCTGATGCAAGTCTTCACAGAAGACACAGAGACAAGGCATGGGGACCCTCCTCCAAGGACTAGAAATCGATATACTCCGAGAGTGAGGACGATAGAATACAGGAAAGAAGGAGCACCCAGAACACAAGACAAAGTCAATGAAACACGTGGTAGCACGGATTCTGAAAGCAACAGATGAATTAGATGGTAATTGTCTCACAGGAAGTAGAGTAGGCAAAGAAACAGAGGAAAAGAAGGTACAGAATCAGTCTGGGAGGTTGAATTCTGAACACAAAACAGGCCTGGTAAACCAGGGAAATTATACAAAACTCTTTTGCCTGAAAAGGTTTTCGTGTTGAATGGAACTAATAGCTCACCATAATAAATAAAGTTGGCAATAAGAACGAGCAGCAGCATCATATTTCAAAGTTGTAGGGATAGGAAAAGATCAGAAAGGAGCCGGGGTAGGGGAGAGGAGAAGAGAGGGGAGGTGAGCAGAAGAAGAGAGGGAAGGGGAGGAGAGAAGAGAGGGGAGGGAATGAATTAGTATGACATCAAGTCTTTCCACTGACAACGTCTTTGAAATCTTACTGGAAAATAAGTTCCAAAGTAGAATCATATCTCATCTAAAAAAAGCCTTCATGATGGATAAGCAACATTTCAGGTACCACTATTCAAGAAGTTACTAGGGGACGTAGTCCATCAGCACGCACTTTTTAATTCAAAAAACAACAGCAAACAGAATCCTGAGGATGTTATATGGAAGAAAAGGGTGAGAATTCCAAAGGTGATAGGGCAGAAGGCTGATCTTCCGTGGCAGGAAGTCACATCTGTAACTGGAAACTCAACAAATATGATTTGTTGAGTATAGTATTATTAGAAAAGGGGGGCGGGCAAAGATGCTCCTGAGGGAAGCAGGAAGGAGTGGGGGGACCGAAGGGAAAGGAGAGGAGAGAGGGGGAAGGAGGGGCACCGAGGGAGGAAGGATTGCTGTTTTTCTTTACAAGTCTTGTGGAAGTACTTGACTTTTAAGTTAAGCATGTTTATTGCCTTTATACAAACTAAATTTAAGTAGGCAAAAGGTCTATTAATATGCCAGAAATAATTTGTAGATGGTGGGTAAATGCAGTCCCTTTCCCCTGCGCTATTAGAAGTGGCCTTTCCGGAGAAAGAGCTGCCCCTCTGGTTTTTCCTGTTCCCTCTGCAAACAGATTTTAAGCAAATTTTTGGGAGCCCATCAATCTGCCAATTAGAAGAAAATGCAAAGGGAACAGCAGGAATCATGACTGCGAGGAAACAGTTAACCGTCTCATAAAATTATTGCCTTTACCAAATTAGAATAAACCTGTCAAGACAATGTTTAACCATCTTTATGTAAAAATCAAAATGGTCTGACTTCAGCTGTCAGCCAGGCTCTCCTAATCTGTAGCAAAACGCCGCCTTAGTAGCAAAGTCTACCGCCAGTGGTGCTCACAGTCTGGGGAGGCCAGAGCCCCCGCCTTTTCCCCTGGTGGCCTCCAGACCTCCGGCTCAGCAGAATGGCTGGCTCCGTTAGCCAGCATGGCGGTAAGGCTGCAGTCTCTACAAGGGGAACCATGAAGTGAAATATCACTCAGGGTACCTACCTCACTAATCAATAGCATGAAGTAAAACTGGGCTGCTGCATTTGGATGAGCTTGTCACAGTCACTGGAATTCACGACAGTGTGCCCCCAAAGCACCAGGTGAGACAAGCCGTTGAATGCCAGGTACTTGTGTGTCTCTATGCAGCCGACTCCAGGTCACTGTGAAGTGACAGGACTCAATAATAAACACTGGTAAGAGTTGGAGGGGCGGGGCCTGGAAGGAGGCTGCCGAAGCCACACTGGCGGTTCCCCTCACACTGGCCCACAAGGTCAGAGGAGCAAGGGCCACGCCCCCCACCTCTGCAATTAAGTTCATCCGGAACTGGAGACGGGTGAGCACTAACATGTGTGCAAATGCTCTAGACCTCTGTGTCGGGGAATTTCTTGTTTAAAAACAACTATCTTGGGAGGTCATCAGACGCTATACAGTTCACCCACTCACAGTGTAAAATTCAAAAGTTTTTAGTATATTCTCAGAATTGTACAATTGTCATCACAACCTATTTTAGAAGACTTTCATTTCCCGAAAACCCTACACCTCTTAGAAGGCACGTCCCTTCCCGCTTCCAAATCCTTTGCTAAACATGGCTACAGCCTCCCTCAACAAACAGAGAAAGCCGAAGACAGAGAGTGAGAGACAGAGAAAAAGAAAGAGAGAGAGAGAGAGACAGAGAGAAAGAGGAAAAGAGAGAGAGACAGAAACAGAAAGAGTTGGGGGCAGGCTGCCATTATTCTTCCTTCTGTCTCTAAAGATTTGTTTTCAGTTCACATGGATGAAATCATGCAATCCATTGTCCCCACGACCAGCTTCCTTCATGTAGTGTGACGTTGTCTAGGTTCATCGCACTGCTGTGTGTCAGTACTTTTCTTATGGTAGGATGATGTTTTGGTATCTGGACATACTGGATTTCGTTTATGCATTTATCAGTTGATGGGCATTTGAGTTATTTCCACTTTTAGCCTATTATCAAAATGTTGCCAGTTTTGTTTTCGTGTGTGTGTGTGTGTGTGTGTGTGTGTGTGTGTATGTGTGTGTGTAGTGAGTCCTGGGCCTCACACATGCTAGTCAAGTCAGTACTTTTCCACTCAGTCTTGGTTCCCAGCCTCAGTGCCTGTTTTCATTCTCTCGCTGTGGTGGTTTGAATAGGAATCGTCTCCATAGGCTCATATGTTTGAATGCTTGGTTCATCGTTAATGGAACTCTTTAGGGAGGGTTAGGAGGTGTGGCCTTGTTGGAGGAAGTGTGTCACTGGAGGTGGGCTTTGAGATTTCAAAATCCACACCAGGCCCAGTCTCTCTCTGTGTTTGTCTACTGCCTGTGGATCATTTGTAAAGCTCTCATCTACTGCTCCAGCACCATGCCTGACTGCTTCCTGCCGTGATGATCTAAAGTTGTAAGCAAGTCCCCAATGAAATGCTTTCTTTTATAAGAGTTGCCTTGGTCATGGCGTCTCCTCGTAACACAGAACTGGACTAAGACACTTGACTATACACGTAGGAAAGAAATTAGAGTAGTCCGGTAAAGCTATTTCTAATATTTTAAATTTTATTTATTTTTATTCGTGTTTATATGCATGAGTGTATGTCACATGTGTGCTGGTGCCTGGGGAGGCAGAAGAGAAGACGGCATTGTATCTCCTGGATAGAGTTACAGTGGCTGTAAACCACCCAACATGTAGCTGGGAACTGAGCTCGGATCCTTCAGAAGAGCACAGGGCACTCTTAGCCCTGAGCCATCAACATCTGAGAATCCTGATGAACTATTCTCCAAAATTGTTTCTCATTACATTTCCAGCAGCAGGTGAGGATTCTGACTTTTCTGCACCCCTGGTCAGCACTTGTTACCATGTGTCTTTTTCATGTGAAGTAGTTTCTCATTATTTCAGTAAGCTCTTGTCTTTGATTTACTTCTCTGCTCCATAATACATGGGCTTAAAACAAAAATCATTTTATTGAAATTCCATAATAGAATGAAGAGGGCCAACAGAGGCCATTTGGACTTTAGTGGTCCTTCCGAATTATTCGAGGGAGTTAACACAGACGGTGAAGACATCCAGCATTGGCAGCTGCTGAGGACATACATCAACTAACATCTATTTCAAGCCCCCTTAGAAGAAATTAAAAACAGTCAGGTTGGACCAGTGGGATGCTCCGTGGGTAAAGGCACTTGCTGCCAAGCTCGATGACCTGAGTTTGATTCCAGGAACCCCCATGACAGAAGCCAAGGACCGACTCCTGAAAGTTGTCCTCTGACCTCAACACAGACACAGCAAAATGGGATAAATGGGGGAGGGGACCAAAAAGTGCTCAGGTTCCCTACTGACAAACACCTGCAGAGTTCTAGTGCTCAGAAGGATAATGTGTACACAACATCTCAGATTATAAAAAACCACAGCACTTAGCCTTCAACTTTTTAAACTGTGGGATGTGGCCCTACATTGGTCTTGTAACTGAATATGGAAGACGCAAAAACTTGGTAACGGTAGAAGGTTCCTAGTACTCAGGATCTAAACATTAATTCAAAATCAGGAGCATGATGGGGCTGGGTGGTGGTGGCACATGCTTTTAATCCCAGCACTCGGGAGGCAGAGGCAGGTAGATCTCTGAGTTCGAGGACAGCCTGGTCTACAGAGTGAGTTCCAGGATAGCGAGAGTTACAACAGCGAAACACTGTCTTGAAACACACACACACACACACACACACACACACACAAAGAAGCATAATGGGTTTGGGGTATTTGCACCAGTGCTTACCTGAGCTGCAGTGTGGAACTTCACTGCAGCCTGGGTTCTGAAGACATCACTTTGCTTCTTGCATGCCTTCACACCATGAAATGTCAGATCACATTTGCGACTACTGTGTACTGTGAGCCACAGGGCTTCACTCTCCATACAAAGCCTCTGTTCCTGTAGAAACATAACAGTCTGGCTACAGAAAACAAAGACTTTGACTGTTTTTTCTACCCTCATTCTTCAGCATGTAAGTATTCAATTAAGATCTCTTTGTATTGCATTGGGTAGAATGTCTGTTTTTGTACACTGCTGTTTGAGGGGCTGGAGACATGGCTCAGTGATTAAGAGCATTTGCTTCTCTTGCAGACAGCCCAGGTTGGATTCCCAGCACCCACATGGCAGTTCACAACCATCTACAACTCTAGGCCCAGGGGATCTGATGCCCTTTTCTGACCTCCATGGTACCAGGCACACATGTGGTTCACATACTCACACATCAAATTATTTATTAAAAATTGATAAATTAAAAATTTTAAATTGCTTTCTGAATTTCATTAAAAAATGTGTTCTATGAATTTTGATTTGGTATTGGGACGGAATTTTCAACAGTTTCTGAAATGGCCTCAAACACACGTCTGGCATTTGTATTGTGCAATTATGTGAAGCAGTGTTCTGAGCATTCACAATTATAAAATAAAAATACTGACTTTATATCAATTTAACATCAAAAAATTCTGAAAAATGTTGAAGATAAGGCTGGCAAGACAGCTCAGTGGATAAAGGTACTTGCTCTCGTGCCTGATGATGTGAGCTCAATTCCCAGGACCCACATGGTAGTAGGAAGGACCAACTCTGGCAGGATGTCCTCTGTGCCACACATGTGACTCCCTGCCCCCAATAAATAAATAAATAGAAGTAATTTTAAGAAATAAAGCTGCCCTGTGTTCTTCGGTATTAAGCATTTGGCCAACATTTCACTCTTGATGTAAAAATAAACAAGCACATCCATCTCATTAGTAGGTAAATTCCTGTCTCCCAAGATCCTACTGGAACTGTCCCCTATGCTCTGCTTACAGTGCTCAACCACCTTTCAAGTCCAAAGTTCCAAAATCTCTCACATTCCTCCGAAACCCAGCACGATCAAGTTTTTCTCATCAGCCTACCCTCTGCTACCAGCTTCTGTATTAGTTACGCTTCTGTGGCTACTCTAAAGCACGTGATCACTTATAGAAGGAAGTATTCTATGGGCTACGGTTCCAGCAGAACGAGAATCCATCATGTCAGGGAGACATAGCTGCAAATGGAAAGCACAGTAGCAGAAGAAGGAAGTTGAGAACTCACATCCTCAAACACATGCACGAAGCAGAGGTTGAACTGGAAGAGGAGTGAGACTATTAACACTAAAGCCCACCCCTAGTGATGTACTTCCTTTGGCAAAGCTCCACCTCCCAAAGATCCCACAATCCCCTCAAACAGTGCTGCTGACTGGTAACCAGTTCAAATATCTATTTGGACATTCTCATTCAAACTATCATACAAGTATAGCCACTCCAAACAGTGACGCTAACTTAGTAAGAAACCATTGTCTTATCACCATTGTTAAGGTGCCCCAAAATGTAGCATTCAGTGCAGTACCCACGTGCCTCAGCCACTTTGGCCAGCTCCCAAACTGTCCTTACCCTGTCATTGTCCTCGTATACTGCAAAACCTTCCCTGGTTTTCCTCAAAGAGGCTCTGCTCTGCTTATGCCCTGCTCATTGCCCAGCACATTACAAAGGCATAAACATCTCCCCGCCCAGACTGTGGGATCCTTGAAGGCAGGGTCTCTGTCTCATTCACCCTTGTGCCAACAGTTCCAAAGTGGGTGATCCAAGTCAACATGGCCAGATGGTAATAAGTGAATTATTTCATTAATGAATGACAAACACAATAACAAATTTGGTATTTAGAAAAATAATTGCTTTGGGGCTGGGCATGGTGATTCATGCTCATACTTGGGCAACTGATGCAGGAAGATTATGCATTTCAGCTACCCTGGGCTAAAGGACAGGCAGAGGGAAGAAACTCGAGAGCACCCAGCCTTGGCCAGAGAAGCTTCCATTTATAGGAAGTGAGGGTTAATAGAGAGACTTGTAAGTGGTCAAAGCAGAGCAAATAAGTGACTGCTACCTGATTATCCCTAAATGGGACATCAATATCACTCTCTCTAAGGATCAGGGAACATCAAGAAGAAGAGAGAGAAAGAATATAAGAGCTGGAGGATGGAAAGGAGTTCTAGGAAGTGCTGTCTTCTGGATACGGCATGTGTGCACTCACGAACTACCTACCTACACAAGACTGGGTCCTTCAGCTTCCCATCAGGGATGCATAAAGGGCTCATGGTGCCCGGCTTCTCTCCGGGGAACCATTGACAATGATCACACAGGAGAGGGGCTCATTCTCCTTGGTGGTGTAGCCACTGGTCACCTGCCCATGCTTATGCTTCAAGCAACAGCAATTAAACTCAATAGATCACAGAAACAATCACAAAAAAGCAGAAAGTAATTGGGGGACATTTTGGGAAAGAGGGGGGGTACAGTGTGAGTGAGAGACGAGGAAGGATAATAAGGAGATAAAAGTGATGAAAATGTATTACATCCATATATAAAATTATCCAATAATAAATAGAAAGATCGTCTTGGACAAATGTCATGGTTAAATGCTAATCTGAGGCTTGGGTATCACGCGCTCAGTGGTGGAACACCTGCCCAGGATGTATAAGGTTCTGGGTTCAGTTCCCAGAATCACAGTAAGTGAAAAAACACATGAATATAACAGATCCACAGAGCAAACGTTTATAGTTAGTCTCAATATTAGATCAGAATAAATAGCGGGTCATTTTTTTATGTTCACACTGTGTTCTCAAAAATAAGCTGCTTCCTGCCTCAATTAGAGTCACTTGTGAAATTAGAGTTTACAAGGTAGTAGTACTGTCCCACCCCAGAGGACAAAACAGAAGGGCAAGTTGAATGCCTTCACTTACCGATCACCACCGCACAGAGGCACAGTCCCTGAGCCTAATTGCTCTCCATCAGTGTAAGAGCCATGAAGTGGGGGGAGGGGCAGGTCCGTGAAGTGACATTCTAAGAAACTCAGTGAGCGAGTACACCTGTGAAATAATTAGGTCATGTCAGCAATATGCTCTGCTGTACATGTGTCCTCAGAAGAGAACTTATCTCTACAAGGAAAAACGTCCTTAGTGAAGTAAAGGCAGCTGAATGCTTTGCCAGCGTTTCAATCTGGACTGGCCCCTGTGGCTCGTTTCATCTAATAAAATACAGTAGAGGGGACACTGTGTGACTTCTGAGGCTGAAGCCTATAGTTTCACCAGGCAGTGGTGGTGCACACCTTTAATCCCAGTACTTGGGAGGCAGAGGTAGGCAGATCTCTGTGGGTTCGAGGCCAGCCTGGTCTACAGAGTGAGTTCAGGGCTACACAGAGAAACTCTGTCTCAAACAAACAAACAAACAAAAAATCTAAGTTTCTAGTTCCATGGGTTGGGAACACTTTGCCTTAGAATCTAGACACAGGCTACATGCAGAACTAAGGTACAGCAGTCAGTACCAACTACTATCCATGCTTACGGGCTTCCTAGGAACGGCAGCACAGTGGAGCCTCCAGATGATACCGTCCTAGCCAACACCACATGGAACAGAGGAACTGAGCCCAGCCAACCCGTAGGATCGTGAGGTAGGAAAAATGGTCATTATCTTAAGCCACCATGGTTGGGCACAGTTCATTATGTAACAATAGATCATTCAAATCACTCCTGATTTGTATTTCTTGAAAAGTGACACCAATTCAAAATTCTACACATCTTTAGTAAAGCAGAAGAGTGGGGCAGTAATAAGGTTCTCTGCCTCTCAGGAGGTTCCCAGGAGAAACAGCTTCGTTGGCAGTGGAAGAATTAATAAGAACAACACAGTGAGACAAACTGTGCTAAGTCAGCAACATCAATGGCAGAGTGCACGAAACCTTATTGTGCCATTAAGGTAGACAATCCAATTACGACAGTGTGCACAACGTTAAATAGTAAACCTTTGGTGTGATGAGAAGGCGTAGAGATGGGTGGCTGCGAAGAGCCAGGTGGAATCAATAAACGTTATGAAAATGAAATTAGTTGTGCATGAACGTGGGTAACAAATACGGAACGAGTTCTGTATTTAGGAAATGAGCGTTGGGTCTTTTATGGTCCGAAGCCTCATCAGAGTTAAAAACAAAAAAAGAGGTTAAAAATACTCACACGTAGCCGGGCATGTAGCTCTGTGGTAGAGCACATGTCTAGTGCTCACGAAGACAACCCTGGCTTGGTCCCCAGCACCACACAACACAGAAGGAGAGCGAATCAAAAAGCCATATGCCGCTTAAGTTATTTGTATCCCACCAAGAACCGTCAGGTTTATCTTGAAGGTTCTACTTTTGTTCCCGCATCTGTCACCTGCACCTCCACCTCCTACCAGTGGACCTTTGTTCATCGGGGTCCCATAACACCCCCACGGGGAGCTTTGCATTATCTTCGTCGGTAATTAATCGCACCCCTCCTTGTGTTCTGATGACACTTTTTATGTTCTCAGAGCAGCTCCTCATCCTTTTGTAGTTCCTGGCTACGTGATGTATAATTAGGTGACAACTACATCTTCCTCCATTCGCTGTGCTCCCCAAGGGGCAACGCATGACTGTCGATAAGAAGGAAAAGTTACACAGTGAGCCCTCGAGGGTAGATGGGTGGGTGCTCCAAAACCGTGAACCAACGAATACACTATGAGATGGAAAGAGAGGAGAGAGAGGGTTCGGAAGGGTCAGAGCAGGTTCAAAACCTGCCCTCTGGCACATACTTTTTTAGATGTTACGTTTATTTGGGGTAGATTGACTGTTATAGATTATGAAAAGGCTAATGCTACCTTTTGCTACAGTCAGTAGAAAGGTTATTTGCTTGATTCTTCAGAGCTCTCCAGTTGGTAGCTGGTGGCATTACCTGACACGTCCAAAGGAGGCAAATGCAACCGGGACAGAGGGAGAGGCTGAATTGGAAGCTCTACTACTGAGCAATAGCAGGAAAGCTTCATGGCGTCGCATAGCATTAGGCCTCTGCCATTTCTCCACATGCTTGAATTCCATTCCTCGTAGATGGGTTTGATGGGTTGGAGGGCAGATGTTCCTGCTGTTCTAAAATCTTCCCAGGTGTTTCTAACAGGCAGTCAGGACCAGTGGCCATTTGGTGCTCTAAAAGCCACGTTCTGATCCAGACACAACGATAAGGATCCGCAGTGCACAGGACACTGGCAACAGAACACAAACATTGTCTGCATATGAAGAGAGCCATGCTGTATACACATTAATTCCACTGACATTTACAGGGTGCCTGTGATGCTCGGGGCCCGTGCTTGCAGGGTCTGGGCCACAGTGATGTGCAGCTCTCATTGCATTGACAAGTACATGTAGGGTTTCAGACATTAAATAATAGACGTGTATAATTACAAACTATGACACATTCTGTGAAGGAAAAGACATGATACAGAAAAATCCAACTGAGACAGCAGGAGCAGAAGAGAGAAGAGAGAAGAGAGAAGGTTGAGAGTGAAGAACGAAATGTATCCAAGGAATTGGAGGCTAATATTTAGGTCAAATCACACGAACTTGCTGATAGTTAGCTATATATGACCTTCACAGTGGCAGCATGCATGGCTCAGGGCCTAAACTGTCGGCAGCTAAGAGGCAGGAGCAGAGACAAAATACTCAGTATTCTACTTCACTGGACCTGGGATGGAAAGCTGCCAATGAGAACCATTGAGAATTTGCTAGTAGACCTAGCAAGGTGGCGAAGTAGGTAAAACATGCTTCCCACACAATCCCGCCAACTTGAGTTCAGTGCACGGATCCCACACATGAACCACGGCATGCGCATGCCCACACTCTCACAAATTCTTCCTCTTCCCCATTACCCACCTCTCCATCAAATAAAATTAATTTTTTTTCTTTGTAAAAAGAAGAAACTGTAAGAAGGGGAAGAAGAAAAAAAGAGTCCACGCTGGAAGTCACTCTGGAATTTGGAGCTGTACTTTCTATCTCCCTTATCCTTCAGACTCCCAGCACCTGCTCTCTCAAATCACCACGTGAACGATTTACCTTTGTTCCTTCTAAAATTATAGAATCAAGGTGGGAGAGGATGCTGTGGTCTTGGACTTCGAGGTTGTGCGTTCTTGTATGAATCGGTAGACACCATCACTATGTGACTGCACAGTGCTGAGCATGGAATGTTCTCAGGACCCAGCTGCTAGGACTGCCTAACAAACCACCCTGAGACCAGTGGTGCCAAACAGATCCCATTTGTGTTCACACAACCAAGGGCCAAGTATTCGAGAGAGCATGTGCCGTCCATCTTCCCTGTCCCACTCTGGGGCCTTGGCTGGGAGGCTTTGGACTGTAAAGGCAAGAGGAGTTGGAGCTGGAAGTTCTACTTCACAGGTAGAGCAGGAAACCAGCAGTGCAATCCTTAAAGGCCAGCTTCTAGAAACACCAAAAAGGTCAGAAGCAGTGGAGGGTGAAGCTGCATCAAAGCCCATATGAAAGAGCCCCAGACCCGAAGACCCCTGACCCAGGCAGCCCCCATCCAATGACTGGATCATGAGTTGTCAAGGTTTATTTACGTTTGAGTTTGCTAAGGCTGTCATAGAATTCGTAGAATCCCTGCTGGGGACACATTGGCAGTTCCTTGTCTGTGCCGACTGTGTAGGCAGGGTAGCGTGAGGTTGAGATGTGGGCTTTAGAGTCACAGGCTGGGGTCGGTCACTTGGTATGTGACCGTAGATGAGTTATTTAACTTCTCTGGGCTTTCAATTCCCACATTCAGACTCTGGAGGTGATTGCTCTACCTTGTGGGTATTCTAAGACCGAAAGGACTGTGCAGCGTGCTGTGGGAGCTGTGTCACTGTGGTAGTAGTCAGATGCTCTCACAGGGGAACTTCACAAGTGGAAGCTCTGGACTCCTTCCTTAAAATGTGAAGTTACTTAAGACATACGTTTCAACGCTACTCTCATAATACAGCTCCTAATCATAATCTAACCTTTACCCTTCATATTCTCAGATGAACAAAACCCTTAGAAGCCAGCGTCTATGGCACGTGTGCCCTGTGATGCAGCGATTCTAATACTAGAATTTTGTTCCAAGTTGGCTTGATTTCTTAGAATTGTTTTAGACCCACAGTGGGACTGTGCACAGGAAACAGAGTTACCTTATACCTCTTGCTCCACACAGACCCCACTCTCCATTGCCAGGACCCCACCAGAGCGACACATTTGCTACAACTGATGGACTGCTTGGACATACTCTTGCTCACAGTACACAGTTTGAACCGGGGCTCACTCCAGGTACCCGCACATTCTGAAGATGAGGGCAAATCAATAATGATGTGTGCTTGCCCTTACCGTATTACATGAAATCATTTCACTGCCTGAAAATCATAGATCCCTTTCTTTAATCCCCTGTCACCCAACACCAATTTTTGGTAATCTTTCTTCTTTCTTGGTCCACAAAAGTTTTGTTTTGTCAAGAATGTCACATAGTTGGAATCATTTATACAGCACACGGCCTTTTCAAATTGGCTTCTTTCACTACCTAATATATACCATGTTTCCTCTACTTCTTTAAAACATTTTTTTTTAGGGCTGGGTGTGGTGGCGTACACCTTTAATCCCAGCAGTTGGGAGACATAGACAGGCGTAACTCATAACTGGTCTATACAGAGTTCCAGAACAGCCAAGAACACATAGTGAGACCCCGTCTCAAAACAAAACAAAACCACACCCCATATAAAACAAAATACAACAACCAAAAATGTTTTAAATTTTATTATTAGTGAGTGTGTATGTGTGTTGTGTGTGTGTGTGTGTGTGTGTGTGTGTGTGTGTGTGTGTGTGTGTGTGTGTGTGCTTGCTACAGCACATATGTAGAGGTCAGAGGACAACTTTTAGGAACCAGTTCTCTCTTTCTCCCTTGGATTGCCAGCCTCAAACTCAGGTCATCAGGCTTGAGTGGCAAGTGTTTTACCCGCTGAGCCAGCTAGCTTTCCCCTCTGTTTCTTCTCTTAGCCTAATAGCTTATTTCCTTTCGTTACGAACAACAAACATTGCCTGGTCTAAGATATAGTGTGGTTTATTTCTCAGCTTACTTGCTGAAGACATCTTGGTTGCTTCCAAGCTTTGGCAATTATGAAAGAAACTGCTATACAGAATTGTGTGCAAATTTTTTGTGGGGGCCTAAATGTTTTCATTTGGCTAAACACCAAGGAACACAATTGCTGGGTTCTACAGTAAGGGGGTGTTTAGTTTTGTAAGAAACTGCCAAACTGTTTTGCAAAGTGTCCGTGCCACTTTGTATCCCTACCAGGGAATGGACGTTCCTGTGGCTCCACGTCCCCGCCAGCATCTGGTGCTGTCAGTGTTCAGGATTTTGAGCATCCTGAGCAGCGTCTCCTTGTTTTAATGTGCCTTTCCCTGATGGTGGCTAGTGTGGACCACCTTTCCATATACTTATGTGTCATCTGTGCATCTTTTTTAGTCAGGTATCTCTGAAGGTCAATCAGGTTGTATAATCTCTTACTGTTGGGTTTTAAGTATTCTCTGCACATTTGGGGCCTAACAGCTTCTTATCAGATAGGTATTTTACAAATACTTTCTCAACCATGGCTTGTGTTTCATTCTCTTGACAGTGTCTTTTGCAGAGCAGAAACTCATTTTTACTGAAGTCCATTAAAATTCTTTCTTCCGTGGCCCCCCGCATTTGGTGTTGTATCTAAAAGCCATCGCTACACCCAAGGTCATTGAGGGTTTTCTCCTAATATCCTTGAAGAGTTTTACAACCCCGTGTTTTATAATTGCTGTGATTTTTAACAGAGATAAAATATGCACAAATACATTCTCTGAAGTTGATTTATAATTCCAAAAGATAAGGAACAACCCAACTATCCAGCAACAGGGGGTGGTTAAATGACAGGACAAAGGGTGAAGCAGGTCCACACACTCTCTAATGGGTTCAGACAATAACAAACCCCTAAGTTAAAAATGCAAAGTCCACTTCTTGACCCCCCACTCCGTTTCCTCCCCCCCCCAAGGGACACATCCTCACAGCCCAAGCATGATGCATCGCTGAGCGAAGGGAACAGGTTAAAATCTACTGCCAGGGTTCTGCTCAGGGGGAGAGGCCACCACTGCCCTCTGTGGCCCCCGACATCATCTTTTGCCAGCTCTGCCTACAGAGTGATCTCCAGGGAGAAGCAGCTCTCCCGGAGCAGACTGGCAGCATGCACGGGGAACCGTGATGTACTTCTCGTGCCGGTGCTCTGATGGCCACACCTAAAGTCCACCCCGGCTCAGGTCACCAGCTCCCCACTAAGTAGGTCTTACGAGCACATCCCTGCTCAGCATCTCCCAGGAGGAAGACCACCCGCTTTCATCCATCTCTAATGAGGCCTCTACCTGACTTAACAAGATACCAGCACTGTCCCCACGATTCCTGGAGTCTTTACAAATCTTTGCTTTGAAATCCCTGGAGAGAAAGAGAGGTGCTGCTAGCATCTTTCTTCCTTGTGTTTGATGGGGTTCCTGTCCAGCATCCTCTCTGTTCCCCTCCTTTCCCACACGAGAGAAAGGCGAGCTTTACAAGTCCTCTAACAGTTTGTTTTTATTCTCAATATCTGGTGGCTGATTTAGTTTAAGGTCTGTGGGGATTTACACTACCTGGATTAAAAGAGCAGCTGGAGGGGGGTGGGGTGGAGGTTTCCACAGAGTTTCTTCTCTCCCTCTAATTGGTAGCAGCACACCCCATAACAAGGTGAGTCTGAGTCCGTTCTGCTGAGAGAGGAGGAAAGTTTTATTTTTATTATCTTTCCAAGACTATCTAGCAAATTGGCAGTGGTTTTTTTTTTAATATTATAAAAATTGGCAAAGTTTTAGTTTCTTCCCATTCTGAGATATAATCAAGAGAGTAGGGAGCTATTCACTGAGGAGACAGATGTGCCTCCTCTTGTCGAGGCTTTGCCTGTCCACAGTCCACTTTGGCCTGTCTTATATGAAGCAGTGCAGGTTAGCCACCCTATCTTCCAACATCCCCGAGCCAACCTGGCTCAGCTCAGGGAGACAGTCCAGCCAGCTCAAGTATGCAGGCCTGTGGAGCATCCCTCTCCTCCATCTCTGGACCACCTTCACCACCTTTGAGGCTCGCCCCTCCACGAAGCTTCTCAGCAGAGCCCAGGCCATCATGGCGTTCGTTTGCTATCAGCTTGAAACACGGTTTCACGGTGTTTGTGACACGGCACCGCTGGGACTACTTCTGCCGGCGCGGCCGCTGCTGCACGGAAGACAGACAAGCAGCGACCCGGGCAGGTCACAGGCACAGGCCCCGCTCTGCTCAAACAACCCTGAGATAGCCTGCGACTCCTGAGTCGCCAGATACAAAGCGGCTAATTCTAAACTTAGTGGAGGGAAATTTGGTAATGCGGATCCTCAGACTTCATATTTTGTGGGCCCCTTGGGCCGCTGTCCATCCCTCACCATACCTAGAGAGGTACTCAGGGGAAAGAATACATGCAGGAATGTTCACTGGGTGTTTTAATTCTTCCTAAAAGTTAAAGTAATCCAAATGCCCAACAATAAGAAAATGACTAAACAAATTATAAAGCACTTGTCCAATGGACTATTCTACAAGCGTTAAAATATTATAAAAATTATATTTGGTGACAGGAAAAGATATTCAGGTTACATTAAGTAAAAGGGGGGGGGGAACCCTTTACATTAATGGCAAATTTTATTTTTAATCATCTATCTCCAGCTTATAAGAGCTAAAAGTGGAAACAGATAAGCCATAAAATTAGAAGGCAGAGTTCTTTTGATGATGGCAATAGCTCTTTTTCCACATGTTAGATGGGGGAAAATTAAATATAGATAACGTGCTGGATAGTTTTATGTCAACTTGACACAGCTAAAGCCCTCTGAGAGGAGGGAACCTCAATTAAGAAAACGCCTCTGTAAGATCTGGCTGTAAGATATTTTCTCAATTAGTGATTGATGGAAGAGGGCTCAGCCCATCGTGGGTGGTGCCATCCCTGGGCCGGAGGTCCTGGGTTCTGGGAGAAAGTAGGCTGAGCAAGCCATGAGGAGCAAGCCAGTAAGCAGCATCCTTCTATGGCCTCTGCCTTAGCTCCTGCCTCCTGTCTCCAGTCTCGCTGGACTTCCTGTCCTAACTTCCTTTAGTGGTGGACTATGATGTGGAAGTGTAAGCCAAATGAACCCTTTCTTCCTCAGCTCCTTTTTGGTCATGGTGTTTCATCTTAGCAATCATAACCGTAAGACAGATAAATGAAGGAAAGGAAAAATAGTCCAGATGCTTCAATCCACCTGTAAATACAGTGAATTGTTACGGCAGATCCTTCCTGTTCTTGCTGTCTCTGTTGCTATGACAGATACCCTGACATAACGTAACACAGGGAGGAAGGGGTTTAGTTGGCTTCTAATTCCAAGTCAATCAATGGGAGAAGTCAAGACAGGAACTCAGGCAACTCTTCAAATCACACCCATGGTGAGAGCACAGGAGAGAATCAATGCACCCTTGCTTGCTGCTTCCACTCAGCCAGCTTTCTTCTCTTCCAATCTCCCTCTCTCTCTCTCTCTTTCCTCCCCTTCATTCTCCTCCCTCTCTCTTCCTCTCTCCCCTTCACTGTCCCTCTCCCTTTCGTTTTCTCCCCCTCTCTCTTTCTCTCCCTTTCTCCTTTCTTCCCTCTCCCTCTTTTTCTTCCCCCCCCCTCTCTCTCTCACACACACAGACACACCAGGCTGGGCTTAACCCACAGAGGCCTCTCCCTCCTGCATACTGGGGTAAAGGCTTCTGTCACCACACCCTGAAGTTCGGAGCCCACCCCATGAAGAAGTGCCACCTGTATTCAGCGGTTAAGATAATCTCCCACAGACATGCCGATGGGACAGCCTGACCTGGACAATTCCCCACCCACACTCTTCCCAAGTGATTCTGGGTTGCATCAAGCTGACAGTCAAAGCCAGCATATGTCTCACGTCTCTCCCAGGTGCCCTGTGTGCATGTGTCTCTGTGACTGTGATGTCGCTGTACTGTGCATGCTTTTACATTCTTGATAAAAGCCCAAGGATGTATTGTATTTTCACCCTCTCCCAATAAAGTACTTAATTTACTTAATCTGACCTTTTTCTTACATGCTGCTGCTGCTGTGCATTTTAATTGTAGAGATGTTATAAATGCCACAAATCAAATCTCTCTTGGTGCTGGTTTGCATTCCCCATATTCTGTCCACCGCTCTCCACTCCTTTCGCATCTCCCATTTGGGTCTTCAACCATATTCCTTCTCTGTAAAGAACATGCTTTAGAGCTGGGCAGAGGTGGTGCATGCTTTTAATCCCAGCACTCGGGAGGCAGAGGCAGGAGGATCTCTGTGAGTTTGAGACCAGCCTGGTCTGCAGACTGAGTTCCAGGACAGCCAGAGTTACAACAGAGAAACCCTGTCTCCAAAACAAAAAACAAAAAAGAGGAACGTGCTTTAATGTTTTCTTTAGTGAAGGTCTACTGGTGATAGACTCGTCATCTGGGGGTTAAAATGCGTTTATTTCCCTTTCACTGGTGGGTATTTTTATTGAGTGTAGGATTTTTGGACAGTTCTTTTCTGATGGTCAAAGTCTGCCTCTCTTTAGTCCTTTTTGACTTGGTAGCTCAATACCTTTCATCCGTTTTTGAAAACTCCTATCCACTATGTCTTTAAGTATCAATTCTGCACCATCTCTCTCTTCTACTCTTGGGACTCCCATTGTACATTATGTTAGACTTCCACCGCGGGTTGGAGATTTAGGTCAGTGGTAACGAGCTGGCCTAGCAAGCATAAGGCCCTGGGTTCGATCCTCAGCTTGATGGAGGAGGATGTCCTCATAGAATCTCCATTTTTCTTTCTTCTGAATTTTCCATTATTCAGTTCATTAATTTTCTAATTAGCTAAGTCTAGTCTTCTATTTAACATACCCAATGAGGTGTTTTATTTTGTTTTATTGGAGACAAGGTCTAACTGCGAGGAACTCTGCGTAAGCCAGACTAGCTTTAATTGCAGAGACACGCCACCTCTGCCTCCCCGGTGCTAAGGTTAGAGTCGCACCAGCAGGCCGGGCTCCATGTGTTTTCTACTTAGTAATTGAACTCTTCAGTCGTATCTTTCTCATTTGACTTTCCCTACTGAAGTCACCTCAATAGCACCTACTGGATCTCTGAGCGTTATGAAGCACGGATATTTTAAAGTCGTGCCAATGCTTTTCACTGTCTGAATTCCCTGTGGCTCTGTTATTTCTCGCAACTTTCATTTGTGGTTACTTGGGTTCATTTTTTTGTTTTTGTTTGTTTTTCCTTGCGTGCCGGGAAAACTTGATTTGCTTGGGTGCCTGAAACTGGTTGTGGAGAGTAGTTAGGATAAGTTGAATATCAGAAAGATGTCACCTTTCCTGTGGAAAGATGAGATCATTTGTTCAAATCCAGGAACGAGAAGGCTGGATCCAGTCCTTTTGAAAGTTAGTCTGCTTCTGGTTCATCTTGACTCCAGCAGAGAGGCCTAGGGGAACCACCATGGCTTACTGAAGGGAAGCCCTAGACTCTAGACTCCAGCTCCTCAGGCCCTCCCAAGCTGCCAGAGCCCTGCTTCCCTTCCCAGCCCTAAGCATCTCTCCTTGGATTGGCAGAAATACTCCTAAATGCGCTGACTCTCCATTTCTGTCTTCTCCTAAATCTTAACTTGTTACTCCCTGTCTGACTTACTAGATCTTTAATGCCTCGGGGACATTTTTACAAACAGTTCTGCCCAGCTTTTCTAATTGCCTTAACAGGTAAGTTGGTCAAATTGTCCCAGTCCCCATCACCACAGAGAATGGAAACCTGTCTCCTATCCTGAAATTCAGTTTAAAGAGGACCTGTGGCATCCGTTCTTACTCTCCAGTAGTTCTTCATCATTACCATCGAGCTGGTTGTTCCTCCTTCCTTTGACTCTCAGTAGAATCATCAGCCACAGCTGCAGGAAGGCAGGGCTGCCTGGGACAGTCTTGGTGGTCGATGCTTCCTCCCATGCTTTAGCTACTCGTAGCCCTCATTACTGGTCAGAAATCCACCTATGAGATTGCTTGGCAAATGAGGGTCAAGATGACTCCTGAAGCCGCTCCCAGTGCAGGCCACTCAGCCTATTCCTGCTCCAGGGATGGAAGCCCGCAGAGGGTCACACACCATCTAATTCCAGTGTCGGAAAGAAGGAAAATATGACCTGCACTTCCACGCGCCAAAGCCCCCAGGTAGCTTCCGAAAGCAAAACTACTGATATCAATAATTATCCTATACCTTAAAATACGGCTATTAATATTTAGCACGAGTTATTGAGATTAATATTTCAACCTGCTTCTTGTTCCCCTCTCACTCCTGTTGGCAAGAGCTGTGGCTACCAGCCCTTCTGTCAGAGACTCACATAATCTTGTTTCTAGAACTGAATTTTGCAGCTAGAAAGAGGACCTAACGTTTCTTTTTCAAAGGTCAAGCCTATCACGGTTATTATTTTTCTATTTGAGCTGGTGTTAAGATCAGCCTTTGAAGGAGAGAGGCTGGGATGGCATTCTCTAACACTGTTTTCCTCTGCAGGGCTCTGATGGACTGCAGAGGGTCCTGGCAGGAGGTGAAGGCAGCCCGTCAGTGCTTCTGTGTCCTGCTTCTTCGATAGAGCACCGTGGGCTCTGGATCTTTAATGGAGTTTCAGATGTGTTGGTTTTCAATGCACCATTGAAGTCCATGGGAGTTAGAGACATTTGGGAACCTGTTTGACTCTTGGGTGCCTAAAAGCTTTCACAGAACCAGGAGTTTCTAGGTCTATCAGCCAGGTTGGGGCTCAAATCAGTGCCTCATTCAGCCATTGTAGTAGTAAGTTGGTGTGGTGGCTCAGTAATGAGACACGGAGGCATTTTCATGGGCACATATTTTTTATTTTTTTATTTTTGGTGCAAACCCTTCTAGACCTCAGCAGAGGGAACCGCCATCCTGGCCAACACCACACTCAACAGTGGAACTCCAAGTGTCTGAGCAAAGGTGTTTTTATTGATCCCGAACTCCTCAGATGATAGCACATGCAGATCATGACCAATCACATCCCCCACATAAACCCAACACCTGCAAACAATACAAAACGCCAAGACCTAGGCAGCCCTTTTCCCAACAGATCACAAAACAATTATTTTATACATGACCAAAAATAAACTGTCACAACGATCGGAGAGCGTCTTCTTGCAGTAGATGGAACTAACATGGAGACCCACACCTGGACAGTGTGCAGAGTGAGAGACTTTGGAGCACTCGGTCCTAAGTGGGATGTCTTCATCAAACAAACTCTCTCCTGAGGCTTCAGGGATCCATGTGGAAAAGGAGGTGGAAAGAGTTTAAGAGCCAGAGGTGGTGGATGACTCAAAGGAAACAGTGTCTTCCAGACACAACAGAACTAATGCACATGCAAACTCACAGAGACTGGCAGCGTGCACGGGGCCTGCACAGGGCCACTCACAGAATTCACCAGCGTGTTCCCTATCACCATATCACCAACAATTCACCTTTGCTCCCTATCTGTGCAGTTCAGATCTCTGCAGTTGCTAAAGCCTGCATGTCCTGTTCTTTCCATGTTAGAGTCCTGCAGGAGCCAGACCTGCAGAATTAGCTTCACCCGAGGATTAAACAAGCTCTCAGCCTCTGCTCAGTCCTCCTGAATGGAGCTGCTCACTGTGGGATTGGGCAGCCAGTCTCCCAAACCCTGCAGTTGGTCACTATTGCACACTAAAGCTATGCACCACTGCATTAAAGCATCTTGATCTGGCTTCTCAGCCCTCGAAGCAAGTTCTGTCTCACTGCCTGAACTGAGGTTCATCTTTCAGAAAGCCAGGTGAATTATTCTTTCCTATGTGTCTTTGTTCCCATTGACATGTTCCAAACACAACATCAAGAAACAGCCTTCATGTCAAGAGCTTCTATGAAACAACAGTAATTCAGGATTGGACATTTGTACAAACTTATAAGCACACATTTTTCTCCTACAAGTTCATGACCAGATTTTCCTACTTGATCCTTAGGTAAACATTAAGATCCTAATTTTTCTTTAAATTTTGTATTATAAATATCCTGATGTCAGTCAATATAATGGTACTTTTTTGAAGAAAATTTTTTTCTTTTGATATTCAAAAATGTTCTTCTCCTAAGCTTTCAATGTGTGGCCCCAACCTCAAGCTCTCCACCTCAGGAGACACGGCAGCTAGAGTCAGCTGAAGCTCTGTTGGCGTGATTGCCAGTTTATGGCGTTCCCAAGGCATATCTATGTCCTCTTCTGCCACTTTCAATGTCCCTTTTAAGCAAGCATCCTTCTCTCCCAAAGGAGACGCTCTGATTTTATGTTAGTTAAACCACAGCAAAGCAAAGACAGCTGTATCGAGTATTTCAGACTGTCACTTCAGCTTGCACTGAATTTTTATTAGGCCTATATTAATTCGATACACTGTTATTTGCAAACTGTGTGGCTCTAAGTACTTAGAAAAGGACTCCTTTAAATATCACACAACAACCTTTTAAGGATGGCAGCAGGTACTTCTCAAGTATATCCAGGCTAGAGAGCCACTGGTCTCTCTGCCGCTGGGAGGGGTTGCTGGCAGATGATACTTAGTGTTCCCTGGGGCTTACCAGGCAGCACAATATTGGCTTAAAAAGTTTGTGTGTGTAAGGCTCTGCTCCCACTCCTCCTCACAAGTAGGGCAACGGTTCCAGCCTCCTGGGGGTCTGGGAAGCAGTCAGAAGCCTGGGCCTGTCCCTCCTGGGCCAGCCAGGTCTGGCCTCTAGCTTAGAATGGAAGCTTTCAAGTCCGTCCATGGCTGATGGCACTCCCAGGTTGCCAGGAACATTCTGTGGCTTAATATTTCTGTCAAGTAGGTGATCAGTAAAAACAGAACCTTCTAAAGAGCAAGAGCAGCTAGTAGAACAGCTGTGGAGAAGGCTGTGGGCTAGCAGTTCCTCTCCATAGCTTCCTTAGAGTCACATGCAAGGCTGCAGACCCCGCAAAGGCTCTCCCTTCCTTTTGGCACCAAGTGAGGCTGGCACTGGGCACAGGACACCCCGCCCATTAGGCCTCCTCTTTCCAGAGCTGACAGCCTAGTTAGGGCTGGCCAGGCTCCCTCTACCTCCCTTGCTGACCACCTTTTGGCCACTTCACTGTTCATTAGCACTTCCTTCAGAAGGTGCTGTGGGAGAAGCAGGGTGTAAAAGTAATACCCTGTCATCTTTGTGCTCCTTAGCAGCTCCTAGAAGAGCCTTGAAGAAAGAGGATGTTGATACACTTGGCCGAGTCTGGAGCCTCCAGCCCTGGGCTGTTCAGTGGTCTTCCAGCAAGAACTGACAGCAATCATCAGAACAGTCACTGGGTCACAAAGCTCAAATCTGTGGACCTGGCTGAGTCTCTTCACAGGCCCCTGAGGTCTATAGGATCTCTCCCTTACTTTATAGACCTAGAAATGGAGGCTGGAAGAGACAAGTCACTTTGTCCACTGGGCGTATGAACTCTATGAAATCTAAGAAAACTCTTAAGAATCTACGTCTTGCTTCACCTCTCTGCTTTGCTACTGTTTCATTCTCAAGTGACTCCAGCTCAATGATGAATGAATAGCATCCTGGAGAGGAAGAGAAAAAACAAGCGCTGGAGTCGCAGGCACACTAAGGACCAGTATCAGGCCCAAGCCACTTCAGAGAAGCCAGAGATGCGCCTGGATCGGGGGTGTGGGGGTGTGTTAGGGGTGGGTGGCAGATAGAGACTGGAGGAGATCCAGGGTGGGGTGGGAAAGCCTGGGCAGACAGGAAAGGAAGATAGGAAGGAAGCTCTGCTGCAAGAGAAACAAGAGGGTAGAGCAGGCCAGCCATGGGCAGCCTGTGAGCGCAAGAGCTTCTGGGCTCCAACCTCCACACTACAGTCTACAGGAAGGGCAGAAGGGGATGGGTCATGTGGCCCGGGGAGGTGGGGGGGGTGGGGTGGGGGGGTGGGGGGTGGGGGGGTATATGTAGGCGAAAACAAGGGACCAAGGAAGCAACACTGAAAGCTGTGTTCACCCCACTTGCTGTCGTGCAGCAAGCTGTAAAAAGAGCTGGAAAGCCAGGCTCAGGTTTCCGGTATGTTATGTCCCAATGTTGAAGAGCTTAGGTTCCCAGTTGACTTGTCGCTAACTCTCCTGGGTTGATAATCTTCTAGAAATGCTCGTGTTCTTGAAATTCTTTTGTTTCTTTGCTTGTTTGTTTGTTTGAGGCAGAGTTTCTCTGTGTAGCCCTAGCTGACCTGGGACTCACTCTGTAGACTAGGCTGCCGCCTCAAGCTCAGAGATCCACCTGCCTCTGCCTCACAGGTGCTGAGATTAAAGGCAGGTGCCATCAGTCCTGGCATGAATGCTTACATTTTCTAAATTTTTCAGTAATTATTTTAAAGCGTGTGTGTGTGTGTGTGTGTGTGTGTGTGTGTGTGTGTGTGTGTGTGTATCAATCTGTGTCTGTCTGTATGAGGGTGCCGGATTCCCTGGAATTGGAGTTACATGTGGGTGCTGGGAATTGAACCCGGGTCCTCTGAAAGAACAGCCAGTGCTCTTAACTGCTGAGCCATCTCTCCAGCGCCTATAATATTTTAAGACAATCTTTTCTTTTTCCTTAGAGCAGAACTCTCAAGTGTTTAAATAAATATATTCTCAGATATCAACAAAGGCATTAAAAACAGTATATCCCCGCCCCTTAAACGGTTTGGCTTTGGCTGACGTCCATGCCTCTAAGAAGAGAGTGTTAGATTTCACTAGCTGGTGGGTGAAATGATGGAACCTGGGTAACCACTGTGAACTCAGCAGTGGGCTTCCTGTAGTTTGTAGTACTTCCTGTAGTATGTAGTTTCCAAGGAGCGGCTTCCTATTGTGGCTGAAACCTCTCCTAGCAGTTCCAGGTGCATTCATTGCTGTTAAAGCGAGGGGGACGCTCGGTGAGCGACTGAGTGCAAAGGTTAACATCATTTTCCTTGTGAATATTTTCCCATTCTATCTGTAAGACAACTGCATACCGCCAAGAATCCAGTGCTCCTGTGGGGTCGAGGTCATAAGGTGGGAAATAAGACACAAAAGGCACACTCACTACTGCAAATAGCAGGACCAAGCCTAGGTCTGACCCGAAGAAATCCAAGTATCTGTAAAAAACGAAAGCTCTAAAAGCCAAACACTTGGGAGAAATGATAACAAGGGCTTGTGCGGATAACCCCCTAGGATAAGCCCTGAGGCAATGGCTTTCTTAGAGTGGTGTAATTTGCTGGTGCCTATTGCCCGTGATGACTTAGGGTGATCCTCTTCCCCTTACTCTTTACTGCCTCAAGCTGGCTAAGCACAGCTTTCCCAACTGTAGATTACTTTAGCAACTACTTGGGACAGAAGGAAGTGAAAGGAAGACGGGGGCTTAGATGGATACCCATTTTTTACTCTTATCTGCATAGGATCGTGGAGGGAAAAGCAGGCTTCGCCACACCTTCCCATCCTTTACCTGCCAGCTTTGTCTTCTGAGGACACTTCCAAGCACTATGCAAGAGATGGCTCAGTGGTTAAGAACACTTGTTGCTCTTGCAGAGGACTAGGGTTTGATTCCAGATACCTACGTGGTGGCTCATAACCCTCTGTAACTCCAGTTCCAGGGGATCCAACACCCTCTCTGGCCCCCACCAGCACCACACATTCACATGATAGACAGATACGTATTCGCGCAAAACACTCACGCACATAAAAATTAAAAAATCTAAGAAATAAATAACTAAATAACAGACGTGATTACAGCTCACCATGATATTCAACATGGTGTTTATTAGAGTGTAAAACACATATTTTATGATCTCTGTGTAGCCCTGGCTGTCCTGGAACTCACTCTGTAGACCAGGCTGGCCTCAAATTCAGATCTACCTGTCCCTACCTCTCTAGTACTGGAACTAAAGGTGTGAGCCACGGCCCACCAGGCTGCTCTCAGGTTTCTTAAGGAGATAGCAGGATATAATGTTTGAAAATGGACCCCATGCATTCTCGTACTATCTTCAACACCCCCGATCTGAAAACAGAACCCATTTATAGCACGCGCCTTCCATGGGTCAGACACTTTCCGAATTCCCTTCCACGTCGTCTCATTTTCTGAACAACTCTATGGACCGCTTGGCCATTTGATAGCTTAAATGAAAAAGCTGCAGAAGTTCTGGTGGCATTCAAACAATGTCACCCGTGTTCCAAAGTCCCTATTCTACTAGTTGTCTCCCAAGACGCTCCCCCAGATAACAGAGGTCACCTCCTTCCCCTTCCCCTGCACCCAGTCTCCTCTAAGCTGCTCTTACTTCCTCTGGCTTCATTACTCTCGGACTCTGTTTGGTTGTCAATAGGAAGGCATTTGTTTCCCCTGTGTAATAACGGGGTGGGCGGAGCTATAGATGGCTCACATGATGATGGATAAGGATAATCTGCATTGGCCATCCCATGATCGGTAACAGATGTAAGGAACATCCCAGAGTTCCTGGAGACCTGGGATATCTCCTCCCACCTCACTGTCCTCTTTAGCACCAAACCTGTTCACCAGATGCCTCTGGGTCTGGAAAAAGCTCACCTAGAAAGAACCTCATCAAGAGACCAAGGCCTGAGGAAGGAAGGGTTAGACTCATAGTAAGCACAATACAAGCCAAGGTGAAGACACTCTAGGAGACATTGCTTTGTTTTGCTATAATTATGGTTTGTTTTGTTTTGTTTTGTTTTGTTTTAGTCTATTGGCAAATCGCCCTCTGGAAAGGTTTCTGCCAAGCTCCCTCCCATCTGCTATGCACCAACTACTGCCCTTTGCTTGTAACCCTTAGCTGCTTTCGAGTGAGATCAGCTGGAATGGCAGCTCTGGGATATCTAAATGGGAAATGGGGTTGGAGGATGCCAGCTAACACTCTTTGTTGGGTGGGCGTGGGAATGGTCTGCAAAACTATATTTGTATAGTACTTTGTATAGGATTGAGAAAATACCCATTTTCTACATCAAAGAGGGGAGAACTGAGCAAAGAGTCAGGACTGAAGGCCACCAGCGTGTGAAGATTCTATTATGAGACTGGACCTCGGTCAGCTAAATCTACTTGTCAGGACATGACCTAGCAGACCATTTCTTTTGTCCTCTCTGATGATGTGGTCAAGTGGGGCCATTTCCCACCCATTGACTTTGCTTCTGCCAAGTTTGTGAGAGCCAGACTTCTGCTCACTGTCTCCAGTGGATTTCACAGCACCGAGAAGAGAACTGTATTTGAAGCAGTATTCAAATACCCTCCTGCTGGCAAACTAGAAGTCCTTTGAGGTAAGAGATGGCTGAGGTCTCCTGTGATCATCAGGTTTTCATCAATTAGCTTCCTGGTTAACAACAACTCATAACAAGAGCTCTCTTCTCTTCTAGAGCATTCCCTATATGGCAGACACTGGGCCATGCAATGCATATATTCTTCTAAGTCCCCTATGGGCCATAGCTTGTGATCACCTCTGCTTTTAATTTCTCCCCATTTAGTAGAACGTACGCTATGGGTCTGTTGTAAGTAGCCTTTATTATGTTGAGATATAGTCCTTCTACTCAAAGCGGTTTTAAAGCCTTGAATACGCTTCCTTGACTAATTTAGGGTTGGTCAGTTTAAAGACATATAGCATGGTTGATTGGCCGAGAATTGTTGTGTGACACGTCCCGATCCAGCCTCGAACTTGTTGAGCCAGTCCATCAGCAGCCGGCCTGCCGGTGGGAGACAAAAGCTGTTAGGCTTTTGTATATATATATCAGGTATATTTATATAACCTGCTATATGTATCAGGTCAGGAGGGTGAGGAAGAAGCTGCCATCTTGGAAATTCAGTACCTTTATTACCTAGCCACATGCCCTTCTCTCTGTGTGTCTGTTTGCCTACCAGGGAGTCTGTCTAACACCGAGCCTCTCATAACCATTCAGACATATTAACTTCAGAAGACAAGATGGTGAAGATAGGCCTCCTCCCTCAATGGGGGAGTCTGTTCCCAAGCTGGGCCAGCACGACAGCGTACCAGGCTGTGACACTAGGTAAAGTCCACCTACCAGCATGCAGATGCAGTCACACTGGCCACAGTAACAATTACCAAACTTAGAGCTCAGAGACCAGGAACTGGATATTTGGAGGGAATTATTCTGATGCCTTGGGGCTTTAACAGCAGCAACCTTATTTCTAACTCAAGGGCCACTTCCAAACACTAGGGTGAGGCCTCCTTGAGCTGGTAAACCTCATAGTTCCGAGGAATGGCCCAAACTGTCCCATCATAAACAGTTCCCTTTCCATCTATCCTCTTCTTCTCCAGAGCCACCAAGCCATGGTCACTTTGCTCTGGATCTTTTTCCTGGTGAGACAAGAGTGCCAAGAAAGAAAAAAAAAAAAAAACAACTTACTAATAAATTCGGAGAGTGCTCTATGTATCAGACACTGTATGAGATGCTTGTGAGACTTCAGTGACAAGACCATTGTCCCCGCACTATTGGCGCTCTTATCTGCTCCCGTAGTAGGCTTGCTGCTCTGTCTCACGACAGCCTGTGGTGAAGACACAGGTGATGCCATGTGTAGGGGTCCTGAGAAGGTGGGTTGCAGCTTTCCTGGAAGTACTCACCTAGCAGCCTCATCCCAGGTGTATGGGTGTGGGTAGGGGGGTGGGCTCTCCATTAAGAGAAGGTGGTGTCAGAGAACATGTCAGCACAGGAACTACAAAGCCACTCCCCAACCCAGGGCCTCATCCATGCTCCCTTGAGGGACAGAGAATTCTCATGACCCACTTTTTCCTAGGGCTGGGTACAAGTGATTACTGGATCTCAAATGAGTGTTACTATCAATAGAACACTGTCCCTGGTTTCCACAGACAGGCAGCCGATGAGGTCTCCTCTCCCTCCATGGCCTAATCAAGCCCATAGGGAGAAGCAAAATGCATGGCTTCCCTCTACATCCCATCCCTTTGAATTACCTGGAGTCCTGCTCTGTTACTGTGGAACTGTCTCCAGGCTGTCTTCTAACATTCCCCAGACCTGCGCTGTTTTCTCTAGGGTTGAATGTGTCCAAGATGACATTAACATAGTGAGCTGATTGGATCTCTCTTCTAGCAAGCAGGGATGGCCTTGCCTAGACAACAGCAGGACACAGAAGCCAAAGGGTGTTATTCTAACCTGGCAAGTTAGCAGCGCCAGAGTTTAGGATGCTTAAAAGCATCTCACATCAGTGGGACAACACACTCCAGGCCAGAGCTACCAGAGTCGCACCCCACTGCACTGTGGGTCACCCCACTTCGTGTAGAGATCAGTAGGCTCTAGTCACTCTCTGTCTCTGTCAAGCTCCTCTGTGTTTGTTATCTGCCCATGGTCAGAATAAGCAAAGGTTTTCTTTTGATTTTTCTTTTTTATTGTCAAAACTCAAGGGGAGATTTTTCCTTACTTATTGATGTATAGATTACTAATTATTCTAAAACTCAAGAAGAAAACCAGGTGTGAATGGTGGCAATGCTTTGAAGGTAGAGGCAGGGAGACTTTTGAGTTCAAGACTAGCCTGGGCTACATAGAGGACCCTGTCTCAAAGACAAGAGAAGTAAAATGAAAGGGTAGTGAGATTAACAGTGTGGTATGTTCTGGAAGTGCAGACCTCGCCACCTGAACGAGGCGAGAGCCTGTGTTTAAATGGGTCTGAGCTCCTCCCCCTCCAGCCCGCTTCCAGGCTTTGCCTGCATTTATCACTGCAGGTCCCCGGCCTCCCAACACAGCTTGATCAGGACACACATTTGTGTATAAATATTTGTGTTCTGACTCTGTAGCCCATTTGCCTCTCCATTACAATTCAGACGAATCCCCCTGTCCTCCTCAAACAATGAGAATGGAAGAAAAGCCTGGTTTGTAACCAGGTAGCCCTGATACACTCTGATCCCCCTCACCGTTCACAAGCAGCCAGATGAAGCTTGTTTTCTATCAGCTGGGGACAACAAGGGCTTTTATATCTTACACATATTCTCCCCCCGCTCCACAAGGTAATGATCTAAGATTTCTAGCTAAAAAAATAAAAATAAACGAACGGCATTCTTTCCCATCTGAAACTGGCATTGGTCATTAAGGTTGAAAAAGTGACGGGGGCTCACCGAATCCTATGCAAATCAGCCCTGATGAGCCCCTAACTAATCTGTTTACAAACCAGACCTGCTAGACAGGCCTCAGTGATTTTCTATCAAAGCAAAGCAGGGCTCTTTATGGGCATCTGGCCGTCCCTGAATGGGCAGTTTAAACATAGACTCCTTCCTTCAAAGTAAGATCAAAGGCTTTATGACTCCTAAACGAGTGCATTGTTCCGCTCTCTACCGTCTTGTTTGCAATTTGTGTTTATTAACGGCACTGTCTCAGGTTTACTTTGTGAATTACTAGTTTCTGAAAACAGTATGGCAGTTTTATGGACCACAGTATGCATTTGTGGAGATTATGTAGCATATGATACACAGAATGGCCCATCAGATAGGACATTAGGCAAAGAAAATTCTCTGCAAAGATGGCAATACCTGACCATGCAGAATTCACTTATGATTTTTTTTTTTTAATAAAGGAAACCATCTGGCATAACAGAGCCAACACAAGAAAGGATCCTCAGACTGAAGGGCTAGAGTTTGATAATGCTTTTGCTTGCCTTAGGAAGAATCTTCTTTGAAGTTGTGACGTCATTTCTCCCGGAGAGAATGTAAGGCTGTACTGTGGACGAGGGACATTAAAGGGACAGTTCAAGAAGCAGAACTGGGTATTTTCAGGCAGGAAGTCAAATGGCCAGGAAAGACAAAATTCTATCTCCTGACTAATGGCACCCCACAGATCCTTCCTTTGTGGTCCTTTGGCTACACTTTTCTTATGTGAAGACACAGGCTTCCATCTTCCACACACCCCATACAGAGATTAGAACCATGTCCTTCACACGCACCTTCCAATTCACCTTAGCAAGGTGAAGCTGCTAAGAAAATTGCATCTTTTAAGGTTTGTGGCGACACAGGTATACAAGCTTCAGGATGTCACTGACCTACATAAAAGGAGCTGGACCACACTGCTGTGAGCAGATGTGATGCAGGGGACCCAGCCTCCAAAGGGACTGCTTTCAATATTGCTAGATGGAAATAGGACATCCAGGGAAGGCCACAATCAGGGATCACATCACTGTTCAGAGACTATTAGTTTTGAATGGTTTCCCTTTTTGCATAGGAAACAAGCATAAATTCCTAAGGGTAAAAGCACATTTGATAGATCTCATGGAAAGACTTCTATCAATCCAAAACCAACTGGGGCTGAAAGTTGCACACCCCACAACAGGGAGAGCAAATCCACTGTAAACCTTCTGTGTAAGAATCTCTTCCTACTACCACCCTCTAAACATCCTTGATGGCCCAGTTCTCTTATTGCAACTGGGAGTGGGGGGTTGTTTCAGACTAAACCCAAGTGTTAAAAAGTTAAAGCCTTTCTGCCTTCTCCAGACAAGATTTGAAATCACACCCCTGAAGTTGAAGAGATAAGACATTCAGACCCCAAGTCACGAACAACAGTCATTAACGTGGAGATGGGATAATTCCTAGAAACTATGACAGGAAAATGGTTGGCACAGTGCATCAGGCCACGGCAGCCATCCTGCATGTAGGCAGCAGGCCACGGCCCTCTGCGGTCCTACAGTAGTCAGTGTCCCCTTCCTTGGCCGATGGCTCTGCCCTGTATTCTGTCTTGGTCGCCACTCTCCTGTTTACCTGAGCTGTTTCCATACCTTTGTCTAAAACACAGACTTCTCACCTCTGAGACAGGTCAACGTTAGGTAAAAAGAAAAGCCAAAATAAATGAGTTAGGAGTTAACTTGGCAGAGCGTGCCTTCATTAGCACAAATAAGCCATTGGGTTTCCCTGGTCATCTTGGCTCATTAAAGGAACTAAACTAAACCAAGCAAGGAGAATGAATCATGTTTGGCACTTATAGAGAGCAGGCCTCGGGTCAGGGTTAGGGGTCATTAGGAGGAGACAGAGAGAAGGAGATGCAAGATGAAAGGTACATTTGCTCTTAGCATCTCTGAGATCAGAACTCTTAAGGGGAAATTTCTGGATAGTCAAATAGTCTAAAATTACCCAAGAATGCTTCAAATTCTATCCATCAGTGGGATGCAATGAACTTTAAGAGACACAAGACAAGTGTTAGACGCAGTGAACTTGTATCCTCTGTCCTCTGCTTGGGGAAAGGGGGGCCGCAGGCGCCATGGGGATGGGCATTAACTCTTTCAGGGCATAAGGCTATCACTAATGGAGATAGGAGAAGTCTCTCACTTCCCAAAAGCCCAGAACATTCGTTGTTTTTTTTTTTTACAAGGAGAATGAGCAACAATTATGTTCAACTTCGTCTGATTAAAGGGAAGCCAGCGAAAGATTTTTAATGTTCTGATTTGACAATCTTCATTTGAGGTTTTTCTGCTCCGAAATAGTCTCCTCCTGAAACAATATTTGTTCTAACCTCCAGCAACCTAAATGCTAAAGTATTTTAGGCATTTATCATTTTTAATAACCATGGCAAATGCCAAATTTTGTCCTTTCGAAGATAAAATGCGATACTCAGAAAGTCACAGGATTTGCACAGACAGCCAAGGCTGAGAAACAGGCCCCCAAACTTGCCCTTTGATTTTATGAGTCTGGCTGCGAGGAAGGTTTCCGTAGCCTCCCCTCTGCCAATGTCATTACCTTACAGAGCAGCCTGCCAAGCACTGTTCGGAGCTAAGCTCCTGGGTCAGGTTTATTCAAGTGGCTCATTCGAGATGAGCGCTCTTGCCATCTCTGTACCAGGCATGACAGAGTATCATTAATAAAAACGTATTGATCTGTGAATCTATTCCTGGCCATAAAAAAAAAAAAAACTTCTAATAAATGAGACGGCTGCATGAGCAATAAATAATACGTAACAAGAGAGAGTCCAAAAACTGTCAAGAAAATCTGCTTCATGTTTTCTTCAATCCTTAAGTAAGAGGAACCAGAATTTTAGAGCTAAAACAAACCTTAGTGAGCAACGCAGTGCTTCCCTGTGAAAACAGAGCAATGGATCCAATGCTGCTCAGTTCCGTGGTGACCTAGGACCGGACCTGAGGTCTCTGGTCCTCCTGTGCATCTTATATCCAAGGCATTTAAAAACACTCCCTGCAGGCTGTTTGCAAAGTGCTTCTGTTTTACTGTAGTTTCCTATGAACGTTTGGAAGGAAATCTAATTCCAGTCTGAAAGAGTCTTTTTCCCTTTCAGGTATTCTTGAATTATTAAATGATGAATACAGTTACATAGTCAAAGGTCATCTTCAATCTGTCTGCCGCCAACCAGAGACAATCCCATGTGTGTCCAGTGCGACAGACAAGCTAGTTTACGGGTCTGACACCTTGCACGGAATGTTACAAATCCCTATGATGTCCTTAAGCTCCATCTTCAATTGAACTGAAAGATGGCTAAAAATCCTACTCAGGCTGATGACTCCCCACTGGCTAGCTATTTGAGAATGCTCCAGAGCACAGTTTCTGCGGCTGAGGCTGGCAATAACTGGCTACTCTGAGCTCAGGCAGCCGTCTGACGGTAGCCTGAGTCAAATTTAAGAGCATGGATAAGTTGCCGGATCCCCTCTCCTTGCCTCAGAGTGCGGACAGATACTACATGCCTCTGGCTGCTTAGAAAGCAGGTCAAGATACAGCTTGTGTAGTGAGAGCAGTCAAGGAGGCGGTCCGCCTGCAGTTTATTCATTCCGATAGGGACTCCTCTATGTCGGATTAGATGGTGTCACATCCGCAGGGTAGATTCCATCAAAGAGTCCCTTAGTGAGTTAATCCGTGCTATCATGAGATCATCTGCCTTCCTGTACATGTATATCAATGATTTAAAGTACACATAGGCCTGGACTTGCTACCTGCATGCCTTTCATTATAAACACTTTATTCAGTTGTGGTTTTTTTTTTTTTTCTTCACAAAAGTCAAAAGTTTACAAACTTTTGATAAAAAAATATAAAAAATAAAAATAAGACAACTTGTAAAAGATCTGAATTCTGTAAGCTTTTTTTTTTTTTTTGGAAGCTGTGCATAATGAACTGTAATCATTAATAAAATAAACTTGGCACTAAGCAAGAGTCTTTAAGAAAAACAATCCGTGCAGTTACTGGTTCACTTAACACAAACACCAGGCCGGTAATTTCTACTTATATATTCAAACGCTCACCTGAGTGCTTCATTGGTGCCCAGTGCTGAACTCCACGCTGACGCTCGAAGCTGAGCGGGCACATTCTATCCCCCAAAGAGCTCCCATCCCAGAATGAAAAACAAGCAAGGCAGCAAACATAATTTAACAGGTAGCTTCTGGGGCACAGAGGTTAACAAGGGGCTATGATGGGGAAATGACTCTGCCCGACGAAGGAAAGCTATTAAAATAATGGCGCCTGGCCTGGCGGTGGTGGCGCATGCCTTTAATCTCAGCAGTCTGAGCAGTCGGGAGGCAGAGGCAGGGGGATCTCTGTGAGTCCCAGGCCAGCCTGGTCTACAGAGTGAGTTCCGGGACAGCCAGAGCTACAACAGAGAAACCCTGTCTCAAAAAAAATCAAAATGAAATAATAATAAATATGGCGTCTGAGCCCGTTAGCCGGGATGGGAAGGAGGGGTATTGGTGGGGGCGGGGAGAGCGGCATATGCAAAGGCGCTAACTACTTACTAACTAGTGTGTGAGAAGCACAGATGATTTGGGAAATGGCAAGTTCTGGGGGAAGCAGCGCTGGAGGAAGAAGACAGATGCCAGAGCACCACAGGACTTGACACCACTTAGAAGTTCTGCCAGCAGCATCCTAAGCTAAAAGACTTGGAGTAGGGGAGCTGCAATTAGACTTCCATCTTGGAAAGACTTCTCTCAAAGCCGTGTGAAGGAGGAACTGAGGAAGGGCCAGACCAGCGGCTCAGAAGCAGCTGGGAATCTACAGACAGATTAGTGGCTGCCTGTGGACCCAAGGGACTTTAGTGGGGGCAGCGGTGGGGGCAGGGGTGTGGAAATGTTCTAAACCCGGACTGTGGTGGTGGCTATGTAAACCTGACTGTGTTAAAAGGCACTTTTAGGAAAAGCATGCAAAATGAGAGCATTTTATTTTATGTAGATTCTACAACAAGGAAGCTGTTTTAAAACCCAAGAGCAATTAAGACACTGGGGTGTCCTAGATGACAGCCTGCTAAGAGTCTGCAAAGGCACTAGGGGCTTAGAATCAGCCATGGGTGGAAAAGGGGGGGGGGTTCCTGAGATCTGGATGGAACAGGGACCAGGAGAAACAGGTCTGTTGGGAAAGGTGGGGACCTCTAGGCTTTGGTATGTGATCCCAAACCCTACAGCAAGGTTTTCTGAATTCTGCATTACGGACATCTTGGGTAGGCTAATTCTCAGGTACTGTCCTGTATTGCAGAATGCTTAGCAGCTTCCCTGGACTCTGTCCACTAAATTCTAGCAGTGTGATGATCAAAAACATCCCCAGATTTTACCTTATGCCCTTATTGGGGGTGGGGGTGGTGTTCTACTTGAGAACCAATTATCAAGAGAAAAAGATCTGAGTCCTTAAACACCCCCCACACACATACACACTCATACACACACACTCATACACACAAACACACACACACTCATACACACACACACACACTCACACACACTCATACACACACTCATACACACACACTCATACACACACACACACACTCACACACACTCATACACACACTCATACACACACACTCATACACACACCACTATATTAACATTAACTTCCAAAGCTTCCTTCTCAACTCTTGGCAACCACTAATCTACCACGAATCTCTATAGATTTGCTTTTCTGACATTTCACGTATGTGGAATCACAGAACACTTGACCCTTTCTTTGCATCTAGCCTCCCTCAGTCAGCCCTTCCCCAAGGCTCATCCATGCTGTGGCACTTTGTTTCAGCACTCTGCTCCTTTTAAATGGCCAAAGAATCTCTCACTGTATGCTTAGACCACACTGTGCTGTCACACTCATTCCCAAAATTCCCCAAGAGCTCACTAATGACCTCTAATTTGCCAAACCCAAATGATTAATTTCCAGCTTACCGGTAGCTCTAAAAACTGGTAATCTGAACAGTTTTCATGCAACTTCCAGGCCCTGCTCCTTTTCTGATCAGTTGAGGGAGTTTCCATCTTTAGCTACTGTGAGTGCTGCCGCCAGGAGCGCACCGTGAGGCCCATCGTGTGCAAAGACATAACCGCAAGCACTGGAAGCTCAGGTGCGGACTCCGTGTGCTACTAGTTCTCCCGAAACTAGTTCTCGAAGCGCCGGTTCCATCTGACACTCCCAGCAGCAAGGTTTGAGTGTCAACATCCTCCACGCGCTCACCTTGACTCCTGTCACTGTCCTTCACTCACGTTCCTTCACTTTCAGTTAAGCATTTAATATTTGGCTACCCGAGGTGTGCCGGCTTCATAGGCGAGACTAAAGGCAGGAGGATGAGTTGCCCAAGGATACAGTGGAGGTCACCTGAGTCCATCCCTGATCAACATTTAACACTCATGGTGAAAGCCACATGATGAAAATTCCACTCTGTGTTCCACGAGGCTACTGGCAGGCTGACGCGCTCCTCCCCACTGTTAACAAGTGGCTTCTCTCCTAACATCACTCCCCCCCCCCCCCCCCCCCCCCCCCCCCCCCCCCCCCCCCCCCGCTCCATCCGTATTTGTGGTCTTAGAAACATGTCTAGTCTTTCCCATCTTGAGACTAAACACGCTTTCCATTCCACATTCTCTGCCAAGGTCCAACCTGTCTCCTCTGCAGCAAACTACTTGAGTTGTCTCTCCTCGCTTCCAGTTCCTCCCCTCTCCCTCTCTCACCATTCCCCTCATGTCTAAGACTTTTCAAAGCCACCAGTGACCTCTTGCCAAATCCAAATGATTCATTTCTAGTCCTCCATCACTCAAGTTATCAGTAGCTTTTGACAGGTGACCTGTTAAGGCAAAGGTTAAGGTTACTCTCTTAAAACCACCTTCCTTTGGCTTCCAGGTCCCACCCCTACCTTTCTCCCTACTTTACCGGTCCTTAAGAGTCTCATCTTCCTCCCCACACAGGGCTCAGTCCTGAGACCTTTCCTTCTTTTCTTCTATGTCACTAAGCACCTTAAATAAACTGACCTTTCCCTCCTAAGCCTCCAACCTTCACCAGATCCCTTTTCCCATGACACGGCAATCCCTTTCTTCCACTTTTCCTTGACTCTTCTGATCACAGGTCAGTGGCTCCATCTTTATGGTCAGGATCTAACCACTTCTTGTCTCTGACATCACTGTAACACTCCAGCCCAACTTCCACTATCTCTCATCTGCATTATCACAACAGCCTAACTGCCCTCTACACCCCATGCCCATGCCTGCACCCCATACCTATGTCCCATATCCATGCCCTGGACCCTATGCCCATGCCCTGCACCCTATACTTATGCCCTCCATCCCATACCCATGCCCCGTACTTCATACCCATGCCTGCACCCCATACCCATGTCCCGTACCCCATACCCATGCCCTGCACCCTATACTTATGCCCTCCATCCCATACCCATGGCTGTACCCTATACTTATGCCCTGCACCCCATATTCATGCCCTACAACCCATACCCATACCCACGCCCCTGCAACCTACTCTCCATGCAACATCCATTATGAGCCCCTTAAGAGACAGGTCAGATCATGTCATTCCTAAGAGCAAAATCCTTCAGACTCACTTTTATGAAAGGTGATATGCAAACTAGCTCCAATAATGTCCTGTGTGCCCACAAGCTCATGTGGCTCCTCCCAAGTTGCCTCCGGCCTCACTATGTGACTTCCTCTGCATTATCACAACAGCCTCCAAACTGCCGCATGACAGAAGACTGAATTGTCTGTTGCTTCAGGGAACACTTCTGCTACCAGGTGAAAAGGTTCAAGCCGGCTTCCTAAAGGAGGAGCGTCCTGAGAGAAGCCGCCAGCGTTCCACCTACCTCAGCTGAGTGACCTTTCAGCTCCATTTGAGTCAGCCTCATGTGAAAAACAAAATAAAAAACCCAAATTAGACCATCTTGAAAAATAAGTGGCTTTATTGTATTAAGCCACTAAATATCGGGGTGGTTTGTTATCCAGTGAAAGCCAACTGATACACCCATCATTCCACACAGGAGCAAAACCAGTATCCTGTCAGAGCTGCATAGCCCTCTTCTTACACCTCTTCACCCATAACCTTCTTGGAGCCTTATATTCCCTCCCTGTCCCACATCAGGGCCGCTGTGCTGTTTCTTACGCTTGGACCACCTCTTCCCAAATATTCACGGGACTCGCTTCTTGACTATCTTTTATTTGTACTTAAATATCAGTATATCATCTGTTGGGGAAGTCTATTTTTAGATATGTTTAAAATGTTTTTGTGCACCATTGGGAAAAAAAAAAAGGATGCATAGGCCTTGGCGTTTTGTATTGTTTGCAGGTGTTGGATTTCTGTGGGGGATGTTTGATTGCTAATGATCTGCATGTGCTGCTATCAGTAAAATACCTGAGGAGTTCTGAAAGAATAAAAAACCTGAGCTCAGATGCTTGGGGTTCCACTGTGAGTATGGCACTGGCCATGACGGTGGTTCCCTCTGCTGAGTTCTGGCAGGGCTTCCACGTATGAAAATGCCTCCTTGTCCCTCTTGGTGAGCCACCACAGCAACTTACATCATCCACGGGAACTCTTATTCTAACAGATACTTCTGACCCCCCTCACTTCCACTTTTCTTGTTAGCCCTCACAACCTGACATATGTTACCCTTTATCATACCTGCTCCCAAGAAGACACTAGAATTATAAGGGAGGGAACTTGGTCCCCTTTATTACTGTATCTTTAACACTTTTAATAGTGTCTGGATTTTTTTTTTTTATCACCAGGAAAATGATAAAAGAAATAATATTTCCACCAACTCGGTGTCTGGGTCTATCACCTGTAATGTTTCTTGAAGCTAAGGTAGGAAAATGTGGAATGTGCTCTACGCTGGGACAAGTTACATCTGATGCTGAATTCTATAGCACTTACCACCTAGAAACATTCAAACACACAGTCGTCCAGTCTCCAGAAGGGCAGCTACATGTTGGCCTAACAACAGCCAACTCTCAGCTCTGTGCCCTTTGACCTTCACCTCTTTTTTGTTCTTTTCATCTTTCCCCCATTAACTTGTTAAAAAAAAGAGAGAGACTAAGGCTCCAAGAAAATGTTATCAGCATAGAAATTTATTTAAATTCAAAATAATATGACTATAGTTAGAATACTGTAATAATTATCTAAAGGAAATATCATCATTGGCTCTAAAGATGTCATTTTTCTGAAGTCAAAAATATGTATAAGAATATACAGGAAGCAAAAATATAGAAGCAAGCTGGTTGAGTGTGGGAGCTGTAACAGGAGGGGGACACAAAGATACTGTAACAATCCAAACAGGAAGACACGTGTCAGCAAGCTGTCTTACCTATCAATCCCCGGAATGAAGGACTAACAGCACCCGGTCAACAGGACAAACTTCCCTCTAGTTTGTCTTTGTAACCGATTTCTTTCCTTTTTACCACGGGTTCCATTTTGTTGACAAAACATTTGGTTTTATTTGCAAAGTAGAGTAAATAAAATATCCTGATCAGAGTGTTCAATTTTAGATGCCCAAGGATCAAACTTTCTAAAAAGGTCAAGTAAGCTACTTAGCGGAAACCGTCCGGTATGTTTGCTAAACAGGTGAAAGCAGCAGCATTTAAAAATGGGTGGAAAACCCAGGGGTTACTGTAATGTAGACAATCAAAAGCAGACAGAAGACCTTTGATTAAACCCATTACTTATAGAGTGAGCTAGAAGGAAGCTCAGGACAGAGTCTGGTTCTCAACAGTGTCCATGTCCAGAGGGCACAGTCAGAAGGTCTCCTCCTCCCGCAGATACTGGAACACAGATGAGAAGTCTTTCTTTGAGTAACCCTTTGCACACATCATCCTGTATATCTGATGGGCCAGGCTCCCTAGAAGAACTGGGGTCTTGGTGCTGGTGGCAGAGTCTTGAGCCAATCCCAGATCCTAAATCAAACAAAGGCAGGAGGAAGCACATTGAGACTTGTGGGAAGACTCATTTTGGAACTGTGCTATCTAATGCTAAGAGGTGGGGAGGAAAAACAGAATCTGAAAAAAAAAAAAAGACTCTTACATGTACTATCTAAAGGAAATATCATCATTGGCCCTGAAACAGCCTAAAGATGTCATTCTTCTGAAGTAAAAAATATGTGTAAGAATACACAGGAAGCAAAAATACAGAAGCGAGCTCACTAAGTGTGAATGTATGTATGTTTTCTGTCTTTGATGCTGAGGATCACACCAAGTACTTCATACAATGGTAGGCCAGCAGGCTACCACTGGGCCCCACCACCACCTGGATATATTTTATTAAGTGCTCTCACATAGCCAGAAAAGTGCTACACACAGAAATCTTGGTTTCTGAATGTCCACATTCCTGTCTTCCAGGAGACCTATTTAATTTGTTTTTAGATAGAATGATTGTGCAGGCAGGATTACATAGAGATGTTTTTTAAGCCAGGTTGTGGTGGTGCACACCTTTAATCCCAGCACTGGGGAGGCAGAGGCAGGAAGATCTCTGTGAGTTCAAGGCTAGCATGGTCTACAGAGTGAGTGCCAGGACAGCCAGAGCTACAACAGAGAAACCTTGTCTTGAAAAAAAAAAAAAAAAAAAAAAAAAGACACTCAACAGGGACTAGTACAATTTGGGAGCAGCAGTAGCAGTATGGGAGCCTAGAAGGCAGAGAGAGCAGAAAAGGCAAAGGAAACAAAGGCGACATCATCAAGGCCTTGTTGGACAAGTTGCAGAGGCAGCCATTAACCCACAGGCACTGAAGGCACCAGGAGAGGTGATGTACTCAGTTTTATGTCTAGCCTACTCTCATCATCATTATCTCATGGACAACAATGTGGGGAAGACCAGAAGGAAAGGCAGAAGACCAGCTGGGGAGTCTGTGGCGTGTGGAAATGAGGCTCTGCCATGCATGGTGCTGGTGGAGGAAGAAAAGGACCTGAGTGAATTCAAGGCATACTCAGGGAGTAGAATAGCAAACGTCCCTGGGAATTCAGGAGTGAGACAGGCACAGCATCTGGGTGCATGTGTTCCCCTGTTGTAAAGGGTGGAAGGTGGGAGCTCTATCAGAGATCCGAAAGTCTCTAGGTCTGAAAGATCTGAAAGTCGGTCTAGTATCTATAGTCGAGATGAGAAATGGAATGAGGGCAAGGATTTGCCTCTTAAATGACTAATTTACACATAAGCTCCTACACTTCCTTAAAGCAGGAAGATATATTGAAACCTATGTATACTTAACACAACTACATTAACAACTAGGAAATCCATGTTTCCCTCTCTAAGGAGTTGGTAAGTTAACGTAAGTTTATGATGAAGAACAAAATTTTACTAGCTTATATTATAAACAAACCCAAGCCCCAGAGAAAAATCTCAGCCTATCTTTGCCTAAAAATAAAATGAACTAGGATTTTTTTTTTTTTAAATCAAAGCCAAATTTACATCAATTTTTAGTGGGAAACTGATTCACTGTTGCAACCATTTTGCCTTCTTGAACAGGTGCATGCTTTGTTGAAAGGCGGGAAGGATTAGATCATTAAATAGTTCTTCTCTCCCTCCCAGTCAATCTCTGCCTGTTCACCATACCTTGGCCATGAGTGTTGTTCCAAATCCACCTTGATAGTTATTAGATGAGGGGACTCCTTCCATCACCCCAGGCACAGGATTGTAAGTGTCACTGGACCAACATCGTCCCGAGCTCATATTCAGGATTTTAGTCAACAGTTTTGGGTCAAGCCCTAACCTGTCGAAGGTCAAAGAACAATATTAAATGTCAGAATGTACAAGGCATGTATGACTTAGTAATATTTGAGGGCATTTCACCTTTTCATTCCATCACTGTAGATCAAAAGTCCACACAGAACTGGGAGGCAGGAGTCACTGCAAGTTAGAGGCCAGCTTGGGATACACAGAGAATGTCAGGCCAACCTGGACTACAGCGTAGGAGCCTACCTCAAGAATCCAAAATTAAGGCCAGGCTGTAGTGGCACACACCTTTAATTCCAGCACTCCAGAGGCAGAGGCAGGCGGATCTCTGTGAGTTCAAGGCCAGCCTGGTCTACACAGTGGGTGCCAGGACAATCAGAGTTACCTGTCTCAACCCCCAAACAAACAACAAACCCATAAAATCAAAGCCAAGTGAAGGATCCAATCTTCAATTATATGTCATTAAGAACACTGATTAACAAGGTCCTCTCAGAGAAAACCTGCACAGTCTACTATAAAGAGGAGAAAACACATAACCTCATCACAGTGTGCTTGGTTCCCACACTCATGGCTTCTGTTGTCTTTCAGATATTACCGCTTTGTCATTTATGAAACCAACCAGATAATCTAAATTCTACATTCACACACTAATGATCTATTTCAGAAAGAAATACTGACAAGTCCAAAAAGTCACAGGAGTCTGGGTACAGGCACTTACATGTATGTTTATTCCTTTGGTTTTTATGAGAGTCAACGCATGAGCAGAACGATGAGCTATAAAATGTGCTGAGGAGAAGTTATCATTACAAAAGACGGGATTTCCTGCTGCACACCTCCCCTTATTTATTAAGCCTTCATTAGATAATCTTGCTTATGAAGCAAATCTGCCCCGAGTGGTGACATATGCTATCTATTCAGAGACACACGTTATAGTTCTGGGTCACCTGCTGATAAGGTTACTGATCCTGATAAAACAAAGCTTGCCCGAGCGGAAACATCATTTGTCCTATCCCTAGGCTGACGGCATAAACGGCTGCAAATGCAATCCTAGGAATAGCAGCAAGATGTTCATCAGCTTGAGTCTATGGATCTTAACACAGTCTGGGAAGCCCAGTATCACTGAATCAAGTTTCAAATAAAACTTTATACTTGGCAATTTATTGTTTTGTTTTGTTTTGTTTCATGCAAAAGACCATTGTAAACAACTGTCATAAAAGCTTTCTACTTTGTCTTAAAATCATCTCTTCTAGAAAATAAAAAAGACTGAAAAGAGACACTTAGATAAATGTTAAACAAACCGCACCTCAGAATGCTTAAATTGATTACTGTTCACTGCAAAATCTGAATACCCAGGCAGTAAGGTATTTTTCTGATGCTGAAGCAGGGAAGAGAGCTGACAACCAAGATATATATGGGCCAGTGAACCATGACACGATGCAATCAGGCTTTTGAGGTGATAATATAAACAGCACACTATGTGCCACACAGTTGAGTCTGTATGGTGGCCCATGTTATGATGATGGACCTTTTATTAGGGATTCTACCAAAGATTCCATCTGAATAACCTATTTCACATTCTGTCCAATAACAGACAGAGGACCAACAGTTTCAGTCTTTTATAAAGATCTGAGTTTGGCAGAGCATGGTAGTGTATGCCTAATCTTAGCAAGTGTAGGCAGAGGCAGGAAAAACAGGCGTTCAAGGCAAACCGGGGCTAAATAGTTCCAGGCCAAACTGGGCTACTTTGGTCAGGCACTGTTTTAAAAGGCCAAAGAGGAAGAAAAAGACCAAAGTTTGTTGTGAGTGTAGTTACAATAGATACCTTCTTTTCCAGGGTAAATAAAATCAAGCTATCAGAATGACAGCAAGACACATGACTTGGGAAAAGATTAAGACAATGCTCTTAAGGAATAATTGTGAAGAGAAAAATCACAGATTAGCCATTAGCTAATTGCTGTAACTACAAATGTATTTTCTAAGCAAAACATACATTCATAAAGACAGCACATTTTCAAAGACATCAAACATTTTAGGAGCATCTTACTATCTTACATTTCAGGATGTCATCACATTTAAAGCAGCAGACTTGCTCCTCTCTTTAGAACCTTCCATGTTATGTTGGCTAATACTTCACAGGAATCTTTCCTGCAAAGGAGGTCCACACACTATAGCATCTGTCAAAATGGCGAGTTAAGTCTATTTCCCTAACTGTGTAACACTCTCTGCTTTCCCTGTGTAGAAGAACCCAGGGAAAACAGTGGCACTGACTTAAGGAAACCTGCTTTGGCAAACATGTCACTATCAAGAGGCGTCGAAAGGGCACGGGCACACATGCAAAATCAGGTGCTAACTGTTTCTCCGTTCACTTCCAAACCTGATGCTGCCATCCTGCAGATTCCCTCCAGGAGCCTGCTGCTCCCTCCCTGCCCCCACTCGAAGCAAAGTGTATCATTAAAAAGAGCAAGTGAGGAGTGTTTTGCATTTCCTCTTTCTGGGGCTTCTTCAGCTGGCAATACAGAACTGACAGTTAGAATTAGACAGGATATTAAAATCAGTTACTGAAGTCCTCTGTCTTCCACTGTGCCCAGGGCTTGTAATGGTCTGAAACTAGCTAGAATACACAGTAATTGTCATTCAGAGAGTCTACCCTAGAACGTCATGCTTCACTGGAGAAGACTGAGTTTCCATTTGAAATCAACAAATTAATCCAAGACAGGTATCTGAAAGGGCAAGTTTAATAGGAAGCAGCTACTGGGCTCTCAACCATGATAAAATGTTATTGCTGCTCCCCTGTAAATTGGCTGGGAACATATGATACTTCTGCATAAGAGCCCATCGCTGCTCAGGAGATATACAGCTCAAGCCATCAAAAGGATGACAGTCTGTCAGTCCCCATAATAACTTGCCACTGGAGGTGGTTCGAGAGTGTGTGCATGCATGCTTGTGGCTTTACAATTGCTGGGATGTTCTCTGATATAAACAGGATGAATTCATTGCTCTGACTGCATATATAATGCAACTCAAATAAACATCACTATGTCAAACCTACTCACCTCTAAAACACAAGAACATAAATGAACTTTTGGGAGAAGTGAAAAATGATGCATCATAAACTGCTTCAAAAAAAGTATAAAAACCTCTGCCTTCACCATAATCAAAATTTTAGGGGCCAAAAGTTTGTTCACTTTCTACCTTTTAAGTATCTACCCTGGTAAGAACAACTGGGTGTTGGTAAAACAGAAACAGATCTGAAAGGAAACCATCTAAAGCCACGCCCACCACCTAAAGTCACGCCCATTTTAGTCAATCACCCACTGATTCACTTAAGCTTGCTCAGACCTGCCATGTGTCAGTACCAGACAGGAGCCAAACAAAGAAGCTGAGCACAGGCAGTGTCTGCCTGCCAGGGAGAGGGTAGGAAGATACACTCCCAGAGACCATGGACCATGGGAAGCCTTCACTCCGAGTGCCTGCTATGTTCTTAAGAGTTGGCTACGGGTATACATCCTTTATGGAACTTACATTCTAGATGGGAAACTGCCAATAAAACACACACAGTGTCAGCTGGTGAGAAAGGTTACGAAGGAAGACTGTCCAAATAAGAGTCGATCCAAATCCTAACCACCTCACCATTGGATAGCCTGTGTACCAGGAACTACTTTTATTTTATTTTGTTATTTATTCATTTTTTGCTGTGACAATTTTGTTCTTCAGCAGTCAGTCTCTCACAAGATGGAGATTAGAGGGGCTTACACTGAGATGAAGACAGAATGAATTCTTTGCTTTGACTCTGAACCAGATGGGAGATAGCAAAGTAAATGGTAAATGCACAAGATATTGAAAAATTACTATTAACCAGACAAAATGTAAAAGTTCTGGACTAGATAATCACACGTCTGATGGAGAACTGTTTAAGTACCAGAAAGTATTCATTCAGATTTTGTACATAGCATAAAGTTGAAAATGCTGAGTCCTTAGTTCTCTAGGGCTGTTGTTTAGTGAAGGCAGATGTGACTAACGCTATACATAATATATATATATACACATATACACACATATATATATGTATGTATGTATAAAATTGAGCATATATATGCTCAATTTTAACTGGCTGGCACCTAGCCTCGACTGGACTTGCCCTCAGATCAAATACAGGTAAATCCAGCATGAGGGCAGGAAACCTTTGCTACTGTGGGCAAAAGCTCAAAGTTCCAAAATTGGACCAGAGAAAGCCTTTCCATGAAACATGAGCACCTTCTCTAATTCCATTCATGACTAGTCTAAATTTCTTTATAGGCTGTTGTCACCATTCCACAACTACAAATCTTATTTTCTTAAATATTGTTTAAGCTTATGAGGAAGAGAACACTGGAATAGGTTAGACTTTCTTGCAATAGCAAGCTCAACTTATGTCAGACAGCTTTGTTCATCTGCCAGAGTGTTGCTTCTAACAAGAACCACTTTAAAAAAGCTTCAAGGATTGACTCAGCCATCACGATGACCCAGTGGGGGTTGGTACTATTATCATTTTATACATGAAAAAGGCAGATGTACACGTACAGCTAGATGCAAGGCAGACAGACTCTAACCAGCCTAAGACTCGCTGTGTGCATGTGGGTGATGATGTGACAGCCAGCCAGCCAATGTGTGGCATTTTATCAGTTAAGAAACCCTATCAATCACCAACCTCCTGCAATTTTTCTGCTGGCTAGGATATCAAATAAGAGTCTTGCTGGGCATGGTAGTGCACGCCTTTAATCCCAGTACTCGGGAGGCAGAGGCAAGAGGATCTCTGTCAATTCCAGGACAGCTGGGTCTACAGAGCGAGTTCCAGGACAGCCAGAGTTACAACAAAGAAACCCTGTCTCAAAGCAAAAACAAAAACAAAACAAAACCAAAAAAAACAAAGAAAAGCCAATAAACAAATGAATGAATGAATAAATGAAAATAAGAGTTTTAATCCCCACATAAGAGAAAAGGCAAAATCAAGGTCCAATAACCAAGGATCTGAAGGAACATCCGCAGGAAAAGTTCTCTTTGTGAAGCGCTTTCAACTGTGCAACAGAAGCAGCAGAGTCTACAATCTCTTTTGGTGCAAGACAACATGGCGGCTGTGGGAGGGGCCTAGGCTTGATTGACCCACTGATTGGCTACATCACCAGTGTTTCTTAAGAATCAATTCCCATTGGAGTAAAATTAAAAATGAAACAACAAAATGCACATTAATAATGTTGCTTGTGTGTGATCACAGGGACACAACCTCTCTCATGCAAGCAGGGCATTTTCAAGGCTATAAAACCACATCGGAACCCTAACTAGGAATCTAATTAGGAAGGAAAAAGATCTAATAAAAGGAATCTCAAAGTATATTATGGAACAACATTTCTGTATTTTATTTTTTTACAACATTTTAAAATTTCACTAACATCCATAAAGGCTCACTGTAAAAGAGCCAAGGGTCAATATGATTTCTAAACTGTATGATTTTATTCTTCTATTAAAGAGAAATCATATTCCGGTAAAAAAAAAAAAAAAGCAAAACACTGACTTATGAGAATGAAATTAATCAGAAATGATCACTTCATTGGAACAGGCGACTCAATTTGTAAATGTTGACATTAATACTCTAGAAAATTCCACTTGTGAGTGAGCAGAATATAAATGCAGCTGAACCACTTTGATGCTGTTCTACTCTGTGGGAATTTACTACTTGGGAATTTATGCTTGCTGATGCCAATTTTCTCTTTCACCTTGCAAAGCTCAATAAATCCTGGCCGCTTTCTCTACTCTATTAGAACAAGCCTGTCATTTTAAACCATGCCTGCAAACTACAACGGAAACACAACAGCAGAAGCACCCATCGCAGGTTTTCAGGCCTAGGTTTCTTGTAAGGTAATGTGGGGGATCCCTAAGTTATGAAAACAGCTTATTAATACAATTTCAAACATTATAAAGTTATAAATTATTTTAATAGTCAAATAAAATGAGCAAATTCCTGCTTTGTTTTAAGACTTTTTGTGCACATTTTTATAGGTTTCTCTCCCCTATCTCATATATATGTATACATATAGCATATGTGTGTATATATATTTTAAATATATATCCACAAATATCTAGAGTTTTAGAAAAACTAAAAGTTTCATATTTTTAGAAGTCTATACTGCAAGGTTTTATTCTGCCATGGGACCACAGAGAAGCTTCCTATTTTCAAATATTATTTTGCCATACTGGGTCACGGCCAAAATAAGATAAACTGTTTTTCTGTTGTCAATGTCCCTATGTGGATTTATGCCACTTTCATATTCTCCTTGAGAACCAGCCTAGTGTAGTAGCCACTGGCTTTCACTTTACTATGTACTGTTCAGTTGATATTCCTATTGTTCTTTACTGGATGGTATCTGCTGAATTTCCCCAAGCATTTACCCAAGATGTAAGTTTCATTTTAATTTTTAAAATTACATTTATTTGTGCGTGTGCACTCTCATGCCATGGCATGTGTGTGATCAAAGGACAACTTGTGGGAGTCAGCACTTTCCTCCCTGGGGATCAAACTCACGTTGTCAGGCCTAGCAGCAGGTACTTTTATTTTTACCTGTTAAGGTATCTTTCTGTCCTCAAAAAGCTTCATCTTATTTTATTTGTTTGTTTATTTATTTATTTACTGATAGGCAGGGTCTCACATGCAACTCTAGCTTCATCTCACTTTGTTTGTTTATGGGCAGGGTCTCACATGTAACTCTGCCTGGACTGGAACTCACTATATAGACCAGGCTGCTCTCCAACACACAGAGAGATCTGCCTGCCTCTGCCTCCCAAGGTCTGGGATTAAAGGCATGCACCAACCACCACGTCCAACCCAAAGGTTTGTTTTAGAAGAGCAAATAATTATCAGAGTTTTGACAGGAAAGTTATTCAGAAATGCCAAAAGACACACTGTTGTGCCTAGAGAGCACCCTGAGTCAGAGGTGCTCTGGGTAAGGATGGGTGGCAAATGTCAAGAATCGAGGATGTGAACCTAGGTTCTAAAAGATTTTTACTTTTTATAGTCTAGTCCTTTATTTCCAGAAAAGTAAGAATAAAATCATACATATACATCTATATGCATACTAATTCTGTAGTCAGCAACAATTAATTTTATATGCAATTCGAGTTCCAGAAACTTGTTTTCCTCTTCCGTGAAACTGGTCTAGAAAATGGATGTGAAAATAAATGTGCTGGTAACTTTTTTAGTATGACAAGTGGCCCAGAGCCTGAAACTGGCCACAACACAGATATGATGCTCTGGAGGGCTCCCATGCACAACGGTTTTATTAAGGCTTTGTACAGACATGCCTTACCATCTTATAGACACTTGGTTCTAAAATGTAAATGGTATGAGATATTGATAAACCAATTAGCGCTGATGCAAAGCAAATTCCTCTTTTATCTCAATTACGACATGACAACTTAATAGGTCAAGATAGTTTAACATCTGAGTCACGCAATTCAATAAAACAACAGCATCTTGATATGGTAATTAAGAGGAAATGTGAATCCATTACCATGTTTTAAAAAATATCTCAAGCACTATGGCTCTTTTTATTGTTTTTGTCAAAAGCTGTGGTCCAAGCCACTCTCTGAATTGTGCTGTATCTGGCAGGCAGCTCAGGGAGATGGGAAAAGGCTATGGGTAAATCCACTTGCACACATTAAGCGGTTCTCTACAATAAAAAATGTGCATTCATGAAATATAGAATGTTAAGAATATTAATTAGGTGATTAATCATATGTAGCAGTCCCAAACCAAAAGATTAAAGGCTAATATTAAGGTATTAACCTTAAGTGTTCTACAGGATGATCATTGGAAAGACAGAATTTTTGACTCATTTTAAGTAAACAATTAGTGAACATTGTATTTTAAAGATATATCCTAATGCAGAGTAACCAAGCAAGTTAAATGAAGTTATGCACATGAATTGTACCTTGAGGAATGGGAGCCCGGTCATCCTGACAACAGACCACCAAGAACCCTGCTAGTGCAGAGTCTGAGAAACATATTTAAAACAGGTACATAAAACTAGTTACATGGTGGCAAAACACTTGAATTCACTACTCATTAAAAGCATGCTTTATTCAAATTTGTCCTAACAATTGCCAAAATACGTTGGAATTTTATAGTTTTTGCATTTCAGCATAATAGAAGATATGGGGCTTCCATATAAAAAGCGTAATGTAACTTCAGTGCACAGTGTAATACATTTTATGGCTGTGGCAAAGAGCACTGATGTTCCCTAGGGTCCTATTGCTTGTCCAATAAGCAAAGTCTATTAAAATTCAATAATGAAGCACTTTCAACACGCTCCTGAGCCAACTCATTTATCTCTCATGAACATCATTCTTTTAACATCAAAAATCAAAGAGGGAAGACAATGAAAATTGTTAGTGTATGAAAATGTTCTCAACAAACCTGATTCCAAGATGCATGGCTTCAGCAGTTCCAATCATACTTATAGCCAACAGCATGTTGTTGCAGATCTTTGCCGCCTGAAAATAGAGTGCATATGAAGCATCCTTAGTTTCAAGTTATAACTTCTAGAAAACTTTTCTTAACCTGATTCCACAGGATTCTCTTTTGAAAAACAAAAATACCCCTCCAATTGTGGATTCTCTCTAGTGGGTAAGGGAGCGTGGTTCAGTATATTTCCCTCTGAGCTTAACACTGCCCTCAGCAGAACTCGGGGGTCTCTCCCACTAGGTAATACATGGCACTCCTACTGTGGCCTCCACACTCTAAGGATGACTGATCCATGTTGCATCGTGCTCTCTAAGGAACAGATTTACATTACATTCTAATTGGGAAATGGGAATGATATGCTACATGAAAGAGAACAGATGCGCAAACAAGAGCAATAAATGGAAAAGTACATGGTAAGGGAGACAGCGGGGTTCAGTTAGAACAGAGTGAATGTGAGCGTGTGTTAGCAGAGCGGCAGGAACAACTGATTCAATCTCAGAGTTCAGTACTAGTCCATCTTATCACTAAAAGCAGGGTCACAGAGGAGGTGGAAACAGAAATCATCTCTCTGAAGATCAGGGCAAGTTGTACATAGGCAAGAAAAAAGGAGGACATCAGGGTAACTGGTGGATATATGAAAAGAGTAAATAGATTAAATACATTGCAGCCTGGGATAAGCCTGGAGTTATAAGAACATTACTCCTACATATGTCTAAGGGAATGTGGAGAAATTAGGTAGCTAAGACTGCCATAGGGGGTGGAAAGTTAAAATATGACATGGTAGAAAATAGGGATCTACTGGCCCTCTGAGCAGCAAACTAGGTATGAGATAATGGAAGATTAGACTCAGGTAATATGTGGAATGAGCAAGATGATCAACAATGGGAACTGCTGAAGTAAAGCTCAATACAGCTTAGAGAATGGCAAATCCAGCTCAATAAAGAGGGCACAAACATTACAAGGAGGAATAGAACATGAGCATGTGTTAGGAGCAGGACAGGGCAGTTAGTTCAATTCAGAGTTCAGTACTGTCAGTCATCGAATGTTTCGAAAGGAAATGATTAAACTTCTTCCTCGTTGTATTGACATCTGCACAAACCTACCAACAATGTTAGAAAAACAACCTATCCAAGCAGGGAATCCACAGCATGAACCAAGTAAAGAGGGACAGGAATCTGGTCATTTTACACTGAGTCAGGCCATTCACGTGCTAACATTACCTGCCCAGTCCCAACAGTGCCGCAGTATACCACATTGGAGCCCATGCACGCCAGCAACTCTTTGGCAGCAGCAAATTCTTCTTCAACTCCTCCCACCATAAATGTGAGGTTTCCAGACCGAGCAGCTCCCACACCTGAATCATTTAGGGAAAAGAGAATGAAGCAAAATCACTCAAGTAAAATACCAAAATGAGAGAAAAACCTAAAAACCAAATTAAAATCCCTTGCCTCAAAAATATCTTTCTGCCAGGCATGTGTAAGATTCTCCAAATCTCCACAGGAATGTTCCAGTAACCAAGCACCATGCAGAGTAATCATAAACCCCGAAGACATACGCAGCCATGTACACTTATAGGCACCACAGCATGCAGAGGAGCCTGCTGCCAAAGGCAGCATTTGAGGTATGTGGCTCACAAGCTCCTTCTCCAAATTCCAGCTGCTGATGAGAGCTAGATACCTGGCTCTTGGTCCTACAAGAGGTAGGCATTTTGGGTGGCAAGGCTCTTTCTGAAGGGGGAAGTGGTTGCTTGTTTACATTACTCCCATAAGCACTTTACAGTATCATCGGAGTTTTCTCATCTTTCTCTTCCCTCATCCCTAGCGATATGAGCACCAACAAGAAATAAGCTTCAGCACACTCTGGCTACTTCTTAGCTCTAACAGGCTTGATGAATTGTCTCTGGTTGAAAGGATCAATGAAACAACTAACTTAGGCTTGTCTTCACAGAGGGAGAAGGGCCGCTTTTCTACAACTTTTTACTAACTATAATATAAAATTTAAAAATTAATGCTTTTAATATTGAGAAGTCTTTGTTCATAATTTTCAAGATAGATTTTCTTGTTCAAAAACAGTAAATATGTGGATAACCTATACTGGTGCAACTTCTGTTTTGGTAATTACTTTACAGCTTATTTGCAACTAGAAATAGGAAACCACAGCTTTACCACTAGACCTGGCCATTAGAACAGACAGCGACGACTTATGGCCAGCTTTTCAATTTAACTTACTCAATGAAACACAGTTTGTAAACATTAAAATTAAATTATCAATATTTTACTATTGCCAAATCAAGTGGCTTTCTCTTCCTGGTTCATATTATTTTTAACCATTTACTAAAAGCAAATGTCAGTGTGATGGAAGCCAGACAGTCTTGGGAGTGCATTCCCTACACACGGAAGCCTACAGTGCTCACAGGAAGTTAAACTGCATCATTTCATAATAGCTTCAGACACACTTTGGAAAGGATTATGTACAAAATAACTAATTATTTGAACATTTTGATAATGACATTTGAGTGACTGTCATTTTGCTGGTTTCTAATTTACTTCACCAAGATGGTAAACCATTAATGTTTTACAATTATTTTGCTCAATTTCGTTATCCATTCTTATTCAAACCACATAACCACCCTGTCCCCTAATCTTGTTGATTTAACCTGGAGAAATTAAGTAGACAATTTAAGTCAAAGCTTACAAACAAAGCCAGCACTACCCATCACAGGTCAGTAGCTCTGTATCTAGATTACAGACTGCTAAATAGCTTCAGAGAGTCATTTATTGAAGGAAAATTAATGCTGACAATGGTTTTCAGCTGGTTAATCTTTTGACAGGTGCACTTTCTCACTTGTTCAAACACATATTTCAAAAAGAAGAAATAAGTTATTTAAGCAAGAAAGGCTCACAAGAAAGAATAATTTACCTTTGATTCAGAAGTCCATGGTAGTCCCACTCTCTCAATGCGATGGTGCGTTTATTTCTGACCTTATCACAACCTACATCCCATAGTGTAGGGTCTGATTAAACTGGGTGATTCTGAAAGCTTTGGAAATTCTTGGGACCAAATCCTCCCATTGCCAACACATTCCTTCAACACTCTCAAGCCTACTCCCAGTGCAGGGACAGAACTACACCTAAGCTATCCTAAAAGCGAAGTGACCGCTGTGGATAGATGAAAAGGACACCTGGATAGCAGGAACTCAAGAGCTTCACAAGACCTCTTACAGACTTCAGAGGACACCGGGTAGGTTTTTATGTCTACTGATAATAAGCAATAAGTGCATCTATCCTTAGGTAATAGGATGAGTCAAAATGCAGGTACACTAAAAATTCTGTGAAAAACTACCTTCAGCCTATGAGGGTGCACATAAAACAAATGAATCCTGTGTTTAAATTTGGGTTTCAACCCCAAAATATTTCTTTATACATATTAAAATATTCCAATATCTGAAAAAGTCCTAAATCTAAAAAACTGGTCCCTACCACTTCAGATCTTAAGCCTTAAGATTTTAGTTTATATTTTAATAACAGTATATATAAAACCAAAATACTGTTTTAGTTGTATTATAATACTTACCATATTTTATTAAAAATCTTTGATTTTTTTTTTCTACAAGGTCAGCACGGGGTCTTGCTTATATCAGTATTCCCTTGAGGTAGCACACTGCATGATATAGTCAATAGATGAATATATGTTTGGAAAATAAATCAATAAGCATGTTTGAAAGAATAAGGGCTCTAGAGATGTAATAACTGGTTTAGAGAATGATATTTGCTGGCTATATGATTATAAAGAAATAACTCTGAGCCAGTGAACAAAATGGGAAAGGCATTAATACTTCTTTACAGAGTAGCTATGCATACCACTTAAATAGAAGGGATTTATAATCTGAGTTTGTGAAAGTAGGCATTTTCTTCTCTGGTTATCTAAGCCATTGTCTCTTCTAGGATAGCTTTAGCCTTTGCTTGCTAAATATTAGCTGCTGTGGCTGACCTCACAAACAAGAGAAGCAGGCCGGCCCAGGCTAAGAAGTTTAATACATGTACATGTGTTACAGTACATGTCCTATTGATGTTAAGATTACATCACTGTAGCTGGGTGTGGTAGCACATGCCAGCCATCCCGGAACTTGGGAGGTTAAGGCAGCAAGACCATGAGTTCTTTTAAGCAGACCAATTTAAGCAGCACAATGAGACCTTGTCTCAAAAAATAAAAAGAGGGACAGAGGAGAAAATCACTTTGAACAACTCTTGGAAAAATCAATGACAGCTGAGTGTATCTTTTGGAAAGAGACAAGAAATCTGAATTTGTTTATCCATTCAGCATAATCTGCTGGGTAGCTAGTAAGTATCAGGCCCTGCAGTTAGCTGCAGGGTGAAGGCTAAATCATACATATCTTTGCTCCTAAGAAACTATACACCTATGACCTGGCCACTTTTTTTCTGCAACCCTGGTCTGAGCATGGACTATGGCAGCAGCCCCCCGCCTCCCCCCTGCCTTCTGCCCTGGTCTCCAGCACCCATTCTCAACAGCAGCCAGAAAGCCCTCCTAAGACGTGATCCAGTACATGGTTCTTCTGTAACAACCCCAAAGCTCCCATCATGCTCAGTACCAAATCCAAAGTCCTCCAAAGCCCTAAGGGACCCTCTAGGAAAGTCCACAGCTGCCTCTCCTGTCTCATTTCATACCCACCTTCCTGTCACTCTGCCTTCAGTCACTGTGGCCTCTCGCTGTCCCTGAAACAGACCAAGCTTGTTCTCATCTCAAAGCCTTGCACATCTTATTCTTTCCAGTTTGACACATTCTTCTCCAAACCATTCATGGCTTATTTTCCCACTAATTGAGAACTTTGCTCCAAATGCACCTCTTCAGAGAAGCCAGACCACACTTCCATATCACTAGTTAACGCTCCTGCTTTAACTCTGTATCATTTACTGCCCCTACTTATGTCAATACCTTTATTTCTGATCTGGATTCTCCATAGGAACATTATTTCCAGGAAGGCAGTGACAGCTGCCTCATGAGGCATATACCCACAGAACCTGGTACAAAAGAGATGTTCAGTAGATGACCGTTTGCCCAGAGAAAGACAGAGAAGGAGATGCTTGAACATGTCCTCTAAAAAGCAAGCCATCCTCAAAACAACAGTGTTAAACAGTGAGCCCAGTGAGAGGTGATTAGAACATGAAGGCTCCACCATGCATGGACTCAAGCAACTTCCAGGGCATGGAGTTCTTATGAAAGGACAAGTGTGGCCTCTCTCATACTCATCCCCAGCCTGATGCTCTAAGCCATGAAGGCCTTTCTCAGATGACAGCCGGCCTTCAGAACCATAAGAAATAAGTTCCTTATAAATTAACTAGTCTCTCTTTTTCTTGGGGCAGTGTTGATGGTTGCAAGGCATCAACCCCAGGCCCTTGTGCATACTAGGCAAGCACTCTACCAACTGAACTACAGCCACAGCTCACAGTCACTCAAGTATTGCTACAGCATCACAAAGGGAGTGAGACAGGAGGCCGCTGAGCTGCAAATACTCAAAGATGCTGAGAGTCTCGAAGCTTTTTCATCATCCTAGTAAGCCACTAAATGTTGCCTGCTCTGTCTTCTTCCAGTCTATGAAGGCAGTCAGACAACATAACCACAGAGTGACTTCTATGCTTTGAAATTCTATGCTCATTTGGGGTTTTCAAATTCACATGCATCCACATTCAAACACGTATGATGTTTACACACAAAAAAAGAGGTACATCTGACTCTGTAAATATAATATAGTTCCATATTAGAAAAAAAGAAAGGCTGTTCATGACAAAAACTGTATACTACTTATCATGTATGAGGTGATATTTTAAGATATGTGTACTTTGTAGAACGGCCAAGTCAAACCATCATGTAATAGGAGTGCACACCTTTAGACCTAGCACTTGGAAGGCAAGGCTGGAAGATGTGTGAGTTCAAAGCAAGCCAGTTCTACATGGAGAGTTCCAGGACAGCCAGGACTACAAAGAGAGACCCCGACTCAAAAGTAAATAAAAAAATGAATGTCCGCCAGCTGATTAAGTCCAGACCCTCCTTATGTACTCTCTTTTACCACTTCCTGGCCTTTTGGCTGAGAACAAGTAGAGAAAAAGGATATTAATTTTCCTTACATAACTATATTAATGGAATCTAACAAGCCCAATTCCTTATGGCTGCTTTTAGAGCAATGGATCTCAACCTGTGGGTCGCGACCTTTGGATCATAATGATCTTTTCACAGGGTCACCTAAGATCATCTACATATCAGAAATTTACATTACAATTCACATCAGTAGCAAAGTTACAGTTATGAAGTAGCAACAAAAATAATTTTATGGTTGGGGGCGTCACCACAACATGAGGAACTGAATTAAAGGGTCGCAGCATTAGGAAAGCTGAGAACCACTGCTTTAGAACTTATCTAGCCATTTCTTGTGATAATGTCTTTAGAGAGTCTCTTCAATAACCTTAGAATAAAAACAATGAATTCATCTGTACAAACAAATGAAAATGAAAATGCCCAAATCACTCAAATCAGTCATGAATACTCTGTTCTTAAAGGCCACAGACATCTATCATATGCCTTGGCAGTGTAGAGAGAAACATTCTTAAGCCCCAAAGTCTAAGTTAACAAGTCTCCCTGCTTTAAAAACAGAGACAGTTGACACACACACAAATCAGCAACTGGAGAGCTATCATTCAGTGGAGAATAAGCAACGCCCCCCTCAAAATGTGTTTTTCCTTGAACTGAGTTACATATTTTAAGTTTACATTCACTATTACTAAGCGGGCCGTAGCGAGTCACCTTATTTTCCCCATGATGTCAAAGTTACTTTTCCCGAAGAACTTGTATGTTTGACTCAGCAAAGGACAGACAGCAGAGCTCCGCTACTTCCCTTTGGTCTTAGGAGTTGTAGGAAGCACTGAATTTTTTTCTTTTCTCTCCTTAAATCACTTCTAATTTATTAATCCTCACCTTTCTTGTCAGTGAATGCTAAATATTTCTATCCCTGCAACAAAAAACACCTCACCGTGTACACTGAGCATCCACGGTATTCCCTGACATGAAATTCCCTTCCCGTTCCCCCTTGACCGACCAGCTTGTCTTCAAGACTGTGCTCATATGCCAAGTGCCTCATGATCTTGGTTTTCTTTTTCTATCCTGTGGCATTCTGAGGGACGCCAGTAAACAGCACTTGTAACTACCCGAACCTGTGATTTTTCTTCTGCTGTGTCTTGTTAAGACCTTTCTGGGAGGAATTCTTTGAATCTTAGTGAGGTAAAGCTCCATCTAGCTGTCCACACTGTATACACACTACCAAAGCAACACGTTATAAACGATGAATACTACTTTTATTTTTCAATTGTATGCATGTATATGTGTGTGTGTGTGTGTATACACACACATTGTATACACACACACACACACACACACACACATATATCCCTCAATTCTGAAGCACTGTGATCTCTGTATGTGGCATTGAATTTTCACTCACTGCTTTGTAAACAACTCAAGTGTGTGTATACGCAGACATTATTACGAAGAGTTAAAAATGAAAAACACGTGATTCAAATTAAGAGGCCTAGGTGAAATCACCACTCAAGTCACACCACTCGGATAAATGCTAGTACCGTTAAATCTTGGCTTCTCTGTCTAAAAGGTACCATACGTATGCGGAAGCATCAAAGAATAAAAAGGAAAGGCGTTTTATGTAGCAATACGCGAATGTCACAAACGTACCTAAGCATGTCGAAGTCTTTGGCCTAAGAGCACCAAAGTGGTGAAATTTGGAAATTACCTTACTAAAAAAAGTTGAACCAAGTGCGGGTAACCTAAAATAACCTCTTTGGTTAGGACTCATGAGGTTACTTCACCCATGACTATCAGAAAGAGGCCTAAAACGTGCGCTCCAGCCATATCTGCCTTTAACATGGTAGAAGCCTAGCTGCCAAAGCTCTCAGTAAAAACGCAGTAAATCACCTAATTTACTCAAAAGAACTTAAATGTTTTAACCAGTCTGCCATCAAAAGAGATCAAGAAGAGGGCCAATGGGACTTGGGCTGCAATGTGAGCTGTCTTTAAAATGCAATTGTTCTAATCATTTTCTACAGATGCAGCCTCACAAGGGGCTGCTGTCACAGGGACCATTTACGACTTGTTATGGTGTCTCTATTGTTTACCAGCGTCATTCGCTGAAAAAAGGCGACAGCTGGGACAGAAAGCTGCTACTCTACGAACAATATAATCCCGTGAAAGTAATCAACAAATTTAAGGGTGTTAATTAACTTTACACTTTATCATGTTCAATTAGTTGTCCTTTCTAGAAAAGATTGCCGTGCACAATCAGTTTAGAGCGTGCCATGTTTGATTTGTAAGTGATCACTGTTTCTGTTTCAGAGCCCATGTCAGATGTCCTCCTGGGTTTTGGTGACACAGATGAATGGCTCTGCACATGTTAGGGGTGATCTGGTTTAACATAAGCCAGCATAACATAACCCCTTGTTAACACTACTTCTGGCATAATCCAAGCTGGAAACAAGAAAGCAAAAACGTTCACAGCACTATTCTGGATTCTGAGAAACAAAGTTTGGTTAGCCTCTCCTGAAATAAACAAAGACAAATACATGGCAAAATAAGCAATTTTTCATCATTATTTTTTCAAAGTAAGATTTCTTTTTCAGGGGGCATGTTTGGGATCATTTCCTCCCAGCAAGATCTCAGAGCTCTGCCACATCATGTACAAAGCACTGCTGCAGCCTCAGACTTCACGTAACACAGACAGGCTTTTCCACGGCAATTGACTAAGGGGCAGGAATGCGTTCAGTACTGGCCTGTATTAAATTCCAGACTGTAACTATTAGATCCAGAAGCTGCATTCTGTAAATGTAGGAAATCTGCAGGGAAGTACATTAATCTATGAACGCAATTTGTTACCGTGCCTACCTTTAATGCACCTGTTCCTACTTACTAATAGAACAAGGAGAAAGAAGCTCATGATGGAGTGACAATATATTCACTACTGCATTTTAATGAGAGCCACTGCAGCTACTCTGAATTGATAAATACAGTATGTATCAAAATATTTCAAAGCCACCGAAGAGATGTAAAAAAAAGACCTAAAACTGAGGCCTGGCAAGAAGTGTCCATCTTTATGAAAACAAAAGCAATGAGCATGTGCTGATCTTGTAAAAAAAAAAAAAAAAAGGTGATCTGTGAAGGATTTTGAAACACCCTCCTAAGTTGTACCTTGCTCTTCTAGAGTGTTTCTTGCATAATGAAGAAATTAAATGCATATAAATAGCTACAGCTGGTTAGCTGGTTATAGCATTCACAAGGACAAAGCTGAACTTCTTTAAAACAGAAAAGTTGTTAACTCTGAAAGCTAATAATGTCCTAAGTTAAATATTAAAGAAGGAAATTATAGGCTATATCTGAAACAGCTGAAACCACAATACACAGCAGCAGAAAACATTTGTTTTCTGCAGAAGATCTGCAGGGAGAAGAGAAGCGGTCGATAGATCCTTAAATTGGAAGCAATAGCCGTTCTTCTATCCCAAGTTGGCAGCTGCTACATTTGCAGACCTGGTTCATTATTTACCCATAATGACCATCAAGCTGCAGTCAAAGTCAGATCACAACAACTGTCAGCAGCTCTTTTAATTAGCCTTGTTTGAATTCAGATAAATATCACAATAGCCCTGCTTATGCTGAAAGAGCAACAGAACGTTCCGTGTGGAGCTAGCCTGGCTTGAGAAGGACCAGTATGGTATAGAAAGCCAGACGGAAATGCAGAGTGGGGTTTAACTGGTGGGTAATCAAAGCGTAAAATGGTTTAACTTCATTTTGAAATCACTTAAAAAGGCAATTCCCTCACATTTGCCTAGACTGAGATGGTGCCCAATGCTGAACTGCAGTGAGCTCTAGGCTCCTGAGAGTCAGGAATCCAGAGCCTGCGGAGTATCCTGGCGATGCCTTTGGAGAACACTGAGTTTTAAAATTCTGTTTTGGGAGCAGAGAGCGGGAGAGCACATTCTAAGACTGCAAAAAGCATCGACAACAACAGCAGCCAAAACAAAACAAAACAAAAAAACTCATCTTCTAACTATATCTTTCAGCTTTTAAAATAATTTTAAAAAACGAAATAAATCTTTTATTAAGTAGCTTGTAACTTTAATGCATTTTTATTTTACCTTTTAAAAAAAGTTTGTTTTAGGAGTTTATCCTTCAATGAAAGCAATCGGCTATTTTCCTATAAACTTGGTAAGCTTCTTCTCATTTGGCATTAATAATTAAAGTTTTTAAAAGGCTAATAATCAAGTTCTGGGAAATCCAGTTACTGTCATATTCCACATCTGTCTGGCCCCCACCCCCCCCCCCACCCATCCTGCTACAAAAGAAAAATGTGATAATGCCTGCTTGGTTCACAGGAACGCCTTGTAACTTCAAAGGAAGGGGAAAGTGACAGCAGGCAAGAGAGGGTCAGGGATGAGGAGGAATAAGCAAAAGGCAAGGCGACCTATCAGCAACGGACTAACTGGGCATCTCGGGAAACTAAGAGAATGCCGAGTTGCTCCTGGCTAGCCAGGAACTCATCTCCTTTGCGAATCTCAACTCCGGACTTGGAGGTGGGAGAACACACTGAAGAAGCAGCTGCTTCCATTATGAGATGCCCGAGATCCATTTCCACCGTTCCTGGTAACTCCTCAGCCACCTTGCCTCATTCTGCAGTCACTTCTAAAGTACATGGCAACCTCAAGGAAGGAGAGCCAACCATATTTGTATGAGGGTAAAGGACACATTACTATTTACAGTTTGCACCCACTTAGCAATCTCGTTATTGAATAGAAAAATATACCTATGGGAAATGAGAAAGAGAAAAAAAGACTGCATTTGTAGTCAACTTCAAGTCCTAAAACCTTACAGTAAATACATTTTTATAGCATGGGGTAAGGTTGCATATGAGATAAAGGCAACTGTTTACTTGAGTGCTGATCGTGTGAAGCGAGGAGAATGCTCCATCTGGTCTGGTGAGAATTATAGCGGTTATATTTCTTGTCTTGCTTTCTTTAAAGTGAAGCCATATGTAACAACCTGCCATGAAAAATGGCCTTTCAGCTCTCCACCCTTTAATACCGCCTACCTCTTGACTGCACGAACAGCCAAGAGCTACAAACAACATGTTCAGTACACTGGGTTCAAAGTCAATCTGTCAGTCCTGCCTGAAGAGGAGTAAAACATTCAGTTACTTATTGGCTGTTTCTTATTGTTGGGCCTCACAGGCACAATTCAGAATGTTCTAAGGCTGATCCTCCATCTCAGTAGACATCACCACTGACGACATATCCTAGAAGCTGTAGAGCAGCAGTTCCAAGGTTAGCACCTCAGACCACCAGCTTCTAGGGCACTGATGGGGATTTACAGGGAGAAAAGTTGACAGCTATGTTTTGTTTCTGACCAGTACAGCTTCCCATCCTCCTCCTTCTGATAACAAATCCCCCCGTCCTCCGAAATACTCCATCCAAATGGCAACAAAACCAACAGAATTCTGCTGTGAAAGGTGGAGTTTACCTACAGCAAGGTAAAAAGAGGAAGAAACAGTATAAGGACTGAAACAATGGTTTCTTTCAACTTGAGAGCTAAGTTGAACCCTCACACACAAAAAAAGTTCTTTAAAATAAAGGTTTTCTGATCAAATGCATATTATGCCGAACAGCATAAGCTTATATTAATATGTAATATTAATATGCAATATTAATATTAATATTAATATGTAATTAATATACCCTGAATTTTTCTAAAGGCTGAGAAAGAAGATTTCTAACTTATTTATTTTTTAAAAGTTTTACTACTGGGGATGGAGAGATGGCTCAGTGGTTAAGAACACCTCCTGGGTTTACTTCCCCCAGTACCCATGCGTTAGCTCACAACCATCTGTAACTTGAGTTCCAGGGGATCCAGGGATTCATCTGTTTCCACGGGAACCAGGCATGCATGTGGTCCACATACATACAAAACACACATACAATAAAATTTAAAGAAATCTAAAAATATATTTTAAAATTTACTATTATGATGATGATGACATATATGGGTGCTTTGCCTGCATATGTCTGTGCACCATGTGTGTGTCTGGTGCCTGCCAGAGCCGGAAGAGGGCATTAGATCCCCTGGAACTGGAGTTACAGATGGCTGTGAGCTACCATGTGAGGTCTGGGAACTGAACCTGGGTCCTCTGCAAGAGCAGGCAGTGCTCTAACCCCTGAGCAGTCTCTTCTATCTCTCCAACTTACTTTTTACTAAATTTCCTTTCGAGGTATCTCAAAATTTGTCCTTTGGGGGGGGGGTACACGTTTCATGAAATGTTATGTTAGAGTCACGTGACTTCACTTTCTCCTATTTAGCCATTAATTTCTGTCAATTGTCATGTGAAATTTCATTTTGTTAGTATTTTCTCAGTGAATAATTTTCTGTGTTAAATCTACAGCCTATAACTGATGAGTTTAGCCTGTTTTGCTTTCTGTACTTAGAGTTATTATTTTATGATCACTATTCATTTCCCTCTTCTTGCTTCAGTTGGACCTGATAACTTATTAGGTAAGATTTTGTTGACTTTCTTTCTTTTTCCTTTTTTTCTTTTTATAATCTTAAGAGTTTGGCTTTCAGGCTATTTTTTTGTCTGTTTATACACTCAATTTATTTAGTAAACAATTTAATATTGAAATGTATATGATCCAATTCTTATGTCAAGGACAAACAGGTCCTTCATTGGGATAGACAAGTTTCTCTGCTAAGCAGCCATGTTCTGAGACTTCTACTATGACAATGGACCTCCTCGCACAGCCTCTATCCCAGTGGTATCCTGCTGCCAGTGAGATGCCACTTCCACACATTCACTGATAACAAATTTCATAGAGACAGCAAATCCTCATGAATACCCCTTGGACATGTCTCTTGGAGTCTTGCAAGCTTATGGTATAGGACCAGTTTTGACTGTGTTGAAGCTCCTGCCTTGTGACGATGCTACAGATCCAGTCACAGAGCAAGGGAGGTGGCTTGGTTCAGTGGCTGGTCTTACAACTACCATGTGTCTTTTGTGACCAAGAGGCTTAGTTTGTTGAGAACTCCAGCCTCAGGCAATAGTCAGCAGCAGATTTCAGCTTGTCTCCAGCCTTTGAAAATGGGACCAGTCTCCCTGAATTAGTTACACTCCCCACTGCTGCAATAAAAAAAAAACCCAACACAAGCAACTTAAGGGAAGGGAAGTCTACTTCTATGCACAGTGTGAGGCAGTGCATCAGGGCAGTGAAGATGCAGCACTAGGAATGGAAGGCAGGCATCATATTGCCTCTGATCAGGAGGCCAGAAGAGGTGAGCCCAAGACCCTACCCATGGGATGGCGCCGTCTACAGTTAGGATGGGCTTTCCTACCTCAGTCCAACCTAGAAGCTCCCTACAGACTTGCCCAGAGTTTGTCTTCTAGATGATTCTAGAGCCTGTCAGACAGACACTCTACATTAGCTAACATACCCCATTATTCACTGGGAGGAGTACTTCTGCTTCTCTTGAATCTAGGAAGAGAACTCCCAGCCACCGCTGCCCAATTCTGGACCCAGAATTCAGCTGCCTGACGGCACCAGCACCACTTGCTCTACTGCATTTACACGCTATTTTGGCCCACCAGAGACTTTACCTTGGAGCACATTGTTAAATGGTTTTCTCATTCTATTATTATACCCTATCGCTTTTATGTTCTTAGAACAAAACAGTTTCAACCAAACTATGTTTTACTTTTCCCAAATTCTCTGTTATTATCCGGATTAGGATCTGTTCATCTCCCACTTAAACTACTGTAATTACTTTCTGTCTTTCTCTGCTTACACATCCCTCAAGCCCAATCCTCACTCACTGCCATGAGGGTTGTTCAACCTTTTCTCTCTAGAAACTTCTGCATCCCTGCCTTACTTACAGAGCACACAAGGTTAGTCTCAGCATAGCTCCCTACGCTCTTCTCACTGGACCTGACAAACCAGTCAATCTAGACTGTTCCTTCTTTTCCCTAAAGAAAAAATGATCAGAGATGATCTTCCCATGACTGGTCCTCTTGTCCTGGTGTGCTGCCCCTGTATGCACTCCCTATTCTGACATCCATTTAGGCTCTGCTGGAGAAACTGTATCTATTCTTTAGAGTTCTGCCTTACTGCCACTTTCAGACCCCTTCTTCTGGGCCAAAAAGAACTTGCTGAGCTCACCTGTGCCTCGCTCCCATGCACATTACTCATCTTCCCATCATCAGCCACATTACTCTACTTCTGTTGTTTACCTGTTTGCTTTTGCTGGATCATGAGCTCTTTGTACAATAATCACTAAATAAATCAAGTCTAAGAAACTGACAGAAAACAGAGGCAGGAGAGAAATAATGGAGAAAATACTTAGAGAAATGATGAATTGGATTTTAGATTAAAAAATAAAGTGCTTTTTCTTGATTTGTTATTTTAAAAGAACATGCTGAAGAAGCGTCTCGGAAATACACATGATCTATTTATAAGATGCTTGTAAGTTCTGGTCGTTGTAATGTCAGGAGGAAAGTTATTACAATGCTTTAAACAATGAAAGAAGGAGACAAAAGGCTAATTGGTGGATTAGAAAGAATACATCTTGATGACATAAAAGACGCCTTTACCTACAGAATAGTGTATATTCACATGACAATGGAAGGGCAAGAAGAACAAACTGTCTCCACCAAGCTCTTTCATAAGGTCACAGAATCCTGCATGCACAAAGTGGGAGGAGAACCCTCATGTCCCAGTTACTTCTTTTTCCTTAGTGAAACAGGATCCTGAACCCATGGCCCTGCACAGGCTAGGCCTCCCACAGAGCTCTTAAAGGCACAATCTCTTACTAACAACATGTTAAACACTGAGTTTCTTCTCCTGATTCTGGAGGAGACACACAAACCACAGCACCTACATATAAGAAGCCTGTTATCTGAAGATTACATTTGCCTCCCCTAAACTTTCTTACCTGGGTGTCATGAAACATGCCTGTAATTCTAGCACTCGAAATGGTAGCAGGAGGATTACAGGTTTTGAAGTTAGCCTGGGCTACACAGTATATCCTTGTCTCAGAAAAAAAGTGCCTAACCAAATTAAACCTTTTATTTAAAAAAATGTGCTGAAGATTGAACACTGTGAGTCTAACAAGCAGGTGCTCTACTACTCAGTTATGATCTCAGCCCTTTGTTCTTTGTCTTGATTAGCATTTACATGAGTAAATGGCTTACATGGCTTCTTCCTTTTAATTTTAATCTACCTATATGGTTTTTAAAGTGGACCTCTCGTAAAACACATACAGTTGGATCTCCTTTTAAAAATACAATTAGAAGGGTTAGAGGGATGGCTCAGCAGTTAAGAGCACTTGTTGTCTGTCCTAGTTTGCTTTTTATCAATGTGATAAATATCATGACTAAAAGCAACTTGAAGAGAAAAAGGTTTATTTGACTTATTTATCGCCATCACAGTCCACTACAAGGGAAGTCAAGGCAGGAACCTGGAGACAGCAAGACCCTGAAGCAGAGAGCTCCTGGAGGAAAGCTGCTCATGGCCCTGTTCTCCCCAGCTTGCTTGCTTTTGTTGTTGTTGTTGTTTCAAGTCAGGGTTTCCCTGCTGTAGCTCTGGCCGTCCTGGAGCTCACTCTGTAGACCAGGCTGGCCTTGAACTCACAGAGATCCGCCTGCTCTGCCTCCCGAGTGCTAGGATTAAAGATATGAGCTACCACCGCCTGGCCAGCTTGCTTTCTTATACCACCCAGGACTGTTAATCAAGAAAATGCCCTCACAGACTTGCCCACACGCAACCCAAAGGAGTCATTTTCTCAACTGAGGGCCCCTCAAATGAGAGGGTGGGAGGGGTGAAAGGAGACAGGAAGAGCTGAAGTTTAAGGCTAGCCTGAGTTACACAGGAATCTCTGTCAGAAACAGTCAGGATAACAAACAAATAATATTTAAGAAATATCATTTTTAAAGTTTCTACTTCTTAGTACTGAGACTTTCTATCTTCTCACTATTTGAAGAATGGTTGTAACAGTTGTTTAAAGCGTCTGCCTGGTATGAAACATCTGTGCAATCCTGTGGTTGGCACCCTTGTCTTTTCCCTTGGGAATTTATCAGTCTTTCCTGGTTTTTCTGTATCAAGAAACTTTGGAATGCATCATGGACATCTGAACATAACATGTTACAAAACCCTCAAATCTACTCAGAATCTATGAAAAAGAATCCATCTTGGAAGAGTGGGGTGTGTGATTCTCCAGACCACTGACCAGGTCAGAGGCAGCTACACATTCCAGCCTGCTTTCACAGACTTCCAAAGTATTATTTGCATCTGTCCTGTAGGCAAACCCCCCAGAAGACAGTCTGACATCCATGAGACAAGTCTTTGGTGTGCTGCTGAGGGTCAGAGTCCTGTTATGTGGCCTAGGAGTGGACCCAGAAATCCATATACTACATTGTTTTGCTGTTGTTCCCTCTTGCATCCTCCAACATGCTAATACATCAGGTCTCTACCTTCCTGATGCTGCTACCCTTTCATACAGTTCCTCATGCTGTGGTGACACCCCCAACCATAAAATTATTTTCACTGCTACTTCATAACTGTAATTTTGCTACTGTTATGAGTTGTAATATAAATATCTGATATGCAGATGGTCTGAGGCGACCCCTGTGAAAGGGTCATTCGACCCCCAAAGGGGTTTTGACCCACAGGTTGAGACCACTGGACTAGAATGTTTTGTGTGTTGGTAACTAAGGTTGGTCCTGGGGCCAAGCAGAAGGAAAAGAAAGAAAACCACAATACAGTCTGTCAATATGGACCACAGCTCCTCTGAAGCAAAAAGAGAACTCCCCTCTCAAATGTTCATGTTCTGCTTGGCTACCAAGGTCACTACCAAACTGAAACTTCAGGAGTGAGATGCTAAGGGATTCTCACAGCTCTTAGCTGTGTGTGTGTGTGTGTGTGTGTGTGTGTGTGTGTGTGTGTGTGTGTGAGAGAGAGAGAGAGACAGAGAGAGACAGAGAGAGACAGAGACAGAGAGAGACAGAGACAGAGACAGAGACAGAGAAAGAGAAAGAGAAAGAGAAAGAGAAAGAGAAAGAGAAATAACTTACTCCCCCCTTCCTCTTTCATAGGAACTTCCTTCCTGCTCCTGGGTAGAATTTTTCTTTTGGGGAGTCTACCTGTCCTTGCCCCACGTGTAGCCAGGGTTCGTGCTGTGGTGGTGAGGGCTAGCTGAGCACCTGCTGCCAGAGCACTGAATTTGAGGTTCTGTTTCTCCGCTCAGTCTACCTGCTGTCATTTACTTGGCAGCATCCTCAGACAGTGGCTGCATGCATTCTGTCCAAGACTTGTAGTCATTTTCAACAGGAGAAAAAGGGATGAGTATGTTTATTCCTTCGTACTGGAACCTCACCACCACCTTGAAGGAAACTTTTGTTGGGTTGTATTCTAAAATGACAGTTAACTCTGTATTTTGACAACAGTATTCCACTGGCTTCTGGCTTCAATTATTTTTATCAAGTTTATTACAGACACAAAAGACCACATGTTATATGAACCCTGCATGCACATGTACATATTTATAAAATATTTATTATAGTCTAGGAAATGCAAAACTAAAGCAATAGCCAATAAATCAGTGTTTACCTCGGGCTGGATAAGTGGCCAAGAAAAGAAAGAAAAGTAAACGTGCTGGGGGAACAGAAACAGTCTGTACGTTAACTATGACTGCAGTTGCATAACCATATACAACTGTCCACAGTCATCAGTCTCCACATTTCAAATGGCTGAACTTCATTATCTACCAATCAGCTGATGCACATATGGGACAGATGCATGGAGTGAGGCAGACAGGCCCCTGCTACCAGCCTGCTGTCCTGTGTAGACATGTGCTCTCTTCTTACTGCTTTAAGTGTTTTATTAGTTACTTTTCTATTGCTCTGATAAAACACTGACCAAGGCAACGTAAAAAGAAAAACTTTATTTGGGCTTTTCTGGTTGCAGAGTGTTAAGAGTCCAGCCCCAAGTGATTTGCTTTCAACCAAGCACTTATGTTCACTGTACTAATATCTGTAAATGCTGATGGTCCCAGACTGAAGGTGATTTTCTGCCAAGAGGATGTTCACTCTTTCTTTAGGTGATAGTTTATACTACTCAGAAGCCCATAAATTTATTGGTTATTTTTCTAATTGGGTGAATAATTTAAAATTAAACTCTATATCCATGAATTCAGAGCTTTAGTTACAAAGATCCAAAGGAGACTAATGTATTTTCTCAAACTAGTGTATACAGACAGATTCCCACGACCAGCAGACAAATTATCTCCAGATGATTCTTTCTCCTTGAGTATAGGTACAGCATGTTTAGGGGTATTTTTGTTTAAAGGGGCACAGTGGTTAGCTCTCGAAGATTGAAAAAGCACATGGCTTAGGTTCCCATTACCCAGAGATCTTGGTCCAGGAGTATTCATTCCCAAAGTCTCTAGCTCCCAGAACTAGCAACTGCTTTCAGGGCAGTTAAACTTGCTGTGTTTATCTACCATTCTGATTTCATGTTTACTCAATTCCTTGATCTCTGAATATTTCCCTTATCTTTTGAGGAATGTGAAATGCATTTAAAAGCAAGTTTAGGAAGTGCAGTGTGGTGACACACACCTGTAATCCCAGGACTCGGGAGGTGGAGGCAAGAAGATTAGAAGGTCAAGTCCAGCCCCAGTCACAAGAGCTCCTGTTTCAAAAATCCCCAAAGTATCTGTGGTGGTGAGAATACAGATCAGTGGTAAAATCTATGCACGGCATGCGTGAGGCTCTGAGTTTGTCTGTACTGTCCCCACCCACCAAAGTTCATAGTAATTTACTCTGTGCATGGGTACTTTATGGCAACAGGGTAATTTTAATGTATTCAGGTCATCTTACCCACATTCCTGTATATAACCCCTCACCTGTGTTCTTGTAAGCAATCCTAATTAAACTCATTATGTCACCAACACACATTCGAGTGTGCACTTGCATTCGAATGTACATGCATGAACACACACAGAAGCAAGAAGATGGACTAGTTGGGAAAACGAAGTTTAAAGAATGGTAGAGGGAACAAGAGAGGGTAATGGGGCTGAGTATGATTCAAACACATTATATACATGCATAAAAATGTCATAATTGAGTAAGCAAGACATCTCAGCTGTGATGGATCCAACTCCTACAAGTTGTTTCTCTAACCTCCACATACAAGCTGTAGCATATACACATTCATGTACACACACACACACGCATAAGAAAAATACATGTAATAAATGTATTAAAATGTAATAAAATCATTTAAAAGTCATTACAGCCATTAGGTATAACTAATATATGCTAATAAAGTTTTAAAAAATATATTTATTTGGGGCCAATGAGACTGGTCACTAGTTAAATGCACTTGTTGCGCAAGCCTGACAACCTGAGCTTAGTCCCCCAAACCCACAGAGGCAGAAGGAGAGAGAATAAAGTTGTCCTCTGACCTCCACACGCATGCCATGACACACAAGTCCACTATAAACATCATGCAGACACATAGCAATAAACAGATAAACAACATTAATGTTTTTGTTTTGTTTTGAGACGGGGTCTCATCATGTAGCCCTGGCTAGCCTGGAACTTTCTATGAATACCAGCCTGGCCTCCACCTTGGAGATTCACCTGCCTCTGACTCCCAAATGTGTGTACTACTATACCCTGTCTTTTCACTGTTTTTTTTGTTGTTGATGTTGTTAAACACTAAAATTTTTTACCTAGTCTACCGCACCACCAAAAACAGTACCTAGTTATGTGAAGAAACAAGATGGGTTTTTGGTATCAAAAGAAAAATTGACTCCACCTACTTTTACACTAGGATATTTTTATTTTTTGATAATAAAACAAGTATCACTTTTACCATTAGGTCCAACATCAATCTAAAACTTTACAATTGAATGTTTCTTCTTCTTTTATGGCCTCTACTTCAAATGAAATCAAGAAATTTAACCCAACTAGACACAGTAGTCAGTCAAGTTAATGATGACTTTCTATGAATCAAAAAAAAAAAAAAAAAAACACAAGATCATTTCAAACTTTTTTTTTTTTTAAATCTCATACAAAAATGCTTACTTTCTACAAATCAAGCAATTACCAGGTATCTACTGTATACACACAACACACTCTCTGGTTTTTAGATCACACACAAAAAAAATTTAGTCCCAATTTTGGTTCAAGTTGAATTTGTAATCCAAACAAGAGTACTGTACTATAAAATAAACCTGAATACAAAGAAAACTTATTGTCATTAGAAAGTTACGATGTCCAAAATTCAAATAAGTGAAATGTAACATAAAAGCTTGACTAAAATTATCTGATTAATGGGGCCATCAAAAATGATCTTGTATTGCAGTGTGCTGACAGGGACTGACTTGGGCAGAGAAGGAAATCCCAGGGGAAATAAACAGTGTTTGCTTTTTTCTAACATACAGTGGGCTCAGTGTCCAGCAATGCATTATAAACTGGATTTGGTGGCTCATGAAGCACATGGTGGGGAGGTAGAGGCAAGGAGGCGGACGCAGGATCAGAAGTTCGACGTCATTCTCCGCTACAAAATGAGTTAAGAGGCTAGCTACATGAGAGCATGTCTCAAAAATAAAACACACATACAAACAAACAAAAGACAACAGCATGGAAGAGGGGGTAGAAAGAATGTAACAGTCAGAGGACAAGGAGGAGTCATGTGACATGCTGTCTTCTGGCCATGATAAGGCTGCTGTGCTCACAAAGCCCTGTGCAGCTGTGGTTACTGCACAAGCCCAAGCAACAAGATCAGACACCTTTGAAAAAGGCAGCACCAACTGGCTCGATGGGTTACAAGAAAAGACTTAGGTGGGAGGGAGGCATGTTGGTGGCTATGCAGGAGTGAGATGGGGGAGCTGAGGTTAAATATGAACAAGATACATTGTATACATGTATGAAATTATGAAAGAATATTCTAAAACAAAACAACAAAAACCTGTTAGGATGGAATGAAGTCAACTACAGACCCCATCAAGGGGACTGGGAAGATGCTCAGTAGGTGAAGTGCTTGTGGACAAGCATGGGATCTGAGTTTGGATCCCCAGCACCCTCGAGAAGAGTCAAGAGTGCAGTGCACACCTGTAACCCTGGCACTAGGGAGCAGAGGCAGGTAGATTTCAGGGGCTGGCTGGCCAGGCAGTCTAACCAAAAGGCTGAGCTCAAGATTAGTGAGGTTAGTAAGGGACTGTTTCAAAAAAAAAAAAAAAAAAAGTAGAGAAAATGCCCAATGTTAAACACCCACCCACACACACATACACACACCCACACACACAGGAGCTGGGTGGGGGTGGGGTGATAGCAGGACACCACTGAGACCTATAACATGAAGGCATAAACATAAGATTTCTCCCTGGCCTGCTTCCCTCAATGGATCTTAGAAATCACTTTATAAAGAAAAAAAGATATGTTGGAAAACAATGTTTTCCAGTTTTTCCAAGGAAAGGTACATGCCAAATATCTACCTGTTTGAGTTATAAACAAACAAACAAAAAAAAAAAATCTTACAAGTCAGTTTCTATGGTAACTAAGTAGTATGTATACAAGTTTAGGCACACCAAACTGTTCAAGGAGAGAGAGAATGTGTTACACATCCTCCTTTTCTAATAATACGGAATCTATATACTCTCCTTACTCACAGAAAATACTTAAAATAATTAAAACTTACAAGTTTGAGTTCAAAATCCACAAATCTTCCATATTTTAATTTTTACCAAACTGTAAGAAATTTGGAGCATTATTAAGCCCATGATTATTTTAAACTAAACTCTCTATTTCCTCAAAATGAATTATACAAATGCTTGCATTTCTAGTGATTTTAGAGAGCAGGATGAAGAGAGCCATCTGCCCTCAGCAGCAAGAGCAGCTCCATGCTTGCTGACAAGCAAACCTGGCCTTCTGCTGGCTGGCAACTCAAGTTGCCCACCCTGAGATTCCTTTAACACGTGCAGTGGAAGTCATTTTCCCACGCAGTCGATTGAGCTGAAAATCTTGAAAAAAAAAAAACCAGTCACTGGCTCACAAATGCACATTCAAGTGGAAATGGAATCCAAAGGAGGGAGAAAAGAAACCCAGTGAGAAAGAAGAGAGAACAGGCTGGGGGCAAAACAAACAAAAAAAGAGAGTGTAAAGCGTGAAGACATAGGAGAAGAGGAAGGGACCCACCAACCATTGCACTAGTCACACAAATATAATGCCTGTTTACACTTACGCTTTATGTTTAAAGAATGTTTGGCCCAGGGAAGGTGTGGAACTGGTAACAAAGTTAATTATGTTTACAATTGGTAATTAAGATTAGAAAACAAAGCCTTTGGTGATGTGTTACTCTAATGACGGGACAACGGCTGAGAAATTTAACAGTGTATCAGCATAACCACATATGCAAAGTACACAGAACCATTTCCAGTTACCTTGTCATTGAATGATTAAATATGAATTCATAATGAGACAAACCCACACTGTAATCTACTAGCTCCTCTGACTGTTCTGGTTCATTAGCAGTTGATTACTAAACAGTGACCTCTAGTGGCCCGTGACTTTCTAATGCTGCATTACTTCTCAAAAGAGCAAGATCTGAAGAACCTATTTATCCTAAATAAGGCAATTACTTTTCCTTGTAAGGGGAAACACTCCTCTTTCCTGCTTAAAATACATCCTACATGACAATACAAAGTTCCCCCCAAACTCTATGGCTTCTGCCCAAATGACACACATTATTTAGTAAATTAGAAATGAGTATCTGCCCAAGACCCTGGGCTGAATGCTTAAGGTGGTTTATTAAAACGTAACAACTGACTTCACTAATTCTTCACTATCTCACCCAAAGCTAAAGCAACATGAATATAACTGTCAAATACTATTTATTTGCTGTGTGTACACACAAACATGCTAAAACACACTTTGAAATTCAAAGATACCAGGAGTTTCTGATTCACTGCATTCTGAACTGCTATTTACCTTACAAGGAAATTGGTTAGCAGCTATGAAACAAATCTAGCAGGCCGAGAGCACAGCTCAGCAGTAGAGCGAATATGCATACACAAGACCTGGTTTAATCTCGAGCATTTAAGATTTATTTATTTTATTTATATGAGTGCTCTATCTTCATGCACACCTGCATGCCAGGAGAGGGCATCTGATCCCATTATAGATGGTTGTGAGCCTCCATGTGGTTGCTGTAAATTGAACTCAGAACCCTGGAAGAACAGCCAGTGCTCTTAACCACTGAGCCTTCTCTCCAGCCCCAACCCCATAATTTAAAAAGAAAAGAATCCAGCTAATGTCTTAAGTTTTACTCAAAAAGGTTTTGATACAAGGATCTTGTTCAAGGAGTCTATCACACGTGTGGGCTTTCCATCTCTCCTCTCCCACCCTCTTCCACTTAAAATGAACACAGGCCCCTAAAGGGTCCAGATGTTCACATCAAAAGATTAAGTTAGAATATGATTTACAAATCTGTGAATGTACTGGCTTTTATTACCTGGAGCCCAGGTACATTCATTCATTAAGACAATGTTCCAGAAAGGCTACTGACATGAAGAGAAGACTTGAACTTTTACAAAAGTATCATATTCTTTCATTCTCTCTCATCAGTCAAGCTATTATTGATTCTTGTTCTCTAAAATAATGGAAAGGCTGGAACATCCTTTAAGATGTGACTCAGCCTCTAATAAATCTAAGACACAAACAATAGAAACACACATATTTCCCTTTCACACCACCGCTGCAGAACACATGGGTGAAGGTGCTGGTAGTTTTCCCTGATGATTTAATGTGCTAGCTAGATAATGAGTTGAACCTGCTGTAACAACTGAATCACCATTTAATGCTATTATCAACAGTTCATGACCCACCAGCAAGAAATGTCAGCCTGATTAATATAAATACTGATGACCTTAAAAACCAAAAACCCCAAACCAAAAAAACTACCTTACTCCCCACAGAATACTTTAATAAGCATCTACTGCTCTTGAGTACGAAGATCTACCAGCAAAACTGATACACTTAGACAACACCTGAGAGTTAAAAAGCTCCTTAACTAGCAGAGTTCACAGGGTTGGAAAAGAACAAGTGACACTGTCAAGTGTGAATTTTTGTTACAACTAAAAGAAACATTTTTGAAAGTACACATTCTCTAAGTTTAGCATCTTATCTAAAATATTTATTTTCTCAGCATGTGAATTAGTGTTACAGTAAGATGTCATTTGATTATTAAACTCTTCTTATATATGTTTCAAAAAATAACCAGACTGGATCAGATCTACTTCCTACTTCCTTTTATGAGCATAGCTAGAAGAGAAGCTAGTGTGAAATATTTCATTTTCACACACACAATTGGAGACCATTTTCTTGCAGTTTAGCCTACTTTTGTCTTACACAAGAGAACACTTTTGAAAGGATGTGAATCTGGAGGTGGCACTTCAGAGGGGATCATTTAACACTGCCATTTCCAGATCCTACCAGGGATGACAGAAAAGCACAAATCCCACTATCGGGTTTCAGAAAGGTAACAGCAGCATAAAATTGAACAGCTGATTCTTACTAAAAGCAAAAACCAAATTTTCCTACCACAATAGCTGGGTTTCTTTGCCTGCAAAAAAGCTAACACAATTAAAGCTCCCCTATATTTTAGTGAAGAGACTGGGACTCTTAAGAAAAACATCTGAGACCAGGAAGAATAAGTCAAAATTTTATACAACTGAACCCCAAACTTCTTTTTAAAAAGCAGATTCTGCACGTTTCCCTGAAAGATTTAGTCTGATGCTAATAATGAAGAAACAGACAGATCTACATTGAAGAGTAACATACAAGACTTCAAAGATTTTATTATCATAAAATATTTTGTAATAGATGAGGGCATTAGAACTGTTCTAGATAAAAGACAAATGAAGCAACAGAAAGTCAAATGTGATGCACCAACTGCTGTCAGACGCTGGATCGAAGAAAACACAAAGGTGGGAAATGATGTGAGTCTGAACTTTACCCAGCGACTCCGAACAACCAGCTATGGTTTCAGTCTTGGAGTTATACAAAAGAATGCCCCTCTTTTCAGAAAACATAGGCTGAAAGCATTTAAAGGTGACTGGTTTGGCCAAGAAACAGAAGGAATGTATATGTGAAAGTCAAGAATGGAGTGCACATAAACCGAAAACACAGAACAAATGACCAGAAAGCAGAGGACTCTGTAACAATCATTCTATCATAACAAATAGTCAACTCATAATTCATGATATCTGTGTATAAATGGAATTCTTATGCTTACTTAGAAGTTATTTCTTGAATTCCATTTTTACTGTGACTTCTAAAAGAGCAATATGTGAAGGAGAAAGTTCTGGGCCAAAGATCGACAGAGGTTTGTGAAACTTTTTTTTTTTTTTTTTTTTTTAATGTACCTCAGGGTGGTCTCGAACTCTTGATCCTGCTGCCTCAGCCTCTGGGGTGCTGGGATTCCTGGTGTGTACCACCATGTATAGCAAATGGAAAATCTCTCACAGGGAGGCTTGTTGCTTTTACTAGGACTTTTGTATTCTGCAATGCTAGCAATTAGACCGTGGAACTGCAGCGTGCCAGGCGAGTGCTATGCCACTGAGCTCCATCTTCAGCCCATTCTGGGTCAGATTTCTAAAAACAGAGTAACTATTCATCAGTTGTCATCTTACCTTGCAGAGCTGTTCTGGAGAGTCTACCAGAGCTTTACACAGAGAACTCCCTCTCTGGGTGCCATGTTAAGGTGGTTTATCAAATAAAAAACCTCAACTACTAAGTAAGAAGCTAGGGTTCCTTATCATCATGCTATTGGCTAATATAGGGAGAAGCATGGGATTCCCAGACAGATTCTACGGCACACTGCCATGCTTCTGAGTTGCAGCTCACCGACATCCTTTCAAGTAGCAAGGGAACTGGATTGCATAACCATATTTCTACAAATTAGGACTTGTGGGAAAGAAAGAAATAAGGACTAAATTTTAATGTATATGGTTCCCCTCCCCCCATGAAATAGAAGGATCAAGTAAACAAACATGCTTCCCACCATTTTTTTTTTTTAAAAGACTGGGTCTTGCTGTGTAGCCCGTTAGTCTTTATGTCCAAGTGCTAGGATTATATGTGTGTGGCACTACTCCTGACTTCCTGTGATTTTAATTAAGGAAATGCAATTCTTTATAATGAGACCATATAGACAACACTCAATACAAAAATTATCATGCCCATCTCTTTAATGGATGAGAAACAGAGATGGAGGAGACAGTTATCCTAGGTCTTCTAAGAGGTAACAGTAAATAAAAAGGACAAAGCTTGGGTTTGTGCAGATCTACACCATCAATGCAATCCATGAGAAGAGCTCAATTACTTAGAAACCAGAAAAGTCAGTTTCCAGGAGCCAAAACCTGTCTGACAACTAGAGCTGATGCTCAAATATTTCTGATGGTAATCTCTATAGTAACTAGGCAGAGAGCTCTTCAAGCAAATAGAGAAATGGTTTTATGGTTTCCAATTTGAGTATAGAATACAGGAAAAGATTATTTATTAGGTAAGCTTTGTGTTCTTCAAAGCGAGTACTGTAATTTATGTCTTTTCTTCCTAGAAAGATTCACTCAATTACTTATTCACTCATCTGTCCATTCCATACAAGTCAGATATCTATTGTATGGGTATTGCTACAGGAACAAACAATACAGCAATCAGCACAAATAGAAACAGATTCTGGCTTTACTGAGCTTACATTCTAGTAGTGTGGGCACCAATCCCAATTATATATCAAGAGATTCTGATTTAACTAGGGAGACAGCAAGAGAGGTGACAACCAGAAATAGAGGCTCACTTTAGAGATCACGGACTCTTGCCTGTGGCAGAAGGAAAGTAGAGAATAAGCATTTATATAGATATGCCTTTATGTGAAGGCACAGAATTAGTAGACTTGGTGGTGGGATGTGTGGAGTGTCTTTCACAACTGTGTGTATTCTCTAGTAAAAGGAGGAAGGCTACCAGCTGATGCTGGGAAACAGCACCAGAGGTCTGCAGACAATAGAAGGAGGGAGAACTTGTCCAGCCCTATGGTCCCATTTGAAACCAGTGATCATGAGTTTAAAAGTAAAACCAAGGTGGCCAACTGTCTATTCCAATACATTCAGCCACTCAAGGGCAAATGTCAGGCAAATAATAATTAGGTTTGACTAAGAGAAGGTTAGATTCAAGAGGCAAAGAACACAGAGCTGAGGTTATATAATCATGTATGTGATATAATTATGTATATACCATATATATTATACACATACATAATATATAATTATAGATAGCACGGAATGTGGGGGTACAGTAGGAGAGGAAAGGTACACATAAGGAAGAAAAGAGGCTGTTTCGCTTCTCTGCTTCCAGTTCAGCCACTGTGATTAACTGTAACTGCTTAGTACTCTAACACTGAGACTCTTTTCCCTTAAGACCATTGATTTCCCTTCTCAGAAGGTGGGTTGCCTTTCTCCCTAACTTTTTAACGGTTTAATTATCAGATGAGAATTTTTGTATTTACAGTATATGTGTGTTATTGTGACAAACAATGTACCTTTCATATCACACAGCGCATTTTTCTTGATTACTTTTGTTCAGAGTGACTAACCACTATATTCCTAGTGTCTATCATAGATCAGGAGAATTTTGTATTTGTGTCTCTTTGGCACTTCAATGACTATAACAAGAAACAGTATTTTTTTCTTTATTCATTTGGTAACTAAACTGCTTAAAATGAATATATTTATTATATTTCAGTGCAGAAACTGTGTTGATTACAGAGGACTGCCTTGGACTCTGTTGGAATTAATATGTAACTTAGAGTAAATACAAATGCTGCCTGTAACTTAAAGACAGCTAACATGACTCCACAGTGTTAAGTAAGGGAATACTGTCCTTCAGAGGTTTGTAGTAGTTCATTACTGGGTGGCTCAGCAAAAGAAACAAGGAGGCATTCCCATATGTGCAAACTCTGCCAGACCTCAACAGAGAGAACCACCATACTGGCTGCGCCAACCTGGACAGTGGAACCCCGAACATTTGCGCTAAGGTGTTTTTATTGATTCAGAACTCCTTAGGTCCAGATCATGAGCAATCATACGTCTCCCACAGAAATCCAACACCTGCAAACAATACAAAACAAAAGCCAAGGCCTATGTATCCCTTTTTCCAGCAGTGCACAAAAACAATTATTTTTAAATACAACTAAAAATAAAATTTCACAACAGAGGTTGCTGTCTATTTTATAAATGGGAATTTAAACTTCTGGCTTAGTGTTAGAATTTTTGTAATAATTTGCTTCCAATTACTACCTGCTTATGGTATGCCGGGTGCTCAGTTTGTCCACATTATTTCAATTTAACTGAATATGGGTGAATGGATCTTTATAGCCTAGATATCTGAAAGTATGTCAACTTTAGGCAGTTTCTTGTGGAAGTTTACTTTTAGTTATGTATAAAATAATTGCATACTGTTGGGAAAAGGGTTGCCTAGGCCTTGGTGTTTTGTATTGTTTGCAGGTGTTGGATTTATGCAGGGGAGGTTTGATTGCACATGATCTGAATGTGCTATCAGTAGAACACCTAAGGAGTTCTGAAACAATAAAAACACCTGATCTCAGACGCTCAGGTATGGCACTGGCCAGGATAGTGGTTCCCTCTCCTGCGGTCTGGCAGGGTTTGAACCTGTGAGAATGTCTCCTTGTTGTCCTTGGTGAGCCATCACAGAGACATACTGCTACAAATGGAGTACCAACATGGGGCCTGAAATCACACCAGTCTCATCCAACCTGGAGACAAGGAAGAACAAGAAAGAAACTCCCAGACCTCACAAAGTCTGGTAAAGTATGCTCAGGGTAGCTCCTAGAGGAAAGAGATTATATACAAAAATAACGAGTAGAAGTCTCCTGAAGGAAGAGGAGAGAAAGGAATAAGCTTCTACAAAGAGAAAATTGTGAAAATTTAAGTGAGAAAGAAGGCTCAAAAGAGAGAGCCACAGAATGGAGCCCTTTAGAGAAAGACATTTTCATAGTAAAAACAAAAAATTCAGCTGGGAGCAGGAAAGTAGCAAAGTTTTAACAGCTTTTCCTGATCATAGAGCTGATGCTCCCTCCTGCTGCTGCCAGTGGCATGGGAAATGGAAACCTGAGCATACTATTCTATAAACTGAGTTTGTTGATGGTTTTTTTGGTGTGTGAAGCCCAAGTGGGGCTTGTGTTTGAGGTCTATGAAGAAGAGGTATGTTTACCTGTAGCAGGGGAGAAAAAGAATGCCAAACTGCCAGAATGTTTCAACTGGCAATTTTTCCCACTGGCCCAGGAGCCCCTGCTGTTGTAGAAGCCACAGCTTGGAGCAAAAAGCTGCTAAGTTAAACTGAACTGTTTTGTTTTGTTTTGTTTTCTCCTGTAAACCTGACTACAAGCGGTCCAGATACTGGTGATGGTGATGAGAACTCCACCTACGAGGAGACCCTTACTGCTGACAAAGTAACCAGTTATTTTTCCAGCAAATCAGACTCTGTCTTAAAACATGGCGTTTCCTAAGGGTCAGTACACAGAAGCTGTCTCCCAGAACTGGCTGAGGTTGTATCTCCTTGTTGGCAGCTGAACTTGGTACTATAAGAGTCACCCAGGTGTTGCTGGTTTTGAAGGCATGAAGGGGTCTTTAGAGAGCAGCTGAGGCTTGGCACTGTGAGAGGCCAGGAGAGGCCATTGGTAAAAGTGAAGCCTCAGTAGCAGTTGAAGGTCCAGATTGAAGGGGTCATGTAAAGAAGTTGAGGCTTGGCACCATGTTGAGAGCCCATGGGAGGCTATTGGTGAAAATGCAGCCCAGTTGCAGCAGAAGACTGCAGCGTTCTGAAGATGCCAGTACCATGGGATGACCACCAAGAACAGCAGCAGCAGTGGAGTGAAGCCAGACAGAGCCTGGAAGACAAACTGTGTGGCTGCAGAGTAAAGAACCAGAGAAGTAATTCAAGCTCTTTATGAATGTGTACACACACACACACACACACACACACACACACACACACATCTAATTCCAGATAATTGGACATGGATAATGTTTTTCTGTTGTCCAAAAACATTGTAAAAATGCTTGGTAGATGTTTGGTTTCATTTGGTCCTGTGCATTAGCAACCCTCATGATTGTTCCTCTTGTAAATATATTTGGTGGAGTAGTATTAAATTGTGTTGTAGAGATAAGGCATTTTTTTCTTGTCTTATACAGAAAGGGGAAAATGTTGTGGAAGTTTATTTTTAGTTATGTATAAAATAAATGCATGCTGTTGGGAAAAGGGTTGCCTAGGCCTTGGTGTTTTGTATTGTCTGCAGGTGTTGGATTTATGCAGGGGATGTTTGATTGCACATGATCTGCATGTGCTATCAGTAGAACACCTAAGGAGTTCTGAAACAATAAAAACACCTGGGCTCAGATGCTCAGGGTTCCACTATTCAGTACGGTGCTGACTAGTATAGTGGTTCCCTCTCCGGAGGTCTGACAGGTTTTGCCTCTTTGTCTTTCTGGGTGAGCTGCCACAGTAGGCGAACAACTACACGTTTCTCCCTCAAAACTCACTAGGTTTCTCAGGGTTAGTAGCTGGGCTAGCTGTTTGTTCCTTATGCCCTCCTTGCGCAGGTAGTGGATTCTGTAGGTTAAAATGGCAAATCTAATTAGCTGGATCTCCACAATGACCAGGACAAGTACCACAAGCTCTTCACAGACCATTTTTACCCCAATGAGATGAATGGTATTTAACTCAAAAGTAGTCATGAGGACAACATGGGACATAGTCTGTAAAACACTCAGCAATTTTATTAGCTATTTGAAATTTAATACAATGTATTTTTATTGTATTTACCTCCTTCCCTCAACTTCTCCCAGATTTACCCCACTTCCCTATCCACCCAATTTTGTGTCCTCTTTAAAAAAACAAAAACAAAAAGGCATCAAGTACAATTTGTGGTGCTCACACACTCTTGGATGTGTGGCCTTCCACTGGAGTAGTCTACTTACCAGGAGCTACACCCTTAAAGGAAACTCCCTCTCCCTCTCCCAGCAATCAACTGCCAATAGCTAGGTACTTGGTCTAAGACTTACTGTGTAACTGCAGTGATTTAAATATTAGTTTACTTTACCTTTATTTATTTAAAAAGGGGTGTATTTACATAGTGAGATATACTTTCTATATTACAGCTATTAGTCTACAAAACTTTTATCCCTGTAGTAAAATGAAATTCACATGCTATAATCCTCTTGTTTTCAAAGGTCTCCCATTTTGACTTTAAGGGAAGCTTTTGAGCCAATGAATATTATAAATTCATTACTTTCACACAGAATTTTACAACGAAGAGGTGATAGATGGAAATACATATACTGAATGGGCGTTAGAGGCCTCATTTAATCCATCCAATGAGTCTAAAAGGTAGTTGTCACTGTCCTGGTTTATAAAAGAGTAGAAAGGAACCAGGCTGTATAGCCTAGCTACGGTCACAGATCTAATACAGAATACTGTCTCTGTCAAACACTAGGAGGGAGCAGTATCTTATGACGCAGCCTAACACTCATTCACTTGTTTAGTTTCCCTTTGCAGTGCTGGGATCAAGCCCAGGGCTTTGTGCATCCTAGGCAATGCACTTAGACACACTCCTAGAGACAAAGGTACCCTTTGCCTCTTAAAAAATTTTTTGGAGGTTTTTCTCAGATAGGATCTTACTAAGTACCCCTGCCTGGCCTGGACCTTTGCTATATATGCCAGGTTGGCCCTGAACTTGTAGCATTCCTCCTGCTTCCATTTCTCAAGTGCTGGAACCAAGTCTGGCTTACAATGCCTTTTACAAAATGTTTTCAACCTTCGTCTCCAGAGAAAACTACTTAATATTATACATAATAATTACGCATATCAATTATGTATAAAACATTTAACATTACTATAAGCCTATTATATATTTACAATAATTTTTTAAAAATTAAACAATAAATTCCTATAACCTGTTTTCACAACCTAACAAAAAATACAGTAAAGTAAGTTTAGGTTAATGCCCATCACAACTACAAAGGGAGTCAGAGACCAGCCTGGACCACATGAGACCTGTCGCAAAAACAATGTCTTCCTGTGTCAAGTATTTATTTGTATTATTTTAAGTCATAACTCAGATTAAGTCCTTCTTATTAGACATTTAAGGTATTTCTAAGCCATTATCAAGTTACACCAATGGTCCTAAATCTTCCTTTTGAGACCCTTCATTTATCACTTATCAGTGAGGACCCCAAAGCTTTTGCTTATATGGATTACACATATCCAATCAGAATTTAAATATTAGAAATTAAAACTAAAAACTTTTTAAAATACTTCCCTTTATCTACTTAAAATATGTTAAGGCATTTTTATTTTTAAAATGTTACACAGCAAAAGAAGAAATATTTATGGAGAAGAACATCATTTTACAACTGTAACCGTTTTTAGCTTTGGCAGGATTGCAGGCAGCTGGATTCTTAAGGCAGGATAAATGTGGATATACGATGCTCTGGGTTGAGTAGATAAGGAGCACAGATATTACTAGGAAAGGTAGCAGTGTTTAAATAACCTTTTCAGAAAACTGGCTATTCTCCTTTGACAGCAAACCAAAATCTGTCGAATAGTCTCTATAGGGCTAGCTACAACATGGGATTTGAAAGCAGTACTAGGGAATTTCTGTACAGACACATTAAAATCAAACAGTCTATTTTGTACTTAAGGCATAATTTTACCAAATAATGGTGATTTATACAAAGCTTCAAAATTTCCCAATACACACTATGAGGAACTTGTGTTCTTTAATAGCACTTCTAAGCGGGTCATAAACATCTTAGATGCACTCAAAAATCATAGTCAGACGCAGAGTTCCAAAGTATAATTTTTTTACTTGAACAAACTGGTTTTACAACTGACAACAAATATGTCAACATATTTTTTTTCTTGAAATTAAAGGAAGGTTCTGCTAGGTCTTTTTCTAAGATCTCATTAGTCATTTATACAAGTAAATGATGTTCTACAATAAAAGCAGCCAGTTTAGCTTGCAATGACATCACTGTATCAAGAGCAGCAGAAGACTTTGGTGCACATAGGCCATTTCATCAGAGAGAAGACTGAAAAGATATATGCAAAGTCAAGATTTGATAAAATAATTACTATGTCTTCATGAAGGATATTCATTAAGTGAAACTATTTGAATTGTCACCAAGAACACAACATGGCGCTAGGAATATAGCTCAGCTTGCAGCATGCCTGACTAGCATGCAGGAGGTCCTGGGTTGGGTCCCAAGCACCACATAAACCAGAAATGATGGTGCACTCTGTAATCCCAGCACTTGGAAGATGGATATGGAAGGATCAGAATTTCAAAATCACCTCAAGCTACAGAGCAATGCTGGGCTACATGTGACTCTGTCTCAAACAACAACAAAAAGTACAAAGTGTCCTGATTCATGCTTAGAGGTAGTAGAACCTACAATCCCTTTCCTGAGAATTACTGTCTCATTAGGAATATAGTTTTGACTTTTGGTCCATTGAGAGGTAAGGCTATGTATGGGTAGCACATCAGAAACCAGTGTTCTCAGAGTTGAGGACAGTAGTTCAGCAGTCAAGAGCTTTCCTAGCATGTGTGAGGTCTGGGGTCTTAACACTAAAAATACATCCTTATCTTAAAAAAAAAAAAAAAAGGCCAGGCAGTGGTGGTGCATGCCTTTAATCCCAGCACTCAGGAGGCAGAGGCAGGCAGATCTTTGTTAGTTGGAGGCCAGTCTAGTCTACAGAGTGAGTTCCAGGACAGCCAGAGTTACAACAGAGAAACCCTGTCTCGAAAACAAAACAAGACAAAAATATCCTTATCAGTAAATAATTATCACATTCTTAATGTAGTGATAATTTCTTAGAAATATAATTATTAGGTAAATTATGTTTGTATGTACAATTTTTAAAACCACTTGATGCATACTGTCAAACTGTTTTCTGTCTATAAATTTACCTATTTCCCCAGCCTTTGCTAAGGAAAAAACAAACAAACAAAAAATATATACATATATATACACAACTTTGTCAATTTAAAGGTTTAAAAGTTGTGGCTTTTTTGGACCATCCTTACTGTGCAAGGCTGTCCCACAACTAGCCAGGAAGCTCTGCACACTTGCCTTCATTATGTCTCCAAACATAAGGACTAAATAAAGCATAAGAAAAAGACTGAAAAGAACACACACATGCTCACTTGCATGCACCAAGAGAGAGACTGACAGAGAGAGAGAAACACTAGTTAGATGATCCAGAGAGGCAGAAGAAGTGCTGCTGACACACCTAAGGAAGTGCACAAACTTTTTGTTTCTCTAGAATTTTGTTACATCAAAAGGAAGTAAGCTTTGGGGCCTAGAATAGCAAATTTTTCACTTTAAAGAAAAATCTAAGTAGTTTCTTCCCTTAAAGTAAGTATTCTGTCACATGATATTTTAAAGGAAAAATGACATAAAATGACAAAATTCTCACTGAAGCACACATGTAAAGTTTATAAACGGCAGGGCCAAGGCTGGCCTTCTTCCAAGCTAATTCTAATCTGAGAAGATGGGTGGTTTAATTCCTCCACACAAATGCAATCCACCTAGACACAGAGGTGGGGAAAGTCACCCAAATGAACTGATGGCTCCGGCTCGCTCACTCTGTATGCAGTTTATTCTCCAAACATGTTGCTTTCTCCCATGAACACTATGCCTTTGTTTCAAATATACAAAGACAGAAGAGAAATATTCCAAGAAGTGTCCATTTCTGTCCCACTGATCTTTGGAGGCTCCCAGGAAGACTGGCCACTACAAAAGCCCAGAGTACTGCCATGTAGAGCAACTGTCCTCTTTGGAAAGGAGGCCATCACTGCAGGAGGTGTGAGCCTTGTGCCTGCAACACTGACCACCTCAATTTCCCTGGGACTTCAGCTTAACAGCCCTCACCGGTGACTTGTGACATTGTCCTGCCAGTCCCTGAAGGTCCAGTACCCTGACAGGCCATTATGAAAAGGCTCTCTAACAGGGCCACTGGCTGTCAGAAGCCACCAGCTGGCCTGCCACAGCCCTGCAGTCGCCAGGGTCCAGCTGCCAGTCTGGGCGGTGCCGTCCATGCTGAGCAACTTGCCACCCAGCTGCTGTGTGGTCACGTCCATCTGGAGCTCTCTAGCTAGACAAATCTCTATGCTGTCAGATCTCCTCGGCAAGCCTTGTTATGCAAATCCAATTACTCAAGTGTGCCCTGTAACTGCTGGCTAAGTGCTCCTAGAACCCATCTCACACTGACAGTTCACATTTTTTTTCCCCCCTCACCAAAAAGTACCTCATTTATTCTTGCTTTGCAAGGCCCTTGTATCATTAAAGCAGAACAGCTAAACTCCACGGTATTCTAACCTCTCTGCAGTGGGTTCCTGTTCTCCATACGGAGCTCAGAGGAAAATTAATTACAAAACAGAACCTTCTAATCAGACACGAGAGGTGTTCAAGCTGCAGATTCTCTACGCTTGACAGAAGTGATTTTACTACCAGAAATAGGGGACAAATTTTAATGACTTAAATAAAAATGGAATTATTAGAATAAAGCTGTAGTAGTACTTTTTACTAATAACCATTTTAAAAAGAGGAGAGATTTTATCACATAAAGTTCACATTAACGGCTCCTTGCTCTTTCTAAATTCCTTTCTCCCCTGCTCCCTCTCCTGGACATGAGCCCTCTAATATGAACCCCACCTCACCTTTTAAAATGAGGTTTATTTATTTATTTTTTATTTTCAATCACTCATCCTAACCAACCAGTGACTTGAAGATTATTTGGGAAATGAGTTTTCAAAGTCATTTAATTATTTCTACTCCAGTCATAAAACAACTGAGGGAAGATTCCACAATGATAAAGCTGTATTTAAAGAGCCTTACCCAAGAAATGTCATTATAAAATTACACACTTGAATAAGCTGCGAAGAGGCAAGAGTGACTCTGTAGCCGAATCTGCACACTCACACTTGAGCTTTAAAGACTCACAGGCTAGAGGACTGATGGTGCTGCGTGGTTTTGGTTTGCGACATTTTCTAAGGGAATCTGGAAAATGGCTAAGAAAGAGTTTCACCCAAGGAATTCTGCTAAATCAGAATACAGCACCTTAAAATATCATGAGACCACTCTGTTATTTGCTAAAACAGTTTCACTAATTCACAAATCTCTAATTTTTTATTGAAATTCCTCAAATTCCTCCAATTATATCTCTACTAAAAGCACAAGAGCTTATATTCTTTGCTTCACCCTGTTTCTGATGAGAAGAAAGCTCAATGCCTATGTGCTCAGTCTTAAACCTGAACAAGCTATGCAACAACTGCTTTCCTCTTTTCTTCTTTTAAATTTTTTGAGTCAGGGTTTCTCTGTTGTGACTCTGGCTGTCCTGGAACTCACTCTGTAGCCCAGGCTGGCCTCAAACTCAGAGATCTGCCTGCCTCTGCCTCCCAAGCGCTGGCATTAACGGTGTGTGCCACCACCACATTTTATAGGCTACTTTTTTGTAACACCTCAAGTACTTCTAGGAAGGCAAACGAATGGAAAATCATGTTATTCTTCCTTCCATCCTCTCCCATGATGAGGACAAACTAGCATGCTTGGGCTGCTACAGGCTGTCCCCAGGCACCCCAGCTTTAATCTTACCCTGTCTGAGGTGTTTCCCACACTAGAGTCGCAATCATCTTTTAGAGATTCTTATATGATCACACCACCTTCCTGCTTACGAGTTTATAGCTGCTTGATGTTCTGGGCACGAAGAACAAAACGAGCACTGGGTCCCACAGGCCTCAGCCCAGCCTCTCCTCCCTCTGACTCTAAGGTAGACTCAGTTTTGTAAACATGCCAATTTTCTCTACAGTCCGTGTAATCTCAACAAAATTGCTAATAGAACGTTTTTAGAAGAACATAATAAAATTACTCCTACATTTCTTTGGAACAATAACCAAGAAGTTGTTCAAAAAACTTGGATAATTTCAGGGGGTGGGGGAAACTATCCCTTCCAGATAATAAAACAAAGCAAGAGAAAATAAAGCCGTCTTCTAAGAGAAGAATTAGCCTATCAACTTGTGAATTAGCCTAAGATCTATCTGCAGAATCATAGAGAGAGCTGAAGAACAACCCTAAATACATATGGGAATTGAAAGCATGAAATTAACAGAGTATCTGAAATTAATGAAGGAAAGATTTTTATTTCATTAAGTGGATTTTTTTTTAAAAAAAGACTTATTTATTTTTATTTTATATGTACAAGCATTTTGCTTGCATGTATGTCTGGGTTCCCCAGATATGCATGCCTGGTTCCCCAAGGAAGCCACAAGGTGTTGGATCATCTGGAACTGGAGTTACAGACAGTTGTGAGACACCACTGGAAATTCAACCTGGGTCTCTGGGAGAGCAGCCAGTGCTCTTAACTGATGAGCCACCTCTCCAGCCCCCATTAAGTGAATTTTTAAAAGACAAAAGCAATCTATAGCTTTACTAATATTACCTCCATCAAAATAAACACATATAGATGATCAAGGAGTTAAAGTTTAAAAAATAAAGTCATAATAAAACTAAAATAAAATATGTATGAATTTTAAAATCTTCTAAAATGGAGAGGGCAAAGTCTTTTTAAATAGATCATAAAACTCAGAAGCCATAACAGGTAAGAAAAAAAAAAATCCAACTATACAAATGATTCAAAATTCTGGACTTAGGACAGACTAGCAGAGAATAATTTTATTATTTATGTTTTCCCTCACATATTCATATCTACTACAATGTAAGTTCTACAGAGAGGTGAATCTGTGTGTGTGTTCACTGCTATAGTCCTAGGTTCCTAGGCCTAGAATAATATTAAGTACATGGCATGTACTCAAAGTAATTGCTGAATGAATGAATGAATGAATGATTAAGCACCTGATATTCTTATCTCAATTATAAAGGGTCAATGCCTAAAACACCTCCTGGACCACTGAAAATTAAGCCTAACCAAAAAACATGCAAAAACAAAGGAAAAGAGAATCACTGAAAAATAACAAAAATAAAACAAAAAACCCTTACACATAATAGTTAACATTCTTGTCTATTTATGTATTATTTTGTGTGTGTTCATGTATGAGGTGCATGCGTGTTTAGTGCGGACCTGAGAGGCGGACATTACCAAGTTGCTCTTGACCTTATTGCCTTGGGACAGAGTCTCTTGCTGAAAATGAAGCTTGCTGTTTTGGCCAGGCTGGCTGGCTTCCTGCAAGTTCCCAGGAGCCCCCTGTCTGCTAATGCTGGGGTTTCAGAAACATACAGCCACATACTGCTTTTTTAAATGTATGTGCTGGAGATTCCAACTCAGGTCTTTGTTCTTGCATAGGTCTCTTACCCACTGAGTCATTGCCCCATCCTCATCAATAAACATTTTTAAAATGCCAAATTATATAATTTTTTAAACCTCTCAGACTCGAAATGTGAAGACAGTTTTTCCAAGTGTGAACACACACTATTACTTTGTGCTACTACAACAATCATCTGCAATGGGGTCATTTATACAAAGAACTTTCTCAGGCTTCTGGAGGACAGAAAATCCCAGATGAAAGCCCCAGCTGGTTTGTGGCTAATGGTAGCCTGGATTTCTGCATCCTGCAGAGGAAAAGAGAGCCATGCCCTTCTCAACAGGGCAGGAAGTGGAAAGGCAGGAGACCCAGGAGATCACACTCCCTGGGTCAGACCCATTCATAAGGTACTAACCAATTTCCAAGGACAGACCCTCAGGACCCAAGCACCCTCCCCAGGTCCCACACTCTCCAGCTGCTGCCCTGGGAGGGAGTTTCCCAGCACTTGCCCCCATGTAACCTGCTGAAACACCCGGCAATCTCTACCAAATCCAGACTACAGCTACTCTGCTGGCTGTGGCAGCACATGCCGAAGTCCCAGTGCTCAAGAGGAGCCTGCATCCAGGGCCAGACTGATCTACACATGGAGTTCCAGGACAGCCTGAACTATAGAGCAAGACCCTATCTTTAAAAAAAAAAAAAAAAAAACCCACACCAAAAATTAATTAATTTAAATAAAATACATATATCCTTTGACCTGTTCTGGTAATTTCATTTTTAAAGAAAAACGCATGAAAAGATCTATGCTCAAGAATATTTAGATTTGTCTCTTTTGTAACAATAAGACTGTCCATATAATAAAATATTTTATAGTATTAAAAATGATAAAGCAGGCTGGGTGGTGGTGGTACATGTCTTTAATCCCAGCACTCGGGAGGCAGAGGCAGACAGATCTCTGTGAGTTCGAGGCCAGCCTGGTCTACAGAGTGAGTTCCAGGACAGCCAGAGTTACAACAGAGAAACCCTGTCTTAGGGGGGAAAAAAAATAAAGCAAGTCTACTACATACCAGAAGACACATAAAATAGAAACATGAGTTGTAAAAAAGAATTCAATTTTCTTTTTACAAAGTATACATAAGGCAAACTTCAACTACCACACACAGAACACAGAAATACTTTGGGTTTTTGGTAACTCGGGTTGGCCTCAAACTTGTTTTTAGTGGAGGATGACCATGAACTTCTGATCCTTGTCTCCATTCCCTGAGTATGCCCGGTTTCTATGACACTGAGTTTGAATCTAAGGCTTTATACATGCTAAGCAGGTACTGTACCTACTACTGATCCAAAAGCTTTAAGAACAGAGGTAGAGAATCTTCATTTCATTTAAAAGATAGGAAAAAAAATAAACAAAGAGGAAAATTTAAAAGATGAGCATTATGAAAACCCAACAGGTATAAAGCCATGTTTATAACATATACCTAAGTTATTTTTAAAGATGACATAAACATGTGGACTATAGTACTGAACACAGATCTCTCAAATTCACCAGTATTGTACCAAGACCTGGCAGAGAGTGAAAATGGGGTATTTTTAAAGCAAAATATGCAAGTGAAATGGAAATCATGTAAAAAAAAAAAAAGGGAAGGATAGGAAAATGATTATTATTTAGTCTTAAAAATGCAGCAGGCTCCCTGCCACCCCTGTAAAAAGCTAGCACGGTGCCAGAAGCCACTGATCCCCACTGATCTTCCAACAGATCTAGGGGCTACAGCATTATGAAGGAAACTGCCGGAGTCCACCAACCAGAAGCCTCTGCATGCCATACCTCTAGGGTCATATTCAAAGTGCTGAGGGGACTCCAGATACCACTAAGAACACCACCATTCTCTCTCTCTCTATCTTCCCTCCCTCTCTCTTCTCTATGCTTCAGACTCACTGAACCCCGGACTTTGGGCATGCTAAGCATGTCTACCAATGAATTATACTTCCAGTTCCCTCACCTGTTACTTTGAGCACAGATTATCATTTCCTTCAAAACAGGCTTAAAAAAGAAGATGCCAGTGTCTAAGGGTAGCTTGGGATATAAAATGGTACCCAATCTGAAAAAGCCATGTGAAAGAGATACAGCTCAGAGCTACAATATTGTCCAGTATATGGAAAGGCTCTGGGGTTACATTGTCAGCACTAAAAAAAAACAGCTATAAACAACAACAAAAGCAACTATGAACATTGTTGTTATCTGTCTTACGCTGCTGTCTATCAGTGGCAGGAATACACAAAAGCTAGGATATAAAATGTAAAGCTAGAAGAGGGAGTTCCAGAACCAGAAACATCAATTTTTTATTGTCTCTGTTAAAGGAAGGAAATACTAACACACATAAGTGAAATGTGAAGAAAACAATTTACAAATCACCCCACATACTCAACCTGGGCTAGAAATTTGCCCTCAGTTGTATCAAAGCTTCTGAAGTATGAACTACCCAAGAAAGGAGAAAATACTGTCATCACATACTAGGTAACTGGATCAAACTGCTTACCTGTTTGTACTAAAGAGGTTACTTGTTAGAAGAATTCAATCAGTAATGTATTTCAACGCAATAGCTAGGTAGGAGCTAACATCTACAACCAATGTCGATAAACCAGGATTGCATAAAAGCTACTAAAGTGTATAGTTATCTTAAAATACTACTAGTCAAACTAAGCAGAATTCAACAACAAAAGCAGGCGGGAAACATATCCTAGAGCACAAAGGATATTCAACAAAAGAAAATATTTTGGGGGAATAAAACTAAGATTAGCTATGCTGTATGAATCAAAGTTCTCAAATCTTGGTTCCTGGACCATCTTTCTGTAATAAAAGACTCACGTAACTCTCTGCTTTCCTTCTTTGAGAAAATAAGGATGGTCCTTAATCATCTAGACATTTCTCCCTGGAAGTTCTGGTGGAAAAGCTTTGACAATAATGTTCTAGACAAAACTTACCTGTCATTTGTGTTTTGTACCTCTAAACTGTTTTAAAGGAAATTAGAAGTAACACTCCTGCTGATCTGATGAAGGGCTTGCTTGATAATCTGAATACTGTGATTCCATTTTCAGGAAGCAGAGTGAAACGGTGATCTTTTCAGATCAAACTTCCACCGAGGAGTTTTAGTACAGCATTTATCATACCTAGCAAGCCCGCCAGAGAACAGCTCTATCTGCACAGCAGAGCAGAGAAGATAAAGGTCTCCAAACCTCTAATAGCACTTTCCCAAAAAGGGGCCATAAACTTAACACCACTGACAGAGAAATGCAATCTGCTCTTTGCAGACCTAGACAGGAATTACTTCAATATTATCTTTTCCCCTCTTCCTCACCATAAAATCTACCCACTCCTGGTTGCAATGTTCAGATCTACATCCCAAGACGCTTAGGAGATTAGGAACCCACAAATACCAACAAAGACAGGAAACTAGGACTTTGTTCCCACACTTTACCACCGTTACACTTCAGAAATGACGCATCCACTGAACACCAAAAAGCAAAGCAGAAAGTCTGCCCAGCACAGCCGAGAAAAACCAGATGTAACATCATCTTCTCTGCCAGATAAAGGTTTAGTGCAGAACACCTTAAGGGGACATTTACTTGATCCTTCCAATCCCTTTAGATCATTACTGAGAGGGAACAACTGAAGAGTCCTTCAGAAGGCAAGTACTGTATCAAAGACATGTTCATATGCCAACTACAGTCCAGTCAGAGTTGTGGTCCTGAGGTACAAACAAAAAAGCATCTTAAATGCCTTGTTCACATACAATTTAATATGATTTAAAGAGGGGTTAAAAGGAAAGAATGTCTACAGAATTTATATACAATCAGATACATATCCCATCTTAAACTTTATTTTGAATCCTTTATTCTTAAGTTATTTATTAGTTTCATCAGGAGAAATTAAAATAATATAAACAAGACAATTCAAATAAAATTAAATAGTATTTACTCAAAAGATTAGTTCTTTTTTAAGTAAGGATTCTTCTTTTTTGCAGGAAAATTCTTCTTTTTTGCAGGAAAATTCTTCTAATTTGCATGGAAGATTATAAGTAAGCATCTGATGGTTCTCTATAATAGTATATATTATAATAGCATCATAAAAAATTCAAGAACATTTAAAACACAGATATAAATAAAAGAAAGGTATGTCATTCACATACTAATTGCCAATGAAAATTAAATTCAGAGTTACTATTGTATGTAGAAGAAATAAAACAACAAAACCAATTTATTTCTTAGACAATGAAATGTTTTGGTGGAGTGAGAGAAAAGAGCCAAGTCAAGAGGTATAGTTACAACAGTGGAGAATAGCGAAATATCAGACCGTGAAACCACAAACAGCTCATTTCCACTGTACCCTCGCCAACTTCTAATTGTCAGGGTTATGTGGCAGACATACTTCAGATTTAAGTAGGTGCCACCAGTTTATTTTGGTGTAGTATCAAAATTACCATTCAGAAGAGCAAGTGTGACACCTGCAATCCCAGAACTCAGAAGGCAGAGGCAGAAGGATCCCAAGTTGAGACCTGCTTAGGCTACACAATGAAATTCTAGTCCAATCTCTACTAATCACAAGATACCATCATTTAAAAACAAACAAACAAACAAACAAAAACAAACCAGCATTAAACAGGCAGGAGTGGTGGTGTATACCAGAGTCCTAGCGCTCAGAAGGCTGAAGCAGAAGAACAATTTCAAGAGTCTATGCTATGCAATGAAGCAAGTGTAGACTATATGGTGAAGCACTATGTAAGGTTAGTGTGATCTATATGGTGAAGCACTATGTAAGGTTAATGTGATCTATATGGTGAAGCACTATGTAATGGGTTAGTGTGATCTATATGATGAAGCACTATATAAGGTTAATGTGATCTATATGGTGAAGCACTATGTAATGGGTTAGTGTGATCTATATGATGAAGCACTAGACAAGGTTAATGTGATCTATATGGTGAAGCACTATGTAAGGGGTTAGTGTGATCTATATGGGGAAGCACTATCTGGAAAAAAAATTCACCAATGTGATGTTTTTTTCTTCCAATTTTTCTTAAATTCTTACTCAAATGCTCCACAGATTCCTCAAATTTCTTCTTTATTCAATAAAAACAGAATTCTACTGTGTTCTTCACTTTTTCATCTCTATTACTAGTTTTCCCATACCATCTTCCCTTGCAGGACACTGTCTTAGGTTCATGTTAACACACCTCCTGAAAAATCACAACTCACTTTCTTAAAGTTGCACCTTAAAAAACAAAAACAAGACACATTTTCAAAACATGTATTTTTTTATTTTTATTTATGTGTATGCCACAGGAGTTTCCACGTACATGTGTGTAGGTGTCTGTGGAGGCCAGAAGGCACTTGCAACTGGAGTTGCAGGTGCTACTGATACATGGAAAGACCAAGAATTGCCTCCCTTCCCTGTCCCATGAAGAAATGTGCTACTCTAGGGTATTCTGGCAAGAAAAGATTATTATCTTTATTATCACTGATGCAAACTTTGGTCTTGGTGTTCTCATAATCACACAACCCACTAAAGGATCCTTAGAATCCAACCAGCAGCAGGAGTAAAACCACGACTAGTTTCAAGTCTCATCAGTACCAAATGAGTAACTTTCTATCCAGTAATAATCATTATTTATTTGGACTATCACTCTAAGAAGAACCAAAGTTAGAATATGTTTATCTCTAAGTATTTAAAGGCTAGCAAAATGGCTCCATAGTAAAAACACTTGTTGTACATCCGTGTATACCAGAGTTCAGATCCTCAGAACCCATATAAATGATAAGTGGGCTTTGAGGCTTGCATTAATTGAAGCCGTGGAAGGTGGAAACAGATGATCCCCAGAGCAAGTTGGTTAGCCAGACTAGCAGTATCAGTGAGCTCTTAGCACCTGAAATCTCTGACTATGCAAAATAGGAGTGGGGCAGTGGTGTGCCCCCTCAACCCCAATTTGGGGAAAATAGGACAAATGCACAGTCTTATAAACAAGTATACTTAAAATACTTTAAATCACTTTAAAAAGTTTCATAGAAGAAAAGTATAATACTAAGAGCTTTTTCTTGGGGGGTGGGGCTATCACGTGGAGTGTACTTTTAAAATTTAGTCTGTTTGTAGTGTAGGCTGGCTTTGAACTCTCAGCAACCCCCCACCCTCAGTCTCCTGAGTGCTAAGACTACAGATATGAACCACCATGTGAAACATGAATTTTCATGTCTAAGTGAGGAGGCTAAGGCTCACTGGGAAGAAACAATATACACAGTCACTGTGAGAACTCGATTCTGTGAAAAGACATTTCAGGTAGAGGATCTTCAAGCATTAAGGTAGGACTAACATATTCATTTTCCTTTGAGACCATGTCTGTTAGTCGAGGCTGGCCCAAAACTCACAACGCTGTAGCCCAGGCTGACCTCAATCTCTTGACAATCTTCCTGTTCCAATCACTTGTGTTCTAGAATTACTAGGGTAGGCCACCACACCCATTTTAGAATTTGTTTGCTTACTAGAATAAAGAAAAGTCTTTGTGGTGTTTCAGTTACAAACAAGATCAGCAGAAATTCTTTTCCATGTTCCACCAATAGCACCATTCTGTGACACCTCCCCTCACAGTACCCTATCAAAACGTGGAGAGAACTAGCACCCAACTAAAAACCCATGTAAGTCACTTAAAACATCTTTGCTTTTTTTTTTTTAAGTGCTTAAATCTGTTCAACTGGTGGGCAAGGGCAAGAAACAGGAATTGGAATATTAAAAAGATCCCCAAAGTGTTTTGTTTATAAAACTATATAGAAATATATGGATTCATGTGTTTTACAAATTACTTAGCACATTTATAACATTTTAGATACTAAAGCCTCTGTGAGGCATCAATGAGAATTTTAGTTGTGTATGATTAGAAAGATACACTTCAGCGTTCAGGAGTAAGACTCATCACTGAGGCTTATCACCAGGGAGAATAAAGTATACCATCAGTTCTAATTTGGTACTGCAATTATTATCTTGTGTTTTCCTAGAAGAAAGCAATGGAGAATTCGGATGTTTTCATCTCATCGATATTGTTAGCCCTGCCAAAGCGTACAATCTTTTAGCGATATTACTAAATCTATCCCTACAGCTTTTGATAGAGGATCTTATGTGGGGTACTTTAAAGGTCTAATCCTGAAGAAAAGCAGAGAATGATTCTTTATGTACTTACTCTCGTTAAAACCAACCAACTCACCTGCCCGCACTCAACATGGTATAGTGCCAATCAGATTTCTTGGAGGGTTTTAAGAGAATCTGATGTGTGAAACCTTCTGCTTTGCCTTTGTTTCTGAATTTCACAGAAAATCAAGTGTGCCAAAGCCGGCAATGCTAGCACATAGTTAGAAAACAACAGAACTTCGTATATTCCAAAATTTCAGAGATGTTGTTCTTATCTTCATTTTCTTAGGTATTTTTATTTTTTAAAGATTTGATGCTTCATCTTATTACTTATTTTGCCAAAAATACAATTTAGATCAACCTTTTATTGCTTTGAAACCAAGTCTAGGGCTGACAAGATGACTCAACGGCTAAAGATGCTTACTACCAAGTCTGAAGATCCTAAGAACCCACATGATAGAAGGAGAGACACTGTCCCCTGACTTCCATATGTATTTCAGGGAACACACAAGCCCTGCTCCCACCTCAATAGATAGATACACATAGACAGATGGATGGATGTGGGGGGAGGGGCCATGTCTAGAATTAAGTGGATCAGCACACCACAAGTATATTTAAAAGTGCGTATCTTTGGCTGGATATTGTCATTGTACACTTTTGATCCCAGAACTCAAGACACAGAGGCAGGCTGATCTCTTTTGGAACACTGTCAAAAATGAATAAATAAATAATAAAAATAAATCTAAAAATAAGTGTGAGGTATCTTAGTTTCAGAGCTTGTAAAGTCTCTCAGACCACTGGGCCAATTTTATTTGCAAACATTTGCATTTTTTATTCTTATTCCTAATGTTTTACATGCCAAAAAACCCACTTGGCTAACTTTCTGCATCCCAACACCCCACACCCACAAAGATCCCAGCATTGTTTATGTGGTCTTGAAAACAATACAATTCCCACTGCTGGTTAATTGACTGCTGACACAGCCAGGCTGGGCCAGGCTGGGCCAGGCAGCTTTTGTCATTTTAACAGTCCTTCTCCCAAGCAAGTGTACTCTCTTAACATCTTTTAAATTATTCATTTTAATTTTAAAACTTCTGGATATTTATTATCTTGGCAGCTTTACTTTTTCTCTGGATGGACTAAAAGGTAAGTTTAAATAATTTCTGTCATTTTTTTCCCCTAATGTATGTGATGACCAGAATCTAGTGTTACGAGTATGTTACAAGTACAGTGATAATGATCTTTTTTACTCCCCTAGCTCACCACGCTGGCACAGCTCCCTTCCTCTTTGTAAGTTAAACAGACTCACTAAAACGGTACTTGGCATACAGTTAAAGTTGGTTGTTCTCTAATCATCCTTCCTAGCAGTTATACTTAATTATCCTACATACTTCTAAAGAATCTGAAATCTATTTAGTGCTTCATTTTATTGTTGTCATTTTTTGTTTTATTTTTGTTTTTATTATTAAACAAGAAAATGCAGCATGTCATTATTTTCTTGCCTAATATTTAATGAAAATTACTTAAAATGTCTAATTTTAAAAATCAAGTATTAAAAACTCTATAAACCACACTGCCAGTTTTTTCAGAGCTACAACAATTGTCTCTTAACCTGTTAGTTCATTATTTCAGATATCAGAAAAACAATAATGGGCATCTTCAGTAAAATTTATAATTAAAGCCTCTTCAAAGACCAAAATGCTAACTTTTAAACTAGTAAATTTACTGAGTTAAACATTTTATCTAAAATCAAATTAATATACTTCTCATGTAGTTTTTAAAATAAAGTATGTGAAATCTCCCCTCCCCAACATACACAAGTGAAAAACAATTAAATACATTTCAAATCCTGAAATGTTTCCTTCCACCCATGAGATTCCGAACGTTTGCCACAATGGCTTTAACACTCAGTTAGTTGCTCTTTATATACTTTCTTCCCCTCTCATCTGAGCTAACTGCACCCAAGCCCATACCCACCAACACACATGTTCAGCAGACCATCTAGGCCAGAGCATTGTAGCACACTGCCCCTCCTCCGACCTTAGACAATCTTGTCTTTTATATGTATATGGCTCTTCCTATGGCAACATTCATTCAGGCCAATATTATTTCCAAGTGAAATGAGAGCAGCCAAAAATCTAAGCATTTCATTACAAAATAACACATATGCTAATGAGTCAGGATTTTTTGCCCATTGCTATTATTTTTAATGAAAAAAATTAATTTCTAGATTTTCAGCAAAGTTAAGAGCTATCGAAATAACTAGAAAAATACAGTCATTCTGGTCAATCATTCTTTTTATTACACAAGATTTGCATTTATTTACTCTCCATACATAAAGCTGATGTGCTGGGCCAAGAAGCCTGCTTCAATTATAATTCTGTACAGGAAGTACATTTTTTGTTAACCCAGTGTACTGTATCATATTTGATTTTTTTTGTTTAAACGTTGGCTGCAAAACTCGCAAAAACCTGGGTGAGCAATTCTGACAACAAGCCAAGAAGCAATTCGTTGACAGCAGAGGTGATTCCAGAACACGGGCACAAGCTACAGAGGAACCATAGCAGCTTTTTGATGTTAAATAAGTAGAAATATTAGCATACAACAAAGCTAAGAAGCAGACTGTTGTATCAAGTTTAAAAGTACAATATGCAGGGTCAAATGTCACGACTAACGCTGTCTAGACCACTTTCAAATGTGAAATCATAATTTTAACACCAAGAAAGTCTCTAATGATAAGGAATATATTTACTTTTGGTACAACACGCATGCTAACCAAATAATTCACAGTACAAGAGAGGGAAAAGCTTTAATAATTCATCATGTGAGTGGGAAGAGATTTATTTTGTTGCTAAATGGGAACATCAAGGTAGGAGGTCAGGCGCTTACTTTGAAAACATGTATGTTCCTTCAGTCGGCGTGCACAGTAAGAAGCCTCGGAGAAGAGGCAAGAGCATACAGTGAGTAAATTTCATAAAGCACGCTGATAAGAGAGTGGTCAAAGCCAAGTACTGGCCACCTCTCTGCATGGTAAGTACATATTTTTAAAGGACAATAATCAAGAGAATGAACAGGGAACTGCATTTATTCCAACTGGACATTTGTATTAAATAGTTTAATTGTTTTGGGTACAGTTTATTAATTTATATTTAATGGCTCATAAAAATATAATGAATATGCATTTTAATGAAAATATCTCACTTTTACAAAATTTATAATGAGTTGCTTTTTTTGCTTTACATTATGACTTTTTAAAAAATGAGCCGATTTTAAAAGCTATAAAGATTTGTTGAAAGCCAGTACAGGAAACTCAAGAACTGACTTTCCTCAAAACAGCTCTTAAGACACGAGCATGAACTGCCTAATGAGTCTTACAGTCAGGCCTGTGGAAAGGACCAACTTTTGCTTTTCAAAGGTCTCTCCATTATTTCAAAAATTTCCATCAGTGCAGCCTGCTAACACATATTTTTAACAGGTATGTGTGTGTATGTAAGCAAGGCACACGTGTACATGAGGGTGTGGTTAATTTGCAGTGCTAAGAGTTCTGAAATACTCGTGAGGAGTTTTACAGGCGGGATCCCTTCTCTACTGTTCAGACCAGTGTAACAGCAACAGAACGGTAACCAAACACTGTACTCATTTTATTTAAAAAAGGTAGTCTGAGAATGCTCATTTTGATTTACTTTCAGAATCAATCTAAAAATAAATTATCTGTAAAAATCAGAAGTCTTTTCAACTCTCTGAGGACACTTAATCAGCCTTACTATCAGATGTATTTTTAAGTCAACTTCAAAAGCAAAAATCTAGAAAATGTTTTGCATCCTCTCAAACAAAAAATTTATCTTAAAACCCTCCCTTCCTCACAAGCAGGTTTGGATGCAATGCCCCCTGGTGGCAAAGATGAGCCAGGACGTTCCAGAAGCTAAGCATTCCTTGAATTATCAACTACCTCTTTCAGCGATTCCACCTTTCTCCCGAATAAATTTTTAATCCTACAGTTGAAAATAATTTGTATTTAGGAATTTTAAGGCCTGTCAGCTATTAACTGCATGCATGCACATAGCAATTTCCTCAGTGTTAAATCATAAAAGAGGCAAAATATTTTTTCACAAAGCAATTTTGTACTAAAGTTTTCATTTCAAATAACAAAATGTTTAGGCGGGGGGAGAAGGATAAAGCTGGAGAAACCAAGTTGCTTTGTAAAATTACACTGTATAATTAATTCCATGGTAAGAATGTTTTTATGGTGTGTTTTGGTGACCTTTTATTACCATCAAGTTCACAATGCTGGTGGGCTGCCTTTTAATCCCTCCGCAGACAAAAGCCCTAAATAAACACAGATCCCTTCCTGGGAAAAAGTCCACTCTGGTTAAATGGTAAGGAAATGAGTAAATCATTAGTAATCTTTAAAGCCAAAGCTATAAACTCAAGTTACCTTCAGCTGAAATGAAAGTGTCCTGCAAGAGTTTCAAAGTTCTGTCACAGATAGAAATCTCCAGCTCTTGACTCCAGACTAGGCGCCAGCTGATAAACAAACAATTTAAGTCAAGAGCTGGAGAATTCCCAGCTTTTTCATTTAATGGCCCTGGCCAAGAATATTTATTGCCTCCAGTTTTATTCTCACTTAGCTCTAAGAGGGAATTTAAACTCATCATTATCTTAAAGCCCCATCCAGGCAGCAGGCAGCTCACCTGAGGCGGCTCCTCTTACTGGGTGCTACTAGTCTGAGCCTCTACTAGAAGTGATGTAATAATACAAACTGATTAACCAGCTTTATGTTGACTTTTTAACAAGCTAAATAAATTTATGTTCGATATAGTTTACATTCCCACTTGGGATAGTAACAATTCCAAAAAGTTTAATTTTACAGTTTTCAGTACAAACCCAGCAGCCGAAATGGAGGAGGACGAAGCTGCGTCCGCCTCCCACAAGCTGTGGTCTTGCTCTCACTCTTGCAGCCCTACTCATCCACCCAGCCCGTGTCCTCTGCTTCAGATGTGGACCCTACCGTTCACTTCAATGTTCCAGGCTAGACAGTCTGTTTAACAGAGCAGAGCACAAGGTCTAAGATGCAAATGTTGTTGGATCATAAAAACTTGATTTTATATGAGTTCTAATAAGAATATAAATAAGAATATCAGTGTTCAGCCCAATTAAAGACCATGAGATATCATCAAATATTTTTAAGTGCTGATTTAAAATTTTGCAGATTTAAATTAAATTAAATTAAATTACAAATTCCCGGTCTCAAAGTCAGTTACATGATTACTCTTATGTTTTCCTTAAAATTATCTCTGAGTTTTAGAAAAATCTCATCTCTACACAGGATTTTAAATCAAAATAAGAATCCAAATGTTTGCAGATATTTAACAATAATAAACTATTCTTTCTTTAGATGCTTATCTAACATGAGAATGCTAAATGAAAAATGCATAGCCTACGTGAATGGGTTAACATGTCATTAGTGAAAAAGAAAAAATTATTTTCCTCTCCTTTCTTAATTTTCCTAAAGTTTTACAAACCTATCTTGGCTAGAAAAGCCAATTACCTATTTCAGTATCTGCCAAGACTGTTTTTCCATGCTTACTATATGGGCACAGCACACTAAAAATGCTGGCTGCTTAAAAACAAGTATTACTCTCACACATAAAGAGAACTAGGAGCAATGAACGAATTAATGGTGAAAATACTCGTATGCCAGGCCTTATACTGCTCTGTTTCTAAAATCTAAGAACAGTGCCCTCTCAGAGGCAGCAAGGCATAAACAGCTGTGACGACAGCAACAAAACAGCTACCACGCTTCCCTTCCCCAATGAGTACATTAAGAATAATAATAATAAACTCGATTTTTCGTATCCTGGACGGTAAGTTGAGCTAAATTCAAAGCAACAGTCCACCATCAGGTCAGACTAAAATCCCCGTGAGGCAGGAGCTCGAAGGCATGCCCACTATTCCTATCCCAGCAGGAAGGAAGGCAACTGTCAGAAATCTGCAGGCAATTTAAAATGTTCCCAACTAGAACACCCAGAGGAATGCAGAAAAAGATAAAACTATGTGGCAAATACAAAGAGACTAGTTTAAACTTAACTTCATACCGTTTTTTATCTGCCAACATTATCAACTTACTTTAAGAAAATCAGACATCTGGAGAAAATAACTATTTTCATAGTAACAAGGCTCTTATCAAATTCTCAGTTCCATCTCTTCTCTCACCTCTCCCAAGCACTAACCCAGATCAAACAAATAAGCAAAGCATAGCGGGACCGATTTCATGCTGCTTAGAAATCAATAATATTAAGGAATAATAAATTACACACAAGCAACAGCTTCACTTATTTGCTAAATCCACTCCACTTTTACAGAAACAGAAGTAGGCACTCTTAAGTGTGTGACCAGACCCAACTGCATCTGGTCTGACCTACATCCTGCATGGCCATTAAACGACATTAAAAATACCCCAGGATTACTCCAGGCAGGACCCCTGCCTTACTGATGTGCTTTCCAGCATAGCAATGTGAAGAGAACACGGTGTCGTCCCCCCACCACATGCAGCGACCTGCCAAGAGCAGCCTTTGTAGTGAGTGGGTGCTTAACTGAAATTACAGTGCAATTAAAATGTATCCAGAGTTAGAAATGAAGGAATCCCAAAATGAGACTAAGAAAGAAAGTAGACTACTAGTAACAGTGGCAACTGTAACAATGGAGAGGGGTAGCAGTAATAAAAACACGGAGTCATCACTTCTGCTGGCTGTATCTCAATCTCCCACTCTTTCCTTGGGGTATAAGCTATCAGAGCTGCCCCATTATGCTGTCTTACACACTGAGTCAGTAGTCCTCTTTCATTGTACTAAGAACTTAAAACTTACAGAGGACTCTTGACTACGGCAGCTGTTGTAATGGCATCTCAGTATGCTGGAGAATATAAAGAGATTTTTACAGGAACCACTTCAGAGCCCATTTCAAATAAACCTTGAAATGTAATTACAAACCTGTGCAAACTGTAGAAAACCTTGAGGCAAAGAGAGCCTCTAGACACAAAAAGCTTACTTAATGGATTCGGGGTGCTAATAAAAATTTCAGGGGATGAAATGACTAATATAATTAATTCAATTAATGAATCTTAAGTCAGTTCTAGGGAAATGGAGGTGGCTATCAAAGTCTAAGTACATTTTAACTATTTGAGCTTCTAAAATTTGAAATATCAATATCTGACCAAGGAGAATCTTACAATATTATTTAATATTTTTGAAGAGAGTAACTCAAACCTCTCATTCAAAATTCAATGCTACAACATACTTTTACATTTTAGTTAGTAAATGATGAGAGTGGCCAATTAGAGAGTAACTTTAAAAACCACTGTTAACAGTAATATATTCTTCAAGGAGAGAAGCCTCGGCTAGGCAGGTGTGGCGCCTCACCCTGTAATTCTGGCTCTCAGGCTGGAGCAGAATGCAGCAAATTCAAGGCCAACCTGGACTGTGGAGCAAAACACCATTTCAAAGGAGAGGAAAAACAAAAGATCTATGAAGTTTAACCAATTTATTTCAAAACAAAAATTATAATAACTGTATTTATTGAATGATAACGGATATACCAAAGTTCACAAATATTTAATGTATAAAATGTGACCAGTTTGGAAACAAGCATGCACCCATAAACTTACCACCATTATCAAGGTTTCCTCACCCTCCTGTCTTATTGTTGCTGTTCTGCAGTGGCAACACTGAACAGGAGATCTGCCTTTCAGTCATTTTTGTCTCCTTTAGCTTTGTGAGATGAAGTCTCACATGTAGCTCAGGTGGCCCTTGGAGGCATGATTCTCCTACCTCTGCTGCCAGAATGTTAGAATTATAGGCCTAACCCACTAGGTCTTGCTCTTTAACAAACTCTTTTTCATTTATTTCTTTCTGGTGTGTGTGTGTGTGTGTGTGTGTGTCTTTTTCATTTATTTCTTTCTGGTGTGTGCGTGTGTGTGTGTGTGTGTGTGTGTGTGTGTGTGTGTGTGTATGTGTGTGTGTGCACGTGTGTGGGAGAAGGTCCGGAGGTCAGAGACCAGGGGAGAGTGTTGGATGTCCTCCTCGGTCTCTCCCACCTTGTTTCCTTGAGACAGGGTCTCTTACTGAAACTAGAGCTCACAGTTTTTTGCAGCCAGCAAGCTCAGTGATTAAGTCTCAGTCTATAGGTCTGTGCAGAGCCACACCCAGCCTGTGGGCACTAGGATCAGAACTACAGTTCTCATGCTTTCATAGCAAGCTCTCTTTAACAACTAAGCTATCTCTCCAGCCCCCACTTTAACAAATCCTTAAAGTAGAGAATACAGAATTGTTAACTATAAGCACTGTGGTGTAACAGTAGATCTCTAGAACTCATTTCTTGCATAATAAAAATTGTTATTGAGATAAAAACAAAATGTAAGATAAGCTGAACATTGAGTAGGTGAGATAGCTCAGAGGCAGAGCACTCACTGACAAGCCTGACAACCTGAGTTTCATGCCCAGGACCTTCCACAGTGTGGAAGGAAATGAACAACTCTTGCAAGTTGCTTCACATGCAGTGTGCTGCCTAGTCTTATGTCAACTTGACACACAAACTAGAATTATCTGCAAGGAGGGAATATCAACTGAGAAAATGCCTCCATAAGATCTGGCTGGAAGGCATTGTCTTAATTAAGTGACTGATAGGGGAGGGCTCAGCCCATTGTGGGCGGTGCCATCCCTGGGCTGGTGGTTCGTAGTTCTATAAGAAAGCAGGCAGAGCAAGCCACAAGAAGCAAGCCAGTAAGCAGCACTCCTCCATGGCCTCTGTGTCAGCTCCTGCCTCCAGGTTCCTGCCCTGTTTGACTTACTTCAGTGATACACTATGACCTGGAAGTATAAGCCAAATAAACCCTTTCCTCCACAACTTGCCTTTTGGTCATGGTATTTCATTGCAGCCAATGAAACCCTAACATGCAGGTTGTGGCACTCAAGACATATCCAAATATGTGCACTCACAAAATGGATACATAAATACAAAAACATTTCTAAAGGATAAACTTAACACCGCATATAACATTACCATGTGTGAGGGCATCAGGAAAAGTACTACTATGATCGTCCTTTTCCTTCATTCAATACATCAGACACATTCAGGTCTATGAAATTTGATGAAAGAATTGTTTTAGAACAGAAATAGCAACATTTCAGTGTAAAGCCAAGAAAGAGTGCCAAGTTATAAACGTCTTTAAGAAAATGCTGTAACTGAAATGTCAACAGACCCTGAATTCTAATAATACTAGGTGTCAAAACAGAAATGACTTTTGGTTTTGTGGTCTTTTTATTATAAATTAGATACAGATCTAGTGGAAAAACAGTAGGTATCCAGTTCGGTAAGAGTAAGGGCCAAGACTGTATAGTTGATTTTTAAATAAGAATGGAGACTATGTGAAATTTTCATTGAGATAGCCTACAAGTCCCGCACTTTAAGGGCAACTCCTTAATAGCTTTCTGTGCTTACTATTTCATAGTCTAAGAACACCTCAAATTACTAAAACATAACCCAGGCAAGAATATAAAATTAGGTTTCTTGACAGGAAACTATTACATAAACAAACAAGTTCAATTATTGAATTTTGACATGAGTTCCTAAGTGAAACAATACACTTTAGTGTGCCAGTAAGACTTGGTGGCACAGAAAGCCTGGAGCTAGTACAAGTGCCATGCCAAACTGCTTCAATTCAAGCTCTCTGTGCAAACCTACAGACATACTAGGCAATAGCTGAGTTTATCTTTAATTATTCGAGCACAGTTAAGTGCCATAATGATGCTGGTGGAGCAGCTTATGAACCTGGTCATTAGTCATCAACAATGATTTTAAGTTTGCTTCGTGTCTGGCATCCATACCAGAAATGAGTTAGTTAAACTGGAACCAACACCGTGGCAGCAAGTCCATCCCCCACTCAGAGACCTGAATGCGTCCAAAGTGGTGCGGCGCAACACTGACATCACAAGATGACTCCCGGTCTCACAACGACGTGTTTGCACAGGATAAAGAGAATCCAGCAGCATGCTTGAGACAGGTATCATGGTTTAATTAATATAAGGTCTGGCTAGCTTTACTTTAATACCCACAAGGTGTTAACCAAAGGCCATTATGAGAAATGGTAAAGGTTATTATTGAACCCACCAACCACCAAGTACCAAGTACTAGGGCACCAAACACCCTAGTGCTAGAATTATAAAGGTTCCACAAACACATCAGCTTGTTCACACCTAGGAGCTAGCACAGAGCAGTTCCCTCCACTGAAATACACTACTCTCCTCAGCCTCTACACTCTGATTAAATGTCACTTCCGTAGAAAGATCATCCATCACTCTATAGAAAAGGGCCCTCCCATTAGTCTCTATCTCCCTAATCAGTACTTCTATGTAAAAGCACTAATTATCGAAATTCCTTTTGCTTATTTCTTCTACTCCCACTAAGCATATGCTCCAAGTAGAAAAGCCCAAGCCCTAGAATCTGAAGTATAGCAAAATGTAGCAAGTACTTAATAAACATTACTGCATGAAATGGAAAGTGGATCATATCCTTTATGGTCAAAGTATTATCAGCATAATTAAGAGTAAATATTTAAGCAGAAATGAATACACGATCATATAAAATTATATAAACACAGTACTTTTAAAAACAGTATTTTAATTGTAAGATATTTTGTTGAAGGAAATGTATACTTACCTTTTCTTTTTGTGTGCATGCATGAGGTGTAAATTTCATGTGTGCATATGTGTGTGTATGCATGAGCAGGCCAGAATTGACACTGGAGGTCTTCTTCAATCACTCTCCACCTTATTTTCAATTTTAATTTTGTGTATGGTGTGTGTGTGTGTGTAAGTATGAGTGCTTGCATGCCATGGCATGCATGTAAAAGTCAAGAAGACAGCATTATGTGTCAATCCGCTTCCATCTTGTTACAGACAGGGTGTCCAGGCTAGCTGGCCCGAGAGTTTCCAGAGATTCTCCAGTGTCTACCTCTCACCTTGCTGGAGGTGTGCTGGGATTACATACATGTGCTACTGCACCTAAGCTCTATGTGTGTTCTGGAATTCAAACTCTGGCCCTCATGCCTTGGTGGCAAGTGTTTTAGCCACTGAGCCAGCTTCCCAGCCCCTGGTGCCGATTCATCCTTTCTTACACAAGTTCTAGGCTTTCCAGCATCCAAGAGAACTAAATTTCTTCATTAACAGAGCTAGTGGTAGTAAGAGAATGATGTGACTTGGCCAGCCTCCTCCTTTGTTTAAAGAGTATTTCCCAAAGAACTGTTAACTCTGAACCTAAATTCCAGTGGTTCCCATGGGATATTATAGGAATTCATTGATGAGGTTTCCAGAGTTTATCTTTAACATACATTTTCCACTTCCAAACTCGAAACTTTTTCAGTTGCTGTAGAATCAGCTGTGTAAGTGTTGGTTTCTCTTTAAATATCCATATCAGTGTGTGAAAGGAAAATCAGAACGAGAACATCCAGCTCAGGGTAACATCCCTCTCCATAGTAACTGGCCACTGCTGCAGAGGGGCTCCTGCTCTGTACAGGTCCTCGGAATGCTGCTATTCTGCTTTAGTTTGCACTTTGCAACTGTTTACAAATTATTAGTATGTTTTTCTACATTCTAAACTTTCATGTAAAGCCTTCTTTACATCGTTCTGAATAAATTCTTCACAGTTTAAATGACTGCAGGAAGACCCAAAATATTTAACATTAATCGTGAAATTTATTTTTTTATTTACTTACTTATTGCAGCCCTGGGAATTGAACTCAGGGCCTTGTGCATGCTAGGCAAGTGCCCTATCACCATCTTTAAAAAGGCTGGGGATGTGGGGATGGTAGAGAAGGTCACATGCTTGCTCCCCAGCATCACACATATGAATGAACTTGGTAAAGCCAGAAGAAAAGAAAGGAAGAATTGATTGATTCTTGATTCAGTGTTTAATAAATGTCCACTAGGAATACACATTGGAGATATAAAGTTTGAAAGAAAATAAGATCTACCCACTTCCAAGTCTAGCAGAAGAAACAAGCACATAACACAGTGGTCTTAGTAATGGCATGGATACTGTTACGGCACAGAAGATAGCTTCACTCCTGCCAAATAAAAAAATCTTTTCTGTCCTTCTGCTTTAGGGCACAGTCCTGTTCAACTCCCAAGGGCTTCTATCTTGGAAGAGATCATGTCCCAGTCACACTCAAACATACTCAAAAACATAGGGCTATAGTGAAGACAAGTACTTCTTCCTGGGCAGGCTTATTTGATTAAACAGCAGCAGCTAGGAAACCCCAATCAGGAAGGACTCCCAAAACTGCTTCAGAACAGAAGTTACTCTCCAACTAATAGGACTAGTCAAATCTGAGTTCTCCAAATCCCACAATAATGGTTTTTCAACCAATTCTTCCCAAGTGACTGGAAAACAGGTGGTAAGTTCCACTCAGGTTAGAGACTGGCCTCTAAGGGTTAGAAAATAAGGCAGTTCCCCTTCGGTTTGCATGACATGGCAGGACTTATCAGGGAGTACCAGAGCACACAGAACCAGCTGTGGGGAAGGTGACTTTGTTGGAAATGGAACTATCAAAAGAACACTGCTATGACAAAGAGAAGTCACTACAGGACACGACTAAAGGAAAGAAGTTCTGGCAGATGGCAGGAAGAGCCAAGACTGAGCTAGAGACTAGAACCCTGCTCCCAGCTTTGCTAAGGGCCTGGAGAACCCCAGGCAAATCACTTTGCATTTTTGAACCTCAATTTTTCTATCTACATAATAACAAAGTTGGACTAAAGTATTCATAAGCTACCTTCTAATAATAAATTTCCATTTTAGGAGCACAAGAGACACTTAAAAGCTGGAGATACTATGTAACCATGGGAAAACAAAACAAAACAAAACAAAACATAATGTTTATTGAAATTTACCAACTACTTTCCCAGATCTGAGCAAATGTGGTTATCCCATACCAACTTGTCAAGTAACTTGGTTAACATACTCATTGGTAATCAGAAATATAGAGACTTGGGTCAAAGAACTGTTAATAGCAATCAAACAGACTTCTATACAGAATCATTTTCTCCAGCTTCCTAACAAATCTTGGACAAGAATCTTGGTTATCTGACTCAATTGGATCTATCACTACCTACTGGTACACACTGCCCACCACAAACTCCATGGCTTATACTTTCTCTCAATTCTGTAGGTAAGCAATTTAGACTGGGCCTATTGGACAGCAGACATGCTGATCAGGCCCAAGGAAACCAATAGGTTGCAGTCATCTGGCACTCTGACTGGGGCAGGATGGGCAAGATGGTCAGACTTACACACTCAGCAGTTGTATATGCCTCTACAAGCTGGATCAGGCTGCTCTGGTGGTATAAGAATTCCACATAGTAAAAGAGAGCACATTTTGATGCTCAAAGTGTTTCCAAATCTCCTTGTCTAATACATCTAATGCACCACTGTCCAAAGCAAGTCAGATGGTTAAGTCCAACCATTGGAGGAGTAGAAACGGAGACCAGATACTGGGAGACCAGTCATTCGAAGTCACTACTGTAACAGTGTACCACATCTGCTGTCAGTTATTTCAGCCAAGTAATAGAGTTTACCCTCTAAAGAGATTCTTGGAAATCTTTATTTCTACTTGGAGTAAATTTAAAACACTTGGAAATAGAGTTTCTTAACCCAGCAAAATGTGAAAATCACACTTCATATTCAACTTTACCACCAACCAAACATAACCTGAGCTAATTAACATCTCTGAGGATTATTTTCACCTTAGTAAAAGGGAGTATCACCAATACCCTGTCTATTTTTCACAGCTACTTTACCAGTTCAGTTCAATCTAAAATTTTAAATATTTATTGAAGACCAACCATGTTCCAAGTATTATACTAGACAGACTGAAAGGGCAGGCCCCCATGATATATAAAAATGCATGTGATTTTTTTTAAGCCTTGGAAGAAATCCAAATGTGCACCATAGCAGAAAAGCTAAAATGTGATTATTTATATATGACATCACACACCATTATTAATGAACTACATGTAATAACCATACAATGACAAGACATTCATGTACTGTATGTGGTCATTTAGCCAAACAAGGCTGACATTCAATCCACATTGTTTGGCAGACCATAAACCCTTATGTAAGGTGATATTTGTCAAAAAAAAAAAAACAAAAACAAAAAAAAAACCTGATATTTTCTTTGAACAAAAGTATCTTTGGAGCTGAGTGTGGTGATGCATGCTGTTAATTCCAGTACTAATGGCAGAGGCAGGAAGATACCAACTTTGAGGCCAGCCTAGATTTTGTAGCATGATCGTATTTCAAAAACAAATCAGATGCTGTTGGCTTACCTAGGAGTTTTTCAATACTGAGAAGGCAGTTCTTTCTAATTCTCACAAGGGACTGGATAAGCTAACGCCTCTCTCTTCCAACACCAAGGATAACACTCGGGAACAGAACACAAAATGAAAAAGCAAGTCACAGAATATGCTCATAATTCCACTTCTAGAATGTCCCTAATCAGGGGAGTGGAGGTATGGCTCATATGGCACTATGGCTTGCTGTGGAAGCACGAGGACCCAAATTCTGAACTCCAACACCCACGTGAAAGCAGAAATAGACACCTGCAACTCAAGCACTGGGGAAGCAGAGACAGGCGGCTGTCCTGCCAGGCCAGCTGAAGTAAAAGCTCCAGTTTTACTGTCTCAAAGACCCTGTCTCAAAACATAATGGGGCCAGCTAGACTGCTCTGTGAGTAAAGGAACCTGCTGCCAAGCCTAGAGACCTGAGTTTTCACACAGTGGGAAGAGAATAAACTCTCAAAGTTATCTTCTGACCTTCAGTGCATGTTCAGACACACGAATACACACACACACACACACACACCCCCCAATAAAGAGCAATAGAGAAAAATACCCAAAGTCAACCTCCAGCCTCTAAGACAGATATAAAGAAAGAGATACAATGGAAGAACAAAAATTTAAGGTTTTATTCAAATGATCTAAAATATTCCATATTCCAAAACTGACTAATACACAGCTTCCATGAAAGTAGGTTGATACGAGTTCCTAAACTGCACTTTGCCCACATCCCTCTTCCCTCATTTTATTTGGTTAAAACATAATGATTTTTAAAGCTGCCTATTTGAAACACAGGCAATCCTTTATTTCACTGACAGAACACAATCTTTTTGTTGTTGCTTTTGAGACAGGCAGGGTCTCACTATGAGCCCATTCTGACCTGAGTCTCAAAGCAATCCTCCTGCTGCAGCTTCCTGACTGATGAGATTACAAGTGTGCTCAGTTTAGAGCCATTTTCAACAAACCATATTTATATATAAAATAATTATGAGAATAATCCATCATATTAAATATCTATATGAGGACCATATAAATATAAATAAGCTGCTATTATATACTAATTAATCTCATAATGATCTAGTGTCAAACCAATTAATTATCACAAACTATCCCTCTGCAAAGCTTTTCATCAATAACAGTACAAATTCAGATGTATTCACAGTCACATTAGGACCGAAACACTGCTTCCTAAGAAGAAAAGAGTAATTTCAAATGTCTCTGATTATTTCAGACAGAAATGGGAGACAGCACAATCAGCAAAGTGCTTACTGCATAAGAGTAAGGATCTGAGCTGGATCCCCATGCCATGTAAAAGCCGGACATCTGTCTACAGCCCCAGCACTGAAGAGGCAGAGACAAGTAGATTCATGAAGTTTGTTGGCCAGCATAGCCAACAAATCAATTAGCTCCAGGTTCAGTGAGAGGCTATCTCAAAAAATTAAGATTGGGTGGACTGGCAAGATGGTTTAGTAGGTACAGGTGCCTGCCTGCTGCCAAACCTGACCACTGAGTTTAATTCCCAGGATCCACACAGAAGAGAACTGACTCCAATGAGCTGTCCTCTGCCCTCCATACATGTGATGTGGTATACATGAAAGTGTGCGTACACACACACACACACACACACACTAAATAACTGTAAAAAATATTTAGTGGAGGGCCTGTGCACTTGCTACCTAGGCCAGTGACTTCAGTTCAATTCCCAGAGCCCACATAGTAGGAGAAATGGACTCTGCCAAGTAACCCTTTAACTTCTATATGCATATTCTCTCTTTCTCTCTCCCCTCTCTCTCTTTTTCTCTCATCAGATAGAGATTGACAGACATAAAAAAATTTTAAAGAAAGGTGGAGAGTAATAGAAGAAAATACAAATAGCAACCTCTGGCTTCCACGTGCACAAGCACACATGAGCATGCATACAACCATGTGCAGACATACCCCTCCCCACCACCACACACACTCCTGGGTTGTTCTGAGGACCTGGACTCAGTTCCTCATGCTTGGGCTGCCAGGGCTTTCTGTACCCACCCACCTGGCTTCCCTAAGCCCTTGGACAGCTTTTCATGCATTGCTGATTGTTTGCTCTTCTTGTGAGAAATGTTGAAATAGGGCCATCGCTCACTTTTTAATCAGGTTACTTTTTCAGTACTGAGTCAGATAATGTGCAGCTCTTTTCTCCCACCCTGTAGTTTTCCCTGTTGATTGTTTCCTCCAGCATGTGATTTTGCTGTTGACTGATCCAGGTAAAGCCACACAAGTAGCAAGCACATCTAATCCCAGTGTTCCTGTGACATCATGGGAAGAAGAGAGAGGAGAATCCCCAGCAGGAGCTTGTGTATCACCTCATTCAAAGACAGAATTGTTTAGTTTATTATTTCATTCATAGCCCCAATATTATTAGTATTTTACATTCAAAGTGCCTCAACCAGACTGGGGAGATAAAGTGCAAAAAGCACTCACTGTGGAAGCATGAGACAGAGTTCAGACCCCCCAGCACCACATGAACTCCAGGTGAGCACAGCGGCCCGTCTGTAATCCTAGGACTTAGAAACAGGGCATCCTGGCCACTAGACCAACTGTACCAGTGAGCTCTGGCTTCAGTACAGAGCTTACCTCAGTGAAGAAGGTGTGACTCGTCGAAGACTCCCATGTGCACACATACACACACACACACACTCACGCACCCACACTTATACTAACATGCACATACACCATATACACTGACACTTTTTTTTAAAATTAGGCCCAAAGATGGCTCAGTGAGTACAGCATTTGCCTTATGACATGAGTTTGATCCCTGGAATTCACCTGATAATGGAAGAGGAGAACTGACTCCACAAACTCATCCTCTCACCTCCACACACGTCATCCACACATACTAATAATAAATTTTAGTGTTCTAAAGTACCTAAGGACTACAAGTCTTTATACCTAAGTCTTAATGTAACTTATTCAGTAACAGAAGAGCTAACAGTTATTTATTCCTCCATCTACACTCAAAAATGACTCGAAGCTGAACATGATAGTGGATGTCTGCAAGCCCAGCACTTGGGAGGCAGAGATGGGAATGGAGGACCCCCTGGGTTAATGCAGAAGACCCAACCACAAATAAACAGAATAACAACAACAACAAAAGAAATCAAAAAACAAAATAATAAGTTTGGGATATAATACCTTTACAGCAAAACCACTAGTTTATAAAAAATAAAAGCTAACTTAAATTACATTTTGCTTCTTATTTTTGAAAGTCCAAAGTTTAAATTTAATACAACTGAAATAAAATAGCTACTGTTGCCTAGTGCTACAATTGCATACTTATTTTTACATATGTACAAGCACAAACATACACAAAAAGCACTTCTGATTACACAAAAATTTTGGAAATGACAGAAAATCGTACTCACAAGCCTACCATATCCAGGACCCTGCCAAGCCGGCTACCCACACACAAATCACCCCCGACACACACACCCAGTTCTACTATTATTTGACACAATTTTAAGATTTTCAATAGTGAGTCCTTCACTTCTCACAGAGATTATCATGCAATTTTAGGCATGGTATGTGGTGAATTACATTTGTAGATTTTCTAGTATGAAGCCAACTCTACATATAGGCAGCAGAGAAATTACAATGTTAGATTTCTCTTATTTATGGTTGGATTTGATCTGCTAATTATACTTTGAAAGGGTGAGCTTCTATATCTCTGGCTGAAGCTCTCTATCATTCTCCCTGCTGACTCTGTTTTAAGCACAAGGTCTTTCTTACAGAATCAGCTGGAAGGCCAGATGGTTTGGTTTTGTTCTTTTTTTTTTTTTTTTTTTTTTTTAATCACTTCTTCAATTTCTTGAACTCTTCATTCTCCTGCCCTTGTCAACCCAGTGCTGGGATTACAGACACGCACCAGTATCTGTAGTCACTTGGTGCTGGGGATCAAACTCAGGGCTGTATGCATGCTAGGCAAGCACTCACCCAACTGAACCACAGCCTCAGCCCCAAATTAACTATTTCCTGAATCAGTTCTTGAACTTCTAGGCAGTGATCTATCTTATTTACGATAACTCAATCCAAAAAACTGTGTGACTCTTCCAAGTTCTAACACCCTTTTACAGGAATTTGCAGGTAACTTAGCAGTGCTGTATCATGAGAACACTAAATATCATGCCAGTTTTGTTTTGTTCTTATTTTAATGAGAGGTTGAGAATCTTTACAGATCTGAAAGCAACTGTAAATACCTGAGTGGCACAAACTTTGAGGAGCAGAAATAGGTGCATGGGTATTTTAGATAGCACTCACCACCGGAGACAGGGGCGTCCATGAAAACGGCTCCCATTTTCTCAACTTCTTTCGCCAACTCTTTTGAAACTGAAGGATCAATAGTACTGGAATCTATTAATAATGAGCCTTTCTTCACTTTTCTAAGTATAAATGAAAATATTCAAGTTTACAACTCTGAATAAGTACTTCATGCAACTACCTATATAATCAGAAGCAGCTAGAAATTGCCAGACCATCAAGGAGGTCTTTGGCCTGGTATTAAAATGGTTGAAAAATCTCATATTTACACATGTTCCAGATCCATTACAGTTCAAAGTAAACCCAAACTCGTTCAGACATACAACAACAACAACAAAAATCTAATAAAGTAATTGGTAAAGTCTGGTATTAGGTGAAGTACACTAGCCATGCTTACTAGCTACTAGCTAACACAAGTGAAGTTAAAGTGCAAACAATTTTTTAAAACCTATTAACTTTAAAAGGATATTTCATAGGATTAAAATTTTTATTTGGAAAGTCACTGGGATATAAAAAGCTTAAATCTTCAGTAAGCTACAACACAAACTTCCCATATCATTTTCACTAAAAATAAACATAAGCAATTGAAATATAGCTATTTGCTTTGAGAAGGTATATTCTTTAAATAATGGAAACACTTTCAAAAAATATTTTTATTAATTCTTTGACAATTTCAAAAAATGTATTTTGATCATATATACCCCTCCTCCAACTTCTTCCCAGACTCTATCCCACCACCGCCTTACCACCCTACTTGTCTTAATGGAAATTTTTTTAAAAAATATTAAACAGGTAGAAAAGGAAATAAAAGATTAAGTCTAGAACTTTCACAAGACATCGTTTATTCTTTGTGGAAAAATAAAATGCATACATTGGTAAAGATGGACATAGGATCGTAGCTATTTACATAGAATCTTTTTCATTCTTATGGTAAATCATTTCTGTTTATGCTATGAGTTCAGAATATGTATCTGAAATAGTTGCCTTGTATCTACAAGGTAATGGTTATTCTAGTGGCTAGGAAATTCTGACCTATATTGTAATTTAGCTACCTGGTCTTAGTAGCCCAGGCCTTAACTACTCAAGAGGTTGATACAGAAGGCTTACAAGTTCAAGATCTGCCTAGGTTACAAAGGGGAGTGGGGGTCGGGGTTGGGGTCCAAAGCCAACCTAAGCAATTCAGTGAGATCCTGTCTCAAAAGTAAATAAAGAAACAACATATAAATAAAGAAAAATAGCTTAAAATTACATGCAAATTTCAAATTTCTCAAAGTTTTTTATTTATGTGTGTGTGTGTATTTGTGTGTGTTTCTGTGTGACAAGTGTGTGTGGCTATGCACATTCCACAGCATGCACATGGAGGTCAGAGGACAGCTCTTTGGACTCAATTTACACAGCAAGGGCTTTACCCAGAGCCATCTCACTAGCCATAAATCTCAAGTTCTCCCTGCAGGTCTACTCACCCAGGGGATACATGATCAAGACTGGAAAATCAGAACTCAGAACAAAGAAATATTTTTTAATGGAGAAAACCACTGTTATAAAAAAAAAATGAAATTACTAAAAAGGGAAAATAAAATGTTTCTATTGAAAATGCCAGTGCATAGAATGCTTTAAAAAAAACATTTTAGACAAATCCAACAGAGTATTTGAGTGTACTCCATAAAAGAGACATGCCAAGTGCTATAAAAAAAAAAAAACCACCTCAGTACAAAGGCTTTACTTTATATAACAGAAAAAATACAAATAAAACATACCAGTCTTCTATGGTATTATCACTTTTAACAATCTTTAAAACAAGTGGGAAAATCATCTCAAAAATAACTTATGCACTGGGTGTAAAAAAAGAATCCTGGCTAGGGGGGTGGTGGATAACTGAGAAGGCAATTATAGTTTAATATGAAACCAAACTCCCCTAAGCACTCCCTGGACAAAGCTGGCCTGGTAGCTGGCCACCATCCTCCAAAGTAAAGAGCATTAATAAAGGCTGCGAAAGGATACGCGCTTTACTAACTTTTCCTGGAGAGGCGAGCAGGGCCGTAACTGAAGCGGGCTAGGTAATGAGTCAGCCAGGACGCTTCAGACCACACACACTGCCGGCCTGCTGGCTCCATCCAAGATGAGTGCCACTCAACTGGCCCAGAAATCTAAACATTTATCTTATCAGTTTTCTGTCTAATATCCAAATGTCTTTTCCTTCCAACTCTGTTAGTTTTCCAAGGCAATTCAATTTCCCCAAACCTCAGATTTCATGTACTACAGTTTTCCAAAAAGTAAACCTTGCTTTGTTTTAACAAGCATTATTAGAAATCAGTGTGCGTGCGACTCAAGTGTCTGCATGGCGTGTGACTGTACTAGCTCTCTGTTGAATTCAACAGCAAAGTAAGTTAGGATGGAATCCAACCACTGTCATTCTGACATGACCACAAGGGTTTGGCAGTAAGTAGCAATTCACCAACACGTTTACAACACCAGGGAAGACACTGGTAGGAAACACTGACCTAAATTATACTCTACTCAAAGAGCTACTGCTAACGCTGAATTTCAACTAACGAAAGTTCTCACTACAGATGTGCTAACCCAGAGGACATACAATAACTTTTTATTATATAATAAAATCTTAAATTGTGGTGTTCTTTCCAATGTTTGGTTTTATTTTTCACAGAATCCCTTTTCTGGATTTCTATACACCATAAGAAAATTATGCTTTTAAGAGCAGTATGATTTAAAATGCAAGCTTTAAAAGTCTCTTAAACATGTTACCAATGAAAGAGTAAATTTAATGCAAGAGTTAAAGGAAAGAAACAAGGTAGGAGGAGCCCTTATTCCCCAAAGTCACATACTTGACTCTAGTGCAAAAATAAACCCTTTACGATTAGCAGGAAACCACACTGCTAACTCATGAAATAAGAAAATACAAGAAAGATTTAACCACCAGGGCCACAATGTCCTGGCAGTTCTAACATGAAACCAAGAACTACAACAAGAAATATGCGCACTTGAGAAATACATACTTTAGAATCCCATTTGTTCCAGAATAAACTTCTATGGAATTCATACTGGTGGGCAACATTGTGATAATCCTGTCAGCTTTTTCGGCTACCTCTTCTGGGGAAGATGCTACCTTTAAAGAAATCACAAAGGACAATTGTTTAATTAAAATGTAAAAACAGTTCCCAGACCCCAAACACAACCAGCTTCCCGTGCATACCATTATCAGTGAAGGCACACAAAAGCCAACCCTGCTTTCCAAATGAGAGAAAGGTAAAAGCTCGTTGCCAGTTCATTTCTTGTACACATGCAAATGCTATTTCTGCAGAATGAAATCTACTCTGTACTTTTTAAAGTGCGAAGGGAACTGATGAGGAGAGGGCAAAACCCAGCAGTCCTGGGCACACACACATTTCTTATGGGTTCCTCCAACTTAGCTCATAAATAGCACACTTTCTTCGGCAGCTTTTCCCCTCAATAAGCATTGTGTGTGTGTGTGTGTATGTGTGTGTATAACTTTTTATTTTTGAGAATTTCATATAAATATATAAAGAAACTGGATCATACCTACCCATGTCCCTCTCAGCATGCCTCCTCCCTCCAACTTCAAGTCTTTTTTTTTAAATCCACTAGTCTAAAACCAGTCAGTGCTGCCCATATGTGCCTGGGTTTGGGCTTTTCCACCGCAGCAAGGGAAAATCCATCAATGGGTTTCTCAAAGAAGAATGGTTCTCACTCCTCCAGTAATTATCTACTCCCAATAGCTCTTCAGTAGGGGTGGGGCCTGGAGACCATCTTCCCCATCTATGCTGAGAATGGGTTGGCTTCATCTTGTGCAGGTCTTGTACATTCACTGCTACACTTGGATGAAGAAAGACATTCTAGGACAACAGAGCTGGTAGCCCAACTACAAGCTTCACTAGTGAGCTGGCAGACAGCAAAATCTCAAATCAAATCTACTATCCTTCTATTTTCAAACAAACAAACAAACAAATCCAACCATTCACTTTGTTTCAGAGAAAAAATGGACAAAGATGTGAGCATTTACTGTAGTGACTGTGACTATGATCACCACCAGAAAGCCTGGCACTGCAAGTTCCCAGAACTCAGGTGGAAATTAACATGAGACACATCCTCATCTGCCAAATAGACCGTCAGCATCCTGCCAGGCTGCCCTGGCGTCTTCTCTGTGTGAGCGCATGCAGGATCTACAGCCCCTTCATCCTCACTCTCTCCTCATGCTCTCAGCTCTCACAGGTACACCTGGCCAGCCGGTGGGCTATCAGGGGTCAGAAGAAGCCAGGCCCACTCTTAAGAGAACTCAAAATCTCCTTCAAGAAAAAGAGTCCATCACAATGCTCACCGGTTTCTTTATTGCTTTTTCTCCATTTAACAAAATACAAAAGGAAAGTCACATGGTGGTGCACATCTGCATCTTAGCACCTTGTAGGCAGGGGGATAAACGAGCTCAAGGCCAGACCAGCTACATAGTAAGGTTGAGGCCAAATTGTTTTACATAATACCCTGTCCATAATACCCTATCCACAGATGGATGTATGGATAAATGGGATGATGGATGGATGGATGGATGGTTGGTTGGTTGGTTGGATAAGGAATACCAGGTAGACAAATGAAGATTATCCAAAATGATTCATATATACAAAATTGACATAACTATACACGCATTATTTATGTAGAATCTGACCATATTTTCTACTAGAAAATGTGAAGTGATGACTAAGCATCTAAGGAATGACAATGTCTGCTCCTAGTGTGGTGGAAGTTGACACAACATTGTCTTTACCCTTTACACATTTCTGATGAAAAGTGAAAGAATGAAAAGAAAACGGTGTGTAATCTAAATATTATAAACTAGAAGTAATTATATACATTTCAATTTTCCATGAGACTACCAGTTTCTAAGTCAAACTTTAAACAAAGTAATTTTGCGAACTATTCTTTAAAATCTCAAACAAGCACTCTAGCATTTTGTAACAACGAAGAAGGAAATATCATAAAACACCTCAGCCTCTAAAACAAAACAAATCTTTCAGTATTTGAATCTAAAGACAATACAGCATTCCAGACTCTGCAATAAGATTTATCCAACATGTATTATTTTTAAATTTAATAGGGGTCTGCTATAGGTAATTTGGAAAATTAAAAATGTTTCTCATGAAATTACAACTGCTTAAATTACATGAAAACTTTCCTATATCCAAATTAATACTGAAATTCAAAAAGAGGCAACTATTTACTAGCGAACTCAGTGAAATGAAATAACAAATGGAAGTTGTCAGAGTCTTCATCCTCTACTGAACTTTCTAGAAAATATAGGTCTCACAGAAAGCCACTTAAATGCCCATTCCCCCTTCACTAAAGTAAATACAAAGCAAAACAATATATGTCCTCTTCTTATTGAAGCACTATCTCTAGATCTTTCCAAGATATAACTAAGCCTACAAGTCTATGTCAGGAAACTCCAGCAGGGCAGTGGTGGCATACACCTTTAATCCCGGAACTCAGTAGGCAGAGGCAGATGGATCTCTGAGTTTGAGACCAGCCTGGTATATAGAGCTAGTTCCAGGACAGCTGGGGCTACACAAAGAAATCCTGTCTCAAAAAAACAAAAAAGTAAATAAAAATTAAAAAGAAAACTTCAGCCTTCCCCTTAGAAATTAAGATTTCTCTTCCATTGAAAGAAATTTAGCTCCATCTAGATATCTCCTTCAAAGGTCCCCTGAAGGGTACCAACAATTAGCTCACAGATCTTAGGGTGCTACATAGCTCCAAGCTTCTCATGCCTATGAACTGGCAGTGCCAACTCATCCAACTGCCAAGTGCATGGGGTGGTCCATCAACCCCCTGCATCCCTAGCATCTGCTTCTCGAGATGTTTGGCTTGCCAGAGTACTGCTCACCCCTCAGTTACATCAAGTAGTGTCGAGGCTCACAGGTCTGGAAAAAGCACACACTGCTAGTGACAGCTGGAGTGCCACCACCCTACTGGACACAGCTGCTCTGTGTCTAATGGCTACATACACTCAGTGTGTTATAACAATAACTAATTTGCACAACAAAGACAGGGTTCTTAGACACGGGCATTCAACTATCTTACCATTGATGTGGAGACTTTAAAACTCTTAAATAATAACTGACAAAATTTGCTCACAACTCAAAAGCTGAGGGGGAAAAAAAATCAACTAGCCACAAAAGCCTTTAGCAGTCAACTAACGAGAACCCGCCATTACATCTGCTAATTGAGTGGGTAAGCACGGCAGTACGGATGACACAAAGGAACACGAAGAAGTTCAGCCAAGAAGTCAGGTACGATTTTGGGCGAATCATTTAACCTCTGGCTTCAGTTTCCCAATCTATAACGAAGACCGGTACATTAATTCCTGCAATCCTAGGACTCAGGAGGACTTGTGTTAACAAGAGATTCAAATCTGCCTGGGTTGCAGAGGGAGACTCCTAACAAATGGAGACTGAGGCTCTGCTTTAAAAAAAAAAAAGACTTATTTACCCTCATCCTTAACCTGAATAAATCCTACGTATTCTTCTGCCCTCTCCCTCCACAGAGAACTCTGTGTCCCCTCTTACCAAAGAAACTGGAAACAGCAAAACACCTAATTTAACATCTATCTCCAATGTACAGATTGTTAATATCCAGTAACCTTCAATTCCAGGAAGGCTGGTCATTGTAAAATGACGCTGAAATCATCTTCTTCCTTCTGTAAACTTGCATATCACAAGAAAGTAGAAAAAGAAAACCTGGGAACTGAGTCTATGTCCTGGAACGCTTTAAGTTCTCAGAGACTTCATCCTCACAACTTTAATTTCAGATGACATCACTTCTGTTGGGAGGGAAGGCAAAGATTATACGCAATATTTCTTTCTGTAGTTCTCTATCAGAAATGAACTGTTAAAAGTTACCTATCTTTCTCCCCTCAAAAACTGTCCTGACATTTTATGATAGTCAAATTATAATTTTAATAGGAAGCCACATGAGACACCTTGTCACCTTCAATTCAACCAGTGTGTCCATGGCACTAAGCAGACTACTACACATACAACAGATACCCAAGCTTTATCTCTTGCCCTAAAGCAAAAAAAAAAAAAAAAAAAAAAAAAACTCTTAAGAAATGGAGACCGAGACTCTGCCTTTTAAAGAAATGATCCCTTTGCCCTCATTCTTAATCTGGATAAATCCCATGTACTCTCTGTCTGCTGCCTCCACAGGGAACCCTATGCGCCCCTTCACAAACGTAATACATCTAAAACAAACTAATATCCCTTTTACTGTTACATTCAACTTCCTACAATTTAGAATCACACTGCTTGTGTGTTCTGATAATCTAATACCCACTACTGGTCCCAAAGACGAGGACTGTGACTCATTATGGATATAGTTCCAGTGCCTGCATAGAGAATATACTCAAGAAGTAGTGTTCAATCAGCAACTTCTCAAAGGTCCTGCCCTCTCATTTGCTAAGTAGCTCACAGGAAGCTTAATCCATAGGAATCAGACCAATAAAAGCAACTTTTCTTCACAAAAAAAGGAAAAAAAACTAATACTATCATTTGAATACAGAGCTCAGGAACAGGAATAATAGATGTGTATAGGAGAGGCGCAAACATGACTTACACGAACACATTTTTGGCTAACACTAGCATAGCATTTATTTGCTAAACACTGTCTTAAGCTCTTTTTAATGTGTCAACTCATTTCATACTCCTAACAGGTCTACGAAAAGGATTCTTATTCCATGCATGAGGAAATGAGCTGACAAAGAGGGAAAAAAAAAAAAAAAAAGCTTGCCAAAGACTGGAGAGATAATTAAATGGCAAAGGCAGATTCCAAACAAAAGCATTTTACAGACTGCCAATACTTGCTGTATTATTTCCCATAGATTCTGCAGCAGAGATCCACCACAACCATAGCTCAGAACAGAGATTTCTTCTCGTGGAGCTGGAAGGCAGAAGTCTGAGCCTGAACGCAAGGAGTCAGCAGGGCCACTTTCCCTCCGAAGGCTCTGGGAGGGGCTCTCCCTCTGCTTCTTCCAGCTTCTGGTAGCTCCTGGCACTCCTTGGCTGGCAGTAGCACAACTCTAATGTCTGCCTCCATCTTCATAGCACATTCCTCTGTTTGTGTCTTCTTCCTTGCTGTGATGGTTAATCCCAGCTGTAGTTATCACTTCCTACACCCTCAGCTCTCATTTTGAAAATGGCTTTAGTGATACACACACCATACAATTTTCCCACTTAAAGTGTAGGATTGGTTGGCTTTTATATCCACAGATAAGAGCAACCATTACCATGGTCAGCTTTTAGGCTCTTCAAAAAGAAACTGTCTATACATGAGCTGTCACTCCTGCAGCCCAATGCTGGCTATCTCCCGCTCAGCACTAAGCAACTAATGTACTTTCTTATCGCTATAGATTTCCTTTTCTAGACTTTTCAGATAATAGGAGATGCCTGGCCCATGGTCTTTTGTAACTGGTTCTTTAATTTAGTGTGCTTTCTTAGTTCACCTGTGACATAGCAAATATCAGCACTGCCTTCCTCTCAATTCCTAAATAATATTCCATTACAGAAGTAACACTATTTACCCATTCATCCACTGATACATACAAGCGTTGCTTTTACTTCTTAGCTTTTATGAATAATGCTATCATGTAGAAAGTTCTTTGTGGACATGTTTTCATTTCTCCTGGGTACAGACTTGGTTTTTTGTTGTTGATGCCATTTTGGGGGCTTTTTTTTTTTCCCTTTTTGAGTCTATGTAGTTCTGGCTGTCCTAGAACTCATCATGAAGACCAGGCTAGCCTTGAACTCACAGAGATCTGCCTGCCTCTGCCTCCAGAGTGCTGGGATTAAGGCATGCACCACTACACCCAGCTTAGAAGCAGGTTTTCTTTTATTGCTACATCAGGAACTGGGGAGACAGATGGCTCAGTGGGTAAAGCGCTTGCCATTCAACCACAAGGCCCTGGGTTGGGTTAACAAAGTAAAAGCTTGGTATTACAGCATCCATCTGAAAACCCAGCAGAGGCAGAGAAAGGCAGGGAAATCAGTAACCTCCAGGTTTAGTATAGAGACCTCATCTCAAAAATAAAGTGGGACAGTGATAGAGGAAGACAAGTAGTATCGACCTCTGGCCTCCATGTGCACACATAAACATCACACAGACACACCACACACAGTAAGAATTGTGCCATCATTTCACAGCTCTATGTTTAATTATCTGAGACACTCCCCCAGACTGTCTTCCAAAGTACTGAATCATTTTTGCATTCTGCCACCACTGTGAGTTGTCCAATTTCTCTGTATTGCCATTATTAAAAAGTTTTTTTTGCTAGATTTTTCATTTAACTTTCCCAGTATCCATGGTTCTCTTCTTGATGACTAGCGAATCCTTTTTCATGTCTTTGCTGGCTTTTTTGTAAAACTGCCTTGAAGTCCAGAACATTTGCCTACTTAATTACTTGTCTTTAAGTTGTAAGACTCCTTTATATATTCTAGATATCAAATATGTGGTATGTAAATATTTTAAACTACTCACAGTGAATTATCTTTTTATATTATCGGTGGTGTTCTTTAGAACAAGTAAGTTTTAATGCTGGCGAATTCCAATTTACCTGTTAATTTTGTTATACAAACTCATGCAGTCATAGCTAAGAATCCTTTGCCAAATTCTAGGTCATAAAGATTCACTATTTTGTTTTCTTTTATTTATTTATTTATATTGCTTCATTATGTGCATAAGTGTTTTACTTGCATGTATGTGTGCACCATGTATGTGGTTGGTGCTCAGTGAGGTCAGAAGAGGGCATTAGACTCCCTGGAACTGGAGTTTCAGATGTTGTGAGCCATCATGCACGTTCTGGGAATTGAGCCTGGGCCCTCTGCAAGAACAAGTGCTCTTAACTGCTGAGCCATCTCTCCAGCCTTCGTGTTTTCTTTTAAGAGTTGTATAAGACACTTCTCTGGGGGCCACTATTCAACCACTATTACTCACTAAACAAGTTACTGTGATGAATAATTATTTTTTTTATTCTAACAGTCTTCAAGGTACAAGAACCATGTGCTAAACAGAAGGGGCAAAGTATATACAATTTCTGACTTGGCATTACTTATTTAAAAAAAACTTACGGGGATTTATTTACCAATAATCTAATATATAAACAGATAACAAGCTGCATTTCAGAACCAAAGAACATGCTATATACCCCTAAATGTCTCATACATTAACTTTTACTAATTAATGGCTGTGCATCTTCTAATGCAAATAGCCAAAGCTCTGATATCAAAAACACACCCTGTTCAGGCCCTAGGTCTTGCTCTTGACTCGCTGAGGATACAGCACCTAACTTCTCTATGCACTGGTTCTGATCCCTCTCCTGGTCTCTGAGGCACTGCACTCTCTCATACAGAGACATATTTAATAATGAATAAATCTTTAAAAAACAAAAACAAAATGAGAGCGGCTGGGCTGCTTCAATGAGATGCTGAAAAGCCCCAAGATCACAATCACCTTCTCCTGCAGCACCTCCAGTGCCAGACAGTACAGAAAGTATGGTCAGGAAAGACCTGGGGTATTCAGTTCTACAAATAGCTTCTGAGTCACTAAACACATTTTCTATTTCAGAATTGCATTTCTCAGCATTTGCTTTCAATAATAATCTGGAAGTCTATTATTCTGTTTTATTTTGCTCTCACTCTTTTCTGTTTCTTAGGAAGCTTTTAGTATTCTTCCCGTTCCAGGATCATATGTTGTCCTTAGTTATCTCTCTACAATTTGTGCAAAATTTCTCATATTGTAGAAAAAGAAAATTTTAAATTCAGAGACTAAAACATGTTCTCTTGTCTTCTGAGTTACAAATAAAGTTTGACAGATCCAAACAGAACAAGAGTTAGCCAACAGATGCTATCATCAAACAAGATAAAGTCTAGTACCAAAATTCCTGAAATGTAAATGGCAGTCTAAAAGCAACGCACTACAGTTTGGTCATAACTCAGCTTCGCATTACAGCCCACAGTGTTTTTGGGTTATCTCCTGGTTTATAGCCAGTAACTAATGATGGACTCAAAATGTGCTGTCATGCGACGTTTATAAAGTATATTCACATATATTTTCTCATCTGAGCTTCATAATCTAATGACACAAGTAGTTAGTCATCATTGACATTTTACAGATGTAGAAGCCAGCTGAGGTGATAACTTGCCCCATTAAGACAAAATATAAGTGTTTGATCTGGGACTCTGGCAGAGCTTCAAAGTCACAAAGCTGACTCCTGTCCTAAGATAATCCCTAACTTTCTCTAACAAGGAGGCTATTTCCACTAAACAACTGCTTTGTCAGCATAATCAGTGTTGATATTACCTCAGGAAATGTCCAAACAGGAAATGCCCAGGTCACCCTAGCAGAAACAGACCCCTCCCAGCAGCTATACCAAGTGTTCTTTTAATGTGCATCCAAAGGTTGAATTAATGTTAACTTCAAAATGAAATACAGTAACAACAATTAGTTTTACAACTATACCTAACAACTCTGTTTAGGTATACTTTTAAGAAGTGCTCATTTCTTTGAAAAAAAAAATCATTTATTTTTAAAAACCAAAATCTAAATCAAATCCAAAAACAAGTCTTACCTGTTCCCCCACCTCTCGAAACTCTTTGCATGAATCAGGGAACACATCATAGAGAATGAGTGGATAGCCATGTTTCATGAGATTTTTCGCCATTGGGTTCCCCATGTTTCCCAGTCCAATGAATCCAACTGGAGTCTTAGAAGCCATTGACCTAGAACACACTGATTTCAATACATTCATAAATAAAAAAATTAATTTGTAATACTTTTTGAAATCTCATTGGGGACCTATAATTCAAACCAACAGCTTAGTTGGGCACAGAGGTACATGTCTATAAAATCAGCACTCTGGAAATGGAGGCAAAAGGATCCAAAGTTCAAGGTCAGCTGTGGTTACAGGAGTCACTGATTCAAAAGCAAACAGGGCCAGTGGTAAGGCTCAGCAGGTAAGGGCACTGAGAACCTAAATTATATCCCTAGAACCTGTGTTGTAGCAAAGATTGTCCTACTTAGAAAGACCAGCAAACTTATGCTGTGGCATGCAAATGCTTACCTACACACACACACACACACACACAATTTAATTAATTAAAACAAAAAATAGGCTTGAGAGATGGCTAGCAATTAAATGTATTTTGCTCTTGCCAAGGACCTGGGTTTGGTTCCAACACCCTACATGGTGGTTCACAATCATCTGTAACTCCAGTTCCAGAGGATCTAACACCCTCTTCTGAATTACATGGGCATCAGGCATTCACTGTGGTGCACATACATACATGTATTTGATATGCATAAAATAAAATAATCTAAAAAATTGTTTTAACCCCATAAAATACTTCAGAGGTTAAGAGAGCTTTGCCTCACCTTGGAAATAACATTAGATATAATTTCTCCATTTCACAATGACACTCGACAAATACCACTCAGTAAATATGCATTGCATGAAATAACGAGATTAGAAAGACACGGATACAGTCCATGCTCTTGAAAAGTTTACAGTCTACTGAAATAAGAAAGAGAGGTAACTCTACATTCTCTTGCATTTGCAGGCTTCATTCTTCCTTCTTCTCTCAAAGATTGCAGTTTTGAAACTCTGTCTTTGAAACTTTGTCATGTGAACATTAATAATCAAAGTCATTTTTAAGTTTCAAATTCTCTCAAACAATTACTCCTACTCACCATGAATATATGTGAGTATGATAAGATCCTAAAGGCAAATTATTCGAAGCTCTATGCTTAAAAAATGAAGCTCAGACAGGCAGTGGTGGTACATGCCTTTAAACTCAGTACTCAGGAGGCAGAGGCAGGCAGATCTGAGTTCGAAGCCAGCCTGGTCTACAGAAGGAGTTCGAGGACAATCAGGGCTATACAGAGAAACCCTGTCTCAAAACAAGGAAAGAAAGGGAGGGAGGGAGGGAGGGGGAGAAAAGGAAGAAGGGAGGGAGGGAGGGAGGAAAGCAAGAAAGCAACAAAGAAGAGAGAAAGAGAGAAAGAGAGAGAGGGAGAGGGAGAGAGGGAGAAAGAAAGGGAAAGGAAAGGAGATTCATACTGGGTTAGAAGCTTATTTAGTTCCTTTTCACACTGACTCTACCATTTCCATTAGACATGCCATTCCTGTGCAACATCACATTGCTGCTGCTAAGTTTTACTGTATACAATAGGAACCCTTTGCCTTAATTGCCCACAAAGGTTTAATAAGAGAGAAACACCTAATTGGAATTTTATTTTAAAATTAAACAGAATGAGAAGTACATTTTATAAAAGAGCACTAATGCCCATAAGCAAGTTAACAAAAAGAGAAAATGGAGCACTATTACAACTGTACAGAGGTTGGAAAAGTGCAATTTAACAATCCAAAACACTTAACAATCCAAAAACATTACAAACAAGGGACAACACATTTTTAAAGCAGTTGATTTAACAGCAACCACTCTAAGTCAAACAGGTAGCAAGGATGACAAGGAAGAGCAGGGATTCAGTCACATGCTCCACAAGCATTAAGTAGCCACTTCTGTGCGCTACGCCAGAGGGTGGCCTCAAACTCTGATCCTCCTACCTCAGCTCTCAAGTGCTAGAATTATAGGTATGCACCACTGCACCTTGCCGTTAGACATTCAAATGAGATATAGTCCTTGCCTTCCAACAACTTTAAAATCTTTGATTAAAAAAAAAACTACAGAATAAGATATTATTATAAGACAGGTAAGAATAAAATGTAAAATATAATGCTGGTACAGAATTCATGGTTTGGAAATTTGAAAAAGGTACATTTAACTTGTGTACTCTAGAGTGGATCAGACAGAGTGTTTCAAACAGAACAGGAAGAAGGTAACTACATAAAGAAAGGGAGCATGAGCAAGGAACAAGGAAAGCCAGAAGAAATCAACTGTGGCAGTACACAAGGCAGCTTCTCCGCACGCCAGACACTTAGTTATACAAGCATTTTATTGATAACTGTCAGCACTGTCATCTTTCAATTAAGAACCTAGATCAGTGGTTCTCAACCTGCGGGTCTCGACCCCTTTGGGGTTCAACGACCCTTTCACAGAGGTGGCCTAAGACCATTTGCATATCAGATTTTAACATTACGATTCATAACAGTAGCAAAATTACACTTATGAAGCAGCAACAAAAAAAATTTTATGGTTGGGAGTCACCACAACATGAGGAATTGTGTTAAAGGTTCGCAGCATTAGGAAGGCTGAGAACCACTAGCCTAGATGCTTAGCAAGCTTAAGTAAAATGACGAATGCCTTATTTAATTGGCCTTTGGTTTGTTTAATCTTATTTGGGTTTTGCAGTGCTGGAAATTGAACTCATGCTAGGTGATTTCTCTCTCTCTCTCTCTCTCTCTCTCTCTCTCTCTGGTTTTTTAAGAGACAGGGTTTCTCTGTTGTAACTGTTTGTCCTCGAACTCACAAAGGTCTGCCTGCCTCTGCTTCCAGAGTGCTGGGATTAAAGGTGTGTGCCACCATAGTCCGGCTTAGGTGTGACTTCTAAAAGTACTCATGCCTTTGGCGTTCACAGAACTTCCCTCTTTATGATCATTTGGTCTAGTTACATGGAGGAATGTGTTTAATCTCCTGAGATGCATACTGAAACAGTAGGAAATATTATGATATATACTAGTGGAGAGAAATAAAGGAAAATGCAAAATAACAAACTGTGGACTCTACATAAAAGACCACTCAGAATCCCTGCATTACTCTCTTATTACTTCCTGTCTGAAATTATCCCGAGGGGAAAACTAGCATATTTATATAGAAAATATATTGTAAGTAATTAAAAACAAGTAACTAATAAAACTACTGCTAGCACATGATATAAACAGAGCTGTTTTATACTCAAATAACTTATAGATCTTGAAGAAATCTATGAATGACTCTGGTGCACAAAAATCTCAAAATGACAATTAACAAAAAGTATGTCAATTCTCTTCAGAAAAGAAATACTATGAAAATCAACCTGTCATAATTAGAAAAACATAAAAGAAATATGACACTACTAAATGGGCTAACTTTTCTGTCTTGGGTAAAAACTATCAATAGGAAGAAAGAATTAATAAAAATATGAGTGTTCTCATATACTATCAAATATACCAGATCAGCTTTTTTGGAAATCTATCTACATTTTAATTTTAAAACACTTTTTGAGTGAACAATTCTACTTCCTAGAATTTTCCTATTTACAAGGGGCCATAAACTTTGTCTTAAAAGGGTCAGTAGTAAATTACTTTTAGCTTTGCAAGCCATAGTGCCTCTGTTACAACTATTCCATTCATCTGCCCTAGTCTGAAAACAGCCATAGATAATATATAAACTGTAGAGAAATGTCTAATCCTTTGATCCAGAAGTATGGCTGCTCAAAATTAGAAAGAATGTTGGTATACACTTTTAATCCCAGTATTCAGAAGACAGCGTCAGCACATGCATTTAATCCCTAAGAAAGAAACAGAATGGGGTAGCAGACACAGGAAGCAGAGCTCAGGAGTCAGTGTCACATAGGAAGTGACATCTGAGATGAGTCAGAGTGAAGGACAGGCAAAGTGACAAATCAGAGGAAGAATTAGCAGAATGAGTCAGCGTGAGGACACACCCAATATACATATATCTATATTTATATACCAATATAAATCTTACAATATAAAAGGGGGCCCTCAGCTCAGTGCAGAGTCAGCTACAGCAATGAGTTATAGCAAGCAGCATGAGGTGAGCAGTCTGAAGCAGGCAGACAGGGGACAAGATGTAGAGAAAATGAGATCTGACTGAGGAGCAGAGAGGCTGACTGAGGCAGTATGGAGGAATGAGAGGCCAGGGAGAGACATAGAGGTAGCACAACAGAAGAAATCAGTATCAGACAGAAAGAGTGAGTCAGTTTGAAGCCAAGTAGAGCAGTTCAGACTGAGGCAGTCAGAGAATCAGCCAGAGTGCTAAGAGCTCAGTCAGAAACAATAAGCTGGCTCAGAAGATCAGTTTGAACCAGTCAGCTTGGAGTCAACCAGAATACAGTGAGTTGAACCAGAAGAGTCAGAGTTCAGAAGGAGCTAGTCAGAGTGGCTCAGTCAACAGTAAATCTCCGAGGTCGATTAGATTGTAGGGAGGTTTAAATGTTTTAGATTGTACAAGGCCTTCCAATTCTAGACTTAAGAGTAGATTCTGTAGAAGCCAAAAAGCTCCAGGGCTCCAGGCTAAAACTGGTAATTCAATTAGTCAAAGAATAAACCACCTTTGAACCCAAATTAACATCTACAGTTACAATAAACAAACGCTTGATTTATTCCAATAGAATATTTTCTGATTATGGTGTACATGTATGCATGCACATAGAGACCAGAGGTTGACACTGTGTGTCTTCCTAAACCCTCTCTATTTATTGAGGCAGATCTGTGAGCTGATTAAGCTAACTTGCAGAGCGTGCATGGGGGGTGGAGAGGGGTACAGGATGGGATGGACAACACTTCTTGCAAGCAGGCCACCACACCTACACAGCTTTTATGTGTGTGTTTGGAATCCAAACTTTGGTCCTCAGCCTTGCATGGCAAGTGTTTTCTCTACTGAGCCATGTCTTGAGCCCTCAAATACAGTTTTATTTCTAAAAACAGATACATGCCAGGAAGTGGCACATGCCTTTAAACCTAGCACTTGGGAGGCAAAGGTAGGCAGATCTTTGTAAGTTCGAGGCCAGCCTGGTCTACAGAGTAAGTTCCAAGACATGAATATGAACTATCATTTGATGGGTCCTACTAAACCCTGAACCATACAGTTTATTATAGCACAAAAAAATGTAAATAACTAACATATTACTGGAGTACTTAATTCACAGTAATTCAAACTAACCCAATGCAGTGAAATATTACTCCTCTATTTAAAAGAATGTGGACAGTAAGGTGGGGAAAGAAACAGCACCACAGTCCCACCTGCAGCAGCCTGAGTTCTCTTCAGAACCCTCAACTGAGGTGGCGCTTGATTAGGATTCTTGACTTGTTAAGAGAATTTAACACAGACTCAAGCACAGTGGTTATCAGGGAGGTACTCACAGAAAGGACAAGCTGCCGTTGTCATGTATATGATGTTGATGGCTCTCGAGTTAAATCTCAAAAGTTGTTCATCCCTCCTCCTTTTCCCCTTTTTCCATAAATTAGATTTTAGGGTGGCTACAGAGAAGTCCTGAATAGGACTGAACTCCGACAAGGTAAAAACCAGAGTCACAAGGCCTGCACATGTCAAAACTTGTCTTTCACTATAAATGGGAATTCTTGTGAGAGTCCTTGAAAATTGCATATTATACAGCTGGGAAAAGGAAAAAGACCACACTTGAAGGTTATTAATATGCTTAGGCCTTAAGTATGATTGTCATTTTGAGTATTTTAAGTCTTATTTAAAACATTTCTATATAATGATAATAACGTCTCTTATAGGTAACCATCACTGAAAATGTTAATTATGCTAGATTTTTTTTTTTTTTAGAAAAGTAGCATTTTTAATTTTTGAGAATTTCATACGTGAGGACTATATTCACATAACTTCTATCCTTTCTTCTCCACATCTCCACCTCCTCATGTGTCCCCTCTACTCATTCAAGTTCATGGCCCCTTTTACTGTTTAAACACACACATACACACACACACACACACACATAGGTACAGCTGGCTGAGTCCACTTAGTGTTACTCATATGTATATTTGTTAGGGCTGACCACTTGGGATTGGATAACCTATTACAAGGCTGTAAAAGACTGTTTCTTCCTCTCTTAGCAGACATGAATTGCCTGTAGCGATTCATGCAAAAAGTGGGGCCTCCCAAAATTTTCCCCCATCTTAACTCAGCTGTCAAGAAGTTTCAACCAGACTCCAGAATGAGGAGTATGTGTGTGTGTACGCACACACACACACATACATACACACAGTAGTCACAGCTCAAATGTCAAGAGCCATGGGTCTAATTTAAAGAAAAGATTTTTTATTAAAAACCTTGACTTTTTACCATTTGCATTTAACTTTTATAACTTCTTTTGTAGAAAGTAGTTACATGAATTGGCACAGTGAATGTTAAGTGCTATATACATGAATTCTAAGTAGAGAGGTTTCACTAACTGGGCACACGGGGATACAAGGCAGTTCTGAAGCGATTACAGAGTAACTGTGGTAATTAAGTGGGTCCAGCAAATATGAGCTGTGTTGGTGCAACCATTCCACAGGTTAATTTTCCAATGTTCTCCATCCAGACTCAAACCCCAAAGGTCTAAACAATATGAGCAATGCCATTGCAGCCAAATACCTCATCCAGGAGCTGCCAACCCTGTCAATGCCCCGGAAGTGCTATGGGAAACATAATAAGGAATGAGCAAGGTAATGACAGCATTGTAAATAATTAGCTAACTTCTGTAATTCTCAATATCACTACCTAAGTGGCAGCTGGAACAGGGCCCCAGACCTTAGTAGGCCCTGAGACCTTAGCAAAACTGACTCCATGACAAATTGCCATTCAGGCTGTAAGATTCAGCACACAGACAGCATCACCTGCCAAAATTAAAACAAAGGACTAATCCATCAAAGTCCATACAGTCCTGGCAAAGACTCAAAGTGTACAAACCATGCTTTTTAGCTTATATAGTTCTGTTTCTGTCTAACTGTTCTTGTTAACTGAAGTATGTCAACCCAGAATACAGTTTTTGTGCTTAAAAGCTCAACCTGATTAAGGCTCGAGGCTATACTGGGATCCCAAACACCCAGTGTAGTCTCCAGCAGGATGATAAAGACTTTCTATTGGCTTAAACCCAAATCTGAGCAGCCTTCTCTAGTGAATACCCCACAACAGCAGCCAGGGGAAGGGACAGACCACAGATAATATTCAGAATTTGATTAAGAGATTAAGAAAAATATTAAGGTACTAACAAAAGCATCAGTGAATTTCTTGTTTATAAATAAATTTCAAACTGGATATAATCAAAGCTAGAGAGGTAGTGTGGTTTGAATGAAGATGGTCCCCAATAGGCTAAGAGAGAGCCTATTAGGAGGTGTGGCCATGTTGGGAGTAGATGGGGCCTTGTTGGAGGATGTATGTTACTGGGGGTTGACTTTGAGGTTTCAGATGTTCAAACCTGGCCCAGTGACTCTTCCTGTTGCCTGCCAATTCGGATATAGAACTCTTAGCTACCTCTCCAGCACCATGTTCGTCTGTGTACTGCACACTCCCTGCCATGATGGCAATGGACTAAACCTCTGAACTATAAGCCAGCCCCAATTAAATGTTTTTCTTTATAAGAGTTGCCATGGTCATGATGTCTCTTCAAAGCAATGGAAAACACTAACTAAGAGAGGTACTAAATGAAATGAAGGAACAAAAAAATATGTCTTTCTAGTGAGCTGAACAAAGTAAGTGTAAAAGGGCCAGGTATAAAACAGGGCAACAGGATGGACATTAGTAGAACAAGAATCACAGAGGCAGTGCGATCAACCAAAAGACTAGTTCTTGTTAAATTCCAAGTGAGAGGATCCAAGAAGAGCTAGAAGGACAGTGCTGACATTTGCTACAGAAGCCAGGACCCAAGAATAAAGAGGCCTATGTCATCTGGGCCAACAACATGCTTATCAATCAAGATAAGTTGTCAGTTTTTGGCTCAGTTCTCTTCATTTCATCACTGGGCAAAACAAGAAGAGGACAGTATTAAGTATTGTCCAAAGAGAAGTTACTCATTGATTATGATCAAATTTAAATTCTGAGTTTAGACCATCCATGTGAAGTCAACTTTTGGATATATGTCCTTGAAGTAACAAATTATTTAACTTCTCTAGGTGTTTTTTATCAACATTAGTACCTACAACATCAGAAGTTACTGTAAAGATTACTTGAGATAAGATATGTAAAGCATTAAACAATGCCTAGCACATGACAGTCAGTAAACAGCAGCTACTTTTAATAACAAGAATCAAGAGGTGCCACTATGGAACAAACCCTACACCAAAGACCTTTTTAGCCCAGTAGGGTTAAAAAGGAAGAGCAAGGTTGAAGTCGGCAGGAATCATTTAGGGAATGACAGTTTTCAGTGAAGATGGACAAGTCTTGACAGTAATGTGTGGTGACAGCAAAGTCAGGTGACAGATAAAATCAAGCTGGAAGAAAAATCAGTCAGCATGGTGAAGAAACTAGTTGGCAACATTAGCTTCTAAATTTACAGATTATGATCTCTCAAATGTGATAAGAGCAAGGTTATAGATATCTTGGTAACTTGACTTGCTACCAGAAATCAGTCTACTACGTGTAAAAAGATTATCTACATTTCCAAAATCTTCCTAGTCAAAGGAACACATTTATTGTAGACTATAAAGTATGAAAAAAAGCATAAAGTCATAAGGAAAAGTTTACTCCATTATACGAAAATCACTTTAAGCTTCTGAATGGATTTTTCATTGTGTTATAAGATTTTACCTGAAGGAGATACAGCTCAAGACTGGATGTATGAAATTAAAACATCAAACTCTAGTTTCCTACATATATACACCCATATTTTCCTGCATATATATATATATATATATATATATATATATATATATATATATCTCCATGATAAAGCTTAATTCATAAATTAGGTACAGTAAGACAAATAACAATAATCATAATATATAACAATTGTAACAATATACTTTTTGAAGTTATGCAAATGTGGTCACTCCCAAAATATCTTTCATGTAGTATTTTCAGACTGTGCTTAACAGTGGGTAATAGTTGGAAATGAAGAAAGAGAAACTGGCTAGAAAGGACCACACACAACATTGTGTCCTACGTTACACATACAACATGGAATGAACAATGTGTGCTCTGATATTAAAAGTTCCTCAACTAAGGATGATGACTAACTCTAGGAAGGCCTTATGTTATTCAGTAATAAATATTCTCTGTGTGTAACATTACGGGTTTTAAGGTCAACTTTAGTTTCAGGACCACTTGTCAGATCTGCAAGCCCCAATGTAAATGAAGCTAATGCAAATAGAAAACAATACCATTATATATTCGACTTATGCTGAAGCTGCACTAATACCATTATATATTAGACTTATGCTGAAGCTGCACTAATACCATTATATATTAGACTTATGCTGAAACTGCACTGCTTTGACAGTACATTTCACAAAACCATTATCACTCCTTCTCCCCACCCCAAGACCCAGGGAACATCATAGAGTACAGGGGCAGGATGTTAAGAACCAAAGGATGGTGAGGAGTGTCACAAAACTGACTATTCAGACACCACACAGTTGTTATGATCATGGACACACAGCAGCAAAGGACACCTTCAAAAGATTGGACCCTTCAACATTCCATCATGAATGGAGGAGGTACCCATGAGGCCTCAGCCTTCCTGAGTACTTTTGACTGCTTATGGTTGTTGCTGGAAGGGAGTCATTTTGTGAATGGTATAGCTGGAAAGACGGGGTTCAGAGGAAAAGGAAGGAGTGTAACAGAGGGCAATGGGGTGAATATAATCAAAATACACTGTATCTATACATGAAACTGTAAAAAAAAGGTCTAATTTAAACATACAAAAAAAGTACAATCCATTTATACAAAAAGCAGCAGTGATTTTAAAAACTTAATATTGTGATTCTGTACACAAAACTATTTAATTTTCCTACCTTTGATCACGTAGTCTTTAAAAATGTCCTGATACAGTTTTTCCATGTTAACTGTTGTTAAGGAGTCTCAAAAAGTAAGTTAAAGAGCCTATATCTGTATTTTCTTTTACCACCTTACAAAAAGAGATCTAAAGCTAAATATAATTATCTTTAAAAATAAAATACAAAATTTGCTTATTAAATGAGTTATGAAACAGAAAAGTAGTTCTTTTTTTTCTATCTCATCTGGGATGCATTAAATGCACTAAAATCGCCATAAACTGATGACTTGTGGGCCTCATTTTTACAAAAGTAAAAGGATCTTTCTAATATTATCATCTACATGCTATAAATAGCTTAAACATGGAGGCAAATATCCCCACAGAATTCAAAACATTAAATGTTAGTAATTGAACATAATTCCTCTTTTTCATTTTCCTAGATTTTAAAATTTCATGTAGATGGAGTTTTTTCTCCTTTTTTTTTTTTTTTTATTCAAATCTCAAAAAAAGCATTTTTGAAGTTAGTTTACTATTTGTAGTGGCTGATATTAGTTTATATTAACACTGACATTTAAAACAAATCCAAAGTAAAACAGGATTGCTCAACTGTTTTAAACACTTCACTAAGTTAGAACTACTACTTAAAAGCGTTCATAAACACCTTTGGGCCAAAGCACCCCAAATACAAGATGCTAAAGCCATCTAACCAGCATTGGGAGATAGATCCTTCCAGCGGTCAGAGCAAAGTATTATATAGTCTTTGGCCTCAGATTCTCCCATCATGAATCATTAAGAACTTTCATAACTCTTAAAAGGTACATCAAGGGCTCGTTAAACTATCATTAGAACACCTTGTAAAACCACTAAACAGCAAAATACACTGTCCTGGGCTAATCAGATCTGAAAGAAATGTGCATTCATGTGAAAACCGCTCTTCCCTTTAGTACTACGGGAAAATGATTTTTTAAAAACTGTGTCCAAAATTCTATGTGTTTGTATCTTGCTACCATCTGTTACCTTTTATCACACAGATGCTCTTCCAAAGCAGAAAGGAAATTCATGGGTTTTCCTGAGAGTAAAAACTGGGAGCTTCTCAGAAACAATTCCCAACCTATTTCTTACACAAAAATTGGAACAAATGAATACAGGCACCCTGAATCCAGAGCTTCATGCACACTAGGCAAACGCAAGGGGGTTTTGTTTGTTAATCCTGAGTATGATCGTGCTAAACTTTTACATTAAAAAAAAAAAAATTGTTCGGTATCCCCCACAAATCAACCAATTCTTAATCAAAGAGATGTCTTTTGGTGTCCTGAAAAAAATCCAAGAATTAGGAAAAACCAAGAGCTACTTCCTAGACCTTGTTGGAGATGTCCCAATCAAAAAGTGAAATAACTGAATGGGTTCTTCTCCGACATTCACGCTGCTCTGAACAAGGCCTCTCCCTTTGGTCAGTTTCCATAACTTACAAAAGAGCCTAGTCAGTCGAATAGGTTTTGGCCACAATTTCGAGGACGCTCAAAGAGTTGTGATAATAACTTGACGAAAGCCCACCCACTTTCAGACAGCACAGCTCCATTCCATGATGGAGTAAGACCTACTCGCTGGTCATGGGTGACAAACTCTGCCAGAAAGCAACAGCCATGGCCCGATGAGAGTGGTTCAACACAAATCGGGCCCTGCAGTCTGAGGGAGCGCCCGCTCGGGGTGAAGCCCGGAGCTGGAGGGCTAGGGGTCTCCGAGGTGGGGTCACCCAGGAGCCGAGCCCTCCAAATGTTCTAGGAACCCCAACTCCAAAGCGCACGCCGCAAACCCAAACACCCCTCCCCTTTACCCGGAGCTGTTCCCGGGTCCCACAGAGGACGCTCAATAATCTGTAGCCGGGCAAAGGGCAGGAGGGGAAGGCTGAGCACTAAGGAGGCAGCCGCCGAGGGGTCCCCGGGCCTTGGAGACCGCCACAATTGTCGCTTTTATCCCCAAGCCAACCGCAGCCCTTTCGGGCGAAAAGCCCTCTTCGGGTAGCCCGCGGAAGACGCGCAGAGGGGGCGCGAGGTCCTTACCCGCTGCAAGGATGGCCGCGGGCCGCCGCCGGCCGCTCCAGTACCAGAGGCCGGAGGCTGCTCCTCGGAACCGCAAGGAGGCTGCCATGCTGCACCCGTCCCGCCTCCGCGCCGTGACCTCCGCCGCCGCCTCACGCCCGGCCTGCGGACTACGAGTGTGCGCAGCCAGGCTAGCGGAGACCACTGCGAGGACAGCTCGCGCACGCGCCCTCGCACCCTGTGTAGGCTCCGCCCAGCGAGGGGTGGAGCACGGTGCTGGGAGGCGTGGCCGGAGAGGTGGCAGCGGACCAATCAGGACTCCCAGATCCACAGACGCCCTGCCTTGCCTCAGGCTGCAGCTAAGTTTACAACCTTCCACCGGAGAACCCTTGCTTACCCTAAAGCCTAGGGTGTGTGGGAGCATTGACTGTCACTCACTACCTCTTCCTTCTCCTCTTCAGAGCATCTGCACCCAGGAACTGCCTCTTCATAGGGCTGTTAACTGTTTTCTCCCTCAGAGACATGAACCCAGCTGCTGCAGTATTTAAAGAAAGCAGAAATTCCATGTTTCCTAGTATAGGGCTCATTTTTAACTTCAGAAATATAAATATGAATCTACCAATGTTAACGTGTATATTTTTAGTGTCTGTTGAAAAACAACCAAATCTACTATGTGTGTAATAACTAAAATCTATGTGCTATACGACTCATTTTTTTTCAATTATATTTGGAAAATAGGAAATATAATAGGAAAGTAATCTAAAAACATCGTTCTCTTTGAAGAGTAGTATTCCTAGGAACTTACTGAGTTCCAAAACACGTCTTTAATGTGTTTGAAAATTCTGCAACCTGCATTCATTTTAAATGAATCTAAATCTTAGATTAAATTAACTGAAATCTTAACATTAAAATCCAGAGAGTATTATATACGAGTATTGTAAAAAAGATACTTTGCTGATTTGTCCTTATTTGGATACTTGGATTACATATTTGCATTTCTGTTCCTTGGGAATAATTGCAAAGCTTTCTATACACAATAACAAGACTTGTAACTTTCAAAGAAAAATAGGTCAGGAGAAAAGAATGAGGTTTGGCAACAAAAGGAATCCTAAGATGTCCACCTCATACCCTCAAAGTCTGGTGGTTTGGTTTGGTTTGGTTTGGTCTGGTTTGTTTGTTTTTTTAATTCATTATCCTTGTGGTATATTCATTCGACCTAAAAAGCAGAATCCAGGGATTTGAGTTTGATAAAACAAACAAACAATAGCCTCTTCCTAGTTTCCCCCGAAGTTGGTTGATACAAAGAAAAGTCAAGATGGTGAAGAACTTCTTTGCAGGCTCTCAAGGTTCTGATACAGTGTTAATGTTCCCAGGAAGTCATACAGGGCACAAGGGCCTCTCTGTAGCTGTTATGAAACAATTCCTTTCATTGGTTGTCCTTCCAAACAGTCCTCTGCCCCACCATAATAACAGAGAAGAAGAAAGACAGAGATGAAGGGAAAGTTTAAAAAAGAAATCATTCTAGCTATTGAAAAGTCTCTTAGATTTGGTGCTCCCATCCCTAAGAGGATTAATTGGTTTCTGGAGCATTCCATGTTTCTTTATTCTGGTTTCTTTAGGTTTTAACTGGAATGGATTTTCTGCAACCCATAAATGTGTCCCTACAGGTTTCTATATTTAATGACTGAAGTGCAGTCTGCTTTCCAACTATGTCAACTGCCTCCACAGCAGAGCTGTTTACGACACAAGACAACACATCAATTCATCTCCTCAGCTCCTTGAGTTAATATCCTAGTCCTCTTGAGATTTTACACCCAGTCAGATTGCTTTTGTCATTTTTATTGTAGGCTACTGTTTTTGTTTCTCTGGGTTGTTTATGGGGTTCTTTTCTTGAAAATGAGTTATTTCTTTACAAAAGGCTGCCTCTCATGAACACCATCGCCTCCTAGGAGTAGAAAGGAAAGGGGCTGTGGGAGAGCAAGCAGAGCTCTGCTTGTGTGTTTGGTTTGGTTTAGTTCAATTTGGTTTTGCTCTGGAACTCTGTAATATTGAAACTTTGAGTCTCTTTGTTTCAATGTTATGAAGAGATATGTCATAATTTTAACTTATCTGCATATCATGAAGGCTATTGTCTCTTCCCAAAGTCCTGAATTGCTTCATAAAGTATTTTCAAAGGAGGCTTTTCATAAGTGTTGTGACTTTGTTAACAATTCTTACTATTTGAAGGTATTGTATTTGAAAGGCAATTACTACCTATGGTTAGCTTTTGGAGGGGTAGGATCTAAGAGAGGGTCTCACTCTGAAGCATTAGCTGGCCTGGAACTTGCTGTATGAAATAGGGTGGCCAAGATCCACCTGCCTCTGCCTCCTGAGTGCTGAGATTAAAGATGTACACCACCACACTCAGCCCATTCCGTGACTCTCTATGAACCTGCTGTATCCCAGACTGAGAGCTGGAGAAATCAAATGTGAGGAGCAGCGGAAGCCCTGAGTGAATAAAGTCCTGAGTGGACGTGTGCTGTTGACACGAGTACCACCATGTCAAGGACCTCTAGCCTCAGCCACATGGGCATGGCAAAGCCTGGGGAGACCCAGAGGGAAATTACAAAAGAGTGAGTGTTAATACTATGTGCAGAAAATGTCCGCCATAACTTTCTGCCTCTGGATATTATGGGATGAAGAAGCTCCCCACTGAGATTAGAGATTAGCTAAACATATGTCCTTGATCCAGCTATATATCATAAATCTTGTACCCTTGTTTATCTGCATGTGATAATGCTGCCTCCTTGTTCTGCTATATGCAGTAACCCTGCCTCTCTGTTCACCTCCATGTAAGAAACACACTGCCTCTGGGGTGCTGAGGTTTCTCCGTCCACCTGATTCCAGCTTCCTGTACATGTGCCCATGTCTTTGTCAATTCTTCGATCCCCCACATCTACCAGGAGGCCATGTCCCTAAGACTGAGCAAGGACTCCACAAGCAACATTCTGAAAATACCAATAGTCACATTCTCAATAAAAAGCTTTTCTGGTAATGCCAGGGGATATGGATATGCTAGCAAGATAAAAGCATGTTAGCTCACTGCCCATCTTAGTCACTGTTCTATCGCTGTGAAGAGATGTCATGACCACGCCAACTCTTACAAAGGAAAGAATTTAACTTGGGGTGGAGTACGGTTTCAGAGGTTTAGTCCACTGTCATGGAGGAGGACATGGTGGCACACAGGCAGACATGGTGCTGGAGAAATAGCCAAGAGTTCTATAGTCAGATCTGCAGGCAACAGGAAGAGAGAGACTCTGGGCTTGGAATGGGCTTTTGAAACCTCAAAGCCCACCCCCAGTGACACATTTCCTCCAACAAGGGCACACCTCCTAATCCTTTCAAATAGTGCCAGTCCCTAGAGACTAAACTTTCAAATATATGAGCCTATGGGGTCCATTTTTATTCAAACTACCATGCTACCCACCTGTAGACATATGCATATACGCATGCCAAGCAGGAAGCCATACTCTCCAGGCTTTGGTGATGTTATGGAGTTTGTGACCCTAGGAAAAGACCATAGCCTCAATCCAATTATAATTAAAAGATTTATTGATTAGCTGCTAGCAAGATAAACAATCTCTGAGCCAAATTTGAGATTGCCATGAAGGAGGAGTATGGGGAAGGATCTTTAGAGGGGAAAACCACAGGAATACCTTCAATACTTACACAAGCAAGGAGGAACTATTCTATTCTGCCGAGTTAAGTGCTTAAGGCAACTCAAAACAATCTTTGGGTATTTGTGCAAGCAAGTTACAGAAACAAAAAAAAAGCAGTTAGTCATATCATATCAAGTAGATAGAGCTGTACAGTTTTGGGTGAGGAGGGGTCACTAAGTCAGGATAGTTTTCTGGGGACTCATCTTTCTAGAATTTTGAGTCTAAGGCAAACAATCTTTAGGTACAAAGATGGAGGCCCAGCACAAAGTGGGCTTTCTCTGGCCTAGCCTTTACAGTGTTATATCTCCAAACATTCTAATCACAATATCTCTGCACCTTCAGCCTGTCTGAGGCCTGGGGACTGCCATCACCAATACAGGGCAGCAACAAAACCCTCTGTCTATGTGTATGCTTCCCCACACACTTGGTGTCATCAGAGACCAAGGTGAGGAGCACAGAGTTCCATCCTTATCTTGGAGTAATGAGGCTGAGATGGTGTCAGAGGAGACCTGGTAAAGAGCCGGACTTTTACCACTGCCCAGTGATAAGGAAGAGGTATTCTAGTACCTGCTGGCTGGGGAAGTACAGTAGAAGCTTAATGGGGGGTGGACGGGGAGATATAGGAGCCAGGCCAACCATGACTATACAGCAAGAAAAAAAAAAAGGAAAAAATGGAAATTTTAGAACCGAAAGATGCAGTTAGTGAAACTGCAGTTAATAAAAGCATTAGTAGAATGGAGGAAATCAGTGAACTAGAAGATGGAACCATATAATCATCCAGACTGGCAGGAAATAGTCTGGCGTCAGGGCACGGGGCAAGGGCTAGAAACTTGTGGTATAACTGTAAGAAAAGATCTAATGTTTCTGTCGTCAGAATCTGGGAAGGAGAAGAAAAAGACATTCCCTAACAAACCAAACTAGCTCACTGTCCCTAAGACAGTACCCTTCTTACCTCCATGATGAAACGATAAGATCTCCCTTGTTCCATCACTCTGTGTTCCCTGATTCTCGCTTCTTTCTTCCTTCCCTCCCCTTTTTCTTTCTGCAACAATTTTACTTCCCAACTTTCAAGACTTACTAACAAGCGACCTTTTCAAAGAAGTCTCTTTTTTTGGGGTAACAAATAAGTATCATGAATATAGTTTAGTTTGGTTAAAGAGCTGTATCTAGATGTTCATGTAGCTCAGCGGTGGAGCCCTTGTCTAGTATGTGGGAGGCTGTGGATCGAATACTCAGCCCTGAGCCAGGAGACCAGAAGAAGGAAGGATATCGAAAGTCACTTGACACTTTATTTATTTTGAACATTTTTCCCTCCTTTGGTTTTTTAAGACAGGGTTTCTCTGTTGTAACTCTGGCTGACCTAGAACTCACTCTGTAGACCAGGCTGGCCTCGAACTCACAGAGATCCCCCTGCCTCTGCTGGGCATTAAAGTGCTGGGATTAAAGGCATGAGCCACCACCTCCTGGCTACTTGACACTTTCAAAACATAGATAAAAAAAACTTGGCATCAGGTTTGGCTAGCTAAGTCCAATTCGATTTTTCCATGCATAAAAGAGGCCTGGGTTTCAAGTGCAACTCAAAAGTACAATAATATATATATATGAATGATGTGCAAGAACCTGCACTCACTACCACCACCACTGCCAAAAAAGGCAGAAAAAAGCTTTCAGCAGACAGACAATTTCAAGTATGACAGTGCCAAGTTATTAAACTCTAAGACTAGCTCTAGTTTGTTTCTGGTTGGGTCTTGTTTTACTACATGCACTGCTTTACAGCTTTTCCACTTGTTGGACTCCCAGACAAAGGGAAAAATGAAAGAGTACAGAAAGTACCCACTGACTGTCCTTGTTATTGTTAACGTTTTAAAACTCTCATCCTACAATTTATCCTACTATCTGCTAAAACGTGGTCCCTTAGCAACATCTATCTCCAAAGACATACTAAAAATGTAGTGTAGAGGTTGTTTTTTAATTATTAAAAAAAGAAGTGGATCTGGAGAGGCAATTCCATAATCTTTCCCATAATCAACTTTAAAAATGATTTGGAATACAAAGCATTGATAAGAAATTAAATTATAGCCCAAAATGAGAGCTTATCTGAGTTCATATTATTGTGTTTATTTAGGGGATTAAAGTTGCAATAGTATAAATTCATGTTTAATACACATATATACACAGGTTAGTGTACACACACATATCCCCTTGCTCTGTCATCAAAGGGGGCCTAGCAATGAGTGCACCTAGTAATGTGTTGTTTAGTTCTATCCTCTATTCTTTGATTATGGTGGTTAACAATTATCTAACCTTGTAAATATGAATTACAAAGGTTATTGAATGAAATTGACATCATGTCTTACAGTTTAAACATGAAATGTCTCCCTCAGGTGCTTGCTTTGAACACCTGTTTCCACCTGGTGGTGCTGTTTTGAGACACTACAGAGCAACAGTTCTCAAACTGTGGATCATGACCCCTTTGGGGGTCAAATGACCCTTTCACAGGGGTCACCTAAGACCATCTGCATATCAGATACTTACACTATGATTCATAGTAGAGAAAAATTACAGTTATAAAGCAACAATGAAAATCATATTATTATTGGGGGTCACCACAGCATGGGGAATTGTATTAAAGGGTCGCAGCATTAGGAAGGTTGAGAATCACTGCTGTAGAGACAGATGCCACTGTCTGTTCAGAAGCCCACACCCAAACTTGGATATACACTTCCCTTTTCCTACGGTCTCTCTTTCTCAATCAATGCCCATGTTTAAATTTAGGTTAAAATCTTTTTTAAATGAACTCCAAGTTACTTTTTGCTGTTGTTGGTTTATTTTTGTTGTTTGTGTGTTTGGTTGTTTTTCAAGACAGGGTTTTTCTGTGTAGCACTGGCTGTCCTGGAACTCACTCTGTAGACCAGGCTGGCCTCAAACTCAGAGATCCACCTGCCACTGCCTCCTGAGGGCTGTTACTAAATGCATTCACCACCACCACCTGGCTCCAAGTTACTTTCAAAAGCACAAAAAACTATAATAATTCACCAAATAGAGATTCCTTAAAATATTAGGGAAATAACATAATGATTTCCACTTGTGGACATAATCAGCACATCCTACGTGCTGCAATAAAGCTACGTGGAAAGCTGAGCCCTGCTCAGGAAGCATGTCACAGACCTGCCAGGCTTACGTTCTCACGTTAGTCCATTCTCTTCCTGCACACAGTCCCACACTTGAATTCCATGGCTGCTTCATGGCCATGAAATCAAAAGAAGGGGAAACCAATCGGATGTGCAGCAGATGTGTTCTCACTTTTGTGACCATGACAACTGGAAGCACTCGCAAGCAATGGCTATATCTCCCATGTTTCTCTCCACGACAGAAATGGTGCTGCATATGAGATTAAAGTGAGATGATAGCGTTCCTCTGGCCTAGACAATGAGCGCCACCAAGGCTAACTTCTGGTTTTCCTTATCCCAAGGACTTGACCAGAGAATGTTGCTTATCTTCAAGGAGATTTCGCCCCTTGTATTTTGTAGAAATATTTTGTAGAAATGTTTCCCTAGAGCAGTAAACTTTGGGAAAAGGACTGTCTTTATTCTGAGACTGTGCTATTTCTTCTCTTTTCTTCCTTCCTTCCTTCCTTCCTTCCTTCCTTTCTTTCTTTCTTTCTTTGTGGAAAATGTCTTTTCCTTAGGGTTTGATGGTGGCCATAGTCTGATGCATCTTTTTATGCCAATTTTTATCATTTGAAAAGTTGACAATGCTCTCTGGGTCTTCTAGCATCTTGAGAAAGTCCTTGAAGTACTGTTTGATCCTGATACGGCTGAATACCAGCTTTAAAAAATAATCGTTAGCTTCCTGAAAAGATAACAGCCACACACTGCTTGGGGGCTTGGAGCTCTCCTTCAGATTATTTCTCTCTTTTTTTCCCCCATTTTTATCAGTGTCGGTTAGTTGTACAAAGGAACGGATTCCGTTTTGACATTTCATACATATGATATACTCTAATCATCCCGAGCACCCTGTTCTTTATACCCTGCTCCCCGCCCACTGTTCTCCTTCCTCCAAGCCCTCCTTCTACTTTCAAATATTATCTCTATGTTTTTTTTTCTTTATTATTGTTACATATAAATATATAAATACAGCCTGCTGGTCCATTTAGTGTTCATTTAGTGTTGCTCATATGTATATGTTTTGAGGGATGACCACTTAGTATTGGATAACCAATTAGGGGGTTAGTCCCTGAGGAAGACTGACTCTCCCTCTTTAGCAGTCATTAATTGCCTATAGGTCTTCTGAGATCATTTCTTTTTGTTAGCCATGTAACTAAGCTCTTAGAGGACATTGTATTTGATCTAATTTACAAATTATAAAGGCATATCAGTCTAGTCCTCAAGTTTCACATTGTCCTGAGGACTCACTTGCTAAGAGCACAGCAATCAATATCTTATTACAGCAATGTGGTGGCTTGAATGAGAATGGCACCCAGAGGCTCATGTGTTTGAATGCTTGGATTAGGGGTGTGACCTTATTGGAGTAGGTGTGGTCTTGTTGGAGGAGGTTTGTCACTGGGGGGTAGGCTTTGAGGTTTCAAAAGACCGTGCCAGTTCCAGTGTCTTTCTTTCTGTCTGTTGCCTGTAGATCAGGTTGTAAAGCTCTCAGCTACTGCTCTGGCACCATGCCTGTCTGCTTCCTGCCATGATGATCATGAACTAACCCTCTAAAGCTGTAAGTAATTCCCCAATTAAATGCTTTATTTTATAAGAGTTGTCTTGGTCATGGTGTCTCTTCACAGCAATAGAACAGTAACTAAGACAAACACCAACCATACCTATCATTTCTTGAGCATATTCCTATGCCAGGAACCAGGAACCAAATAAGTTCTTTATATGGATTAATTCAGATTATCATTTAATAACTGTATGAAGTGATCAGAATTATTTATATTTTAAGATAGACTTTTATAGCATAAGGAGTTATTAACTTGTCCAAGATCACATAGCTAGTAACTAATGCTAGAACTCTTAATTAGCCACCCTGCTTTGGGCACACACCTAAATCTCAGCACTCATAAAGCTGAGGCAGGAGGATTGAAAGTTTGAAGCTAGTCTGGGCTATGTAGAGAAAACTCCATCTCAAAACAAACAAAAGGAGGAGCTAGCAAGAGAACTCAGTGGGCAAAAGTGCTTACTGCACTGATGTTTTGAGTTTGGGTCTTGGAACTCTTGGTGGGAGGAGAAAATTGACTCCTGAAAGTTATTCTCTGAGCCTCATATACACACATTAATAGTGAATAAATTAAAAACAGCAACAATAACCACAAATGGAACTCATACCTGACACCATTACTGGGGCCAAGAACCTGTGGCTAGATAGGGGAAAACCTACTGCTTTTATTCTGCTAAATGAACACAGTATTAAAATGACTCCTGATACTTGTTATGCCCATAGATTAGTGCATGTCTCAATCCGAGAAGCTTCTTGCAGTAAACGGCAATTAACTAAGAGATCTACTACTGGGCAACATGAACAGAATAAGAGATTACAAGCTCAGGCCTAAATGGGATATCTACATCACACACTTTCCCCAGCGCTCAGGGACCTTCTTGGAAGGGGGAGGGGCAGAAAGATTTTAAGAGCCTGAAGTAATGGATAGCTATAAGGAAACCATGCTTTACAGACACATCAGAGTAGTTGCACATATGAATTCTTAGCAATTGTGACAGCATGCACACGACTTTTGCTAGCTTAAGCCAGACAAAATTCTAGCTTGGAGAGGAGAAAACAGGCATGAAGAGAAATCCTTAGCTGAGGAGCTATTGGCATTTAATAGCTAATGGGAGAGTGAGAGCCTTTGCTGCTGCTGTTACTGTTTTGTTTTGTTTTGTTCTGTTTTAATCATGTGACGCCTTGTAGGTAGACCACACTCCAGAGCAGGCTGACACTTGAGCATATTTGAACAGCACAGACTGAACTCAATGGGTTTAAACAAAAAGAAAGAACATGAAGTTAAGCGGGCAGGGAGGTGAAGGTGGGTCTGGGAGGAGTTGGTGGAAGGGGTGAATATGACCAAAATTCATCGTATGGAATTCCAAAGGAGATTATTGAAATATTATTTTTAAAATTTTAAGCATAAAAAGGAGTTGAAACCAGGCATTTGATTCTAAGAGCCATGCTTATGAGTACCGTATAAAGTAATGGAAGCCACATAGTTATTAGAAATTTGATCCTTAGTTTTATGTGCATTAACAAAACTAATGACACTCAACAAGACTTTATTTAGTACTCTTAATATCTGATACATGAAAAATATTCAGTGCTAAACCTAAGCTACCTCATGTATATACAAACAACATTGTTCACTCTCTATTTGTGAAGTTTCTGTGGCTCTCAACCTTCCTAATGCTGCGACCCTTTAATATAGTTCCTCATGTTGTGGTGAGCCCCAATCAGAAATTATTTTTGTTGCTACTTCATAACTGTAGTTTTGCTCCTGTTATGGATCGTAATGTAAATATCTGATATGCACATGGTCTTAGGTGACCCCTGTGAAATGACCCACAGGTTGAAAACCACTTCAAAACAAATTCCTCACTACACCCTTCTCAAAATAATCCATCTATCAAGTTTGTTCACGTGTGTGTGGGCGTGCACGTGCACACGGGTATATATGTGTGAATGTTTATGTGGAGGCCAGAGGTGGACATTGGGTGTCCTCCCCAAAAGCGCCCCACCTTATGTTTTGTGAAGAGGTCTCTCGCTGAACCTGGAACTCACCGATTCGACCAAACTGACAGGTCCCAGATCTTGCTGTCTCTGCCTCCTTGGCACTGGGGTCACAGGCATGAGCTACTGTGCCTCACTTTATTAGGTGAGTGCTGGGGATTAAATGCAAATACTCATGCTTCTGAGATAAGCACTTTACTGACTAAACCACCTCTCCAGCCCCCAAACTAGTATTCTTTTTTATTACATTTATTGGGGGGGGGGGTTGGGGAACAAGCTCATGCTGCAGTACATGTGGAGATCAGAGGAGAACTTGTGGGAGTCAGTTCTCTCCTCCTACCATTTGGGTCCTGCAGACAAATTCAAGGTCACTGGGCTTGATGACAAGTGCCTTTACTCTCTGGGTCATCTGGCCAGCCATGATATCCCTTAAAAAAGGAAATCTGATCTAGTGCTTATACTCGACTTTTGGTTCTTTAGTTCAGTTTGTCAACAAACTTCCTCGTTTAGCCTAGTGATCCAATGTGAGCATAAGGCTAACCTTCTGTATTCTCTTTTCCGGGATTTGACCTCAGATTTTGTTTAAGTAGTGTCTGTCTTTCATACTGAATCCTCTAAGCTTCGTTTGATGTTCTTCCACTTATCTCTTTAGAGAATGTACTACATAACTTCTCCTAGCAGGTGTCTTTTAAGGCATCTACATCACGTGCTAATTTTCCACATACCCCTGGCCTTGACTTTTAGAGTTCTGAGTCTCTCCACCACATTCTCGAATGCACAGTGTATCTATTTCAACTCTTTTTTTTATTGTTTATTTGTTTTGGCACCGAGTCTTACTACGGAGTTCAAGCTGGCCTCTAACTTCGTAGGTAGCTTAGGCTAGCCTTGAACTCACAATCCTCCTGTTTCCCAAATGCTGAGATTAAGGGCATCTGACATCAAAGCTGTTCCAACTAAGGATAAGTAAACAAAAAATAAACTACCTTCAAGTCTCACTCTGGTAGGTTCTGTTTATTGTCTTTGAGGGTCTCCAAGACCTCTCCCAGGGTTAACTATTCACATGAGGACTCAGAAGTCTGCATGTGGTAAGGCTTAGCTATAATTTACTACAGTAAAATGATAAAAAGCAAAGTTGCACATGTAAAAAGTCCATGAGGTGAAGACCAATGGAAACAAATTGTCCTCTCACAGTGAAGACACACAGGACACAATTTTTCAGCAAGGAGGTGTGCCAACACATGGGCTGTCTGCCAGAGAAGCTGACAGATTCAGCAGCCAGGGTTTTTACTGGGAGCTGGTCACATAAGCCTCTGCCTATCTCCCTCTTCCAGATTCCTAGCAAAAAAACAGATGTTTAGCATAAAACACAATGTTTGCACAAGGAATTTATAACTAGTAAGTCTTTTTTCTTTCCTCCCTCTTCTTCCTTCCTTCCTTCCTTCCTTCCTTCTTCCTTCTTTCTTTCTTTCTTTCTTTCTTTCTTTCTTTCTTTCTTTCTTTCTTTCTTTCTTTCTTTCTTTCTTTCTTTCTTTCTTTCTTCCTATCTTTCTTTCTTTCTTTTTAAGTGAGTACCACTCTACAGCAGTGGTTCTCAGCCTTCCTAATGCTGCAACCCTTGAATTCAGTTCCTCATGTTGTGGCAACCCCCAACCATAAAATTATTTTTGTGGCTACTTCATAACTATAATTTTGCTGCTGTTATGAATTGAAGTGTAAATATATGATAGGCAAATGATCTTAGGTGACCCTGTGAAAGGGTTGTTTGACCCCCAGAATTATAGTGATACTGTGTCAATTGCTTAGTTGTGGAAGGATTCTTCAATATGGAGCCAAGAGGTTTACTTATGTTAAAGTTTGTTTTGTTTTGTTTTGTTTTTCACAGAGTTAGAGAAATGGCTAAGCAATTAAGAGCACAGGCTGCTCTTCCAGAGAACCCAAGTTTGAATCCCAGCACCCACATTGCATGTCTCACAGTTACCTGTAACTCCAGCTCCGAGGGTTCCAACCACCCTCTTTTGGCCTTCTTGAGTATCCCTGCACAGGTGGCAGACATTCACACATACACAAAAATAAATAATAAGACAACTCTTCTTTTAAAAGATGTTATTGGTTATCACTATGCTTAAGGAACTACATGCCTCCTTTTATCCATAAATGATGGGAATAAAGTGTCATCTTGCAAAAATATTAGGCACTTAGCTTTTCAGGATTGTCTTTAAGTATCACCAGATCTCAGAGATCTCTTTGTAACGAGGCCCTGAGACCTTCGCATAACTGATTCCATGTTGGAAATGACATTCAGGCTGTAAGACACAGCACATAGTCAGCACTAACTACCAAAGATAGAACCAAAAGCTTAATCCATCAAAGCCCATATAGTTCTAGGAAAGTCTCAAAACATATTCACTTTGCTCTGTGGGCTTCTGTAGTTCTGCTTCTGGCTAACTGTTCTTGTTAACTGAAGTATGTCAACCCAGAATATGGTTTTTGTGCTTAAAAGCTCATCCTGAGAAAGGTTAAGGGCTACACTGGGATCCAGAACACCCAGTAGAGTTGCCAGCCAGCTGATAGAGACTTTCTGTTGGCTTAAACCCATGTCTGAGCAAACTTCTCTGGTGAATACCCCATAACAGTGTTCATTTGGTTTGTCTCCAGAGCATTTAAGGGAAGAACAAAATGGAAATTTATGTTAAGCACTGGTAACAGCCTCAACTTTTAAAATTGTTATTAATTGGTGGACTTTTTTTTATAGATGAAATCTTTCGGTGTGGTCAAGGCTAGACTTGAACTTTCAATCTTCCTCCCTCAACTTTCTAAGTGCTGGGATTACAGGTTTGTGCCCACATGTCTGGCTGCAACACACCTGAACTTATTGCAGCACTGATCCACAGATTAGTTACCTTTCTGTCTCTGTGATAAAATACCATGATCAAGGCAACCTATAGAAGAGTAAGGTTATTTTGGCTTTGGTGAAGAGACACAGTAGCAAGTGGCAGGCATGGCAAATGGGAGCAGAAAGCTGAGCACTCACATCTTGAACATCCAGCATGAAGCAAGAACAAGAAATGGCTTGAGGCTTTTAATCTCAAAGCCCATCTCCGGCGACATGCTTCTTCCAGCAAGGCCGTACTTCATAAACCTTCCCAAACAGCACCACCAACTGGGGACCAAATGTTCAAATATCTCAGCTTATGGGGGACATTTTCATTCAAGCCGCTACAATGCAGAATGACTCAGGATGGAGCCCTGCTAGTTTGAAAATGAGTGTGTGTGGGATGAAATGATGCATTATTCGTATTTTGTTACTGTCATTTTATTTTTATTTTAGTTGCTCATTATATTGTATTATGAGCAATTCAGAGTAAACATAGAACCTAGAAGTAGTGACGTGATAGTAAATGTTAAAATGAGCTCTTCATGGGAAGCATATGCACAAACACTCCCGTGTCTGTTTGTGTCTATATATGTAAGTTTGTTAGGAATTTTATAATGTAAATATATATGGCAGGCAATTTAAAAATAATAAATTATAAGACTATATATATGTATATGTATATACATATATATGTATAAGATTCTTATAGAATGCACTTGCTTTTTGCCAAACTTTTGTTTCTGTGGCCAACATATGGTTGCAATGAACTATGATTTGACAAATGGAACTGCATCCCAATCTGCAGGCTTTCCCCCATAAATCTATTGTCATTAAATCTGACATGTGCATTTTATTTTTCTTGAGGGTTTTTTTAACAACCAGCTTGCAAAATTCCTAACATTTTATAACTAACTCTCGCAACTTGGTACAAGCCAACCCTAGTATACTGTTGCTCATAAGCCCTATTTCTCCAATCTGGGGGACAAAGTGATATTGTGATCCAGAGAGTCCTTTTCTGACACCAAGAACATGCCTTTCTCCTTGGGTATTTCTTTTCCAATCCCCTTTAGTCACCTCCCATCTCCGAGGCTGAAAAAAAAAGAATGCATGGACCTTAAGAACTGTGTGAGCAGCTCTCCTTATAATTACCTCCAGAGGAAAACCAGAAATTCAACTCTGTTAACCAAAGTGGCACATCGGGCAGGGGCCAAACTGTTCTGGTATCACAACCACATGGTGGCACTATTGAAACATGGGTATTACAGCTGCCTCAGTACCCTTCTACTGCCACCATCAAGCACCCCACTTATTGCCCTTAGCCCTGCAAAGCTTTCCAGTGAACACAACACACCTCTTCTACAAGCCTAGCTCCTCGGGCTGTTGGCATGTCTTTCTTTTTGGTTCAGGAAGTGCCAGGCTCAAAAGACTCATGAGCCTTCTACATGCTTGAAATGTATATCAAGCAGGTTCTTCCTGCTACGTCTGTCTGGCAACCACTATTTCCACCCCACCGCTCCCTACTGCCCAGTGCTGGGGCCTGGAACCAGAGTTGCATGTGTGCTGTATGAACACTGTACCACTAAGCTACATCCCAGCCAAGATCTTCTCTTGGTGAGAAGGGTGTCTCTCTATGCAGTCAAGGCTAATCTTACACTCTTGATCCTTCTGTCTCATCTTCCTAAGTGCTGAGACACTGTCGACATCTGAGTTTTAAGCCTTGTCATCCACTCATAAGCCATACAAAGCCTCTCTATCTCTTAGTGTCTCTGAGTATCAGCTCAAGGCTGGAGGAGATAACGCCTTCCCTGTTATTTGCATCTTTCTATCTTGTTTAGTTTGGTTGCTACATTTGTTTGTTTGTTTTTGTTTGTTTATTTGTGTGTGCGGGTCACAGAACGACTTTCAGGCATGCGTTCTCTCCTTCCACCATGTGGGGCCTGGGATCCAGCTCAGGGTGTCAGGCTTGGTGGCAAGCCATCTCACTGGCCCCATGTCTCCCTCTCTTACACTGTCCATTCTGAGTGTCCTGCTAGGCTCTGCTCCACATTAGGCTCCAGTGGGAGTCTCCATTGTCTACCATGTTCCATAAGAAATCTGACAAAAAAGAACATTTTTGTGTTTTGGCAACTTCATTAAAATGTTCTCAATTCCATAAAAATATCCCCAGAAAGGATCCTAATTTCCTAGGTTGGGCCATATGACCACTTTTGGATCAGAGTATGGTCAGAGAGATGAAGAACAGCAAGTGACCAGATCTGCCCTCCTCCCCTGCCCACCCACGCCATACTAATTTGTGATCAGTGGAGTATGAGTAGCATCCAGAACTGCGAGGAGCAGAGAGTGGATACACCCTCTTATGGCACCTCGTGTGATGAGAAGAGACAAGAAACCCTGAGAAAACAAGAGTAGCAAGTGTCTGACACCAACACTCAGCAGTTTTGGGACTGTGAAGGAAAGATGGAACCATATGCTTTGTGGGAAAGAATGGCAAAATGAAAACATGTTTAACATAAAGTAACAGAAAGCTGAAGGATGTCCTTTGAAGCATTCCTTTGAAATACTGGCCAAAAATCCCCAGTCTTAAAATCTGAAATCCAAAACGCTCTAAAACCTGAAACTTCTGGAGTGCTGACGTGACACCACAATAGAAAACTCCACACCGCAAAACTTTGTTTTATCATGAGTGATGTTAAATATTTTGCATGTGGTACCTTCAGGCTATGTGTAGAAGGTAGATATGAAATTCATAAAAATGAATTTCATGTCCACACCTAAGTCCCATGCATAAAAATCTCATCATGTACATGCAAGTCTTCCAAGACACCGGGAAATGAAAATCCGAAACCGTTCTGATTCTAAGAATGTTGGGTAAGCTACTCGGCTTATGTTAGGCTATCTAATATGAAGTTTTGATTCTCAGACAATTGTGCTCAAAGCAGGGCACAATTTTCACATGCTTCCAATCCCTCTGACATGATGAGTTACTTTAAATGTTCACTTAAGTTGGTATCAGTATAACTCAGGTATTTCAGTAGGAACATTAAGTTTGCAGCTTACACTACTGAAGAGTCCCCAAAATGCAGAACAATTTCACTACTGTTTATTCTTCTATTTTACCTGGTGGTTGATTCCATTTTTAAAGTTTCAATATGCAAAAGTCAAAGTATAGGAAAAAATTAGACTTTGCAATATGAGTTATTCCCCCAATGGGAAGCATTAACAAGGCTGTTAGATTCACCCCAATTTTCTGGTCTGCATGCTGCTGTCTACCTACTCAGTGCTGGGAGGTGATCTTGTTTCATGTGCTTAATGTCTTAAAAGTACATACATGTCTCTTCTTAAAAGGATTTAGAAGAATGACTTGAAAATGAGCGTTCTTTATGTACTCAGGGTACATAAAGACTTTGAAAAACCACATGGCAATGGATCTTTTGTTTTTGTTTGTTGTTTGTTTGTTTGAGATAGAGTCTTTCTATGTAGCCCTGGCTGACCTGAAAGACCAGGCTGGCCTCAAACACACAGAGATCCATCTGCCTTTGCCTCCCAAGTGCTGGGATCAAAGGCATGCGCCACTATGCTCAGAGATAATAAATAGTTTTAATGCAGTTAAGTTTACAAACTCTCAACTTTTATGTCCCTTCAGCATTTTTCATTAGCCTCCTTCTTCCATCATGTAGAAAACAAGCCCCACCCACCTCTCTTCTAACCCTAAAGTTATCTTGGTGCGTTGCGCTGGGATACACAACTCTCAAGATAACTCGTAAAAGGATAATTTGAAATGCATTGCTTTTCAGGGGCTTCTTCCCATCCCCCACCCCAAACAAACCAATGAAAGCCTTAGCTAAATACTCACTTTATCCAAGCAACAAATGCTTGGCAAGAATCCATGTCTTTCTTTTACCTCTTCTCTTCCTCTCTCCTGTGGAATTAAGGCTCACAGAATATTATCCTAATTGCTTTACACTTAAAAGATAGGCAATAAGTCCAGTATAGTTGATAAATCTGACAGTGAAGACTGACTTCTCTAGCAATGCATTTATACGATGTGTGAATTCATTCCACAAATTGAGTGAGCTCAGCCTACAGCTCCAGGAATAAAATGAAAGTATAGCCAAGTGTAGAAGACCACATCTAGAATTGTGGTATTTAGGGGAATGAAGCAACAATATTCTATCTCAAAAACAAAAAGTACATATTCAAATAATAATATACCAAGAAATGCATTCTTTACAATGATTTAAACTTGATAAAACATTTTAACCAGGCCTATGCTACAGGGCTATAACCCCAGCTTCTTTCTACTCCAGTGGGTCCCAACTTGTGGGTCATGAACCCTTTGAGGAGGTCCAATGACCATTTCACGGGTATCACCTAAGATCAGATGTATATCAGATATTTACATTATAGTTGATAACAGAGGCAAAATTACAGTTATGAAATAGCAACAATAATTTTATGGTTAGGGGTCACCACAACACGAAGAATTGTATTAAAGGATCTCAGCATTAAGAAGGTTGAGAACCACAATTCTAGTCAGACCGAGGCAGGTGGTTCAAAGCCAGCCTTGGTAACTTAACATGACCATGTCTCAAACTAAAAACAAAAACCAGGAAAAAGAAAAAAAGTAGCTGCTGATCTAGCTCAGTGGTAGAGCATCTACCTAGCATGCCGACAGCCTTAGGTTCAACCTCCATTTTGAAAGTAGGGGGGAAAAAAAGATAAAACACTTTAGGTGTCCATGTAAAATATTCAAGGGATCCTATGCTTTTTTCAATATTCTTTTGTGATTAGATATGCAAAAAAAATGTGAAGAACTTTACCCTAAGGAACTTGGAAACCACCTTAAGCAATTTAAACTCTTCATTAAAGAAACATGTCTCTGTGACTTAGTGCTATGATTAACTAGAAAAGAAGAAAGATGTGAAGAAACCAAGATCTCAGTAAAAATGCGCTCTTGGCTAACATTTTTCTTATGTTTAATTCTTTAGTCTTGAGTAGAATCAAATGTGGGTTTGCCACTGTTAAATATTGACTTTAGAGAGACATACCAAAGCCTTCAACCTCACCAAGATTCAGCCTTCTGTTTATGCTGGAGGTGGGAGGTACCTGGGGCTTAAGTTCTATTTTCCCAACATTTAAGCATGTGAAGCCTTTTTCTGAATCCTTACAAAATCAACATTTTCTGATGCTCTGCTGTTGTTTTCCTGTTGGGAGCCGAGTTGAAACGCCATTACAAGATGGCGCCGGTTTCCTGCTTCCAGGTGGTTCTTGCTCGCATTTGGAGTAATTGCTCACATTTGGAGTAATTGCTCACATTTGGAGTAAACAAGTTACAGCGCAGGCGCAGGAGAGCAGTCCTTGCCGCCTCCCTCCATGCTAATGAGGGTCTGGACGAGTATCCAATCATTGACGGTCACGTGGCCCCATGCTCTATATAAGCAGGGTGCTTTTTGCAATCAGGGTCTTCGCTAACAACACTTAATTGAACGGCTGTCCTCAATAAAGCGTGAACCAGAAGAATCCTGTGTGTGGCGTCTTCCTTGCAGGCGAGGTGGGCGTCCACATTTGGTGCCGAAACCCGGGAACCTGACCATCAGCTGAGCACCGGCGGAGACCCCTGTTTTCAGGAGGATTCAGAACTGGAGCGCGGGGACGAAAGTGGATCCAGACTCTTTCTGAGAGGTATGCTGTTTTATGAGATTGACCCTGCACTAGGCGTGGTCATTTTTGCTAGTATGATTATTGTTGTTCTTGCTTGTTGCCTTTGTTTAAATTGTCATCGCCCAGTAACCACCGGGTCTCTTACAATCCCTTCTTGGGGTAAACTAGAAGGAGAATTGCAGAGAGAAAAGGAAAAGGGAAGTTTCCGTGCCGGTACATGGCCATTATGGCGTATGGTTAATAAGCGATGTCAAGAGAGTTAGGTAAGGGAAGGACAGCGAATATTAGCAAAACATCAAGACAGCATGTCAGAAACAGAAAAGAGGAAGAGGCCTAAAAAAGATATAAAAAGGGTAGAAAAAGAGAAAAAAGAAAAAAAGAAACAAATAAATAGTAGGAAAAGGGTATACCCAATATTAGCAGAATTTGAAAATTTAACAATAACCAGTGATGAGACTAGTAGTTCCTCTTCTGACTCAGAAACCACAGACTCAGAAACTTCGGGGTCAGAAGAGACACTGGATACAGAGGAACAAACAGAACTAGAAGAGGAAGCTGCGCGCTATGAGGAAGAACGTTACCGTCCTGAGCCATACGCTCCGGCGGCTCCCTCTGCGCCCCCTCTTCCTAACCTGCCTAAGGCTAAGAACCATGGGTGCCTCACCTTCCTGTCTAATAAAATTGGTTCTATCATAGTTCATTTCTTGCAGGAGGTGGATACCATAGCTCCATGGTTTGCAGCTGCAGGTCATGTAACCATCACCATAGCTCCATGGTTTGCAGCTGCAGGTCATGTAACCATCACAAGAAATTTTTTGAATTTGGATGCTGCTGGAAGATCTGCAGCAGATAGACATGCTATGTCTACACAACCTCCACTAGAAAATGTCAAGTGGAAAGATGTATTGTCTAACCAATGGAAGGGCCCGGATCAAGTTTTAATAAGATCCAGGGGAGCTGTTTGTGTTTTTCCTCAGGATCAAGAAAATCCCATTTGGGTGCCTGCTCGTCTGACGAGGACGGTGAAACAGCCCTTAGAGCCTGAAAAAGATCAAGAACAAGATGAAGATCTTGAAAACGCTACTAGCTCTACAGATGATCCTGATAAAGTGGCCCTCGATACGCATAGAACAACGATGGGGAATACTAACAACACTCCCCAAACCAATGCTGGTGATGCATAACGAACTCTAGTCTTGATCTTGCCTATTTGCCTTATGACTCTCAAAATAGTGGTATAGGGGAAAATCGTACTATGGCAATTGGCTCAATTAGGTTGTGAATGGAGGATGTTTAGTTTATGTGTGACATCTGTTCAATATCATAATTATACTGTTGCTGTAAATTTGTCACGGGACGGATGGGTCATCACAATTTGATGCTACTATGAGGGACCTAAGACTGGCCATTACACATGTCAATTCAACTCGTGTGGACTCGGGGTTGGATTAAAGATGCTATCATGTATCTCAAAGAATGGGCTGGTCTGGGAACTATGGGAATTATGATGATTGCTTCTGTATTAATATGCTTTTGGTGCTTTTGTAAAATGTATAGACAAAGACAGCGAGATAATGCCATGATTATTCCAGCATTTGCTGCCCTTGATGTGAGACATTCCCCTGCAGCCTGGTTAGCTACGCTTAAACAATAGGCTATCGTTAGGTCGATGGTTGGTATGTAATATCCAACCCTCCTTTTGAATGTTGAGCTGTATGTTGTCAGAACCAATGCGACAGAAGTTCATCTCCACCACATGTCTCCCTTTTAGACAATTTAGGGCATGTGGCCTTTGCACCTTGAGGACTTGCTTCCATTGCACCAAGAATAGGCACATCCCTTATTCGACCCAAGGTTAGCCTTTGCACATCTCAGAGGTTCTCCTCATTGCACGAGATAAGGTAACCTGGGTATTTAGGACATGCTTAACTTCCTTGATCCTCACCTCCGTAGATGGAGGGGGTTGATCGGTGACTTAGCATGTTCCTTTGTCTTTAATTTAATATAAAAGGGGGAGATGTTGGGAGCCGAGTTGAAACGCCATTACAAGATGGCGCCGGTTTCCTGCTTCCAGGTGGTTCTTGCTCGCATTTGGAGTAATTGCTCACATTTGGAGTAATTGCTCACATTTGGAGTAAACAAGTTACAGCGCAGGCGCAGGAGAGCAGTCCTTGCCGCCTCCCTCCATGCTAATGAGGGTCTGGACGAGTATCCAATCATTGACGGTCACGTGGCCCCATGCTCTATATAAGCAGGGTGCTTTTTACAATCAGGGTCTTCGCTCTCAACACTTAATTGAACGGCTGTCCTCAATAAAGCGTAAACCAGAAGAATCCTGTGTGCGGCGTCTTCCTTGCAGGCGAGGCAGGCGTCCGCATTTTCCCTTTCCACTAAAGATCACAAAAGAAAACAGTGATTTTTTTTTCCAGTCTCTGATAGATCCTATGACTGTTTCTACTCTACAAAGATGAAAAATAGCAAAGCTACTATGAACTTTTCATTTTCCCTGTTTCTGTTTCTTAGGCGGCTTATGGTCACTTAACACAATACAATGCAAAATTAATTACTAAGGTTTGATTCTATTAAATTGCCAGACGGATTTACTGACCCGGTGCCAATTGGCTTTCCCACTGCCAGAATTTTCCTCCCTGTTTCTAATAACTGAAAAATGTTGAAACACATAAGGATGTTGTAAATACTTCGCAGTGCAATTTTCTCCACTAGCAGTACCCTCGTACCCATTAATTAGCTGCCAGCTGAGAACAAAATTCAGCCAGGGACAGGAGACCCCTGAGAGCTGGAGGGAGGGAGGAGGACAGGTGACCATAAAGAGCAAAGGCAGCTATCTGGAACTGAGTGTGCTGGAGACAAGCTTACTGTTGCACAGATTTGTCTGTGACCAGGCTCAGCCTGGAAGATGGCACACCCCTTCATCTTCTCATTTAGCTTGGTACATGATACATACATACATACATACATACATACGTATATATACATACATACATATGTGCATATATACATATGCATATGTGTACATATGTGTGTGTATGTGTATGTATCTTCCAAGAGTTAATTTAAATTTAGATCTCTATGTTTACTTTTATTTCCGTCAACTGTATGTTCTGGTACAAACACAGGTTTGAAGAAGGTATTCTAGCTGAAGCATTTAAAGGGCCTTTCCTGCTTTCTCTTGTGCCACAGTGGTGTTGTTTCATCTATATGCTCCAGTTGTATGCTGGGAAGTTTTTTTTTTTTTTATGTCGATTCATTTGAGGAGTAAACAACTCCAAAAGAAAAGTTTGTTTTGTTTTGTTTTAAAGAAAATAATCCCAAGAGAATAATTATATCATCGGAGGGTGTAGAGACAGGAATATTTCCTCATCTGATCAGCAGATACTTTTAAGCAATCAACACACAATAAAAAAAAGGCTACAGCTATGTGAGAGCTAGGTGTAATTCATCACCGATAGATGATAGAATGGTGGATATGTTACAGAAGGTGAAAAAACTGAACGACTCGTGCTATTTATGTTTAAATGGTGAAAAAGACACAACTGAATTTGTTAGTACAGCAACTCCTTTCCAGCCCAGATTAGATGAAGATGTCAGTGGTAAGGGCAGCTGAGTGTGTATGCACCCACTCAAGGGCAGGAGGTCCTCTGGCCAGAGGTCTCATGTTAATAAAGACATGATTTCTCTGGGGAATCCATGCAGAGTTCACTGTGACTTTGTCCACAGAAAACCCTGTGTTAATCAGCTCCAAGGCAATGCTTTGTAAACCCCCACTGTCATGTAAGAATTAGTTTATATTAATAGCACAGTCTATTTTGTAACTATTGGGGTTTTTTCTTTTATTTTTTCTTCTCACATTCAATACATCCCATTTTGTTTTTAATATTAGGGATGAAACCAAGGCCTCCTGCATGCTATGAACATGCACTCTACCACTGAGCCCTCCTTATAACTCCTGTAGCCCAACAAAGCTTCTCACAGTTGCTCAGTAGGCACAATTCTATAGAGAGTTTCCCTTTTCATAGTGGTCTAGAGCTCCACTAATAGATATTAAAGCATAGCCTGGCTTTCTACCTCAAAGCACCAAATCAACCTTCCCTTGAAAGACACAGGATAATACATCCAAAATCAGACCAAAAGAATGACCAGATCTCTTTGGCTGATACAGTAGGAAACAGCATGGTGTAAGTGAACAGAGGAATTCCAGTATGGTGGTACATTCATAATTCTGGCACTTAAGAGATAAAGGCAGGAGAATCAAGAGTTCAAAGTCAGCCTCTGATATTCAGCAAGTTCAAGGTCAGCCTGGGCTATCTAAGTCTCTGTTTTAAAGAAAACAAAACAAAGCAAATGCAAAATGTGGAGGCAGGAGGAAGAACGTGAATAAGACACGGATGTTGCCTGTAAATGCAAATTTAAAAGAATTTCCTTAAATCAAGTTAGAAAGAGTTCATTTGGAAGCAACAGTCTACGTGCGCAAACCAACTTTTGCCCCACATTGCATAATAGATAGAATGTTGAATAAACGTATACTCTAAAGTGTTAAAAGCATTCTATTGACACCTGTTAAATCACAATGAGGAAAACTTGAATATCGCAGCAAGAAGCTTTTTCACTGTAGCAGAGAGGTTGGGCCTCACTCTCAGGACAGCATAGCAAGTGGGAACTTCTGCCAAGAAACAGGAAGAGGACTGGAGTGATTGCTCAGTGGTGCAGGTACTACCCTTGCAGAGACCCTGAGTTCGGTTCCCAACACTCATCTCAGGTGGTTCACAGCTACTTATAACTCCAGCTCAGAGGCTCCAAGGTCCTCTTGTGGCCTCTTAGGGCACCTACACTTGTGTACATACTCTCACTCACGTATGTACAAGTACATGTAATGTAAAAATACAAATTGTTCTTTTAAAGAAAGGAAATAAAGCCTGGCAGTGTTGGCACAAGTCTTTATTTGTTGGGAGGCAAAGTCAGGCAGAACTCTGAGTTTGTGGCCAGCCTGGACTACAGAGTGAATACCAGGACAGCCAGGGCTACACAGAGAAACTCTGTCTAGAAAGAAAAAAGAAAACAGAGGGGAAAAAGGAAGGAAAGAAATGCTTACAGGACTCTTGTGAAGGACAGGCCAGAGTGATCAGAATGATGAGAGATGATAGGTGAGAACAAACCTGATCAGATATCAAGAGTGTGGATTCTTTCCAAAACCAGATTATACGAGGAAGTGCATATTTGGGCACAGAAAGAGGTTCACAAGCCTGACTAAGGTTCTGAAGCAAGATGGCCAAGCAGCGATGTGTGCATAGAGAAATAATTAGTGATGCATAGAACTCATATTTGTCAGAAGTGTGTATAACAGAATCCTCTTTCACAGGAAAAAATTCCCCCCTCCACCTAGTAGGATGAGCAAATTATACAAGTTTGATTACATTACTTAATTTTTTTTTGGGGGGGGGAGGCGTTCTTCTTTTAACACGTTTAATCAGATGTGTGCCTAAATGTATGTATGTGCACCTTATGTGTTCAGTGAGAGTGGAGGTCAGAGAGTACATCGGATCACCTGACACTGGAGGTACATATGCTTGTGAGCCATCATGTGTGTGCTGGGAACCACACCCAGGTTTTCTGCCGGAACAGTAAGTGTTCATAACCACTAAGCCAGTCTCCAGGGTGTTCCTGCTATGACCTTGTATTGCTTTTGTTGTCAAAATAAGTGCGAAACAGTTGTATAACTTGAAAAACCACCAGTTAAGGAAACTGTAAAAAAATTACACAAGGCTGGGGTTTACGTAGTTTCTAGATTCAAAAGTAAATATCAGGGATGATGGTTAGCTTAGAGTTCTGGACCTAGAAGTCATGAAGCATTGGGTTTAATCTCCAGCATTTGAGAGGCAGAAGCAAAAGGATCTCTGTGAGTTCCAGGCCAGCCAGAGCTACACAGTGACACCTTGTCTCAAAACAAGGACAAAAACAACAAAAATATACAAACAAAAAAACCCAAACAAGGGCTGGAGAGAAGGCTAGCAGAAAAGAGCACTGACTTCTTCCAGAGGTCCTGAGCTCAATTCCCAGCAACCACATGGTGGCTTACAAACATTTGTGATCAGGTCTGACGCCCTCTTCTGACATGTAGGTGTATGTGCAGATAGAGTACTTATGTACATAAATAAATAAACAAATCTTTAAAAAACATAGACAAACAAACATAAAAACAAAGCAAAGCTAGTATGCTTCTTTGGAAGAACTTTTCTGTTTGTTTAATAAAACTGAACAATTAATTAATTGTTAATTAATTAATTAAACTTTTAATCTTAATTAAACTTTCTGTGTTAATGACAGTAGAACTCTTTGAAAGTGGGTTAAAGGGGAACTGAGGCAGGAAGATGCCTTGTCTCTAGGAGTTTGAGGCAAGCCTTAGCAATGTAGGAAAACTCCATCTCAAAAATAAAGAATGTAAATAAAATGGGTCAATTAAATGTTTACATTTAAACATTTAGTTCTGAAATAAATGCTGTGTGGGACAAGATGGCTCAAGATGAAAGTATGATAAATCTCACGGTTTTTCTCTTATCCTCTGCTATTCTGTTAATTTGCACAACTAGATCACATAAGACTAAAGTGATGTCAGAAGCATCTGCACGGTTGTTTGTTGTTTTAGAAGCTTGTTTACATCTATAAGAATCAACTAGGGCTAGCGAGATGGCTCAGAGGTTAAGAGCACGTACTGCTCTTCCAGAAGCTCTGCGTTCAGCTCCCAGCACCTGCATCACACTGTCCATTACTTCTCATGACTCCATCTCCTGGGGAACCCTCTTCTGGCCCTGGACATGTGCATTCACATGCACATACCTTCACGCAGTTACACACATACACATAGTTAAAAATAAAATAATGTTAGCTATTGCTAATGTCTGGAGACCCTGTGTTATCCTGTAGTATGTTATCTCTAAGATTGCTTATCTGGGCACCTTCTATAATATTGATTTGGTGCTATTTCATTTCTAATATTGATGCATTGTCACATCCTGAAGTAGCATTCTCTACTGGGAGGGGGGGGCAAACAGGATTATAAAACCTGAGCATTCAGCGTAGCATATAAACAAGCTATTTGTTAATTGTGGAAACTAAATTCTCTGGTGGAGCGAGTCGAGATTGAAACAGCTTGAATACTCGAAGTTCAGTTTTTATGTCTCTCACATCTTTGCCAAGCTTATCAGATTATTTCCATATGAAATGGAAAAAAAAGACTTTACTAGCTTCCAAAACATTTTTATTTGAAGTAAATAACTCTGAAAGAATTCACTTACTCTAGCCAGATTTTTTTTTTTCTAACAAGTTTTTAAGTTATAAGAACTTGTGACTTATTAAGTAGAACAGTATCTGGGTATTTAGATTTTAACTTGGAATTTTTCTGAATGAATTTGGGTGCAATTAGATTTCAGAAATTTAGCCGTTAAAATGTGGGCATTACGGGCAAACCCTTATTTATAGAGTACAGTACTACATACTCTAACATTCTGTATTTCACATATAAATATTTGGGTACATGCACCATCTGAGTGTATAAAATTAAACTACCTGAACACCTTTAAAAAATTAGAGTCAAACGTAAAAATGTCTATAAAAAGAAATTCATTAGAGATTTCAAAATATCCGTAAGTGCTAAATAAGGTTTCCAGAAATCGGTGATTATGCTGAGGCGTGTCGCAAGGGGAACTGTTAACAAGTGTTACTTTGCCAATGGTAGGAAAATTGCCAACCTTTAATTGGCCTTAAAGTTGGTGTTCCATCAATGGTGTATTGTAAAGGCAATAATGCCCATATTTATGGCTTAAGCTTGAAATGGGAACCCTGGGTTTGACTAAATATGGCACTATGCACTGGTCCTTCTAATTAAAAATATTCAAATGCCTGCCTTTACATTTGATTAAGATATACTAATATCATGTTTTTATATAAGGCAACAACAAAGCAAAAGATACTTGTCCACACTTCAGGATATACAACGACCGGCCAATCCTGAGCCTCACTTTGCTGTGTGCTAGGTTTTGTTCTAAGAAAACATTGAGACTAGTTCTTGGGTGGCTGCTAGGAAAAAGAAATGCTACTGAACAAACTCAAAGTCTGGCATGGACTCAATGTTTGGGTTGTAAGAGGATGGGGTGGTGTCCTCATTAATAAATGCAAATGACAGATCATATTGTTCTTAGCAAGCAGAGCAAACAATACTCTACCTATTGGCTTTGGTATTTCTAACTATGAATTCCTAAATGGCTAGCCCTGACCCTACTGCAGTGCAGGTGGAATTCTTGAACAATAATAATGAACAGATAAATATGCCATTAAGGGGAAAGTCCCATCAGAGACTTCAATGTGTGTGGGGCTTCATAGAGTGTGAGAAAGATCCATGGATGGCTTCTGCGGGAACTCTTAATAGTATTTAATGTTCAGCATCCAGCTGAAGTTGGCAGGTTTGTCCTGCTGACTTGAATAGCTTTGTAGATTAGAGATACTTTGCAACTTTTTCCCACTCTTGGGGGTTATAGGATCTTGCTTTGCATTCTCTCCTCTTCCCCTTGCCTGGGTGGCATTTATGACTCTTACACTTCAGCACAGGGGCACATGCTGTTCCACAGCCTGCTGTGGCAGACACCATTGCTGCCCTCCTTAGCTCTTTGTCCACTTAGTTGCCCCACTTCCTTGCTGGTGGGGCTATTATACAGCAGAGATAGAAAATACCAAGAACGTCCATTCCCCACTGTCTCCCTCTGGCCCCATTTCTGGCCTTTACTAAGGGGAGGTTTTCTGAGAACTTTTGAGAAAGAAGACAAAAAAGATACAGTTCTCTTCAGCTCCCATCCCAGTCCTTCTGTTTCTAAAGTGGTTGTATGAAGATGTGATACCAAGAGGTTATTTTGTGGCAATGAGGATAAAGGCGAAGAAATTGCAGAAAAACCAGCAGAGAGCCTTCTGAGTTTTCGTTCAAAAGGTTATAAAACAAGCTGTTTTATCTCCAGTGACCTGTAGATAGATCTGCAGGAGACAAGTAGTTTTTATAAAATATTTTATTAGCATACATTAATGATGCATAATAATGGGCTTCATTATGATATTTTAATACGCATACACAATGTATTTCAATCATAATCACACACCACACACACGCAATCATGTAAATAGAATCACTTAATGCGTTAGAGTTTGAATCTTGAACATCCTCAAAAGGCCCGTGCGCTGCAGAAGGCTTAAACCCTAACCCTCAGAACTAATGATGAGTGAAGCCCATAGGAGATGGGGTTTAGGAAAAAGAGAATTATGTCATTGGGGTGTGCCATTGAAGCAGGTACTGTGACCCCTGTCTCTTGTTTCCTGGTCACTGTGAAGTGAGTAGCTACCTCTGCTAGGGCATCTTCAACACGAGCACACGCACTGCCTTGTCACAACTCAAAAGCAGTAAGCCAGCTGGTCACAGGCTGAAAGAATGAACCAAAACAAATCTTTTCTTTGAAGTAGATTATCTGGGGTATCTCGTCACCATGGTAGAATACTGAAAAGTCTTTGGAAGTGTGTTACTTTCATATCACTGTGACGGAGCGCCTGACAGAAAGCACAGGAGGAAGAAAATGGACTTTGCCTTTAGGTTCCAGAGTTTATTCCTCACAGTGGGGAGAGTGAGAGAGAACAGACAGGATGGATTCCATTGATCAAAGGCTGGCCCCGGGAAGTGGGGAAAGGAATACAGGAACCTGGCTGGCTTCCCCCGTTCACGCTTTCTTCTGTCTGGGCCCCGGGCCCACTGGACTGTGCCTTCCACTCTTCAAGCGGCTTCCCTTCCTAGGCAACCCCCCAGAACTTCCTCACAGACACATCCAGAGCTGTCCCACCGTCTCCTAGGTGGGTCTACATCCAGTAAAGTTGGCACTGAAAACTGGCCATCGTGGAAGGCTTGTGAGTTCTTTGTATTCATTTTGTAACTTTTCCATAAACCTAACGTTATCTCCAAATTAAAAAGGTTTTAAAGAAAACACAGCAGACCTATGCTGTATTTTCATTCTCTCTGTCCTTCATAATGGCAACGCTTAAGACCAGGCTGCCCTTGCAGATGCTCAAGCCTTCTTGTCTGTATCCCGGATGAGAAGCAGGAAGAGTTGAACTAACCAGAGTCATTCACGTGGCCAGGGCACATATCAAGGGTGTAACTGAAACCACAGGAAGTAAAGCTGATCATGTAGGGGACTACTGTCTGCCAGCTTTTGACTCTAAGGTGATGGCTTTTGTAATCTAACATATTTTTGATCACTCAAATTTGGCTGCTTTATTTTTTTTTTTTTTACTCCATTTTGTTATTTTTTGTGGTGCTGAGGTCAAATGCAGGGCCCCGTGTGGGATGTGAAGCATCCTAACCACTGGACATTCACACGTCTTTCATTTGCCTTCAGTCTTTGCATTCTGAAAAGGTGAGAAGGCTTTAGGAATTATCTCTTTAACCTTCAAAACACTGTTATGAAATATACTGTCAATCAGTTACAGTCTTTGAGGAACACAGAGTTGTAGTTGTACGCTGCTGTGGCTCACCAACAGGACAAGGGGGCATTCTCACACATGCAAACTCTGCCAGACCTCAGCAGAGGGAAGCACCATCACTGCCGGTGCCATACTTGATCCACAGTGGCACCCCTGATGGCTGAGCTCAGGTGTTTTTTTATTGATTCAGAACTCCTCAGGTGTAGATTATGTGCAATCAAATATTCCCCACAGAAATCCAAAATCTGCAGGCAATACAAAACGCCAAAACCTAGGCAGACCCTCACCTAGCAGTGCACAAAACAGTATTTTGTGCATAACTAAACTTCCACAACATAAAGTCAATATGACATATTAATTTATAGAATATATTTATATTTACTAATGATTTCAAGTATCACATGTAAAATAGACATGCATTCTGAATATGCACGTTCTTAGCACCCCTATTGAAACATGAGTTAAGCAACAGGACAAAGTAATTTTATACCATCTTTGTCATTGTTATCCTGTATACTAGACTTCATACTGACATAAGAACACTTACTGATAATTTAACTTATGTTAAGCATATCTAAAGCAGTACTATCATTTGCCTATATATGCAAATGCACGGAAACAAGCCTGAATGATGCTCGTGTTACTTGAAAACTGTGAAGAGCTTTTGAGGAGTTGAGACGGGATCAGAATGGAGGAAATTAGTTTTAATGTCACATACAGACATAGCTCTCTATCATCTGTATGTTAATGATGATGTGAGGGTGGAGGGATGGTCCAGAGGTTAAAAGCACTTACTGTTCTTGGCAGAGAAGCAGGGTAAGTTCCCAGCGCCCACACAGTGGCTCACAAGTGTCTGTAACTCTAGTTCCTGGGAATCTGTTGCTCTCCTCTGACCTCTGTGGGAACCTGGCACACATGGTATGCATACCGGTATGCAGACAAAACACACATACACACAAAAATAAATAAATAAAATACTTTTAAAAATGAAAATACTTAATGGGGTTCATTTTCCTTTCTACAAGATAGAACTGCCATGCCCGTCAGTGGATCCCTATAAGCTTAGTATTCCTTGAGTCTGGCTACATGGTACATAGTGACAGAGACTCTTTCCACCACAAAGGCGTAGGCTGGAGATTTGTTCTCTGTAAGACTGCTGCGTACAAATATGACAGCACAGAAAGAACAGCCAGCATGTAGCCCGTAAGTTCCCAGCTGCAGTTTTGTTGTAAATAATAATCTGGGTTTGCTTAGCATTTATTCAGTATCTGTTCTTGCTCTTAAGGCAAGCTGGAAGGAGAGAACAAACATAAATAAAGATTGAAACTGTAGTACCAGGAAAGCTAATGGGAGCCTAAGAAAGAACACAGAACACATAGGAAGGCTGACTGGGTGAAGTTCTGTGCATTGTCTTTGCTAGCTGGTTCTGCCTGTGCCTTGGTGACCCAGACCAGCTTGATCCACTGTAGGTGGGGCAGCTGCCAGGTGACTCCAAGGCACAGCACAGCTTCAATAATGTCTTGAAAGGTTGGAGCTACAGAAAGTTACTTAGGTGTGAACTACAGTTATCAGATGGTTTTAGGTGGCAATAAATAAACCTGTCTTGTGCAGAGGTGGGTGAGAACATGGAAATGAAGTGGATCTTGGAAGAGTCACGGATCCTGTATGTAGAACATACAAGTCTGTGATGTTATAGTTAAGTCTATCTATCTGTGGTACTTCTCCGGACGATAAGAATCGGAAAGAGATAGGGTTAAGTCAATTTGGTCTTGACAGTGTGTGGTGCACTATGGTTTCCTGCAGTTTATCTGTTTTGAGTCACGATGTAATTTCCAAATTGCATTCTGTTTCATTTCTAGTATCCATTTGTGCAAATATAGAAGGGCATGAAAGGCCATGATTCGAATTATAAGTATTTCATGAAAATAATTACAGAGACTCGAAGTCAAGCCCAGGCCTGGGCAGTGATCCATCACAGATGTCTTCCTGGTCCCTGTTGCTGAGCAGATGTGTAGACTCACATGGGCTGTGGAACCATCTTCGCTTCAGTTGTGTGCCGGGAGGCCAGGAACAAACCTGTGAGTCTTCAGCAGGCAGAGAGGGAGACGAGTGTGAGTGGGTTGTCAAAACAGGGGACGCTTGAGATGAGGGCTCCTGAGCCAGACTTAGAAAGAACAAAGAGTAGCTGATTATGCTGAACAAGTAGATTTCCTAGAGACAAGTTTGTGTATAAAACCAGAGGCCAAGAATACCCTTAGAAAAACCCACACACCAGATAAGAGTTAGATGGTCTCTGAAGTCTTTTCCAAATGTAAAAACTGTTCCAAAAGGATGAAGGTAGAAAGGGCAAAAAGGGCTCGTGTACGACAAGGAGAGTGAGTGTGTGTGGCTGGAGTACATGCACACACAGATAGATAAATGAAACGAAAAGTAAAGCCCTGAATCTGAATCTTCTTGAATTTATGTTCGCTGTGTGTGTCTTGGGCACCACACAGTATTGTATTTGTTTTGTTTTGTTTTCGTGGCAAGGTCTTGCTCTGTAGCTCAGGCTGCTCTCAAACTTTTTATGTTGGCTAAATTGTTCTTCTCCTGCCTCAGTGCCCCACCTGCTAGGACTGCAGACATGTCCCATCATGTCTGACTAACCTCAACATATATCCTTACTTCCATACAATAGACCCTGAAATATTTTAGAATGAGGTAAAGTATTATTTATTATCTCTCCAGAATGCACAGGACTCCTAGGGAAAGGTCTATTTTTAAATTTTCTAGTTTTATTCCAGTATTTTATTATATGTGTATAGGAATGAATTCTAAACATGCACAACCATCTTAGCTTTTCTGAGTATTGACATTTTATTTTTAATATTTTTTAGTAGGTATTTTTAATAGGAAGTTGCCGTGGAAGGCTGTGGATGTAGCTCAGTGGTTAGACACTTGCTTAGCACGCCTAAAGCCCTTAGTGTGTTCTCTAACACTGGAAGAAAAAAAGAAACCTACTATGATTTGGAAGCATTCCCCCAAATTCCATTTTTCTCAGTGCCGTTTCCTGCCTTTTATCACCCTTGAGACCCCATCTTTAGAGGTTCAGATATAGGGTCAGCAGGATGGTGCAGCAGGTAAAGACGCTGCTGCCAGCCTGAGTTCAATCCCGAGAACCCACACGGTAGAATGTGCCCCATCAGAACGCAGCGCTTTTAAATTAAAAACCCCAGAAATAAACGTGACTTCCCACCTATGAAGAAGATGAATTAAAATAAAAAGAGGAGTCACACTTATAATCTCACCATTTGGGAGGTGGAGACAGGAGGATTAGGAGTTAAGGGTTCAAGGCTACATGAGATCCTATCTTAAAAACTAGGAAAGAAGAGAGGTGGAGTGAAATTGACAGAGGAGCGGGAGAAGGAGAGGGAGGAAAGAAGGGGAGGAGACAGAGGGAGAGAAAGAGAGAGAGGAGGAAGAAGCAGGACACTTCACATTGATTAACTTGTTTAATCTTCCAGTCCTCTAGGAGGCAAATTACTGCCACCAAGCTCATCTTCATGAGGCTCAGAGAGGTTAATAGAGGTTTCCAGCATTACACAAAGCCAAATCCCCAATCCAGGTATTGCTGACACCCCACTAGTTTTTTTTTTTTTTTTGAGGACAATATAACTCGTCTCCTAGCAACGAACAATGAACAACCCATTGTTCTTCCTAGATGCCTATAAAAGGCATTTAGTCATTCTCTGCCTAGACTGAACCCATTCTCTGAATTCATTTACTTAAACATTTTAGCTGCTACTGTGGCCACAGAAATGGCTATACTCTGTAGGAGGGACTTTGGACAGAAACGAAGGGCAGATGGACCACAGAGCACCAGCTGGTAAATGTGAGAAAGGTAAGTATGTTGGTAGCAACTCAAAACCTTTTCTTTACCAACAAGTTTCCAGGAACAGTAAGTACAGGAGAACAGTGTATGATTATTGGAGTTGGCAATAAAGATGGACCATAGTTAGGAAATAACAATACTTGGGTCTATAAATGTGTTGTTTGTTCTAGCTTATATGATCAGGGCACATATCAAGATTGAGAGGTAAATGTGTAACTCTTATGTTTGCCAAGTTGAGAAACACTGGTTTATTGGGTTGATTCTATGTGGCCAACTGACTTCTGAAAGAAAGGCCCTTTTCTCTTTTGAGATAAATTGTCCATTTAATTGTGTGTGTAAGTATGTAAGTTTAACAAAGCATCACACTAGGGGTTGGAGAAGTAGCTCCATGGTAGAGCACTTTTGAATTGTATTGAATTGTATTGAATTGTATTGAATTGTATTGAATGTGGAGCACAATCAATAAACTGGGTTTAATCCCCAGCACAGCGAAACAAAAACAAAACAAAACAACAGTAAAAGACGATCGCAGGTGCCTCCAACTTCATTGTATCCCATTAAGTATATACAATTATTTGATAATTAATAATAAAACAATAACCAGGAGTGGTGACTCTCATCTGTAATTTCCACGTTTCAGAAGCCAAGGCAAAAGTATCCTCGTACGTTGAAGACGTCTAGCCTGGGCCACAGAGTAAAATCCAGTCAGAAAAGAATCATTTAGAGATGTGAAAATTTGGTTGTGCACAGTAACTGTGAAGCTCCAAGCTATTTTATGGTGCCGGTGTCATCGTGAGTCAACATTAAATGCCTGATTGATGTTTTCTCATTTGACCTTCAACAGACTCCAAGAGGATGATCACCATTCCACCAAGAATGAGCTGAAGCTGGGGAACATTAAATACTGTTAGTCATTTAGTGTAAAGGAAAGTTTGACCCTGGATTTGTCTGATTCCTAGACTGGGTTAAGAGATTGGTTCAACGGTCTTATCCATGAACATCTGAGTCAGAGCATGTGTGGTACATGGCTGACCTTGAACAGGTCTACCACCTGGAACTTGGAATAAAGATGCCCTTTCAGAGAAGAAATAGACATTAGACAGGAATGTCCAGCTGGTCCTAGAATTGGATAGTATGTGTGATGCTGACATCTCATGGTCTCCAGACACTAGGCTGGAACTTTGGTAAAAAAAAAAAAAAAAAAAAGTCAACCTTCCTCTACCAGTGGATTGATGAATTTGATGCATGGTTTAGTATAACAAATCTGAGATTCAGCTTAGTAAAATGAACTTTTAACAACCTCTAGAAGTAGAAATAATGCAAACAAAAATGGGAAGATGTATATATAAATATAAAGAAAATATAGAGCCAGGTAGTGGTGGCACATGCCTTTAATCCCAGCACTCAAGAGGCAGAGGCAGATGGAGCTCTGTGAGTTTGAGGCCAGCCTGGTCTGCAGAGTAAGTTCCAGTACAGCCAGAGTTACAACAAAGAAACCCTGTCTCAGAAAGAAAGAAAGAAAAAGAAAGAAAGAAAAGAAAGAAAGAAAGGAAGGAAGGAAGGAAGGAAGGAAGGAAGGAAGAAAGAGAAGGAGAGGAAGAAGGAAAGAAAGAGAAAACAGGACATTCCCAGGTAGTTTCTTCCTGTAAGGAAACCAATAGCAGTAATAATGATGATAACAGCCTTAGCTCTGACTGCTAAAACCAGGCACAACAGACTGGATGGCTTATGAACTACAGAAATTTATTCCTTAAAATTCTAAAGTTTTGGTTCTCAGCATGATTAAATGGATGGATAGATGGACAGACGGATGGATGGACAGACAGAATAAAGGCTGGAAGTTCAAGAACTGGGTGCTAAGCATGGTTGGGTTCTGGTGAGGGTCCTTCCACAATGTCATCTGCTAACGTCTTAGGGTATTCTCACATAGCAGAAAAAACGATAAAAAATGAGCTCTCTAGGGCATCTTTCACATCCTTTATAAAGTCCTTAATCCCAATCATGAGGGCTCTACTCTCATAACCTCCCAAAGGCTCCATCTGTTACATCATAACATGGGTGGGGCTAATATTTCGATATATGAATGTGGGTGGTTACACACATTCCGTGCATTAGACATAGCGAGCATCTGGGCACTCACCATATGCAGACACATGTCTGAGTGTTTTATAAATATGCTTTCAAGATGAAGAAAATGAAGGCTTATGGAAGTCAGGCAGCTTTCATAAGGTCATTCAGTTCTGCCAGGCTCCAAAGCTAAGAGAGTGTGCCACTCTTTATCCACTGATATATCACTGAATTTTCAGCCATGGAAGAGTGTCCTTCCGTGCCCTAATAAGACGTGCGGACCAAGGGTTGGGTGGAGAGGAAGTCTATGGATTATAAGAGGAAGAGAATCACTGGGCAGGCTTCTCAGAGAGCTGGGTGTAGTTTAGCTACTAGAGGGTCAGAGACTTAAGAAGTTCAGGTTTCCTTTGTGTGCCTCTTTGTTTTCGACCTAGCTCTTACGGAAAATTCCACTTGCCTTGCCATACAGAGGAAAACAGTATTCTTTTGTGCACGCTTGAGCCAGAAGGGAATAATAATTTCTTTGTCAAGAATGAAAGGGTAGGATGAGGTGGGGGTGTGAGCAGGGCAGAGGGAACGGTGGCTATCAAAGTTAGAGACGCCTGTGTGGGGAGTCCGTGTGACACACACTATCCTGGGCTCTGGATTTCACAGGTAGATTGCTACAAAGGGAGCAGACAATGAAGAGGAATAGATACCTTCCTATTTTTCATTTTCCTCACTTGTTGGTAGGTGCCCTCTATGCAACAGGCCAGTGGAGCATATGTGGGCTCCCTGGGGTGACTCTTCAGGACTTCTCCACAGCTTAGTTCTTTGGATCCAAATAAAGAAGCCTGACTTTTGTTCTGTTTAATTTAATTGTTTTGGTTTTGAGACATGGCCTTACTATGTAGACCTCGCTGGCCTGGTACTCTCTATGTAACCCAGGCTGTCTTGGAACTTGTACCATCATGCCTACTTTCTGACACTTAAAAAACTATACCAATTTCCTCTCCCTTCGGTCTGCTGCTCCTTGGTCTGCATCATCCTGCCACCAGGAAACCCATTTGAGCGTGGGAGCTCTAATGACGGGTCAAGCCTGTCTGTCTTCCTCCTTGCCTAGTCAGCCAAAAAAAAAAAAAAAAAAGATACTGCTTATATCCCTGCCCAAGCAATTACACATAAAAGAAAAACAAAGCAAATCAAAACTATACAACTGTGTTTCCTTTGTAATTTAGCTGCTAAGTCCTAAATAGTACCATCTTGCAGTCTCAACTCTTCCACTCGGGCTAAGGTTGAGGTTGGGGTTCCAGTTGGTGTTAGTGTTTGGATTCCAGTCAGGCTTAGGGTGAAAGAGGAGGATGGTACCTGATCTTCTGTGCTTGCCTTCATGCTGTTGCTCGGAATCTCCTTTCCTCCTGCTCCAACAGGAACAGAGATACATCAGCAATTCCAGGGCAATGAGTCTCTTTCCTTACATACCCCTCCCCACACTACCAGTTCAAAATGGTTGTTTTGTGCACTGCTGGGGGAAAGGTTGCCTAGGCCTTGGCATTTGTATTGTCTGCAATTGTTGGCTTTATGTAAAAGATGCTTGACTCCTCATGATCTGCACTTGCTACCAATAGAATGCCTGAGGCACTTAGGTGTCAATAAAAACCCCTGAGATGAGAGGCTCAGGGTTCCACTCTCCAGAATGGTGCTTGCCGTGATAGCGGTTCCCTCTGCTGAGGTCTGGCAGGGTTTGCACCTATGAAAATGCCTCCTTATCTTCTATGCGGAGCCACCCAGTGGCAACTACTACAGGAAGAGACGTGGGAGATGAAGGCACGGTAAGGAGAGACAACTCACAATGCAGACATTTTATTCAGAATTCCTCTGTGTGTAAGGTGGTGGTGGCAGGGCGATGGTTGAAGGAGAAAACTGAGCTTTGCTTTCAATGCATCCAGTGGCCCATATCTTAAGGCTTTCTGGGAAATAAAAGTATCTATTTTCTTCAATTTAAGTGTCTTTCTCTCCATAATTTAAAGGGGACAAGGGACAAAAATTTTACCCAACATTCAATGATATATACTGAAGCAACAGCAAAAGTGTATAAGTACACTCGTCTCCGTTATCTTCATAGAAGACCAAAATGAGATGGCAAATGAGCTGGCAGCCTCAGTCCACACCAACCATTAAAGCAGTGGTAGCCATTTTTGTTCTAGAATCTCTGACTTGAAGCACATAGGTCCCAGCACGTGTTAAAATTCATGCATAATTTGCAAGAATAGTAGTTCTATTTGTAATGTGTCACTCCCCAAAGGAATCTGGAACAAAAAAAATTGTGAGTGTGATGTTGGTGACAACTGGATCCCAATGGCAGGAGAGAGAGGAGGGTATAAAACTCCCACTTCCTCTGTCTTTGAAGAAATCTTGTTCACCAACATCAGCAATGCAGATAGGCTAAGAGCTTTTACATACAAGCCTATAGATGACTGGGCTTCTCCCCGCCTTACCCATCCCCCTCTGATTAGCAAGCTTTTGATAGGCTGATTAAAGTGCCTAGCAAGCATAGACCAAAGCTATTGGATCTCTCTCTTGTGCACCACCCTACTTTCTCCATAAAAACCCACTTCCCTCCACAATAAACTGATTTTTGCAGCACAGAAGGCATTTTCTCTAGAGTCTGTTTCTTGGGTTAGTGATTGTGTGTGCCACTCATCTCCTCGGGAACTCTGCACCCATGAAAAACCCAGAGAGAGAGAGAGAGAGAGAGAGAGAGAGAGAGAGAGAGAGAGAGAGAAGGTGTGTCCATGTGTGGAGGTCAGAGGTCAGTGTTGGATATATTTCTCACCTGGTCTCCACCTTATTTTTTGAGACAGGGTCTCTCACTGAACCTGAAAATTACCAAGTTGGCTAGATAAGCCTTAGGGATCCTCCTGCCTCCATTTCCCCAGAAGTAAGATTATAGATGCTTATCACCGCACCCAGGTTTTTATGTGGGTACAGGGAACCAAACTCAGGTCTCCATGCCAGCATGCCAGGCACTTTCCGGGAACCTCTTCAGCCCCACCTCCTTTTCGGCTTTATTTTGTTTGAGTTGGGTCCCATGTAACCTAGACTGGCTTCGAGTTTGCTATGCAGCCGATCCTTTTATCTCCACATCTCAAGTGAAACTTTCTAGTTAAGTACAGGAATGTTTCCGCAGAGGTATATATAGTCATAGTAAGTGACTTAAACAATCCAATGTTAGTTACTTAGGGCAGTGATTTGTCACCTAGTGATCCATATAAAATGTTAGTATCAAATGTGTTTTGAACAAATTGTTGCCAGTTTTCAGTGTTGTTTAGAGTTCAAGGGGAAAAAGACTAGAGTTGTATTAAGACTATGAAAATCTTGGTCTTATGTGTGAAATACCAAAACCCAAGTCATTATACTACAGCCCTCTTCTCTGCTGGCTCCCATCAATATCTCATTCATCTAGCCCATTTCAGAATAAACTGCTTCATTTGACCCATTCATATTTTTCTGAGGCAGCCTATGGCAGTGTTCCCTCTAAGTGCATCAATTGCTCTTTCTACGGCTTTGGCGAGAATAGTTGAGTGTCTACGAGACAAAGCCTCTCAGATGACTATAATAGCAGAGAGATTTACTAAGGCTGTTAATAAGCTTTTACATACAACCCTGAAGCACACCTAAATTATAGCCAGGGAAGGTCAGGAACAAGGCTGAGTTCATCGGGAACTTTGCCTACTTTGAAGAGTGTAGGGTACACTCCTAGGTCGTTAGCCCCTTAGAAGTGTTTCATTCTGGCTACTGTCAGGTGATTATGCTTGCTACAAGCATTCATTGGCCAGGCTCCAGGTCATCTGGGTTCCTTCTCCTTTTGAATGGCTGCTTTTTATTCTCTCTACTTTAAAAAAAAGTAGAATTAAAAACTATAACTTTAATCCAATGAGTTCTCATATTGCTTACGATTATTATTTATTTTTACTACCAATTAGTTGACCCATTTAAAATAATGTAGTGTAGAAAGTGACATGGTTATGCTAAAATATTTTAATATTAACTTATTAGAGCAATAAGGTATTTTTAGCATAATTCAAAGCATGCCCTAGAGCTTTAGAATCGAAATAGTGTGTTCACAACTTCTACAGGGCTGGCACAAGTACAACTCCCAAGGAATATAAAGAATGATAAACTCTCAGTTCAGAATAATGCAGATTAGTATGAAACTACAGGTCCCTGAACTTTGGATCCTCTTGTCTCTATCTCCCGAGTACTGGAGTTCTGGGGTTATAAACTTTGTGCCATCATGACTTGTTTTATGTGTATTGAGAGCTGAGCCTACAGCTTCGTGAAGTCTAGGCAAATACCTACTAACTACATTCCTTGACACCGGGCAGTTCCTTTTTTTAATTTTTTAACAGTATTGGAAACTGAACCTAGAGTCTAGGCAAGTACCGTATCTCTGAGCTGTATCCTCAGTCCCTCTTAGATATTTCTTTTATATCCAAACTATTTCATGAAAAATATTGATATATAATTTTAATGAATGAAACTTATACCTTAATAATGATGTTATTTTAATCAACCATTCTATTCATTTGCTTCTCGAGTCCTTCCGTGTTTCTTGATTACTTCTCCCAACTCAGAATTTTAAGAACTATTACCAGACAAAGAGAAAGGCATTTCTACACAGCCTGTAACACATGATTTTATTTTAACATGAAGTGGGACATTTTATTCTTAGAAGGAGCTAGAAAACCCTGTAGTAGCTTTTGGTCTTGCCCAAAGCTCACCAGAGTTAATATTTCTACCCTTTGGTCGGTGTTTGCATGTCAACTCCTAGGATTACCTTTGAACCTTTGTCCATGCTGCTACCAGGTTATGCTTTCTCACAGATACTATTGAAAACAAAGGCATCATTATTACATGGGAGTGGAGTTTCCCAGAATCCAAGGCTCTTTTCTATAAAAAATTTATATGCAAAAAAAAAAAAGAGCCAGAGTCCACACTGGTCAGCCTTTACAAGATGTGGGAACATAATCATGGGCCTCTTTGGTTTCGTCTCAGAGCAAATGAGAAAACCTCCCTGCAGGCAAATGCTAAAACAAACATTTCCCAATGCTTATTAACCACTGTCTATACACACTGTATGGCACTGAACAGCTTCTCATATTAAAATTCTGTTCTCCTTTTAGATATCATTACAGTAACTGGGTGACATTCCAAGAGTGTAGTTCAGGTAAGAAGGGTCTTTGGAAGCCAGGAAAGGTGGCACACACCTGTAATACTAGTACTCAGGATGCTAAGGCAGGAGGATCATGAGTTACAGCCCAGGGTGAGTCAGAACAAGAACAAGAAATCACAATCTCTGAGGAGTGTCCAGAAGTTGCAGTTGTAGAGATGGACAAGGCAAGGAAGGCTAAGAAAGGGACCTCAAGGCACCTGCCCTTTGAGACTTTGGCTTCACCAAGGAAGCTAGGGCTCCAAGTTTCCTCAATTACGTGAGCAGAACCATATTGAGTCTTTTAAGAGTATCCCCAGCTGGTTCCCAAAAGACATAATCCTTGGCTGTAGGAGACCAGAGTAAATTCACAACTATCACAGGAGGAACCCATAATTATGTTTCTCTAAGTATGGGGTAGCTGTGTTAGGACCTGGAAATGAGCGGCCAGTGTTTTCCTGTGGAGTGATGGTTTATGTTTCAAAGGCTGCGATTACCCAGGCAATGGTTTTGAGACGAGCTGATTTTAAAATGTAAGCTCTCCTAGGACATTTTCTTAATAGTAACCTCAGTGTAGTAATACGACAATTTGATTTTTCAGTCCTCCAGACTAAACTGGAATTCGACAAGAGCTACTTTATGCAAGGTATTGGCATTTAATTTACAGACTGCATTAAAATTTTAAGCATATAAAAAGCAGACAGGATCACCCCATATATCCAGTCCTCTGCGGTTACTCTTGTAACCTATTTACTACTCTTACAGAGGACCTGGTTTTGTTACCAGCACACACATGACACCTCACAACCATCTACAGCTCCAGGTCCAGGGGATCTCATGCCTCTTCTGACTTCCACAGGCTTCTGCACATAAGTGGTACATAAACACACATTTAGGCCCCACACACATAAAGTAGATATCCTTAAAAATAGACAGATTATCTTTTTCTTGTCATTATTTGATAAGTAATATAGGGTGACTATTACATTGCAGTAGATATTATAAATAATCTAGAGACGATTTTAAATATACAGGAGATGGCAGGCACTATGGTCCATGTCCATAATTCTAATATGCAGGAGACTGAGGTGAGAGGACCATGAGTTCAAGGTCAGCTTAGGCTGTATAGTGAGTCCTTGACTCAAGAAGTAATAATTTTTGCCAATTGGTTGGTGTTTTAAGTAGGGTTTTTATTTTTTGTGATAAAACACCATGACTAAAAACAACTTGGATAGTAAAGAGTTCATTTCAGCCAATGATTCAGATAACAGTCAATCGTCAAGGGAAGTGAGGGCAGAAAGCCACTGTGTCCAGAGACCAAATCACAAACCACGCTATCATCACGCATCTGTGTAACAGTGGAGTAGATACGTGAGCTATGGCTTTAGCAACAATACAGATTAGCCCTGGAAGCATTCTGTTGGGTAAAAAGGAAACAAAGCTACCAAAGACTACATTAACTATGATGCAATTGTTATGAAGCACCAAACAATAGAACTAAAACAACACAAAGTGTAACTGTATATACATGCATGCTAAAATCACTTTTGAAAAGGCATAGAAACTGGGCTTGGTGGTTCATGCCTGGAATCCCAACTCAGAGAGTCAGAGGCAGGAGGATCTTGAATTCAAGAGCAGCCTGGACTACATAAGGAGACCTGATAAATATATATGTCGAGAGCTGGGTAGTGCATGCTAAGCATGCACAAGGCCTTGGCTTGCATCCCTAATGTGACCCCCCCAAACACACCAGAGTAGAGGTGAGGGGAGAAGCAGAAAAATAAAGACAAAATCTTTAAATGGCAGTTACCTCTGAAGATGAATCAGACTACTAAGAGAGGAACCTAAAATCAGTAGGTGAAAGAAATGGATGTTTTAGTTCTTTTGGGCTGTTTCTTTTGTTTGTTTGAGACAGGGTTTCTCTGTTGTAACTCTGGCTGTCCTGGAAACTTACTCTGTAGAGCACTCTGGCCTCGAACTCATAGAGATCCCCCTGCCTCTGCCTGCCGAGTGCTGGGATTAAAGCTGTACACCACCACTACCCAGCTCTTTTTGGCTGTTTTTGATTATACTATTTCAAAGATCAGATACAAATCATGTGACTTCTGTCTGGGGCAAACCAGGTAAAGAAAATGAGTCGGCTAGCTTGGGATGGAACTGTATGTGAAGGTTTCGTGTCTGCCATCTGCAGCCATCTGTTGGTACTGGCCAAAGAGCATTTTGGCATCTGGAGGCTGCTGTTTACTGCGTCCAAGAGGTGAGCTGGTCCCATAAGTGAGAAAAGAAGCACTCATTCAAAGTTTAAACTACCGAGTACATACCCGAAAAAAACATACACACAGAAACTGGACACCATTCAGCAAAAGCATATTTTATTCGTATTTTAAACATTCCTTTACTGTTTGACAACATAGTGATCGGTACCAGGGATTCAAACGTACTCTTTTACAAATGATTTCGAAGCTGTCAAAGAGCACACCTTAGGCTCACTTAGTCTCCTACACAGAGATGGAGACACATGTTCTCAGCTATGCATTTGGAATTAAAGTGATCTCAACTTGGCCTGATGTGAGAAAAGTCACAAATCTCATCAATCTTTCTGGTATATGGTTCCTGGAGTCCTGGCAGCCCTTGCCATCTGTAAATGGCTAAGTTCATTAATTCTAATTAAGTGTCGGAAATGAACATCGAAAACATACAGAGAGGCCTTTTCCTTAACGAGGAACGTTACCAACACCTGAGCTTAGCTGTGTGCCAAACCCAGAAGTGCTTAAGCTGGAGTCTAAGGTGGCAGACTGTTGTTAAGAATACTAAAATAATTTGGAAAATAATTTTTCATCACTTTAAACCGTAAAAATCTATGCTTATTCTCTTCACGATGAAAATAAAGACTTCTTAAATCATCTTGAAGATACGATCAATATAAATAACTTGGTAATTTTGACACTCTGGATTTTTGCTTTATGTTGCCAATCAAATGTTTTCATCATGAAAACAAGACAATTGCCATTTCTCCCATTTTTACTTTCTCTAAATTAGAGTGTCAATAACTGATTCAGGCTACGAAAATAATTTTCTTGCAAATTAATGACTTTTAATGAAGCCATTACGTCATTATCCCCTCCTATCCTTTCTTCCCCTGCCCATATTCTCTCCCCCCCCCCCCGCTTCCCTCTCTCTCTCTCTGTCTCTTTCTCTCTTTCTCTCGTGTGTGTGTGTGTGTGTGTGTGTGTGTGTGTGTGTGTGTGTGTTACCTGTGTATAGAAAATGACTGTGGCTTGGCTTTTGGTTTCTTGAGGCAGGGTTTCATGTAGCTCAGGTTGTCTTGGAACTCAAAGTGTAGCTCGGATAACCTTGAACTCCTGATCCCTCGTGCTCCAGGATTATAGGCACCCGTCACCATGTACAACAGGAAAATGTATGTTAAAAACATTGCCTACTAGAATATGTAACAGTAGATTTATAATAAACAAACTTAATGATTTTTTGTTAAATTAACTTCACAAGTAACTTCAAGCCTTTGATTATTGTTTTAAAATGGCAGACAGGCGGGGCTGTGGTAGTGCATACCTTTAATCCCAGCACTCCAGAGGCAGAGGCAGGCAGATTTCTGTGAGTTCGAGGCCAGCCTGGTCTACAGAGTAAGTTTCAGGACAGCCAGAGTGAGAAATCCTGTCTCAAAAAATAAATGGATAAAATAAGATAAATGGCATGCAGAGCGTGATCTGTGTATCATTCTATAACCCAAAGTTCTGGTCTTTGGGACGATTTCCTATATAGTTATTAGAATTTCTCTGTATAAACCCTTGATTTTTAGGCCACATGCTCTTACTATATTTCCTCAATTCTTCATTTTAGTAGGCGCTTAGGCCATGGTGATGAACAAAACCAAATGTGCTCTTTGACCACACGGGAACATCTGCCTATTGATAGTGAAGGATATTAATAAAATAATCACAAAAGCTAACGAATAATCAGACAACGTGGATAAACAGTAGGTATATAGTGTCAAAAGATTGTAGTAGGGGGATGGGACTTGGTGATACAGGCCTGAAATTCAGGCTACTTCGGAGGCTAAGGCAGAAGGATGGTAAGCTCAAGGCCTGCCTAGGCAAGTTAGTGAGACCCTGTCTCAAAATAACTAGCAAAAAAAGAGGGCCGGGGACACAGCTTAGTGGCAGAGCATTTGCCTAGCATCTAAAAGGTCAAAATGCTGCAAAAGAAAAAAAATTACAATGTGGGAATTCTTAGTTAGGGTCTCAGGTCTCAGGAGACTTCCCTAAGGATGTGTTCTTTGATGTGAGAGAGAACAAGCATCTGGAATTGACTAGCTGAACCAAGTGTGGTGGGGAGGCCGAGGCAGGAGGATTATGAGGTCCAGGCCAGCTGTGTTACACAGTGAACCCCTATCTCAAAAAGAAGTTGACCATTAGAACTTCTTTTTCGTTAGAATTCCTCTTAATTACTGGTATTTACTCTCCAATCTATTTTAGATTACTAATTTTAATTAAATTCACAAAAATTGACTGCTTATTGTTTGATGAGTAATTTGGGAAAGTATTAAAATAAGGTCCTTGCCTTCAGTGAATTTACTTCACATGGAGAAAAGCTCAAGATGATAATATGAACATTTGCTAAGCAAATAAGACACATGAAAACATTTCCCTGATCTTATGGCATGCACTTTGGGCTTTGCAGAATGAATATGAGTTTGAGCACAGACACAGAGGGAAAAGCATTTGCATAGGATGTATGAAATATATTCTAGAAACGGCATTACTGGGGTTTCATAAGAGGAAGTGGCCAGAGCTGGGCAGATAGATTGTCATCAGGCTGTGGCAGCTCTTGATCATCATGCTGAGATAGCTGAGTTAGATCACCAAGCTGTGCTAGCTTCTGACAGCGGTGGGTGATGACTAGGAAGTGTGTGTGTCAGCTCTGCTCAGCTGTCCAAGTAACACGGCTTTGAGGAAATGAAAAACATGTGCATCCGTGTGTCCGTCTATTCCTTAAAGCAGGTTGAAGGCGAGAGCAGCAAATTACGTGCGTTTGGAGCAACACAGAGCCTGTGTTCTGCAGCCACTGACATTGCTCTGCCCACACTGACAAGCCCAGCACTTCCTGTAAGTGTAACAACTGTTAGTTTCTGTTTCTCCTTGATCTGGAAAGACTGGGCCATAAAAAAACGGTCTAAATCTCATATATTCTGTTTTTTAAAAACTACATTGGTTCTCAGTCCATACAAAACAAAACGAACTGCTAAACAGACACCAAATACATTTTGTCTTACTGAACCTCAGCTAGAGAGAAAGGAAGAGAAGGTATTAGGAAAATCCAGGAAATGTGAATATGGCCCAAAAAATGAAGAGAATTTGAAATCATTTTTCTTTTCGTATGTTTGCAGCTGACTTTCAAATATTCAGGAAGACATATCTATGAAACTATACAGATTGAGTTTAGGCCAGCCTGGCCTGCATATCAAAATTCTGTCTAGAAATCCAAACTAAATCAACAAAATAAGCAAAACACACACACACACACACACACACACACACACACACACACACACACACACACAAAATTACTTATGTATTACATGCAGATATTCATTGTATATTTATTATTCTGCCTTTCTACATGTTTGACAATGTTCATAATAAAAGTTGAAAAGGGTTTTTAATTTAAAAGGAAAAAAAAAGAACCCTATTAGCCAAAGTTTTTAACATATAGTAAAGAAACCAATCAACTCCAGCTAATTAGGGGAAAATCTTTATTAAAAAGACAGCAAGTGTTGCCAGGTGGCGGTGGAAGCCTTTAATCTCAGCACTCTGGAGGCAGAGGCAGGTGGATCTCTGAGTTCTAGGCCAGCTAGGTCTACAGAGCAAGTTCCAGGACAGAGAAACCCTGTCTTGGGAAAAAAAAAAAAAAGACAGCAAGCAGGTAACACAGACACCCTGGGGAAGGCTTGAAAACCACACAGCTGGACATGTTCCGTGAAGAACCAGTCACTTTGCTCCCAGTGATGGCACAGCTGGTTCTACTGACCCAACCGGGGCTTTGCGTGTCTCCCTCTGAAGACCCACTGTTAGCTGCCACCATGCTAAGTGTATATAGAAGACTGGGAGATAGCTCAGGTGGTAAAGTGCTTGCCACACAAGCTCAGGGACCCAAGTCTGATCTCCAGAACCCTTCTAAAAACAGACATGGTGGAATGTGCTTACAATCCTAGTGCCAAGGAGGCAGAGACAGGCAGGTCCCTGGGACACACTGCCAGCCAGCATAGTTTAAAGGGTGAGCCCTAGGACCTAGCATGACACCCTGTCTCAGTTAACATGGTGGATGGCTCTTAAGGAATGGCACCCAAGGTTGACCTCTGACATCCCAACTCATGTGCATATGTGTACACATGTACCTGTACATGTGAACACACACACAAATAAGTATGCATATGCTTGTTGATTTTTCTTTTTTGAGACAGTCTCGCTATGTAGCTCAGGCTGGTCTCAAACTCTCAGTCTTCCTGCCTATATCTCTACTGTAAATGTGTACCTCCATACCCAGCAGAAGTATACATACATACATACATACATACATACATCATACATATGTGCATATATGTATAGACAGTTAGAAATAGATATGCAAGTAATAAATATATAGATTTTGTACCAAGGCAATAATGATGTTAGTAGTTAATGTTTACTAAAAATACCTCTGTACCAGATATCATTTTAAAATATAACTACATGTAGCAACTCATTTAATGAGAACAGTAAGCCTTTGAGAGAGACGGTGATGTTAACACCCTCATTTTCTGTGAGGGAACTGAAGTTCCAAAGGTTAAGTAAATATTTAAACTATTCATGTCCCCAGGGCTTGGCTTACGTTCCTTACATGCAGCCTCTCTAGTACCTACTGCTCCACGATTTTGTTTATTCACTTAGTGATATAATTGCCAACTTCATTGTTTTCATGCTGCGAAATGAAGGCATAATTACGATTTAGTCATTTGCTTTAAAATTTATTAAAGATTTATTTATTGTATTTTGTATGTTTTTCTTGCACGTATGTATGTATGTATGTGCACCACATGCCGAGTGGACTTGGAGGCCATAAGAAGGCATCGGATCTCCTGAAACTGGAGTTACAGGTGGTTGTGAGCCATCACATGGATGCTGGGAATTGAACCCAGGTCCTCTGTTAGAGCAGCAAGTGCTCTTAACTGCTGAGCTATCTCTCCAGGCCCATGACTATCCTTTTATGGATCCACATTTAGCTTGTCTGAATTTTTTTCTTATTTAAAACAATACATCCTCTTAAGTATTATTATTTTTCTGCACATATATAAATATTTTCAAGAGTCCTAAGAGTGCAATTGCTGGATCAAATGGTGCATCTTAGCTACACAGATGGCAAGCAGGGTGAATGTGAGAAACACCGGAGAGCAGCATGTGCCAACATGATGATTTTCCAGGTACAGTCCACTAAGAAAGACACCCAGGTTCTTGGCTAGGGAAACTTGGTCTTTAGTGTTGCCGTTTACTGAAGAGATAAACTGTTCATTCTTCTTCACTCTCCTTTACCTATTCCTGACCTCTCTGCTTTCTGCCTCAGGAAGCTGACTAGGTGGGCACTTTATTGCCTGACTTCGGTTGCAGGTTGGGTTTGGCCAATTAGTAACATCAGCATGACGTCATGGAGAGAGGCCACAGTGTAGTCATCCTTACGACCAGTCACATGTGTATCATAAGTTCATTGCCTTGATAACTTTAGACTTCCCCTGTTATCAGTTCCATGTTGTTAGAGAAGTTTAGCAGATTTCTTTGATGGTTATGTCACTCAACTCTTTATCAGTGACTTCTTGAGTATGTCCTATTCCCAGCTAGGACCCCATTTGGTATAAAAAGTGATGAAGGGAGTTGTGAAGTGAGGGCAAGATGACAAAGTCATGTTAAGAACCATGTATTATGGGCCTGGACATATCGCTCAGGTGTAAAGCACTTGCCTAGCATACGTGAGGCCCTAGGCTCAATTCCCAGGAACAAAACAAAACTAAAGATGTGTTCTGTGGCTGCCTATGACGGCACATGCTCATAACCCCAGCATTTGGTGGAGGCTAGGGCAGGAAGATTGTAAGCTTGAGGCCAACCTGGGCTACAGTGAGACTCTGACTCAGTAAACCAAAACAAACACACACAAATGACCTCCCCCCTAAAACAGAAAGACAACAAAACAAGATAGACCCAAACAAAAAAGAAACGATGCATTTTAAGCCACGCTTAGGTGTTTCATGCCTGTAAACCCAATATGGCTAAGACAGGAGAACTGAGAGTCCGAGGCCAGTTTGGGTATACATAGCCAATCAGTGCATAAAAAATAAAGTTGGGTTTACGATGTCTGTGTGGCATCTACGTGGTAATGTTTACATTATAGTGATGTCAGGAAGAAAGCCTGGACAGACGTACAGATCTGGTCCTTATCTCAGGTTAAATAACCCCATTCAAATTAGTTGGGGCCAAAAGAATCTCAGATTTTTTGGAATTACTTTGATTTTGAAATATTTGCATATGTACAATGAGATAACTTGTGGATGAGACCCAGGTTTAGAATTGAGATCATTATTTCATAAACACCTTACAGATAGCCTAAAAGTAATTTTGTTTAATATTTTTAGTGCATTTGATTTTTAGCTGCCATCCATTGCAGATCAAACATGGAATGCCTTTAATCTCAGCATTCAGAAGGCAGAGACAGGCAGATCTCTGTGTAGACCCTCGTCTACAGCCAGGGCTATAAGAGAAACCCTGCTTCAGAAAAGAAGAAGAAGAAGAAGAAGAAGAAGAAGAAGAAGAAGAAGAAGAAGAAGAAGAAGAAGAAGAAGAAGAAGAAGAAGAAGAAGGAGAAGAAGGGAAAGTCAGGAGGTAAGATAGTAGGATCACAAGTTCAAGGCGAACCTGGTTAAGGAGTGAGACTCTGTCTCAGAAAAATAAAGAAATATAGGACAAATAAAGACAAAAAACTAATCTATTTAATATACTTCAACAATTCGATTTCCTTTTTTTCTTTCTTTTTTTTTTTAATTTTTTTTTTTCAAGACAAGGTTTCTTTGTTGTAGCTCTGGCTACCCTGGAACTCACTCTGTAGACCAGGCTAGCCTCCAACTCACAGAGAACCACCTGCCTCTGCCTCTCGAGTGCTGGGATTAAAGGCGTGTGCCACCATCACCCGGTGTAACAATTCAGTTTCTATTTTGAAGATCCCAATTCTAGGTTCATCCAAAATTTGGAGTGTCACTCATTATTGAGATGGAGCAGGGGAGACTCAGGAAGAACAGCCAGGCTGTGAGTATCCACCTAGACACACTTTCCACACCTGTCAGCTCAGAGAATCACCCAAGTTGGAGGTATTGAAGACACTATACTCCCTTCTCTACTTAGAACACTCTTGCCCCTGGCTCCCTCTGATGCCATTTTCTATGTAGCTTAAACTTTCTATTCACTTGGGGGTTTGGAATTTTAGAAATAAAGCCAGAGAGGATTCCCTCTGTGTTCCATCCATAAGGAAGCAAGCACACTGCTTTGTAAGGGAAAGGGTTGGGAGGGCTGGGAAAGCTGCAAGCTACAGATAGAGAAAATACCACACGGGTGGTGGTGGCAGGTTAACATATCAAATATCATGCCACACAGATTTAATATTTTTCTTTTTTTTTCTGGTATGCGGTATCACATTGAGGGTCCCATGCCAGTTAGGCAACTGCTCTGATACTGAACTGATACATCCCAAGCCCTCCTTTGACCTTTTATTTTGAGAAAGTTTTCACTAAGTTGCCCGGGCTAGCCTTGAAAGTCAGTCGTAGCTTAGGAAGTCCCTGCAATTGTGTTCCTGCTTCCTCAGCCTTCTAATTAGCTAGCATTGTAGCCTGCACCCCCAGGCCTAGAATTAGATCTTTTAAAGAGCTGAATTGGTACAAGGACAAGAAGAAGTAAATGCAAACTGGCAGGTGCTATAGAGAGAAAGCAGGCCGTCCTGCAATGGCAGCACCCGTGGTCCTTCCCATTGGTGATGCAGCCTCAGTAAGGCTTCATGTTGGCCTTTGAGATCACACTTGCATTAAGTTCTTCATAGGCACAGAGGTGACTGTTGAGAGTTGGTTCCATTTTACCTTGAATAAGACTGCCTGGTACCTGTTGTTGAGTTTAAGATGTAAATCGAAAAGGAAAGGATAGTGCCGATAGGGGAGGGTTCAAGAAAGGAAACTTTGGGCCCGGGATATAGGCCAGCAATTTCCTAGCACTTCTGAGGCCTTAGGTTCAATTCTCCAGCACTACAAATTCTGCCAGGCCCAGTGGCTCAGACCTGTAGTCCCAGCTTCTCAGGAGGCTAAGGCAGAGGATTGCAAATGTTAGGACTTCCTTGGCTATAGAGTGAATTTAGGATCAGCCTGGGAAATTTGCAGACATCCTGTCTCAGAATAATCTGGGCCTGGTTGGTGCATGCTTGTAATCCCAGAACTTTGGAGGTAGAGACAAGAGAATCAGAAGTTCTAGGCCAAGTTGAACTACACAGCAGTTTAAAGCCAACCCAGACTACTTAGTGAAATGCTATCTCAGAAAGATTAATGAATTAGCCAGGCCTGATAGTTCATACCTTTAACCCCAGCTACACAATAGGCCAAGATAAGAGGATTCAAGATGCCTGAGTAACCTAGAAGACCTGTCCTCAAGTAAAACAGTAAGAAAAACAGTAAGAGTTGAAACTGTTGCTCAGTGGTAGAACACTTGCCTAGTATATGTGAGCCCCTGGGTTTGATCTTTAGCACCCCAAAAATAACTAAACTAATTAGTTTTTAGAAAGGAAATTTCATCAACTCTCAGCTTGTCTTGGAACGTGCCATATCATGCTAAGCAACTTTAAATAAAATTTCACAATTTACCAGAAAAAAACAATGTCATGTTCTAAACATGATCAGTATAGAGTACTGAGTAACTATTTCAGATTTCCTTTGTCCTGGTGGCAACATGTTCATAAATATGGTGTCTTCTCATCTATTAAACTGAATGCTAAATGGCAATACATCATCATTCACTGACTTGTACAATTTAAACTATTTTATCATTGAAATTCTTACACCTGTGCATCATAATTAACATCAAATAACGGTATAAAATTACAATATAGCAAAGGATTACAGAGCAGTAATTCTGGCTGTTCATAACTAAAATTAACTCACTGAGCTAGCTAGTGGAAGCTAAAGGAAGTGTATGAGTCTAATCAGCAGAGAGAAAACATGCAGCCATTTGAACAGGAGAAAGTTTAATTGAAAATTTAACTCTATCAGGTTCAGGATAATAGGAATAAAGGGAACTTGAAGAAAGTAACAACAGAAGATAAAGGAACAAATACTACCTCACAGGGCAGAGATACCCGAAGAAAAGCAGTAGCTCTTAGGTCTTAGACCTAAGCTTTACAGATGACCTTGCAGGAGGCTACTGAAAAAATAAGCTCAGAAAAAAGCTCTTCCCTAAGAAATTCTGGTGCCACAGAACTCCAGGATTTCTCAGAAATCTGTCATTGAGAACTTCCTAGAACTATGCTGCTAGGGTCTGGACAAGTTGTTCAAGGAGCAACAATCTCACTGGTAGACCAGGCTGGCCTTGAACTCACAGAGATCTGCTTGCCTCTGCCTCCTGAGTGCTGGGATTAAAAGCATGTGCCACCACCATCTGGCTTTTATTTTATTTTTTTTAAAGAAAGTGAATTGGTGCTGAGTTGGATTCCCAGCACCCAGATGGTACCTCACAACCATCTGTAACTCCAGTTTCAGGGGATCCAACACCCATCTGTGGCCTCCCTGGGCACCAGGCATGGAAATCACCCATATAAATAAAATAAAAATAAATTAATCTCAAAAGAGAAATAATTGTTTTTCAAAAGTGAGTTGCTGTGAATTTCAGGATGTTGTTAATTCACCATCTTCCTGCCTCAGCTGATCTAGTGCTAGGATTACAGGTATGTGCTATACCACTGAACTATATATATTTATTTTGCTATCTATGTAATTAGTTTGATATATACTTATTTTCAGAGAGTCTCTGTAAGTGCCTTGAACTCATAATCCTCCTGCCTCAGCCTTCTGGGTTGCTGGGATCACAGAAATACGCCTCTATGTACAGTATACACATGTAGTTTTTCTTTGTCTTTGTTTGACTTTTGTCTTGTGTGACAGGGTCTCACTATGGAGCCCTGGTTGGCTTGGCTTGGAACTTGCTATGTAGACCAGGCTACCCTCTGTCTCATCAGTGCTGGAATTAAAGGTATGTGCTGCCATACAAAGCTACACACATTTCAAACAGAAAAAAAAAAGTCTACAGTAAAAGAAACCTTATGTACTCTAGAGGAATCTATTGTTCTAAAAGTTAAAAACAATTCATTTGTTTGGGTTTTTCAATAGAATTGGCCAGTTTGAATCTAGTTTTAATTTATTTTGCAATTTTTGGCTGTTCTTTGGTTTAATGGTGCTGGGAATCCTAGGGCCTTTTCTACATCAGTCAAAGACTCTGCCCCTGAGCCATCATATCCCTAGCCCATTAAATTTGTTTGTTTCTTAATATTCAATCTATTAATTGTTCTATTAATCTATTAATTATGACCTTTACATGAATTCTTCGCCTTATGCATGCCTTTTCTATAGCTTGTCAAGTCCCGTTAATATTTGGAATGCCTGTATAGCCGTGGCGTATGCACTGTCTGCCAGATGGGTCGCCATCTTCCCAGGACTGTGGATAACAGATCAGCACCACTCTGACCAAAGTCCATTTTCGGAGGGTCAGGGGAAAGGGGGTGGCAGGATGGTTCAGTGGGTAAGAGCACTTACTGTGAAAGTCTGAGGACAGAGTTTAATCCCTGGAATATAAAGATATTTATATGTCTTTATAAATATATGTTTATAAAATATATTTTATATATTTAATGTATGTAATATATAAAAAACATATATATTTATATAAATATAAAATATGTAAAATATGTTTATAAAAACATAAAGATGGAATGGGAGAACCAGCTCCACAAAGTTGTCCTCTAAGCTCTATGTACTCACCATGGCACATGTGCCTACACACACACACACACACACACACACACACACATATGGACACACACATATGCACACACACACACAGTCACACATATGCACACACACATATATACACACATACACACACACATGCACACTCTTGATGAAACAAAACAAAACAAAAAAGAACCCACAGGACAGATGGTACATAATAGGTCGGTAGAACTGCTTAGAAATTCTTCCAGCTGAGAGTGGTGACCCATGCCTTTAATCCCAGAGCTAGGGTGGCAGGTAGATCCTGAGGTAAACCTGGTCTACAAAGCACATTCCAGGCAGCCAAAGTTAAATAGTGAGACTCTGTTTCAAAATGCCAAAATAAAATAAAATAAATATACAGATAAATTAAAAAGAAAAATTTCAAAGTATAATTACCCAAGAAATATTGTGGACTCTTCAATAATTTACTTCCTACTACTTAGTTGTTTTTATTTTTATTCTTTTGCTTTTTTTGAGACATGGTTTCTTTGTTGTAACTCTGGCTGTTCTGGAACTCACTATGTAGACCAGGCTAGCCTCAAACTCACAGGGATCCACCTGCCTCTACCTCCAGAGTGCTGGGATTAAAGGTGTGGCTTTTAATCCACCACCCAGCTATGTACTAGTTTTTTTTTAATAGGTCTACAACTCCCTATTCACTATTTGAAATTTCAAAAAACATTGAAAATCAAAACTTTTCTTAATTTTTGTGGCAATATGTGTCCTGACCTGGCTCATTTGTTGTTAAACTTGACCTCACCTGATCTGAAAAAATCTGTTCTAAAGGTTAAACTGTTGTGTGTTTCATGTATTCTTATTAGTGTAATAGTCATAATTTTCTCTAAAAAATTTAACATGATTTTGATTGCTGCTTCAGGCCCCAAGGAATGTCATGTAACATAAAATATACCTGACTAAACTCCAAAGCATCCTGAAATCTACCTGGCAGATATTCTGTATTTCACTCCGATACATATTGTTTTAAACGTTCAGTTAAGCACTGAGAGGATATATATTTATCGTGAGGTGTGAAATATGATCTAGAAACTCAGGGGATCATTATTATAAGTAATGAAGCAAGATGAAAAACCAAAATAAAGATCTTCATGGGGGAAAATGTGATCTAAAAACAACAACAAATAAGTATTATAAATAACAAAATAAAAATATTCACAGAAAATTTATCTTTCAACCATGATTTGTGTTAGAGCATTGTTTTTTCTGATCTCATTAACTGAATTGACTTATAATCTGGAATTTATTCTAACTACTACGTATGACTAATGATGTGAATGAAAAAAAGTGCTTTCTGCAATGTAACACTGTCAGAACCAAAACTCAATACGGCAAGCTGCAAGGAAAAAGACGGTTTATTTTACGGCCAGGTTAACTCCAGTTTCCACAGGAGCTGGAAAAAGTAGCGGGCTGACCAGAAACAGGGAGGGCATTTTTGTAGTCAAACTTTGACCCTTTGCTAGCAAGCTAACACATGACAAAGTGAAACATGGCAATTAGCAGTTTGGTAAGTCTGTGATCAGTACATGTTGTGATAATGTGACCAGCCAGTTCTCAAAAAGTCGTTGTGGTCGGCTGGCTTTTGAAAAACAGTCTTAAACAATAGGCGTATCATTATGATAAACTAGGGGGGAAAACAGGTTACAAAAACCACACAGAACAAAATGGAATCGGAAGACAAAATGGAATCAGCTGGGTCTTAACATGCAAAAGCATGCTTATAAAAGTCACTCCTGTGCTCAGGTTTCTCAAGGATCACAGTTTTCTCTCCTGTTGCTGGGATCTTGCTCTTTCCTCCTCTTGTTTCTCTGGTCCTTGTGATCGCTGATGAAAGAATGCCCGTGAGACAGCAGAGCCTAATATAGAGGATCGGTAATTTATTGCCGAGTGAAGGCGAGTACACACTCAGGGGGTGAGACTGAATGAGACAATTGTGCCAACCTCCATTTTTGGGTAGCTTTGTAAAATTTTTTGGTTGGCATGTCTATGTCTATGTATACAAACGTGCATCTGAGTACCCCCAAAGCCAGAAGAGGTCATTGGATCCCTGGGAACTGGAGTTACAACTAGGGAGTAAAGTCCTCAGTGAAGGTGTGTGGTGACATGAGGCAGACATGTCAAGGACCCCAATACCCCAGATCCATGGGAATGGCAAAGCCTTTCCCAGATCAGGCTCAGGGAAATGGCAAAGCCTTCCCCAGATCCGAGTCCCTTAACACATAAAGCATCTACCAAAGTTTCCTCCTCCTGAGACTATTTCCCTAGAGAGATTTCCTGCGCAGATTAGCTAAGTCCTTCTCCTAGTTCTGTATAATAAACTCCCTGAGTTTCCCGGTTGCATAAGACACCCTCCATTAGAGCCAGCATAGCACACCCTGTCCTAGCTCTTCTGTATGTGTGTCTGTGGTTTCTTCAGTGTCTGTAGCTTCTTCTTTGTGGAGTCACCCTAGTCAGGTTTCCAAGACCAAGCCCCACAGGATTCAGCAGTTCAGACAGATATGAGCTGCCTGATATGGGTGCTGGGAACACAAATCTGGTCTTTGCAAGAGTGGCAAATGCTCTTAACTGCTGTGCCCTCCTGTCTAGGGGACTGACAGTCCCATTTGGATTAACTCTTGAGGGAAGGAACAATGGTAGTCTTTGTTTTTGAACAGAAAGCCTGGACTGGACAGTAGTCTTAGGATCTTTCTACAGTTCAGAATATCATATCACTACCCTGTGTGAGATATGACTCAGATAAAGTATAGGCCTGAACTCTGAACTCACTATGTAGCTGAGGATGACCTTAAAATTCTGATCCTTCTGCCTTTTCTCCCTCCAGAGTGATTGGATTATAGGCATGCACTGCCATGCCCTATTTATGTAGGACATTTTAGAATCTAGGCCATCATTCTGCCAACGGAACTACACCCCCAGCCCCAGATCCGATTTTTAAAAACAGTAATCAAAAGCCTGCAATCTTGATTCCTGTTTTTACAATCTGCTAATTATGAGGGAGGAGTCCATCTTCAATAACCTTTCAGCCTGCTAATCTCTGACCAGTTGCCTAGCCACTGATACTAGGTTGCAGGTTCCAATACTATTGATTACTTATGTGGATGTTGTTCATGACTGTCTTCTAGGACAAGCAAACTGCCATCTTGGGGAGTTTAGATGGGCCTTCTTGTAAAAGGATTACCCCCAGGTGGGTTTGTTTACCACATCCTCCTGTGGAAGGATTGTGGTAATACACTTACCTGAGAATTCAGCCACTCCATACCACCTGTTGTATGCATCTCTGCCTTAACTGCACAAGGGACCAGAGCAGTGGTTCTCAATCTGTAGGCCATGACCTCTTTGGGGGTCAAATGACCCTTTCACAGAGGCCACCTAAGATCATCTGCATATCAGATATTTACATTACGATTCACAACAGTAGTAAAACTGAAGCTATGAAGAAGCAACAAAAATAATTTCATGGTTGGGAGTCAGCACAACATGAGGTACTATATTAAAGGGTCGCAACATTAGGAAGATTGAGAACCACTAGGCTACAGTATATAGGCTGAGGAAGATTAGGGGAAGTTGGGGGGGGCTCCATCTGTGCCATTAGGGGAAAGCCAGGTGCACTGAGCAAAGACTTCCAGGTGCAGCCTTCTGGGGGAGGAGCACCCACAATGCATAGGTAATTTCTCATCTATACTCTGTAAGCAATTTCAATAAACTCACTGGTTCCCCAGAGTGAACTTTGAGGGGATCATATCTCTGTTTGTCCATTTGTTTTGGGGACCTTGTAAGGAGGGGAGCATGTTGCTTATTGCTCCCTCCTGGGAAGGAATTTCAGCAGAAGTTCATTAGCACATAATGTTTTTCAATTATAAAATGAGGAGGCTAGGACGAATGCAACACATTTTTCTTGAAATTCTAGGATCAAGTGCAATATTCAGCATAAGACTATTGAGGGAGAGTGTGAGGTAGGTGATAGGCATGGACAGTGGGATTGGGAGAAGGGGATCCTGAAAGATAGCTCAAGCTCTGTCCCTGCGTGTACAACTTGATATTGTAAATCCCTGATCCTAGTTTTCCTAATAAAGTCTAGGTTTAAAAAATAATGGAATGTCTTCACCTTGGGGCTATAGAATGTCTTAACTCATAGCCAGCCATGAGATCAATCATGGGACCTTGAGTAATCTCAAAAAGGAGTTCTGTATGAAGTAATGAAAACAAAACCCTGCCCGAGTATTTGGTAGCTGTGTCTCCAGACCAACAACATGCTCCTTTGTGGGTTAAATGACCTCAAGGCTACAGATGGTGCAGATGGGTTGCTTCATATATATGTGTGTATACACACACACACACACACACACACACACACACACACACACTTTCCAGGGCATTTTCCCATAGCTGCACTAACATGAAGGGTGTGAAACTTCAAAAGACCTGTTTCACTGTATTATTATTAACATTGTGGTTTTGCACCTCATTTTCCCTTGTGAGGTTTGTTAGACCGACATAGAAAGAAATACCCTATAAAAAGACTTTATTAATCATGATATGAAAATGAAAATAATCTAAATTTAAATTTCTAAATTTACTTTTGACTTACATAGCTTACCTTTCTCTGTCAAAGGTTCAGTTTGAATTGGAACTCCATGGAAGCCAGTGTATTCTATTCAAATCCATCATATTCTTTTTAAAATTTTTTTTGAGACAGAGTTTCTCTGTTGTAACTGGCTGTCCTGGAACTTACTCTGTAGACCAGGCTAGCCTCGAATTCACAGAGATCTTCCTGCCTCTGCCTCCAGTGTGCTGGGATTAAATACATGTGCCACCACTGCCCGGCTTCAAATCCATCATATTCTTCTGTTAGAATATGTATTACCTTACCGCATGAATACACTACCCACTTAATTCATAAGTAATTCTTTAAAACCCATAACGCTAAACCCAGTGTACTGCTACCTCCCTTTGAAATACTGTGCTGTTTATGGCCATACCACTTTGAACGCGCCCGATCTCGTCTGAAATATTTTGCTAAATAAGTTTTGCTTCAATTGCCTATGTCTCTCAACAGTATTATTTCCTTTTGGAGGCCTGGAATGGAGAGACCCCTGTAAAAAGCCCAACTTCAACGGTTTCAATATATGAGAAACAAAGGAATGAGCAAATATTAAGAGGTTGTCTTACAGAGGCTAACGTAGAATTGAATTATGTGGAAGATGAAAGCACATGAGAGCAGATTTTGTGTATTAGGTGTTTTAATGGCTAATGTAATTAATGTTAGCCCTTTCTTCACTGGTGATACTGTAAATGTCATCAGTTTTATAGCAATATATATATATAGATATAGATATAGATATGATGGTTCAATCCGTGGTCGCTCCTGCAGTTCTTGGGAACAGTTTGAAACAGTTTGAACAGGAATTGAAACAGTTGTATTGGCCTGGGTCACCTCTGGGCAAGTCAGCTAACTTGTTTTAAGAGGACTGTGTAACTGTGTGATTAAGAGGACTGTGTTTTGTTGTAACTGAATCACTAAGCGAAAGCCCCAGAAGACAAGCAGTCAGGGAAACCACCAACGGCGCTCTACAGCCGGCGGGAGGGGCGTGTCACAGCGGAGCATGCGCAGAGGTGGAGGCGGAAGCGAGAGTTCCTAAGGCGGAAGTGACGCGACGCCGGCTCTCCGCCTTGAGGAATAGCCGGTCTACGCCGGGAGGTGGTGGCGTCCGCGGCTGAGTCCGGGAGTGCGGCGTAGCGTGGCGGAAGGAGGCCCTGACGGGTGAGGCTTGCGGGTGGGCCGCGTGCCTGGCAGGGGAGCCGGCGCTCGCGCTCCGTCTCGGCCCTGGAACCTGGGCCTGGCGAGTGTTGGGAACCGTCTCCGTGGTGACGAAGCTCTCCTTCCCAAGGACAGGCTTCTCCGGGGCGGCGATTGTGACGTGCGTGGGCTCGGGTTGGCCGTGGAGTGGGTGGCGCGGTGGGAGCGGGCGCACTAGGCCGCGGCGGGCCGGGACACTGGTGGAGAGCAGCGAGCGTGGCGGGCGCGGTCGGCCCCGACGTCCCGGGGAGGACCCAGCCGGAGACCTGGACTGTTTTGATTTGAGTCGCCACTGAGGAGGAGGCGGGGACTCCCGGCGCCGCCTGCTTCTGCTGTTTACGTGCTTCGGCTGGGTCTCCGGCTTCCCCTGGGCTGGGAGATTAGTTATAAAGTGTCGCCGTTCGGAAAGCCGCCCGCCCCGCTGGTGCTTGGAGAAGGCTTTAAGAAATCCTGGGGAGGATCTCTCCGCTCTTTAGCCGTCCGGACTTGATTTCACAACTCCGCCTCCCTCGCTCCGCCTCCGTCGCCCCACCCCCTGCCGACGCTCTCCGGTGTTTGGACGAGTCCGGAGGTGCCAGACAGGTTCCGGCTGGCACGGTCACCCCAAAAACTGCACTGTTAGACCTTAGCTGGGATGCACGCTTGGATTTCTCCATTGGGAGACATGAAGTACAATTTGTTCCTGAAAGTTTTGTGGGAAAACCTTGTGGCCTTTGACCATGATAGATTTTCAGCTTTGTAGTTGTAAGTCGGGATGTTAGATAAATTTCTAACGGGAAGTTTTCGCTCCCTGACAGTTGTAAAATTTCGTGATAAGTACACGAAAAAAAATAGTAATTGTAATTTCAGTGTTCAATCTAAGAACATTTGAAAAATATTATTTGAATAACATTCGTTAAAGTGTGCTGATTAAGTGGGCTTGTGATCTTGGAGAAGAGACTGAAGCCGGGCGCTTGCCTCCATTCTGTTGTTCCCAAGGGTAAATTGGATCTTTCTGTGTGTCCCTCCCAAATATTAGAGTTACAGACAAGAACCATCCGAACTTGTTAGATTTCTGCAAGAATATATTTAACTATGCTAGAAATGACTTGTTGATCACCTCACCTCGTCCTCTTTATCTGCAAAATTTCAAATATGATCATGTTTTTATTACTTGTTTTCAAGTTATTATATTAGCTGCATATTATTTGCTCTTAGGGTAGCAGCCATGTATGAAATTTAACTAATGGATACCTTTTCTATAACAAAAATAATATTATTTTGGAATTATTAGTTGCGACTTTTAAAGGTGCTTTTTCTTTTTTCAAATTTAGAGTTATGTTTGAGTGTTTTTACCTACATTTATGTATGTGCACCACGAGTATGCCTGGTGGCCACAGGGGTCAAAAGAGGCTGTCAGATCCCCTGAAAGTAGAGTAATGGATGGTGTGACCCAGCACGTAGGTGTAGGAAACCAACCTTAATCTTCTGAAATAGCAACAGGTGCTCTTAACTGCTAAGCCATTCCTCCAGCCCCTAGAATGCTAAGGCTTTTGTTTTTGTTTTTGCTTGTTTTGTATTTGTTTTTCAAGACAGGGTTTCTCTGTGTAGCAGCCCTGGCTATCCTGGAACTCATTTTGTAGTACATCAGGCTGTCCTTGAACTCATAGATCTGCCTATATCTGCCTCTGCTGGGATTAAAGACTTGGACAACCATGCTCTGCAGGATAATAAATTTTTATGTACAATCCTAACTATACATTTCTATTTCTTTAGAGGAACTATCTTACCTGTAAAGTTTATTTTTACTTATTTATTGGCAAGGTCTCACTTCGTAGCCCTGGCTGTCCTAGAACTCTCCACGTAGACCAGGCTGGCCTTGAGAGGTCTGCCTGCTTCTGCCGGTCTTCTTAGTGCTGGTATTGAAGGTGTTTGTCGTCAAGCCTAGCTTCACCTGTAAAGTTTATTGGATTGTTTCTTCTTGGAATGGCTGTTAGTATGTAAAATTTGGGTTTTATTCACTTGTGGTGTAAAGTTTACATTGTTCTAAATAAGCCTTAGGAAAAATAACAAATTCCTGTCCTCTAATACTTGTGGGCCAAGAGCATAGTATCTTAGAAATGACCTTAGAAAAAATATAAAAGGTAAATTAACTCAGGCTGCTGTTTTAACACATGGAATTCTAGCGTTTGGGAGACTGAGGCAGGAAAAGTGTCATGAGCTTGAGGCTAGCCTGAACTACAGCATGTAGTCCTCTCTCAAGAGAAAACAACTTGGGTGGCAACAGGGCCGAATATAAGGGTACTCAGCTACTGTTAGGGCTGCTAGAGGTAGAGATGTCTATAAATTAATAAGGTCTTTGTTTCTGCCTCCTAGAAAGTTGACTGGCAACATCTTTCTGAGAGTATTGTATTCTACAAACTAGGCAGAAGAGCTGAAGAATGAATAAGGGAACTTATTGAATACCAGGCTATTTTTGTCCCCCTTCAGATGTTTCTGTCCTATAGGACTTAAGTTTAGAGATAAAATTTAAAGGCTCATTTGTGTGTAGCCTTACCTGGTCTGGAACTTACTATGCAGACCCGGCCATCTCAAACTTGCCAAGGTCTGCCTACCTTTGTTTCCCAAGTGCTGGAAATAGGCTCCTATTTTTGTAGGATTTTGTAAAGATTTTTAAAAACATTGACTGTCAACTGTCTTAGTTATGGCACTTCCACAATGTGATTTTATTGAAGTAAGTTAGACCCAGGATTTTTATTACTAGTTTGCCTTTTATTTGCTTTTACTGACTTTATTCTTGAGATTTCTGACTGTCCACAAGAAGGAACAGGAGCAGTAAAATTAAGATCTTTGATGTTACCATTTCATTATCCACTCCCTCCCAACACATTATTTTTTCTCCTAGAGTTTTTTTAAGCAAATGCTAGGAATCAAGCCTTTTCACCTATAATTAATTTAGTTACTAACTGATGAGTATATTTAAACATTGTAATTATATCATACATAACTTCTTTTGAAGTCTAATTATTAGGATAGATGAAATATCTAAATATCTAAATTTTAAAAAGCCAAGTTTAACTTCGTATGGAGCCCCTGGAAGAAATATTGCCACAAAAGGCTGCTCTGGGGTTTGTTGAAGTCCAAGAGCAGTAAGTTAACATTTTTCCTTCTTAAATTTTAGCCATTTGCTAATCTGAAGAACTATTAGCTCTTATTTATCCTTTCTTTCAATAATAGTGAATTCTAGAAATAATAAAATTGAGCTTTCGTTGCAAAGATGTCATAGAATGTGGGTTACAGCCTGACACACAAAAGAATTGTGATGGTATTAGACCTTTGGGACTGTAGTAGGAAGAGTTCACTGTAGCTTTCAGACATTGGTTTCTAGACATATATGTCAGGCCCTTCAATTAATGACTAGGAATTCTTATTTACCTTTGGCTTCCCAACTGCACTTGTTTCTGTAGAGTCTCTTTAGAGAAAAGGAAGCAGAGATTGGTTGCCTGACTGTGTTTCCTCTTTCCAGCTAAGCAGGGCTTGTTGTTTGCTTTGGAAGGCAGTGAAGCTACAGTTCCCAGGCATTACCGCTTGGTGATGCAGTGACTTTGCACATTGCTTCTCCACTGGGCTATCTGCTTGTGTCGCTTTGACATTCTCAGTGAATTCCAACATTTTTAGTAGCTGTCCTGTCGTTTCAACATATTTCTTATCTGTGGGAAGAGTGAAGCAGAGTAATTGTGTAGGAGTTATTTTTTTCTAATTTAAAGTTGCTGATTCAGGATGCAATTATTTTCAGATTGTCTACTTCCATGTTAACTTTTTAAAATTAGAAGCAGTATTTTAAAAGTAAAAAACCCAAAGTAATAATAGAATAGCTTTTGTAAATTATTTTTATAGCTGTAATAACATTGATTTCATACTTCTTTGCTCCTGGGGGAAAAAACCCAGGGCTTCATGCATGCTAGGCAACTACTCTACCAGCTGACCTACATTCTCAGATCTTTGTGTGTGTGTGTGCAGGTGGAAGCCAGAATTTGATGTCAAGTGTTTTCCTGTGTGGCTCCCTACCGTATTTATTTTGAAGATAGTCTCTTATTGAACCTGGTGTTTGTTGATTCAGCTAGACTGACTGGCCAGTGAGACCTGGTATCTGCTTGTTTTTTTTCCCAAATGCTGGGGCTACAGGTATGTGCCTGGATATATGAACTCAGATCCTGATTTGGTCGTCTTTGTTTTCCTTTTTTTGGGGGGGGAGGTGTCTCATAGCTGAGGCTGGCCTTTGAATCTCTATATAATTGGGTGATGACTTTAAACTCCTGATTCTTCTGCTTCCAAGTGCTAGGATTATAGCTGTGGGCCACCGTGCCTGGCTTGATCACAGATTTTTATTTTTTTATTTTTCTGATAACAAGCATCATGAGAGAGAGAGAGAGAGAGTGAGTGTGTGTGTATGTGTGTGTAGCTATACATGGTAGTTTTTTAATTAAAAACTTGTTTTGGGGAGGGATTATTAAAATGAGGTTCTATATCAACACGGTCATTTTAAAACAAAAATAACATGTAAAAATATTTGTAGAAATTTGAATAATACATTGAGTTATGAATTTAGATATGTTTCCCTGGAATTAAAGTATTTAAGGTATTGTACATAACTTTCTTGAAAGTAAATTGGAGAGAGTAAGTAGTGCTTAATCCAGCTTTGAACTCAGACATGTGGCATTCCATTTAGATGGTGTTTCAAAGTGTGGGCTTTGCCTTCTAGCTTCTGGGAGAGGTGGTGGTTGTTGGGTTTTTGTTTTTGTTTTTTTCTTTTCCCTTTTCTTTCTCTTTTTTTTCTGGAGACAGGGTTTCTCTGTTGTAACTGACCTGGAACTCACTCTGTAGACCAGGCTGGCCTTGAACTCAGAGATCCACCTGAAGATGTGTGCCACTGCCATCCCCCATCCCTCAATCCCACCCCACTTGAATGTTTTTGGTTTTTTTTTCCACAAAACTAGTCAGTTCTTTCAGGTGACTCTCATCCCAATGTAGTTTGCATCTCCCTGGATGGTAAGTTTCCATAGGAGAACGTATCCAGTTGGTGTTGCCTGCCATTATTGATAGTGAAGACTTGTCACAGCAGCAAACGTGTCTTTTCCTGATTGGTTGGTTTCTCCCCCTATTTTCTTTTGAGATAGGGTCTCTTAGTGTAGCCCAGTCTGGTTTTGAACTATCCTCCTGCTTCAGCTTACTTATATCTAGGATTACAGTTTTGTATCATCATGCTTAGCTGGATTATGGCTTTTTATTCTTAGTTTTTAGTTTTTAGTCTTATTTTGAAGCCATGGCTGATCTCAAATTTGAGGCAGCCCTGCCTCAGCTTCCAGAGTGCTGAGATAGATGTGCAGCATTATGCCTGGTTAATACAATTGCACAAATGAGTTGTCTCTCCTGCTTTGCTTTCTAAGTACAAACTTCATTGAGCTGTGAAGTAAATTAGATTAGTTAGCAGATTGTTTTTTTGGTTTTGGTCCTGGTTTCCCTTGTTACAGGGATCCTGTATAATGACTTAGAAGCAAGTGCTATAGCCAGTCTTAATATCGTGTGTACTGTATAATCAATGACTGCATTGAGTGTTAAGTGCTCCATAGGTTGCTTCTTTGAGTAAGTCCCTCATCGTTTTCTCTTTTTTATCAAAAAGTAAAGCAGATTAGAATACCATTTGAAGCTGGACTGGTGGCACAGGCTTGTATTTTCAGTACAAGAGAGGCTGAGGCAGAAGGATTGCTGAGACTTTAAACAAGCCAGGGCTACTTAAGAAGACCCAGTCTCAAACAAATAATAAACAAAACAGAACCAGTTTTTGTGGTCTGTCTCTATCATTCTTCTGGTGCTGGTGTACTAAATCAGTGAGCAGTTACTGGATTTATGATAGATTGTCAACACTGTGTAGTTCAGGAATGTTACATTTTAAAAACTTTAAAACATTTTTATTGTGTGTGAGTATGGGGTGCAGGTGCCGCTGCCCACATGTGGAGGTCAGAGGACAACTTTTAGGAGGTGTGGCTCTTTTTGCAACTTCTGCATGGATTCTAGAGATTGAACTCAGTTGCCATTTACCCCCTTTTTATTTTTAATGCCCATTTATTTATTACATTTATTTTTGAGATTATAAGATGATTATATCATTTCCCCTTCTGTTTCCTTAGCCCTCCCCTAAACCCCTCCTTGCTCTCTTTCAAACTCATGATCTAGTTATTCATTAATTGTTGTTACAAGCACGTGTGTACATTTGTATACACACATATATTCCTAAATATAACCTGCTCAGTGTGTGTGGTGACACTTGAATGCATATTTTAACTAATGGCTATTTATTTTTAATAATAATAAGTATAAGGGTAGAGTAAATGAATACTGGAAGTTAAGGTAGGATTTTTTTTGTTTTGTTTTGCATTGTTTTTTTGTTTTTTGTTTTGTATTTTAAAGGTAATATCACTAAACCCAGAAGAAAAGGATAACATCGATACAGGTAGAGGAACAAGTCGGATGAGCTATTTTAAGGAATCAGCTGAGCCGGTTTTCATGCTTAAATCCCAGGCTGGTGGGGCCAGGGATCAGAGTTAAATAACTGGTTTTCTATTTATTTGACTGCATACAGGATTAAGGGTATTTAGAGAGACTGGGCGAGAGGAGTGTGCGTGTATGTATATGTGCGCATGCGCACAAAATCAATTCTTTTTTTCTTTTAAAGGCCTTTAATATCTGATATGAAACAGGGATTGAGAAATGATGCTTCAGGGTATTACAGTACAGGGTGAGCGTGCAGAGTGTTACAGTAGGTTATGATAATCCAAATTCTACAACCAGGAAGAGGAGGGAGATGGGATGGGCTCAATTAGGGAGGAACCTGGTGTTCGGGGCTTCTGAACAGAAAGGAAGAGTTAATCCAACAGTACTTAATAAAACACTGGTATTTAACTGTCCTTGTTCTTTTTTTTTTTTTTTTAAGTATCGATACTTGAGGCCAGCAGGTTTATATTGCCAGATCTACATTAAAATATCTCTGGTTCCTTTGTTTTTTGTTAGAGTAGAAGCAGAGGGCTTGGCCAAGAGAGCTGCATTGTATTGAGTTCAGTTTTGTTTTGAGACAGTATCTTATTTTTTGGCTTTTAAACCCACCTGTAGCTTCCTAAGTCATACTAGCTTTAGCTGTTTCTCAATTTATATATATATTTTGTATTAGGTCACATTTTAAAGGAATATCTCGTGTTTAAGGCATATAAATGATTAAAATTAGAATGGAAAGCTATGTTTGTGTGTGTGTGGTTTGACCCACTGAGTTGTAGCCCTATCCCAAAAGTTACAGTGGGTTTTAAAATATGAGCATGTTCTTAGTTGGCCAGGGTTTAACTTGTATGTTTACTCTTTTCAGATTCACAATGACATCCTTTCAAGAAGTTCCATTGCAGACTTCCAACTTTGCCCATGTCATCTTTCAAAATGTGGCTAAAAGTTACCTTCCTAATGCACACTTGGAGTGTCATTACACCTTAACTTCATATATCCATCCACATCCCAAAGATTGGGTTGGTATATTCAAGGTAAGAAAACCTCCTGAATATTGCTTCCATGTATGTATATTCTTTTTAGTTCATCTTTTTAGAAATTACATTTGTGGTATGTATGTGTACATGTGTGTATGTGTGGATGCACATGCCATGGTTTGTGTCTAGTCAGGACAATTTGAAGGAGTTGGCTTTCTCCTTCTACCATGTGGGTGTCAGGGGTTGAACTCAGGTCATCAGGCTTGGTGGCAGGAGCCATCTTGCCAACCTGTATATTTTCTTTAAATAAGTTTGGATGTAGCTTATACTAACGTTGACTGACTTTACATTAAGGTTTAGTTTTATAAATACCACCATGAAATAATATAACAGTATAGTCATTTAAACACTGGGAACTTAATTTCTCTAGGCTTTTCTTTTCTGTGATCCAAAGATCCAATTTTTGGGTAAGGTATTTGTGAAAACTTTTTAGACTCATTCTGTTGGTGTGTGCACACCTGCATTGTCTATAGTAGGGATTGGTCCCAGGGCTTTATGGGCAAATGCTGTACAAGAGAGCTACATTCTTAGTTCAGAATCTCTTTTTTAAAAATAGCTCAGTTTTTTTCCCATTTCACACTTAGGGAAAAACCCCTTTTCTTTATATTCTCAAATTGTATATTGTCTCTTTAGTCATTTGTGATTGGTTTTGTACAAATCTGTAGCCATGTATTCCCTTTTTTTTATATTTCACTTGAATATTACTCATATTGTAATTGTACTATTTTAGATGAATATTCTATTTTACTTGAGAGAACAGTAAATTCTTTGCTGGCTGGTTCATATAGTCACCAGTGATTTTTTTCATATTTATTTGAAAATTATGTTTCAGTAGTTATTACTTTAATACTCTCTGAGCTGGAGGTTTTCTGCAGTATTTTGACTCTTTGGAACATAAAGAACAAACATTGTCATTTGTGAATTATTATTAGTGAAAATATTTCATGGCTAGCTAAATACAGATGCGATTTCAAAAGGCTTGAAATTTTGATTGTCTAATCTATACATCAAGTAGCAAGGAATAAAATGTTGTTACGTTAAGAGTCTCTGAAGGGGCTGGAGAGATAGCTCAGTGGTTAAGAGCCCTGGCTGCTCTTCAGAGGACCCAGGTTCAATTCCCAGCACCCACATGGCAGCTCAGAACTAACTATAACTCCATAGCCAGGGGATCTGACACTCTTATACCAATGCACATAAAATTAAATAAATTAAAAAAAACAACTTTCCTATTTTTTTAAAAAAAGAGTCTCTGGAAATGAAAGTCAACCTGGCAGAAGGCAGGAAAAATTGTATTTGCACAAAACAAGTGGTGAGTTCTTTTGTCATTTTGAGACAAAGTCTAACTCTGTAGCCTGGAGTGGTGGGCTGGAATTTTCTGTATATCGCAGGCTGCTCCAAACACAGGCCGGTCCACCTCTTTCTGTCCTTCAAGTACTGGGATTGCGGGTGTGGGCCATCACACCCTATTGAATCCTCCGTTCTTGGGTGCGCCTCAACAAGTAGGCATTTGATACTTTTGTGCCCCCTTGAAGACGCCTCAGATTCTAAAACAGAGGTAATAGTCATTGAAGAATTTCATGAAACTCTAGTGTTCGTTTTGATTTTGTGTGAGACATCAGTGAAATGTAATAATACTGTTTGGGAACTGGGTTTCCTGACAGGATGGGTCAAAAAGATAGAAAAGAATAGGGAAATGTGATTGAAGAAGAGGAAAGGATTCCTAGCAATGGCATAAGTAAAGGCACAGAAGTGGGCCTGTCCGGAGAAATAGGGAGCTGTGTGCTGTTTGTGTTCTGTGATCTACAGTGTAGCGCAGGTCTGCCTGGAACTTACTTTTTAGCTCACACTAGCCTTGAATTAGTGGCACTCCTTAGTTTCCTGAGGGCTGGGATTATAGGTGTTAAACAGTGCCCAGTTGAGTTTTAAAAAATTTCCCTCTAAGATTTATTGATTTATTTTCTGCGTATAAGTATTTTGCCTATATGTATGATGTGTACCTCATGGTGCCAAGGAAGCCAGAAGGAGGGTATCAGAACCCACGGAACTGAGTTACAGGAGGTTGTGAGCCACAGTGTGGGTACTGGGAACTGAATCCTCATCCTCTGTAAGAGCAGCAAGTGCTCTTAACCGCCGAGCCATTCTCCAGCCCTGCTGTTTTTTTGAGACCAGGTCTTCTGTAACTCATGAAGGCTAGACCAGCTTCAGACTCATTCTATAGCTGTGACTCACATTGAACTCTTATCCTGCTTCTTCCCAAGTGCTGCGATTATGGGAGTGCATAATTACATTATGCTGAGCTCTGTGTTCTTAACACAGAGCTCTTAGTTCTTAGTTTTTATACCATTTACAAGAATATATACTTAATTTAGAGAAGTTGAGGGAGATTTGTTTATAGTCAAGTTTTAGTTTGTGGAGGCCTTAGTTTTAGGCTAGTCTATAGACTATTTCTTGGTGTGAGAAATCTTTGTATATGTGTAGGCTGTTTGTAACATTCAAAATAAATGTTTGTTTCCCTTTATACTACTTACTTTTATATTGTGTATTTTATTTTATTTTATTTTATTTTTCATTAATGACCCATTATTTTGCTTAACCCCAAATCCTATGACTCTTAAAGCTTACTGTGTTTTATTATTTTATTTTTGCACCCTTCATTACCTCTGCTTTGGTTTGTGTCTTCCTCATTTCTTTCTAAAGCTATTGCGATATGTTACCCATATTCTTGATTTTCTACTCCTCTGTCTCTGTGTATTCTTGATGTCTGAACTGTGATATAAATTGCAAGTTCGTTTATATTTTCCTCATTTGAACCTGTTTTGGTGCTGGGAACACCTGAGCTATGCCTGTAGCCCTGAAGCTCTTTAGTGATGCTTCATTGTCTATATACTATGCTAAGACCAGTACTGGGGTCCTCTGTTAGATTCTTCTTTTCTTTTCTTTTATTTTTTTTTATCATTTCTAGTTGCTTATTTTTTGATTTGTTAATGTAAAGCAACTTCCTTTGTACACTGTAGGGTCTGTATCTTTTCTCTAAGGAAAAGAAAAAAATGTGTAGAATGCCTTCTCTTTGCTCAGATAGTACTTTAAAACTCACCTGGAAATTTAAGTCTGTAGTAAAATTTAAGATAGTATAGAAGGGCAAAAGAAAGAAAGTTATGCTTAATGGTTAACCAGTGTTAACATATTGATGTGTGGCTGCATACATGATATATATGCATGATGTATGTATAATACATACTCAAGCACCATAGTATTTATGTACATAGTCATTGAACTAGTTCATTTAGTTAACTGAACCAGGTTCTTACTATAAGATATTAGTGTTGTAGCTAAGTTCTTAATCATTTTTTGCTTTTTGTTTTTTGTTTTGTTTGGAGGCAGGATCTTAACTCTAGTTAGTGTAGGCTGGCCAAGAACTCTGACCCAGAACTCACTGTGTAGCCCAGGCTTACCTTGTATTTGGGCTAGTTCTACTGCCTCAGCCTCCGAAGAGCTGGAATTACAGGAATTAAGGCATAAGCCACCACACCTGGCTCTTGTACCCAAATTTATTATTACTATTATTTGTATGTGTCTGTGCTTATGTGAGTTCATGTGTACCATATGCATGCACAGAACCTGAAGAGGCCAGAAGAGGCCATTGGATCCCTTGAAACTGAGTTATAGAAGGTTGTGAGCTGCCATGTGGGTGCTGGTAGCTGAATCCAGGTCCTTGGCAAGAGCAGAAAGTGCTCTTAACTGTTGAGCCATCTCTCCTGCCTCGTAGCTAAATTCTTAGTACTAAGTAATTTTTTTTTAAAGTCTCTATAACCAACTTGTACATCCACCTGTGATCCATGCTCCTACCACACAGGCTAGATTCAAGTTTATTGATATTTTTGTTTGTTTTTTTGTTTTTTGTATTGTTTTTTTATTTGTTCTGGTTTTGTTTTGCTTTTGAGGGCACAGGGGTGGGAGGGTAAACTGGGGAAGAATGGGAAGAGGGTGTGTGATTGAGATACATTGTGTGAAATTCAGGTAATTAATAAAAGTATTATGAAAAAAAAATGGGGTGGGTTTGAAGAAGATTAAGTCTTAACAAGACCAAGTCTGTAATTGTGTACATGCTGAAGTTGCATAGGTGTCTGAAATCCAAAGAGGCTAAGCCAAAGACTGTTAGTTGCAGGTTCTGTTATCTAGCTTTCCTTACCCCAAATTTGGGGTGCATGCTTGAGTGTGCATTGCCAAGAATTACAGGCCCTGCCCACAAAATATCAAGGCCCAGAGCTCAGATTACAGTTTTAGCTCCAACCCCAGCTCAGGCTCCTAAAGGTGCTAAGCCCAAAGGCTTCCATGAAGATCCCATAGTGAAGGCCTTTGCCAGTTGAGGAACCTTGTGTTGTTTACACAGATAAACCTGCAGAAACAAACTAAGTTAACTCTGGAAAGTAGATCTAAAACTGCTTGAATTATTTGTTTTCATGATTTTGTTTATTTTTCAAAACATTTTCTTGGAAGAAGTGATTTAAGCCACTCATTGTAGTATGGTAGAGGTTCCATCTGCATTGTAATGTTTTGAGTGAGAAATCTGCAGGTATTCTTACAGGAGGACCCTTCGTGTAATGACTTATTTTCCTTTGCTCCCTAAGAGATCTTTGACAACTTGGTAATAATGTGTCTTGATATCTCTTTGGGCTTATCCTAGTTAAAGTACTTTGAGATTGTTTTGTTTGTAGAGGTAGAGGGTCTTGCTATGTAGTCCAGGCTGCCCTCAAACTCACTGTAGCCCAGGCTACCTCAACTTCCCAAATTCTGGGACTATAGGCATACACCACTATGTTTAGCTATTTTGAATTTCTTTACTTTGTTCCTTTCTTGGTAAGTTTCAGCTGCTTCTTGTACAAATACATTCTAAAGCTGTTTTTTTGTTCTGGAACTCTTCAATGAATATATTGTCTTCTTGTTAGTTTTTGTTTGTTTTGTTTTGTGAGCCATGTAATATTGTCCAAGTTAGCCTTGAGTTCACAGACCTCTCAGCCTCATGAGAAATGGGATTGAAGATATGCACAACTACAAGTTTATGTTGTTTTTATTGAGAGGCTCCTTATGCTCTAACCCCTTTTTCATACTCTTTTTATTCCTCAGACCCAGTTGTTAATATTATTAAAATTTATTTAGTTACTTAATTTTATATGTACATGTGTGCTAGTGCCATGGTGTGTGTGTGTGTGTGTGTGTGTGAGTGTGTGTGTTGGTGGGGGGTGGGTCAGAGGACAATCTTCAGGAGTCACTTCTATCCTTCCACCATGTGGGTCCCAGCAAGTGAACTTGGTGTCAGGCTTGGTGGCAAGCCCTTTCACTCACTGAGCTATCTTGCTGTTCCTCCCTCACTACCCATCCCCTCTTCTCTCTTTCTCAAGAGCGAGGCTTAACTCAGCCCAGGTAGAAGTCCTCAGTCTGGCCAAGTTTGTAGAATCTATTCTGCTTAAGTCAGTTGTGGAAAACTGAAGTTTTCAATTCAGCTATTGTATTCTTCATCTACTCTTCATTCTTCAACTCTTCATCAGAGTTGTGTGGTTCTTTTTAAAAATTTGTTATGCTTCATGTTTTTGTGTAGTTGATTATCTGTTGTTCCCTGAGAGTGCATTGAACTTCACTAAAATGATTATTTTGGATCCATGGCCAGATAATCCATTGAGGTCTGTTTCTTGAAGTTATTTCCTTCTAGCTTAATGGTGTTTCTTAAGATTTATTTCCTTTCTTTGGACCTTTCATTTCTTCAGAAGATTTTTCCCGTTTTATGAATTCCATAAAGTACCATTCTCTTTGAGTCATCTCAGATTTGCTTTGTACAAGGAAGACTTTCCACATACACCCTGCCCAAAGGTTCTGGGGCTCTCTCTTAAATCTTTCACTGGGGTGTGTTATGGTGTGGCCCTTTTGTGTAGTTTCCCAGCCAGAAAGCTTTACCTGTGGTAGGAGTTTGTACTCTTTCTCCCTCTTGTGTCTGTCTGTGGTACTGCATGTTCTGTGTTGGAACAGGCTGTTAAACAGTCCTTTTTTTTCACAGTATCTAGACACTCAAGAGTATCCTGGTTTTGCCAATGCCAAGTTAGATGAGGCAGAAAACTGCACAGTCCATCAAAAAGTCAGAATGTTGCTAGGCAGCAATGGTGCATACCTTTAATCCCAGCACTCGAGAGGCAGAGGCAGGCAGATCTCTGTAAGTTCAAGGCCAGCCTGCGCTACAGAGTGAGCTCTAAGACAGCCAGGGCTACACAGAGAAATCCTGTCTCCAAAAGAAAAAAAAAAGTCAGATGCATATCCCTCTTTTCCCCCATACCCAATGAGTGAAGCTGTAGACAGATCTCTCTGCTCATGCTGCTGAGTTGTGCCCACTGAGGGTAAGGACCCTTGTGTTGTGTTAGAAAACAGTTCTTTTGTTTTTCAATCTTGAGTTTTAGCTTGCCTGGAGTACTTGTTTTGTAATGGACTTTTGGAGTTGTCCCAAAGAATTTTCTAGATTATAAAATATAAATTTGATGGCTCTCTGGGAGCAGAGTATAGCCTATTTAGTCTCCTGTCTTCTTGATCTTACTTGACTTTTACTTTGACTTACTTGTTAAACGATTCTTTTTCATTCATTTTGTATTCTCAGTACAGACAAAAAAAAAATTTTTCTATTTTTTGCTGTTTTTTCCCCTATCTTTTATCAAGTGTACTTCTGAGGAATTAAAAATACTATGGTCATAGTGCCAGTGTTAGAAGGGAAGGTGGAGTTTGAGAAAGTGTGAAGAGTGTGTTCTGCTCCGCCAGAAAGAGTGAGGAGAGCATCAGTGGTTGAGCGCTTGGATTTTAAATTCAAATTCTGTTAGCTCTCGCTAATGGCACACAGTTCAATATTGTCTGTAAATTGCAGTTAATCAAAATTGTAGGACATGGAACTGGTAAAGATAGCTCAGAAAGTAACCCCAAGGCAGGTAACTGGAGTCCAGTCTTTGGCACTCACCTGGTAGAAGGAAGAGTACTGATAACCAAAAGTCATGTTGTGGTGTGAGTGCACAAATGTAGGCACACGTGCACAAGTGTATACACACGCACACACACATAACAAAAGAATCTAGAATAATCTAGAAAAAAATCATAGAACATATAATCTAAGGCTGTGGTGGATGTACAGTTTTATGTACTGCTGCTAGCAATGTACTTGCTTTAAACTTATCTCTAATATTAGTATTTAACACAGTATAATCTGTTTAGAAAACAGTTTGAGATCTGAAATGTATACATTTAAGTTGAAAATATTACATATACTTTTATTTTCATTATTGTATATTCATTGTGGTACTGATGTTTGTAAGGACATTTCTCATATGAGTGTAGAATGAACTTTGAATATATTTCCTTGTATATCTCCAAGCTGAAAGTATGTTGTTAGTAGGTAAGGTGTAAGTGATCTCTTAGAATGTAAATACTCCCCTACAAAAAAAAAAAATTTTTACAAATTGCTTTCAGGTAAAACTTGCCAAAGATGCAAGATTAGTGGATTTAAGTTGCTGAAGAGTGCCTACATAAAACCAAGCAAGCAAACAAACAAACAAGCAAAAAAGCCAAACAAACAAAACCCCCAGAAATCAAAAAGACCAGACCCTAAATATCAAGTATAAAACATTAAGTTATTAAAAGTCCACAGTGTTGGGACCAGGGATTTGACTTAATCTGTAAATTACCATAAGGACCTGAATTCGGGTTCCCAGCACCCATGTTATAAAGCTGGGTCTACATGTCTGTAATATTAACATGGGGTGGGCAGAAACAGAAGGATTGCTAGGGTTTGCTGACCAGCCAGTCATGCTGAATTGGTGAGCTCCAGGATCAGTGAGAGACCCTGTCTCAGAAAACAAGGTGGGGCACAATTAAGGAAGACACTAAACATTGACCTCTGGCATCTCCATAAATGTGTGTATATACGTGCCCACACAAAACACACAAAAATCCACAGTGTGGTAACAAATATTTTAAATAAAACTAAAGACTTCGTATTTGATTGTGTGTATATAGCTATCTTGGAGAAATTAAGTAGAACTTTGCATTTAAATATATGCTAGAGACTTCATTCCATTTCTGTAAATTGCTGCAACTTTAGATCACAGTAAGTCATAATTGGACATGCTTATTAACTCAAGATTTGTAAGTATAAAATGCGTATTTTAACTTTAGGATGTAATAGAATGTTGTGTCTAGTTTATTTACATTTATTTACATCCCTTCTTAAATTTTTCTCCGTTAGGTTGGATGGAGTACGGCTCGTGATTATTACACATTTTTGTGGTCTCCTATGCCTGAACATTATGTGGAAGGATCAACAGTCAATTGTGTACTAGCATTTCAAGGTAAGTACTGAAAACTTGATCAAGCTAGCTTCCTCTATTGCAGTTATTTGTTTCAGGCATGTCTATAAGTGTCCGATGAAATGTAGGGCACACGATGCATTTGTAGCTACTCGAATGCTTTTCTTTTATAAATGAAGCAAATGTGGAGTCTCTTAGAAGGTTTTGATACAGATTTAAGTGTAAGTATTAAGAAAGAGAGGTAAGAGGACAGAAGTACATATCCTCACACGAGCTGGTGACTGATCACACGTATAGGGAAAAATATCAGCCAAGGATGAAATTGAAATTGCCACAATACTCATTCATTTGGACTTTCAAAAGGCCCATACATTGATGCCAGCTATTGATTTGTCACTTGTGTATTCTTGCATCTGTGAGGGACATAAACCTTAGTGTGCCCTTGTTTCAGGGGTGTTGTCTTCCTCTTGCTGGCTCCTTTGTGATTAACTGTTCCTAGAAATATGTATCTATGACTTTAGCAAGTCCACTGTTGTGTTTACTAGCAATGCCTTGGGAGAAAAGGAAAATGATTTAATTTAATGCACTAGGAAACAGTTACCAAGAGATTTTCATTGTGAGTCCATAAGCTAATGTTTATCTCTAGATAAGAGTAAACAGTTTTACTGCTGTGATGGTACTCTAGGGTGGCTTTAGGTAATGGACATGTACTATGTGTCTCAAAAGATGGAAAAGAAGGACACTGTGTTATTTTTCTATTACTGTAATAAGACATTATGACCAAGGCATCTTAAAGAAGAAAAGAGTTTATTGAGGGCTTACAGTTTCAGAGCAAGAACCCATGACTATCATGGCGGGTAGTGTGACTGTAGCAACAGCTGAGAGCCTACATCTTAGAGACAACCACAAGCCAAAGAGCTAACTAGGAATGGCTAGACCTTTGAAACTTTAAAGCATGCCTCCAGAGACACATCTCCAATAAGGCCACATCTCCTACTCCTTCCCAAATGATTCTACCAACTGAGGATCAAACATTCAAATATATGAGCCTATGGGGGCAATACTCATTCAAACCACCATATACACAATACATATATGTATATATTTGTGTGTGTGTGTGTGTATATATATATATGTATATGTGTGTGTGTACATACATATGAAGAGAAAGAGAATATGAGTGAATATGAGTGTCAGGGTATTGCTGTAGCCAAGTAGCTATGATTATATGCTGTAGCTATGTAGCTATGGGATTGTGATCCTCCTGGCTCAGCTTCCTGAGTGCTGCTGGCAGTTATAGGCATGTACTACCATGCCTAGCTAAGCTGGAACCTGGGTAAAATACAATGACATGGGCCTATAATCCCAGAACTTCCACAGTTTGATGGGGAGTGGGTACAAGAGAATTAGTCAGAAACTTGAGACCTGCCTCTAAGAAGAGAACTAACTCAAAACACATATACACAAGCATTTTTTATCCCCAAAGGATAACATTTGTAATATTAGTATAGACAAGACTTGGGCTTTCAAAGGTGTTATTTAGGGGTGGGAGTGTGTGCTTAGCATGCACATGGCCCTGGGTTCAGTGCCCCACACCTGGCAACCCCAGAAACATAAGTCTATATCTGTTGTTTATAGAGACCTTTTTAGGTGATCAAATTTAAACAAGTGTTAAGAGTTCATTTTGTTACATTCCAGTTTTTTTCTTAAAAGGTATAGATTTATTTCTGTTTCGTTATGAATGGTTTTCTTTTAAAAATACGTTAACTTACTGGATGTGTTCTAGTGATAAATGCATTTATTAATGACTTAGCAAAAATGCAAAAGCATCAAGTTTGTCTGTACCTGAGGACATTTTCCTGGGTGCTAAGCACAAGGAGCAGTGAAGCCGTCTTACAAAATTCAGTAGTGTTCTTTTGTATTTTATGTGAACACTGATGTCGTATTACAGATTGACTGATTTTTACTTTTTCTTGTTTTATTTTCTAAACAGTCTTAAATTGTAACACTGAATGATTACATTTACTTGAAATATCCTTTAAAGCAGATTATTTTAAATAGTTTAAAAATTATTTATTTTATGTATATGAGTTATCTGTCTTCATGCACATAAGAGGGAATCAGATCCTACTATAGATGGTTGTGAGCCACCATGTGGTTGCTGGTAATTGAACTCAGGACCTCTGGAAGAGCAGCTAGTGTTCTTTATCACTGAGCCATCTCTCCAGCCCCTAGATAGTATTTTTTTAAGTGTCATAACCCAAATGTCTATATTATAGGGTTTTTTTTTCTTTAAGTTTTTTTAAATCATTAAACATGTATGTGTGCCTGTCTGTCTGTTGAGAACATGTGGAGGTCACAGAACAACTTACATGAATTGATTTACTCCTGATATGTGGGCCTTAGGAAGTGGACTCAGGTCACTGGTTTTGGTTGTCAGGCTTGGTGGAGAGTGCCTTTAGCAAGTGAGCCATGTTTCTGGCCCTTTGTTTTGTTTTAAAGATTCATTTTATTTTCCGTGTATGGATGTTTTGCCTGCATATAGGTTTATGTACCATGTGGTAATTGGTACCTACAGACGCAAGAAGAGGCTATTGGATCTCCTCTAACTGGAGTTACAGATGGTTGTGAACCACAGTGTGGTTGCTGGGAACCAAGCCTGTGTTCTTTGCAAGAGCAGCCAGTGCTTTTAACCAATTGCTGAATTGCAGTACTTTTAATGAAAGCACATACTTTGCTCAGGTATGAGCAGTGTTTCCACTGATGCTCTCTGTTCCTATGTTGAAGCTATCCCCAACCTTATATTGTATTTGTCAAATCTTAATCCCTTTTGAGTGCTGTCATACTTGAGGAATGCTTTTGAGCATGTATCATTATTGTAATTAAAAAACATTATGGGGTAAACTACTTTAAAACTATAAAAAAAAAACCCTTGCTTCCCCTTACGTTTTCAGCCACTAATACCAGTATCCCTCAGTACATTTTGTTTATAATAGTTATTATTGTGGTATTTAAAGTAGTAACCTTTTATTGTTGAGATTGTTATGGCTTTGACCCTTAGGAGCCTTAAGGTAGGCTGCCATTCTGTTCTGATAGGCCTTTTTACTCTTTCATATCCTTTCAAATTGAAAGATTGAGCAGGTAACAAAGCCTTATGTCTGAGTTTGCTCCCTGGAGTCCACATTGTGGAAGGAGAGATGGGACTCCTGAAGGCTATCCTCTGACCTCCACGTGCTCTCTGTGACATGTTTATTTATGGACACACATACTCACAAAATAAATGCAATGTATTTTTAAGGACCACTTTTTGCTCACCAAGTACCACAAAAAGTTTCTGATTTGCCTTTTATTCTGTCTATCTATTTCTAAAGATAAAAGGCACCTATTTTTTTAAAGGATTAAAATTAGGTGACTGAAGTAGGTATCATAATACTCTAAAAACTTTAGGACACAAAAGAGAAGTAGGTTTAAGGTTTGAGGTAGTTCCTGAGTGAATATACTCATCTTGGGGTATACTCAGGTATTCCATTCTTCCTTTTTATAAGTCACTATGATTTTTGAATCCATTCCTATGTATAGTATATTCATTTAAATATGCAGCCCCTCAGGATGCCCCTCAGCATGTACATCTATACCTTTCCTTGCTGTTTTGTAGATCTAAGATAGAAAGCATATGCAGAGCTGGGCATGGTGACATATGGATGTAATTTCTAGTTATATGGGAGGCCAGTGCAGAAGAATTATTAGTTTGAGACCATGTCTTGACATCACTTTTTTTTCTTTTTTGGAAGGGCTCAGGTTGTAGCTTAGTGGCAAAGCACTTGCTTAGCTTTAGTGAGGCCTTAGGTTTAATTTCCAGTACCCTTTAGCCCCCAACCCCAAAGGCATGTATGCGAGTAGTATTGCAGAGTATAATATTGAAGGTTTTTAAAGTTAAAAAAAATTCTGTGTGATATTAAAGAGGTGAAGATTAAATTTGAATTAAACATCTTTCATCTAAAAGTGAGAGTAACGAATTTGAAGAGAAGAAACTAAATATTGAACATACTGTTTTTCAAATGGTAGCTAATGGTAGAGTCTAAGGAACTTGGATGGCTTCATTCATATCCCAGATAAGGCTCTGTGGTTGCAACTCTTACTAATTTTCTTGTGCTGCACCAATGGGCTTTGTCTTCGTTTTTCCCTTTACACAGTTCACATGTGTAGCATATTCCTGTAGTTAATATTTTTTTTACATGCAGTGAATATCAAATTGGAATATTTCTTAAATCATGTATTACCCCGTCCCACTCCCTGTCCTTAGATTTTTTATTGGGCTATCCGTTGCTTCTGCTTCGTCCAGACCCTTTCTTGTGAAGGGCAGACTTGTCTCTCTTTGAGTTGATTTTGCCATAGTTAAGATGCAGGGGAAGAGCTGGAGCAATGGCTCAGTGGTTAAGAGCACTGGCTGCTCTTGGCAGAGGATCCAGGTTCCATCTCCAGTCCCAGTGGATCTGATGCCTCCTTCTGACCTCTGCAGGTGCCACAAATGCAGGTGACACACAGACAAAACACCCATACACATAAATAAATGACTTTTGAAAAAAGATAAAGGGAGAATGGATGTGTGCATTTATATCTAAGAGATAAAACTTTGAGAAGAGTATCTGTCGGACTGATAAATTAGTGAGCAATAGGAAGAGTCATTGCAGATATGTACAGAATAATAGTATGGAGGATGATGAGATGGAAGTAGTATAAATAAGTTGACATTTTGTAATAGCAAGTTTAATAATTTTTGTTACCCACCTCTTAGGATATTACCTTCCAAATGATGATGGAGAATTTTATCAGTTCTGTTACGTCACACATAAGGGTGAAATTCGTGGAGCAAGTACTCCTTTCCAGTTTCGAGCTGCTTCTCCAGTTGAAGAGCTGCTCACTATGGAAGATGAAGGAAATTCTGACATGTTGGTGGTGACCACAAAAGCTGGCCTTCTTGAGGTGAGCACCTGCAGTGAGGAAGGGCTCACCTTGACCGGCATTGTGAGAGTCTGGCTGTGCTAAGAGGAGCTGCTAGAATCAAATGTGAATACGGGTATAGAAGTCAGAAGTCAGTGTTGACTGTCTTCCTCAGTCACTCTCAGTCTTACTTTTTGAGACGGCTTCTCCTTGAACTTGGAGTTTGCCAGTTGGGCTAGACTAGGTAGGTGGCAGGGCTGTTCTTTTGATGACAGTTATTTTGTGGTAGGCATTGTCAGCTGAGTGGGAAATACCTGAATCAGGGCCTTGGGTGTCCTGCGCACAGTAGCTAGAGCAGCAGGACAAGACCTGGGCTCACCTCCTGTTTCCTCACCTGAGCTTTTTTCTTCTTTCTTCCTTTGATTGCTGAATTTTCAGATTTAGGAATGGAGCCGGCTGGGAGAGTGCAGTGTAGCAGTATATCCAACTAGTTCAGTTTTTTAAACTGAATATTGTGGGCTCACTGATTTAATGATGCCATATGTTTTAGTTTTTGGTAATTGTGGAATAGAAAAAAAACCTTTTTGTTTTAAGATAACATTTCTACTTTATATTGAAAGCTAGTCTGCTGTGTTTGAAATAATGTGACTAATTGTATTCTGTTTCTTTATTATAAAAATAGCATTTTAGATTTTTCACTTTATTAATTACATCTATATTTTATATATTTTAAATGATGGGTTTTTCTTTATAGATAGATGGATCTTTAACAGATATTTTATGTTTTGATTTTTGTTTACCTTTGAGAACCGAGACGAGAAAAAGACAAGGGGTTATACTGTCACATGCTGTCTTACACTGTCAGGCTGTTCTGAGACAGTCCATCCAGGAGTTAGAGGGGACCAGTCATCTTTTACTGTGAATTCTTCCATATCTTTCCTTTCTTTTCCCAGAAATTCCTCTCTTATCTTAAATAAGAAATGCAACTTTTATAGGGTGACTGAAACATTTTGTAGTGACAACTGCCTCTGATCAGGGTTTTTAGCCTGGTATTTGAGTGTTAGTCAGAGATACTGAAGTAAACCCTGCTCCTAGGAATGCAGTTAGCACTAATGTGCGGGTTTTTTGAATGCTTGTTAGATCACCCTTATCTCAAGCACTGCACATGATGGACATTTTGCTACCTACATTTCTGGAGACATTTCTCTAAATAAATTGGGACACAACCCAGATTACTTTCACTTTTTCTTTTCTCCACGGAAGAGATATAGCTGTGCTATAAAGAAAATTTTAATTACTGTCTCTTGGGAAATATTTCTAAGATAAAAATGTTTGTGTTTTTTTGATGAGTATTTTGAGAATTCTACATTCATTGATGCCTTTAATGATTTTATGTAATGCTGTACATTAAAAGTGATTAGTGAGAAATAGTTTTAGACCAATAGTTTGACCAAGGAATAGATAGCTATTGGATGATATAAAATTATTCTAATTTTCTTAGCTATGTTCACAGGAGTGGTTGAAAAGGAGATTGCACTTTATTAGAGTTGTTTGCTCTGAAGTACTTAGGGGTGGAGTGTCCGTAATTTTGTTTCGAATGGTTTAGCAAAATAAAACAAAATTATGTAAACTAATAATATAATACAAGCCATATGTGGTGGCACACATCTGTAATCCCAACATTGGGGAAGCAGAAGCAGGAGGCCAAGTTTCACAAATTTGAGAGCTAACATTATGAAAAAAAAGAAATAGAAAGGAAAGACATGACTGTTCCTCGGTATGGTGGAGGAGAAAGTTTGTTGTAGATAAAAGGGAGAGCATAGACAGAGACAGCTAGGAGAATCCAAAGTGGACATGACCTAAGCTGGGCCATGTGTGGATACAGGGGAGAGGGGAGCTAGGTGCAGCAGCCAAGAGGGCACAAGGTAAAAAGGGGTGGGTAACCAAAATGGCTGGATTGTATAGGGAAGAGCAGCCCAGCTCAGTGGGCTAGAGAGTTCAGGGAGTGGGGCATGCAAACCAGGAGGACCCTGTAACAGGTAGGGACCAAGGGACGCTGGGAGAACCTGGCGGCCAGGTCTGCTTTAATATGTTAAATAGGTACCCTACACATTTGTCCGGGTTTGAGACCTAACATTGAGCAGCTTGGGCTATGCTATAAGACCCTGTTCTTTTCCCCTCCCCCAAAAGAATAAAGTGGAAAATGAACATGGTAGCATATTGATGATTGGTGAATTGAGAAGTATGTGTGTTTTTAAAAGATTTCAAAGTGGAAATTTGGGAGCAGAAAATAGATCATATTTTTTTGTTTCCCATCCAAGTGCTATCCAGACCCAACCCTTCTTAGTTTCTAAGTTCAGAAAATACCCAGCATATTCAGTGTAGTATGGCAGTAGATAATTTGTATATGTTTAAAAAAAAAAAAAAAAAAAGCTTTGTTAGAGGTTAAATCTGTTAGAGTTAAATCTAAAACCTTGACACATGCTAGGCAAGCACTGTTTCTTTAACTTTATCTCCAGGCCTAAAATTTATGTACATTTTAATCAAGTTGGAATTAAAAAAATTCCTAAACGTTAGTGAATCCTTCATGAAGTGTTATAAATTAATCACTGAAAATGTTTGATTTTGCTTTTTCTATTGTGTAAGATAAAGATTTCTAATCTGCTAGAAAGTTTTAAGTCAGATTTAATGCAAATTAATAATGCTGTTAACTCTTAGGATTGATGTCCTTACTTGGTCTTAATTTTCCATTTGCTTATTGGATATCATTTATTATAGTTGATTTTCAGTAGGTATAAAAATCAAGTGATTAAATCAACTTCTACCTTTTTTGTCTTTGAAAGTTCCATACATTTATCTAATATATTTTGGTCCTATCAATCTACCACTATCTTCCACCAGTTCTCCTTAGCATCCTTCCTCATCATCTTTTCTACTTTGAGAATATGTATTCTGTGTATTTTGGTTTGGTGTGTTGGAACAAATAGAATATTCTAAAATATTTTAGCAGTTCAGCTTTCATAAGTTATTTTAGATTTTAGTCATTTATATTTGTGATTCAACGACCCTGGAAAGCTTAATGTGGGGTGTATTGGGCAGAGAGTTTATCAGTTAAATACCTCCTTTATAAATTTTTCTCTGAGTCGCTATTCTTCCCTGGTTAGAAGCAAAGATTTCTTGTTATAAGAAATACTAACCATTTTATTTATAACCATTTTAAGTCCTTTAATTTAGGTTTTGTTTTGTGGTTTCTTACTGGTTCATATTTTCCTGAACTGAATAATTACCAGCATTCCCATAAGAACCAGTTGGAGTTAGTATATTACTGTAGTCTTAGTCTTTAAATTTGTATTTTTACTTAAAACAATCATGTGGGCATCTCTGCATACACACATACCGGTCGGTGTTGGTTTGAGCTTCTAGAGTCCTGACACTGAGCAGTTTATTTTAGGCACATTTAAATATGGTACTATTTTGGAACAAAGTTTCTGGTAACAATTATCTCAATCCCATGTGCACAGAAAAGCTTAAGATGTGACTACATGGAAACTCTTTTTGCAAAGAACATGTAATGTCTTCCCTAAAGATGAGTTCTTACAGCTTGAGGACCTAGGGGAGGATCTGGTATGGTCTCAGCCATACAGGACAGATAGCATAGAGGTCACTAAGGTATAAGTAAGTACATGTCACATCCCCCCAGGATGGATTCTATTGACTGAGGAAGAAGAGTCTTGGATAAACATAATAAATAGTCTGGGGAATTGAGGTGTGGCGTTGCCCTGCAGATAGCACAAGTCACCAGGCTATTAGTTACATCTACTCCAAGCCTTCTGGGTGGAAAACTTGTATACATCTCTTTGTTAAAGAGACATCTCTGAATGCTTAACATTCCTGGTTTCCCAGTGCTTATCTGTGAGCACAAGGACCTCATGCCTTCTATACAAGTGGCTATTTGTATGCATTTATGTGTTATACACACATACGTATGTTACATACACATTGTACATTTTTCTAACAAGGATAACAGGCTGAGTGATGTGAGTAGGTAGAATGTAAAAATTTACAAATTTATTTTTTAAAGTAAAAACTGAAATTGTAATATAATTTGATAAAAATCAATTTGAGTTTTTTTTTTTTTTTAACAGTTGAAAATTGAGAAGACCCTGAAAGAAAAAGAAGAATTATCAAAGTTGATTGCTGTTCTTGAAAAAGAAACAGCACAGCTGCGAGAACAAGTTGGAATACTGGAGAGAGAACTGAGCCAGGAGAAAGGGAGATGTGAGCAGCTGCAGGCCGAGCAGAAGGTCTGTTACACCTTCCCAAACAGAAGCAAACGGGATGATTGAAAAATTGGGTCTTGAGGAAAATAGCACGTGCGGCATGCATGAATGCATGCATGCATACATACATACACACATTTAGATTTGTTCATTTTAATTTTATGTGTATGGGCATTTTGTCTGCATGTATGTCTCTGTGCACACCATGTGCATGCCTGGTGCCTTTGGAGGTCAGATCTTTGGATGCTAGGAATAGGTCTTCTACAAGAGCAACAAGTAACAAGTTCTCTTAATCACTGAGCTATCTCTCTAGCCCCTAGTAAAGTAACATTTAAAGGGACATTTACACAGAAAGTTGATTCCTAATCTTCTGCCATAACATCTCTTACATTTTAAAATAACTAGTTAAAATACTTTGAGACTTTTGGTACCAAGCTTGTTGATATACTTCTCAAATGATTTTTTTGTTGTTTTTCTTATGTAGCCCCAGCCAAGAACTCTTGGAGATCATCCTCTGCCTTCCCAGTACTAAGATTACAGGCATGAACATCCATGTCATGCTTCTGACAGCTATTTCACAATATTTTACATCTAATTCTGCATTAGTTACTAGATTTTAGAGGGGTATGGGGTGTGAGAAATTCACATAGGAACAATAAACACTGAAGAAATGGAAGGTAGAATGAAGAAATTAAAATGACTCTTCAAAAACCATAATTGAGCTAGGCATGGTGGCACATGCCTGTGATCTCAGCACTCGGTGAGGCAGGGAGACAGTTGGAGGCCAGGCAGCATAAGCTGCACAGCAAGACCTTGAATCCTAACAAGGCAGACTTCAGTAACTTAAGCACATTGTGAGAGAGAGTTTTGAAGTTCTTAAGGGGAGAAAGGCTATCAATTATCCTTCAAACAAAACAAAACAACCCTACCTAGTTAAAATGGACAGTATTTCTTGAGCAAAGAAAAGCAACTATATGTAGAAAACTGGATTTTATTTTGAAACTGAAAACTAGGGGGAAAATGTAGCCACCTAGTCACTGATTTATGTAATAATTTTCACAGAAATAATCCCCTTCCCTTCCCACCCTCCTTCCTTTCCTCTTCCGTTCTTTGAGACAGGGTCACATTACCTGAACCAGGCTGACCTCAGACTTGCTTATCTTCCTACCTCAGCCTCCTGAGTGTTGTCATTACAGGTGTGTGCTTAGCACTTAGCTTTTGGAAAATGAAAATACTTTGACTTCTCAATTCTTTTGCTGTATAGTTTTTCGTAACAACAGCTTTGTATACTTTGTTATACTTGACTTAAAACTTTATCAGTTAGCTAAGAGAGAAACTTGGGAGCTTGATCAAGTTCTCATAAGATACTTAATTGTCATAATTAATCTGGTGAAGATAATTTAAGCTTTAAAGCAGCTGTTCTCAGCCTGTGGGCTATGACTATAGTCATATAGGGTTATAGTACTCGGATAGCACTTAGTGATACATACTAGAGTGGATGTTAACTTTGATAGTGTTATATGAGATCTGAATTGTTATTGACATAATAAAAGTAAGCTGTCAAAACAGAAGTGAATTTAAAATTATTAATTTCATTTTTGTTGGCTGCCCTCTGGTGGAGAAGTTAGTGAAATAAAAAAAGAGTACATGAAAAGCAGGGGTGGGAAATGTATGTTAATAATTGATATGTTAGTATTTCAGGTTGGACACTGTACACACTTACAATCACACGTGTGAAGCTGAGGTAGGAGTATCAGAAGTTCATGGTCAGCTTCAGCTACTTGACATTGTTTCAGAACAAACAAACTAAAAACTTGGGAGCTAGAGAAACAGCTTAGTGGTTAAATTTGTTTGTTCTTCAATCATGAGGACCAGGGTTTAGATCCAGAACTCACATAAAAAGCTGGGCATCACTGCAAAAGCCTGTAACCCCAGTTTCATGCCAGGCAGAGAGAGGAGAATCAGTGGGGCTTGCTGACTTCTAGCCTGATCAAGAAAATTCAGGCTCAAGGTGGAGACAGACTTGGTATCCCATATTGTACATATGAGTGTGCGTAGTTTCACATGGACATACATAACACACAAAAATACAAAGCAAAATAAAAAATAGGAACAAAGTTGAGTATATGAACGTAACTGCTGGAATTTCAGGTTTATTTTACAGTCTTGGCTTTTACAACTTGGAATAAATGTGGGATTAAAATTTTAAGAAATTTTAAGAATTCAAAGCCAGATGCAGTGGTACATGCCTGTAGTTACAACACCCAAAAGATGAGGCTCTTTTAATCTCTGTGCCTGCTTGCCTATCTATCTATCTGTCTGTCTGTCTGTCTGTCTATCTATCTATCTATCTATCTATCTATTAATCTAATCTTATTTACCTCTTTTAATCTCTGTGCCTGCTTGCATATCTATCTATCTATCTGTCTGTCTATCTATCTATCTATCTATCTATTAATCTAATCTTATTTACCTACCTACCTACCTACCTACCTACCTGAGACAGGATCTCTAGCTGTCCTAGCTGTGCTGAAACTCACTAGTTAGACCAGCCTGGACTCAACTTCACAGATATCTGCCTGCCTTTCTCCTAAATACTGGACTTAAAGGCATGCGCCACCATACCATGCTTTCTTTTTTTAAGGAGAGGTTTCTGAAGTATAAATTTTGCTTTACTAAAAGACTTTATTGTTGTTTCTAAGGACCTTCTTGAAGCATCACAAAGTTTGAAAATGGAAAATGAAGAGTTTATGAAGAGATACACTGATGCTACATCTAAAGCTCAACAACTTGAAGAAGATATTGTGTCAGTGACTCACAAAGCAATTGAAAAAGAAACTGAGCTAGACAGGTATCTCTGGTGCTCTAAGGAAATGGGATTTCAATGTCTAATAAAGTTCTTCATCTTGACAAATGTTAATATTTTTCATTTTAACACAGTTTGAAGGATAAGCTCAGAAAGGCTCAGCATGAAAAAGAACAACTTGAATGTCAACTGAAGACAGAAAAGGATGAAAAGGAGCTTTATAAGGTAAAGTTTGATTTCTACTGTCTGCTCCTCCCTTACCCCACAGTGGACTTTTTGGATTGGGAATTTGAGAAGAATTGAGCTGAGCTTCTGGTCATTTGTGTCAATACAGCCGGGAGGATGATAGGGGCTATAGTCTGCTAAAGGCTTGCACAGGGGCTTGGGGAATGTACTTTCATAGTTGATCATGCTGTTGTAGGTAGGTTTTCATAGCTTTTGTAAGGACGTCCTTCAGCTCTACAGAAGGCTTCATTAGTGTCTCATAATCAGGAACATTGACTTTAGCATGAGCAATCCAAGATGGGAAGGAAACGAGGAAATCACAACCATAATGCATATTGTCCCCAAAAGCTAGTGTTTAGGAAATTCACTGATATTTTAGATATGTAATAGATATGTATAATAAATCAAATACATTTAATAACAGGATATTTTTCTTAGAAGTGGTGCTGCAGCGGTTCGGGCTGCTGACAGCTTCAAAGGACTAGAGATATATTTTATCCTTAGTAACAGGAATTATTTATTAGTCCTTTCTCTAGCTTTCTGTAGACTTGAAGAGTGAAGTGCAAAAAGCAATTCATTTCTCTGTACTACATTTAAAAAAATTGTGTGTGTATGTATACATGTGCGAATGGATGTGTATGCACGCTGTGAATGCATGATGGGGCTGGGAGGTTTGTCACAGTTGGCTTATGGAGGTCAGGGTAACTTCAGTCACATGGAAAATAGGCAGTATATTTCTTCTTACAAGCAAAGAGTGGGATTGGGCTGGAGATGGCCATCGTGTTAAAGGCCATCGTACTGAGGACCAGAGTGTGGTTCCTAGCATCCACATCAGGTAGCTTACAAGTAGCCATAACTCTTATACCTCTGGCCTTTGTGGGTTCCATACACCCAGTTCCTCCTCTGGCATTTTTGGATGAGAAAGAAATAATGCTATTTTAAACTTTGATTAACTTGGTCTATGATGCTAGCAAGAATATTCTTGACAATTTCAAACACTATTGTTACAGGTACATTTGAAGAATACAGAAATAGAAAATACCAAGCTTGTGTCAGAGCTACAGACTTTAAAGAATTTAGATGGAAACAAAGAAAACATGATTACTCATTTCAAAGAAGAGATTGGCAAACTGCAGTTGTGTTTGGCTGAAAAGGAAAATTTGCACAGGGCTTTGCTGCTTACAGCTACAAATAAAGTAAGTACTTTAGAAAAATGTGTTTGAAGATTGTGAAACTTATTTCTACTTTGATTGTTTTTACTCTTGTTTTAAATTCTTCCCAGCTATTTTTTTTTTATTTTTCTTCCTCTTTTTTTTATTAAACCTATGATAAAAAATTACTATTTTTTATTTATATGTCTTCATATGATGCATGTGGGCACCAGCATAGGCCAGAAGAAGGAGTTGGATCCTGGAGCTGGGGAACAGCTTAAAACCACAACAAAGTTACTGAAGTCCTCCTGTCTCCAGCTCCTAAGTACTGAGATTATAGGCACCCATCACCATTATCTGGATTCTTGCATTTCTGGAGCACATTGTATCTGCTCTAGCCCTATACGGAGCTCATCTTTAACAGTGGCTGCATAATATTACATGGATACATTTATCTTATTTTATTGCTTAGCTTTATGGATGAATATTAGATTGTTTTGGCATTTTGCTGTGAATTATACTGGAAACAGTTAATGCAACTCTGAAAATGTTAGAAGTCCATGACATTTACAATTCCTGATTAAGTCTACAGTTGCTGTTTTAATCTGAAAGATTACAAATGCAAATGTGAAAAAGTGTATTTGATGATATTTGTTTGATTTAATAAAATGTTAAAATATATTTAAGCATCTTTTTAGCATTTAAGCAAGAATTCAGTGAAAAGCATAATTTTTAAGTACCGAGGAAAATGATTACTAATTGCTAAAATGTTTTAGTAGATTGTAATGTAGTGCAAATTTATGGGTATAAAACAAATAGTGATGAGGATACAAACTGAAAGTTAGCATCCTTTTCTGTATGATTTTAATTTAAAGTTACATGAATTACACATGTATATTTACATTTTAGCTCGTGTGTGTGTGTGTGTGTGTGTGTGTGTTTAGTTTTCCAGAGCTGTTTTTTGTTTGTTGTTTGTTTTGCTTTTGAAATAAGTTCTCATTATGTAACCTTGGCTAGTCTGGAGCTTAATATATAGGTCAGGCTGGCCTCAAACTCAAGAGACTGGCCTGTCTCTGCTTTCTGAATGCTGGAATTAAAGATTCTCGGCCCCATGCCTAGCCCTAAACTTTTTTTTTTAAGTTATGAAATGCTACTATGAATACATATGTAGATTTTTTTTTTTTGTTAATGATTATAGCTACATAGTATCCTTTCTTGTCATTCAGTATCTATGTAGTCAGTACTCCTCTTTGGCAGTTTACTGTCTTTAGCTTTTCTGAGCATGCTACAGTTGATACTCTTGTATAGCTAAAGTGATATTAGGCACATGTTTAAGTCTAGAATAAATTCCTTCAGATGGAGTTGGTAAGCTAAAAGACACTTAACTTTTGATAGTTATATTCAGATTTCCTTTTCAAAAAATACTGTATTGAGTTTTCCTCCCAGTGGTGTAATGAATATATGCTACTGCATATAGTGGCTGTATAGCTTTTCATTATGTGGAGGTATGGTATGGCATAGCTTATTTAGTTCAAAACAATTTCATTTTAAGCACTTTAAAATCTTCATAATTTTTATTGTTTTTGAAATTTTTTGAAAGACAAATCTTTGTCTATACCATTTATGATTTTCTTTAATAGTTTTTGAAGATAAAATTGCTAGATCAAGACCCAAGTTTTAAGGTGTTGATGAGTCTTGAGAGTTTGCTATGCGAGATTGAGCCATTAGGGTTCATCTAATTCTGAATGTGCCCATTTCTCTAAACTCATCTATGTTATCTTGATCAGTTTGAAAAGAAAGCATTTGAACTTTGTTAATTTGAAACGTTTGTGCATAGTATTTCTGTTTGTCTGTCTCTCTCTCTCTCTCTAACTAATCTGGCCAGACATGGCAGCACACACTTTTAATCCCAGCACTTGGGAGGCAGAGGCACATGGATCCCAGTGAGTTTGAGGCCGCCTGGACTACATAATGAGTTCTGGGTTAGTCAGGGCTATGTACAGAGAATCTGTCTCAGAAAAACAAGCAAAAAGAATAATAAATAAATTAAAATAAATGAATAAAATCAATCTTCATATTCAATCATTTTATTATTATTGTTATTAGTTGGAAAACTACATCAGAGTAGTATTAAACTTCTTGAATATATTAAAGGAAATTTTCCTTTATTTTTTTTTCCTTTTATGACATAGAAGTTGGTGTGTGATTAAAACTGTTAGTATTCAAGATATGGCTCAGGTGCTAGAGTGCTTGAGTAGCATGCAGGGAGCCCTTTGTTCAGCTCCTAGAGCTGCATGAATGAGGCATGGTGGTGCACGCCTGATAACCCTGACTTAGGAGGTAGGGGCAGGAGACTCATAAGTTTAAGGTCCTTCTCTGCTACATGGCAAGTTCAGGCTAACCTGGACTGTATGAAATCCTGTTTCAAAAACCGTAAAACAAGGATAACTATTATGGTTATGCTTATAAAGATTTTTGTACACCCTAGCATTATATGGTCATTTACATGTTTTCCTATGGATCTAACAATTTCAAAACCAAGATTGAATTTTTATTTTATTTTATTTTTAGCAGACTAAGAACAGGACTGTTACACTCATTATACTTTCCTTTAAAATATACGTCTCTTCCATGTATTCATAATGATATAATGGTAACTTTTATTAGCCATCTTTTAAGTTTGAAAGAGGAAACATCTTTCAACTCATGTTTTTGGTGTGACAAAGAAGTCTTTGAAGTTATTTTGATTTTAATGAAAAGTGAGGGTGCTGGCTGGAGATACACAGAATGGGCTGTGGGGAGCTCACATTCATTTGGTCTCAGCAGCTTACATTCGTGTTTGAATTCCGTCAGGACTTTAATCACTGGGTTTGTTAATTGACTTCCTGTCACATATAAAGTAGTAGTGAGCATGGTTTAGGACTGTCACGTGGGCAATCTGAAACAAAGCGTAAGTCATGAGTAGAAAAGTATAGTTTAAGATTCTGGAACTGTTAACTTTGTTTTAATTGCAACTGTATATTGCCTGTCTTTCTTCAGGAAGATACGTTATTTTTAAAGGAGCAACTTCGTAAGGCAGAGGAACAGGTTCAGGCAACACGGCAGGAAGTTATCTTTCTGGCTAAAGAACTCAGTGATGCTGTGAATGTGCGAGATAAGACGATGGCAGATCTGCACACTGCACGCTTGGAAAATGAGAGAGTGAAAAAGCAGCTCGCTGACGCCTTGGCAGAACTTCAGCTAAATGCTGTGAAGAAAGATCAGGTAAAGCGAGTTCATTTTGTATCTCTGTTAATCCTCAAAACAGTGTAAGCTCCATAAAAGAAAGTAAAGTATGTTCATACAAGTTAGGTTAGAAAGACTAATTTCTATTCATTCTATTAAATCATTGTAATTTCTTGGGTTGAAAAGAAAACTTCTATAAGCATAATTCTTAATGTCAGTAAAAGCTGCTCTGTTACATATTTTTGATGTTAGAGATAGTTTTGTGTGGAGTTTCTGTTTACTAGCTACATAAAATAGTGATATGGTTATTTAAGGAAGTTACATGTGAGTTATATAATAGCTCCTCAGGAGGTGGATGAGTTTTCTTCAGCTTTCAAGTAAACTTTAGACTTAGAATATAAAGCCCAAACCCCAAACAAGTACACATTAAAAGCCAGGAAAATAATAATGGAAATGGTTAGGATTTATTATTACATTATGAAATACCAGATTTTTTTTTCTTAGTCTAAGTGGTTTTTTTTCTAAGGAAAAGTCTGATACACTGGAACATGAACTGAGAAGAGAAGTTGAAGATCTGAAACTTCGGCTTCAGATGGCTGCAGATCATTACAAAGAAAAGTTTAAGGAATGCCAGCGGCTCCAGAAACAAGTAAACAAACTTTCAGACCAGTCAGTAAGTGTCATTCATTCCTATGAACTGAAATTTTCCCTTGTCAACCTTTTGTTTGCAAATGAAATGTATGATCTTTTGAATATAAATTATAACTTCATTTTTTTTCTAAACACAAACCATATCTTTTGTTACATTTATTTATGTATGCGTATATGCCTGTTAGGGGGTGGTATGTGAAGGTCGGAGGACAGCTTGCTGGAGTTGGTTATCCCTTTACTCTCTGGGGATAGGGGATGAAACTCAAGATGTCATCCGTTTGCTGGCAAGTGTTTGTACATGCTGAGCCATCCTGCTGGCCTGAGTCGATCACTTCTGATTTCAAGTCACTGGCTTAACCCCGTGATGGCAATCCTCTTTTCTTTTGAAGCATGACTTTGTGTTTATTGAGAACCAGCAAAGGAACTAGGTCAGGAGCAAGCACTCTTGTCTTTAGGCTACTGCTCTCTTAAGTTCCCGATGAGTATCTTTGTTGACTAAATCAGTATGTAAGTGTCCCACTTGTGGCAAAGTTGACTGCTCCCATTGCTTTCTCAGTTGTCACTTCCATCCTGCTCATACCACATTAGGAAGAGGTCAAATGTGTTAGCTTATTCTTTACATTTCATGTAGGAGTAGGTAGGTAGATTCAAATAAAGCAAAATTGTTTCATTGGAATGGGTTTATGCATTAATATAAGGCCCAAAATGATACTGAAAAGACTTGTTACATGAGGGAATTTTGGGAGTGAAGTATAAAGAAAACATTCACAGTGTGGGATTGAGCGGTGCCACAGTTACAGCATACAGACTTTTGTGTGCGTTACTGTTTTAGGTTCTCAAGAACAAATAGGACCAAGACATACAAGGCGTACAGTAGGAGGGGTTTTGTGAGGAAACATTGGGACTCATGTGGAAGTTTTAATTTGTAGGGTTTTCAGCACAGTATTTCTAAAACAGTTTAATTAGATTTATTTTATTTTATGTGTATTTTGCCTGTGTGTGTGTGTGTGTGTGTGTATACCATGTGTGTGTTTGGTGCTTGTGGAGGTCAGAAAAGGGCATTGGAATTGGAGTTACAGGTGGTTGTAAACCACCATTAGGGTGCTGAAAATCAAACCTAGGTCCTCTGTAAGAGCAACACATACTCTTATCTGTTGAACCATCTCTTTAGGCCCACTGAGCACATTTTGACCTGTGAGATTGTGAAATGTCTGTGAATGATGACACAAGAATGATTCACAAGAGAAAAGCAGTTACTTTACTTTTGCAACATTTTCATCAATTAGGAAAATGGTGTAGCTTTGTTTTTAGGCTTTCAAAATGAGTAGTTTTGTGAACTCTGATTATTTACATGTTTAGTAAAGGAAACCAATACGACTCAGTGACTTTTGCAATAATTTGTTGTTAACATTTGGGATAGGCCAGTACTAACAGTGTCTTCACGAAGAGAATCGGGAATCAGCAGAAAGTGAATGATGTTTCCATAAACACAGACCCAGCTGGTTCTCCTCCTGCTCTGGATGTAAAGCCAGCAGTGTCTTCTGCAGGTAAAAATCTACTTCTGCGTAGAATGCTCTTCCTTGAAAACTGGATATACTGATCTGATAACTCTGCTTCTATACATGAGAATTTCTTGCTGCTTCCATAAATTCTTATGAGGCAAAGGGGAAAATGGGGGTATTAATGTGAAATAAAGTTATAGATGTGGTGACTGTACAAGGTGTGAGTGTAAACTAATACTTATCTTCAGGAGAATATTCACATGTTAAAAATTAAATTGTGCTAGAAGTACTAATTTAAACCATGTGGGACAATGAAATGGAAGAATTTCTTACAGTCAAAATTGTGTTATAAATGTGATTATAAATGCACACCGGAGAAGGTTCTTAGAGGAGAGTGACAAAGGACAAATACGGAAAAAATGATGGAACTGAAAAAAATCAAGAATTTATAAAATTGTAACAACATCCAACATGGAGGTTTACCTTGCACTTGGAATACTTTAACCTTAATGATTTTGTAACATTTAAAATTTGTTTTTATAATTCTGTATGGGAAAAAAATACCACATTCTCCTAAAATCCCTTCTCCTCCCTCCTGCTTCGGATCACTAGGGTACATCGTTCATTATTGTGCCTAGAGACTGATGTTAATGTCAGTGAGTTAAATGTTGTTAGTCTATTAAAACAGATTCAGGAGAACCAAATGAGTAATGTAGTCATTTGAATTTACTCTAGATTTTCATTTGTGCTCTGTTCTCCTTTTATGTAAATCAAATATCTGACAATAAGGAAAAGAAATACCAGTCAAAATATATTTCTGTTTTTAGTGTTTAGTGTAGTTGATGATTTAGTTTTTTTTCCTTTAACTATTTTCTTTCTTTTTTATAACTTTTTAAAATTTTATGTTCATTGGTGTTTTGCCTGTATATGTGAGGGTGTCAGAAGCCCTGGAATTGGAGTTACAGACAGGTATGAACTACCGTGTGGATGCTGGGAATTGAACCTGGGTCCTCTGGAAGAGAAGCCAGTGCTTTTAACTGCTGAGCTATATCTCCAGCCCAATAATTTAGTTTTTTAAAATAAGATTTCCTAGATGTTAAATATTTAATTTAGAACAACCGCATAGGATAGTATGCAGCATTCCATTTATTTGTCCTCTGTTCAGGCTGAATATTTCTCCCTTGAAATGCTTAGGAAAAGGCTTTCAAGTTTCAGAGTTTTTCCATAAATTGTAATGTTTGCATAAACAGTTCATCATTCCCAATCTGAAAATTAAAAAGCTCCAAATACCTTATATCTGAAACTCTTCTAGTGTCATATTGGTGCTCGAAAAGCTTCAGAGTTTGGAACATTTCATTTTTTAGTGGAATTTGAATTTCAGATTTTAGGAAAATGATGATCAAGTTGTAGTACTCAGGATGATATTACAGAGTATTGGTTTCCTGAAGACGTAGTGGAGGGTAACAAAGGGCTGGAAGAATAAACTGTTCTCAGAAGCATGGCTTTCTTGCACTCTACCCAGTTATATAAGAACAGCAGTTTTTGTGCTACTTTGAAAATACTTTTATCAACTTTTTTTAAAAGAATTTTTTATTGAATGTTAATTTTGTTCTTGTCAAAACCGACATTTAAAAATTTTCACATAGAGGTCAGTATGGTAGAACTTGCCTGTAACTCCAGCACCCAAGAAGTGGAGATAGGTGTGAACTGAAAGCACCCCTAGGCTATATAGGAAGAGTGTCTCAAACACAAAACAAACAACACACACACAAGCTGCACACGTGCATGGAGAGGGAAGGAGAGGTAGTGGGGAAGAGAACAACAAACAGGTCTCACATAGAATTCATTTTTTGTTAGGTTAAACTTTATATGCTAAACGAATACCACTGAGTTGGATTCCCAAACCACCGCTTTATTTAAAAAAAAAAAGTTTTAATTTGAGATAGGATCTTACCGTTGGCCCTTGAGGCCTTTCTGTCCCTTCAACTTCTGATTCTAGTGTTCTGAGTAGTGGGATTATAACGCTGTGTACTGCCAGTCTTGGCCAGTATTCCAGGTTTTGTTCCACAGTACACTTACTTAAATTTTCTACATGAAGATAAAGAAAAAAATAATTGTTTTGGTTTTTGAGACAGCATCTTTCACTGTGTAGCCCTGGTGGTGGCTTGAATTTTGAGGTGTAGACCAAGCTGGCCTCGGACAAAGCACTTAAATTTTTTTAAAAATTTATCTTAATGTGTGTGGGGTTTTTTCTCCTGAATGCCTATGCATCATATGCATGCCTCGTATATACATAGAGGCCAGAAGAGGGTGTCAGATCCCTTGGGACTACAATTACAGACAAGTGTGTGCTGCTATGTGGGTGCTGGCAATTGAACCCTGGTCCTCTGATAGAGCAGCTACTGCTCTTAACGGCTGAGCTATCTCCAGCCTCCCGATAATCAATATCATTTAAATATTATTTTCTTAATGAATGTTACTTAATATTATTTTCTGCTTTTCTTACAACAGAGACAGATTTTGATGTATTAACAAAGGATCGTGTCTGTGAAATGACCAAAGAAATTGCTGATAAAACAGAGAAATACAATAAATGTAAACAGCTGCTGCAGGTGAGTTAGCTCTTTTTTCAGTGATTTATCAAATGTTAAATGCCTTGTCTTAGTTGTTTTTGTTGGTGTATAGAGTGTTTCTTTTCCCATTCTTTGTACTGATACTGCCTTTGGGACGTTGAAAGGATTGGGATGATGTTTTATGAAGCTGTACATGCAGGTCTTTTTGTAAAATCATGGTCCTAAAGTTTCCATACACATGATAAAATGTTCTTATTTGAATATGGGTAATTCATAACTAGAATTTTTTGACTGTCTCAGAGATACTTGGAAAGGATTTGAACTCTATAAGGGAAGTCTTTTTTTAAAATTTTATTGTATCAGTAGCAGAAAATTATATTTGTGTATTTGTGTGCTCATTCATGCACTTGCCAGTGTGGACGCGTGAGGAGGCCACAGGGTGACTTCAGGATGACTAAGGATGTCTTCCTTAGTCCTTGTTTCTTCACAGTATTTTTTCCGACAGGGTCTGTCACTGAACGGGAGCCAGCAGTTTTGGCTGGACTGGCTGTCAGAAAGCCCCTAGGATCAACTGTGTTTGTTCTCCTGACCATCGGGGTTACAGACACACTGTTGTGGCTGGTGGCTTCTAGGGGTCTGAATTCAGGTCCTCATGCTTGGACATGTACTTGTACACGTACTGTCTAGCCATCTCCCAGACCTCTGTCTTTTACTACATATTTAGTGACCATATGTACATAATGAAGAATGGGAGTGTTAAGCAAATGAGTTGTTGTCTCTCTTAGTGTGATTTTAATTATTTTAAGCAGCATTGTTCAGATTTAAACTGGAAATGATGAGAATGGTGCTGTTGTTCTAGTGAGATGCAGTGCTTGTGTTTTTATTGATGCTGACATAAACAGTGCAGTGGCAGTCTAGGACGGTGTAGCACACGTCACTGTATACAGAATAAAATACTATTGCTGGGATATGGATTACAACAGAGTGATTGGCTTTTGTTTAATTTTGACTTGTTTTCATGGGTATGGGCATATTACCTGCATCTGCGTGTGTGTGTGTGTGTGTGTGTGCGTGCGCGTGCGTGTGCGTGTGTATGTACACTGCGTGTGTGATAACAGAGGTCACCTCACCAAGGGTCCTGGTAACTGTTGGAGAGCTCATCCTTTTCAAAGGTGGTAGTGATGAATGCATTGCTTTCTCCTATACCCATACCTCACCTCACATGGGACCATCTAGACGGGCATCTCCTTTGACAAGCCTACAAGATGCCCATGCAGGTTGCAGCTTTTCTCAGCCTCTCAGGGACTTTAGGATCAACTCTGAAAATTGTTGACACCCATATATCTATAGGCCTGTCCTTTTGATGTTTTTTCTCTAGATACCAGTGATTTTTTTTTCCTCTGGAAGTAGTAGAATCAATTTCTCAGCAAACTTTAACAGTGAGGCTTTAACTGCCTCTTTTTTCAACTTACCATGTTTTGACCTATGTTTTTTGGGGGATTTTTTTTTTTTTTTTTTTTTTTGTTTTTTGAGACAGCATTTCTCTGTGTAGCCTTGGCTGAACTGGAACTCACTCTGTAGTCCAGGCTGGCCTTGAACTCCCAGAGATCCACCTGTTTCTGCTTTCCGAGTGCTGAGATTAAAGGTGTGCACCATCGCTATCCAGCTAAGTTGCATTTCTGTAATTTCTATAATGACTTAATATTTACATTTCTTTCTTTTTATGTGTATTTTATGTGTATTTATACATGGTGTATGTGTGAGTGCATGTGTGTGTTCCTGTATCTGTGCATGCTGGTACAAGTGCATATTTGAGTATATATTTGTGGAGACTAGAGTTCAGTATGGAACTGAATGGATCGCTCTCCACCTTATTTTTGGGAACTAGGTGTCCCTCCACCCCCACCCCTGCTGCCCTTAATCAGCTGGATTGGTTGAGGAGAGAGCTCTGGAGACCTGCCTGTCTTGGGCTCCTCAGCTCTAGGGTTGCAGTGCACTGTACCACACCTGACTTTCACATGGGTGCTAGGATCAGAACTCAGGTTCTCGTCCGTCATGAAGCAGGCGCTTTACCTGCTGAGCCATTGCTTTGGTCCCTCAGTTATCTTTTTGTGAATGTTTCCTTTTTTTTTTTCAAAAAATCTTTTGTTTAATAAATTGTTCATCTTTTATGCAGTTCTTTTCTTTCTAGAAGGATAGAAACCAGATTTTGCCAAATTGTGTGATTATTTAAAGACAAAGCACATGGCTGAGCAAGGATGGCTTTATTGTTTATTTATCTATACATGTGCTGGGTGATTTTAGCAAGTTGACCAAAGAATTCACTTTTCAGACTAGAGTAGAAAGAACATCACAAATCAATTTAATACACTACAAGAGCAGTGGGTCTGTTGATGTCAGAGCTGCCTGCCTGCTTTGTTGTAGATTCAGTTACTGTCTCTGCTATATATGTGGCGTTATCTTTTCGTTTCTTTAATGACATTTTTAGGAAAAAAACAAAACAAAACTTCCTGCATGGTATTAAACATCCTATGTTGGTTCCAGAAGCAGCTTTGCTTCTGTTGTGTTTGGAGTCAAACCCAGGCAATTGATCTGCCCATGAGCTGCAATCCTGGTCCATCTAGAAGTTTTGTAGTTAGCTTTGATATTTAGGTTTGTGAAACATTTGGAGTTGTTTTTGTGTATGTTAAGAGGTGTAGAATGTATGGTGTGGAGTGTAGAAGGTTGATCCTTTCTCCATTGGACTGCTCAAAATAGATTTTTGAATTTCACCTTGAAAGAACAAATACTTAAAATGAAATTGGCCTATTTGCTTCTTGGTCACTATTCATAACTTCTTCCTTGTGGTATTTTGTGTTTTTAAGAAAAAAGGGCCATCATAAAGGTACATGGTTTAGATTTCCTCCTTTTACACAAGTAATATATATTGTGAAATGTTACAGTCTTAGGAATGTAAGGATAGATGCGACTAAAACATAGATCTATAATCGTGATCCAAAGTACAAGAACTGGGAATTTTGGGTTGTGTTTTTCTCTACAACACTGACAGACATATTTAACTATTTAAAACATTATAAGCAAAATGAAATTATATATTGACTTTTGCAGTGTGCTGTTCATACAATACTTTCCATGGTCAATAGGTCCACTTACCTCACTCTTTCAAGTACATATGTGCTTGTGTACTTATGTAGTATATGTGCTTATGTACATATGTATATATGCACACTACTCCATTGTATAGCTATAAAATGATTTACTCAGCCTTGGTGAACGTTTGGTTTTATCTGTTACAGTAACCATTACTCGTGTATATTTGTATAGATAGCTACTCTGGGGATGTGAAGTTTTTAGTAATTATACTAATTTTATTTAGGATGAGAAAACCAAATGCAATAAATATGCTGATGAACTTGCAAAAATGGAGCTGAAGTGGAAAGAACAAGTAAAAATTGCTGAAAATGTAAAACTTGAACTAGCTGGAGTGGAAGACAATTACAAAGTAAGTTCACAGACCTGATGAATTGCGCTTAGTGAGCATGATCCTGTTGCAAATGCGTTACCTATAAAGTATCAACTGAGTACATTTTCAGTATGGATAAAGTAGGCAGTATTTTGTTCTATGCATATGTTACATATTTTGTTGCATACAGTTTATCCACTAAACTGAGAAAATGAGCTCTCACGTGCATTGGTTATTATGGCTTTAGTTCTTTGGATTCAGGTGGATTTTAAAATTGATCTTTTAAAAAAGTTTATTAGTACATATAAATTATATGTATTTTCATGCATCTGTATGATTATTTTTATAATGTTCCCCCGATACACACTATAGCCTCCACTGATACGCTGTTTAAATAGTTTCCTTCTTTCATGCCCTATCCTATGCCTGTCTGCCACCCCTTTCCCCAACCCCCATGGATCTCATTAGGGTTGCTCGAATGATCCCGGGTGAGAGGTTACTTGGGAGCATGGGCAGTGTAGTAGTGATTATACCATTGAAGAAAATGTCTCTCCCTCCTCCAGCAGCCATTAATTACCTATTAATCCTCAGAAAAATGTGAGGCCTTTTTAGGCTACATCTTCCATGGTGGGATGTTGATGGTCCAATCTTTTGCAGGTAATCACATTGCTGAGAATTCAAGGGTACAAAGGCCAGGTCACACCCAGAAGACAGCAATCCACAGCAGTCTACCCCTTCCTCTGACTCTTAGATTTCGTTGTGCCCTTTCTCCTGCCATGTTCCCTGAGCCTCAGATGAAGTGACACAGGTGTCCATTTAGGCCTAAGCATCCAGTAGTCATTTAATGTCAGCACTTAGACCAGTTCTATAACCACCATCCACTGTAGAAAGAAGCTTCTCTGACCAATGCTGACATCAGCACTAACCTGTGGGCATGAGCATAATATTAGAAGGCAATTTAGTGGATGTACATACATCATGGCCATTTAGCAGTAGAAAGCAATAGTCCTACTAGCTAGGGCTAGTAGTAGCAGCAGCAGCAGCAGCAGCAATAGTAATAGTAATAGTCGTCGTTGTCATCCTACTAGCTAGGGCTAGTAGTCCCTAGCCATGAGCTTTTGATCAGCTGAACACTTACTACCCATGAGATCTCTCCAGTGGAGAATCCAATCAGGAAGTGATTAGTTACACACATACAACCAAACAGGCTATTACTGCACTGGTGGGCATGTTTTGCTTGGCACCTTGGTAGTAGTAGCACACAGGATTCACAGCTTAGTGAGACTTGATATTTCTTTCCAAGAGCCTGCATAACACCCTCTGTCTGTTGCTGGAAAGCTAGCCAGCCTGGAGGGAATTCACAGCTTAGTTCCAGCTTGGTTTCTCTTAAGTCCTTTAACCAAACTATGTGGTGTCTGAAGCTGTAAGATTTTACCTTCCAGTTCTGGTACATAGCCAACAGCAGTGGCAATAGCTTCTATAATTTTGGACTGGCCAACGACCCACAGGGAGGAAGCCCACTCCAAAAAAAAAAAAACCTGTATTTTTAAAAGCTATCATATCATTTTCTTACTGTGTTATAAATGTGTATGTTAAATTATTTTGGGACTTGACTTTTTTTGGTGTGAGGATATGTTATCAGTAACTTGCTAGCTTTAAAATTTTATCACATTATTAATGATCCTAAATAAATACTGTGAGGTAAGTGTAATAATAATTAAAGAAATTTATTTTTGCCAGTATAATATTAGGTAACAGTCTCAAGAATAAATGGTATCTCTGAGAACGTTAGAAAAAAAATGAGCAAGCTGCTGAACTAGTAAGTCAAAAGTATTATCCTTTTCAGGACCAAAATGTATGTTACAGATTTTTAAATATCTATGTATAATTTATTTATTTTTATGATTGAAGACTGGGGAGTTCTACTTTATCTCTGTTTTTTTGCTGGTGTGTGTGTGTGTGTGTGTGTGTGTGTGTGTGTCAGTGATACCACAGCTGCTCAGAGAGTTGTATCTTTAATGGAGTAGATTAGACTTCAGTAATACCTCAAAGTCAGGTTCTGGAAGACCTGAAGTAGAATTTGGGTCCTACATATGATGCTGAGAATTTTCTAGGAGGGGCTACTGAGAGAGTAGGGGGCTGGAAAGGATAATAGGGGGTGGCCAGCCAGGCTACCTAAATTCAAAAACAGAAAAGAAGAAAAAAGAGGAAATTCGTCAATGATGGCAGCTAACATTGCCACGTGATAGGAATTAATTTGATAGTATAGTGCTAAGTGACTCTCATGTGTACCAAGAAAATAGATAACAAAAATATTAACGATAATCTCTTTTTTTAATTCAGCTACAGTTGGCAGAGAAAGACAAGGAAATAAATGGTCTGGCTTCACATTTGGAAAACCTCTCAAAGGAGAAGGTACTGAATGATGCACTTTAATAAAATGTGGGCATTCTGTAGTGGTTCTTTTCTGTCTTTTGTCCGTCCTCTCTCTGAAAGCTTTCTTCCATATGTGCAGCTGTCAGCTCCTGAGAGTACACAGTAATTCGTGTCCTGTTCTTATCCACGTTTGCCAATTGCTGAGAAAATACCCAAGTGTTGAAAATTGCTAGTTTGATCTTTATCACATACTTTGCATTTAACAAATCAAGTTTATAGTATTCAAATTTAGGGAAGAAGTTTGAATTTTTAATTGGGTATTCAAATATAAATATTTTCTTGAAAAGAAGTAAAGTGAACCTGTTAATTAAAGGAAAGCAGTTTATACTGTTTGATGCCATTGATAAAATTCAAGCTCTTAAACGAAACTACATTTTTAAAACTGTGTATCTTCTGGGTTAATTGGATGCTTCCTGGTTTATGTACTGAGTCAGGTGGCAGGATTTGGTGGTGTAGCAAAATGTAAAGCATTTGAGAAATGCTTAAGTGGATGGAACTCCAGGTTGTGTTGTGTTAATGTGCTGCAGAAGTAGATGTTCAGCTTCAGTTGTGTGCTTGTCTTGTCATTCTCCTTTTGTCTTCTTGTGTTTATGTACATATCTGTGGCTGACAGCAGTTTGCTAACCCCACTAGTACCCTGCAGTCAGTGGCGCTGCCGCTGTGAGGTAGCACTGACATCCTCTCCAGGCTAGGGAGCCTGCTTCCACTTCAGATGCTGGCCACAGTGAGGCCCTTAGGCTTTCCATGGTCTACAGCTGACCAACACCCACTTGGAAATGTTTTACTAGATGGCTCTCAGAATTCAAGGAAACAGTAGTAACTTCACATTGATATTTTTAGTAGCTTCACAATATTTTATCATAAAGAATATACTTCAGAAACAGACAGATGAAAGAGATGCATATGTAGGGTAAGATTTTATGTTCATTTTGGTATATCTAGGGTGCTGGCGTATTCACCAGCCGGGAAGTTCTCCCAGCCTCCTTGTTTTTTTTTTTTCTGGAGTTTCTTAATATTGACGTGACTGATGAAATCATCAGTGACCAAGTGGTTTAACTCCTGCCACCCTCTTTACCTAGGAAGTGACCAGAGGATGTGGGGGCAAGAGGGCCCCTCCCATGAGACATAAGTCTCTTTGTCATCATAAACTTAGGTAGGTTCCAAAGTCATCCCTCAGGAAAACTGCAGGGATTTCAGGAGTTCTGTGTTATCGTCAGATATAAAAATGTATCTTCCTAGCTGGCAGCCATGAGCATCAAACTCCTTTTTGCCAGCAGATTATGATTTTTTATTGGTTTTTGAGACAGGATACTATGTAGTCCTGGCTGGCCTGGAACTCACAGATCTGCCTGCCTCTACTTCCTAAGTGCTGGGATTAAAAATGTGTGTCACTGTACCCAACATTATGTTGTTAAGGCTTATTTTATGTGTATGTGTAAGTGCATGCTGCATATTCATGAGTGCCCACAGAGGCCAGAGGAGGGTGTCAAATCCCCTGAAAACTAAGTTATAGGAGGCTGTAAGCCCTATGTGGGTGTGTAGTTTCCTAAGGTCTATAAACTGTACAAGAAAGTGCAGGTGGAGAAATACTGCTCTGCTCTTTACTGCATTCATCGTCCCCTAACTAGTTTATACTGTGTTTCCTTTCCCCTCCCCGTCTGACCTCCAGTTCCTTCCCCTCGCCCTCCCCAACCCCCAGGTCTCGTTAGGTGGGGCTGTACCTTTGGTACTTCTGGACTTTGGATTAACACTAAGGACTGTGTAATCATTTAGGCCTTACAATTTGTTGGTTTCTCTCATTTTAGGACCTTTGTTAGTGTCATTCATCAAGGGATAAATATCCTTATCTATCATGTATATATTACTTTGTTGAGAAATGTAGACCATTTTATACAGATGCAAGAATAGACATAATAAAACTTGATCACACTAGTTCCACATGGATAATCGTACCTTATAGCCAGTCTCACTCTGTCAGTCTGACTGGAGTTTTTCACCCACATCCCCAGCAAGACTTGTTCTTATATGGTCTAGACTACCTTTTAATTAACCTCTCTAGATATCCTAACTATTTCTGCCATGTAAAGGCTTTCTGAGACAGGGTCTTGCCATGTAACACTGGCTGGCCCAGTACACTTGACATAGCCCAGAGTGGCCTTGAACTAATGGCAGCTCTCCTGGGTCAGCCTCTTGTGTACTGTTTTTACCACTCTTGGTGTTTTTATAGAGACCTCCTTTGGCCTGCCAATCCAGTTAGGTACTCATACTAAATTTACCCATGGGGCCTGTATTTTTATTTCATATACTTTCCATAATTTATAATTATGCATATATATTTATATCTATTTGGTGCTTCTTTGCTGAGGGTCTGTCCCTTCCAATTAACTGCAAGGTCCATGGAGAGCACAGATCGTACTCCTTGTGTTTGTAGTCCATGTTACAGTACCTGATATTTGAAGCCAAATAGTTCTTGAATGAATAAACTAATGGAACACATTTAATTTTTAGCATTTGTTTGTATTTGTTTAATATTTAGTATCTGTTCCTCAAGAGTATTTCTGAGAACTCTAAAACCTACCCAAGTGTCTGAAGATTAGTGTTAGTTTCTCAAAAACTTGTTTTTATTTTTTGTTATGCATGAGTATTTGCCTGCATGTATGTGTATGCATATGTTAACCCCTAGGTCTCTTCTCACTGGTTTTTTTTTTTTTTTTTTTTTTTTATGGGAGGGAGCAAAAAGAACAGGAGAGGGTGGCATGAAGGCAGTGTGGGAGGAAGAGCAGTCTAGAAGGTGTCCATTACCCTGGAACTAGAATTACAGATGGTTTTTAGTCTTCGTGTGAATGCTGGGAACTGAACCTGAGTCCTTGGCAAGAGCAACAAGTATTGTTAACCCCTAAGCCATCTCTTCAGCCCCTCTTCTCTCATTGAGTCAGGGTTTCATTAAGTAACACAGCCTGACTTTGAGCTCATTATATAGTCCAGGTTATCCTCAAACTCTGCTGATTCTCCTGTCTCAGCCTCCTGACAACTTATTTACTTTTGTTTTGTTTTGTTTTGAGACAAGGTTTCTCTGTTGTAACTCTGGCTGTCCTGGAACTCACTCTGTAAACCAGGCTGGCCTCAAACTCACAGAGATCCGCCTGCCTCTGCCTCCCGAGTGCTGGGATTAAAGATGTGCACCACCACCGCCATTCCTGACAACTTAATTTTAAAAGGATTTTTTATTTTATGTGTATGGATGTTTTGCCTGCATGTATGTCTGTGCATCATGTGTGTTCCTGTACCCATAGAGGCCAGAAGAGGGTGTAAGATCCCTCAGGAATGGGAGTTTTAGACAGTTATGGGCTGCCATGTTGGTGCTAGGAATTAAACCCAGGTCCTCTGGAAGAGCAGCCAGTGCTCTTAACTTCTGAGCCATCTCTCCAGCCTACAACTCTTTTTTACAGTTGGTAGTTTTGCTAAGACTCACATTCAGATGACCTGTATGGTTTTGTAGATCAATGACTATTGCTTCATTGGACTGCTATAGCTCTGAGGCACTAAACTGAAATTAGTGGGTTCTTAAGAAATTTAACTTTCACAATATTTCTCTTTGTTTGGGGGTGGTGGAGCTGCCTGAGATGGTGTCTACATGTGTAAGCCATGCTGGCCTCCAGTTGTCCTTCCTCTACCTCCCAGGTGCTAGGACTATGCCTTATATAAACATTTATGTGTTAAAATATCTTATTAGAAGAAAGTGTTGACTTAAGAGAAGTGGTAACTTGACTGAGTCACCTCCCTCTCTCTTCCTCTCACCCCCTTCCTTCCCTCCCCTCCCCTTTCTTCTCTCATAGTTGTTTGGACAGTGCTGGGAAGTCAAACCCAGAGCCTTGGGCAGGCTAGACAAATGATCTGCCATTAAGCTGTATCTTCAACTTTGAGATAGGGGTTTTCATTTTAACCCAGGCATGTCTTGAATTCACTTCGTATCTCTGGCTAGCCTCAGTCTTGGGATCCTTCTTTCTCTATCTCCCCTATACTGGGATTTTTTATTTTTTTAATATTGGCAGTTTGAAACATTTATATTTTCATTTTAGAATCATTTTGTCAAATTATGCAGAAACCTGCTGGGATTTTTTTTTTTAATTAGGATTTCATTGTATCTGTAGCTGGTTTGAGGGGAGTTACTAGTGTAAAATGTTTCTTTTATATTTAAAAAAAAAAAAAGGTTATACAGGATTCGCTTTTGTGTGTTTGAGTTTTTTGTTTGGAGACACTCTTGTGTATCCCAGGCTAGCCTCCAGCTTCCTTGTTGCTTAGGATCACTTTGAACTCCTGATCCTCATTTCCCACCTCTAGAGCAGCAGGGTGACAGGTGGAAGTTACCCAGTCTGTCACAGGCTTGGCATTTTAAAGTGAACTTGAAATGTTTGATAGAATTCCTTAGGAAAGGGGCTAGCGTTTCTTTCTTTTTTTTAAATGCTAAAATGTGTTGGTAGGTAAGTGCTAAGAGGTTCATAGTTTCCCCTAAATTAGTTGAATAATGAGTACTTATGGCACAGGTGAATTTGAACATACATTGGACTTTATCCTGATTTCTGATTTTGTTGAATATAAAAGATGCATTTAGGAGGGGGGGACACAGTCTCTCCACAGGTGCATCCAGAACATACTAGAGAAATGTTAGCGCTGTATTTGGGCTAAATGTTTAACGCTACCCTCATAGAATATTTGGCTGCATTGCTTATTCATCTTTGTTCATTTTAGGAGCTTAAAAGGAGTTTAGAAGATCAGAAAGAAAGGAAAATGGAAGGTCAGAGCCCCCAACAGGTCTCCAGGTGTCTCAACACATGCTCTGAGCAAAATGGGCCCCTTGCTACACTGTCAAATTCACAGCCAGTTCTGCAGTACGGTAATCCTTACGCACAGGAAACAAGAGGTTATTCCGATATCTTTGGCTTGGGGCTAGCTGACTCTAAGAGTTTTGGCTTTTATTTTTATGGAATTAGCTGAGGGTATCTAATAAGAACATTTTCTTTGTGTAATTCGTTGTTCTAATGTTTAGTTCTGCTACTGATATCTAAGTGGTGATGCTTCATGAATGGATAGTCTTAACTGTTTAGAAGAGACTCAGTTTTTAGATTTATGGGTTAAAGATAAAACAAAAGAAACAGGGTCTTGCTCTGTAGCCCAGGCTGGCATGTGCTGCCGTGCCCATGTGGCCTCTACTGCTCCCCTTCGAAGCTATGTTGTACTGAGGCTCCCAGGCCGTTCAGTGCTCCAGGGAAACGTGTCGCCACTGAGCTACATGCCACTGGGGTGCTAATTTCTGTAACTGGTTTCATCCAGTTTTTTCTCCTAAATGTTTCTTCCATAATACTTATTACAGATGGAGCAGATGGTGCTTTTTGTCCAGATGATATCCAAAGGCCACCTGTGCGAGTCCCATCTTGGGAAGACAATGTTGTCTGCAGCCAACCTGCTCGAAATCTTAGCCGGCCGGATGGTTTAGAAGACCCTGAGGACAGCAGAGTAAATTGAGTTTTAATTGTTTGAGCCTGTCTGCTCTTGTGTTTGCTGGCTTAGGTGGGGTGTTAGGGGATGTATATATAGAAAACTATGAGTTTGCATTTGCATGTGATTGCCTGCTTGATTTTTTTTTTTTGGGGGGGGGGGAAGAAGCTGTATTTGAAAACCCAGCTAGTATTTTTTTTTCAGACTTAACACTATTGGATTTATATACTAAAGATTGCGTTTAGGGGACATATCAGTTATCACTTTCTAAGTAATTTCCTACAACTTTTTGATTGTGGCTCTGCTGGGCTAGAAGAAACAGTGTTAAGATGCAAAGAGACTATGCAAAGCATAGTGCTGTCATTTCAGCCTAACATTTGTATTCTGTAAATCTTAAGGTGAATTTTATTGTCTTTATCATATCATAGTTTTTTCTTTTTTAAAAAAAATCCCTTTTTAGACATCTTTAATACTCTGACATTTCTTACTATGGCAGCAGCGTAAAATGATGATAATTAAATTAGCTTATATGGCATGTCATTTTTTTAAAAAAAGATTATTTTTGTTTTTGTTTTTGAGATAGGGTCTCTCTACATAGCTCTGGCTGTTCTGGAATTCACTGTGTAGACCAGCCTAGTCTCCAACTCATAGAAATCCACCTGCCTCGGCCTCATAGTGCTGGGACTGTGCCACCATGCCTGGCTAAAGGATTATTTTTAAGAGCTTTTTTCACCATTTAATGGATGGATTCCTTAGAGCAGCTCTTGGGTTGGTTGGCGGGGGGGGGGGGGGGCACTCCTTTTTTTCATAGCTGCTTTGGATTTTCCGTGCATTAAGATAAATTTCAAAGAAATGGTTTATCGTGCTCTTTGCAAGTACAGTGGTATCATGACCTGTTTCTCATTTAATATAGTTTGCTGCATTTAATTGCTATTAACCTTTGCAGAAACTGATCAGTGTTCAGACAGGCATGATTTTAGACCTAGTGTTCAACACTCATAATGGAGAAAAATGTATTTCTTCCTCCTGCCTTTTGGCCTCCTGTGTCCATTACTGGGAATAATTAGGAAAACTGTCAGAACTTTTGTAGCCGTTTAAGGTCTCAAGTATCATCTTGCTGCTTTTTTACAACTTTACTTTACATTTTGCATATTTAATCTGATCATTCTTGGCACAGATGTTACATGTGACAAGCCTTTCTCTTCCATAATCATCTGCTTTGGTTTAATTAGCGGAATGTTCTTTCTGGTCTGTGTGCTTTGCCCTCCTGCAAACCCATGAGAAGCAATGTTAGTGTCTTGGGCTCATTTGCTGAGATGCTTAGTTTTGGTAATGAGATAGAAGGTTCTACTACGCATGCCTGGAATATTTGTATTTTGTAAACAGAAGATTTTCCATATTAGAAAGTACTTCTATGTGCATCTAAAATTTCTAAAGTTCTTCTCATTTTAACAGCAAAACCACTTACAAATGAGGGGATTTTAATTTGTAGTTTTAGTAAGAATGTGGAAAACAAATTTTGCTATGAGAATGGTCAATAGTCACAATGCCCCTTTGAGTCAGAGTTGAGATGTCCTACTCTTTTAGCCTATGCTGCTACCTAGACCAGCTGTCACCTCCTCTCTAATGCTAGAAACTGGTGGCTTTTGAAACCCTTCGTAAGTCTCATTTACCTAATAATTACAATTGTAATGATATTGGTGGTAGCCGTAAACATTTCTGTAGCTGTATATGTGATAACTCATTGGTTTTTCACAGTTCTCAGAGGTGGGTTGTCAAGCTTGCTAATTAATAATGGAAGACATTTGGGATACTAAATAGTCCTGAGTCACATCACTGGTAAAGCAGAAGTAGGATTTGAACCTTTTCAGGTTGTCTGTGAAAGCTGTGGTTTTAACCATCTTTCCAGCTATGGCTACACCAGAGTTCCTGTACTTCCTCAGGTCATAGCACCCTGAACATTTCCTCTATCATATTTCCTAAGCCAAAGTCATACCCCATAAGTATGTCCTAATATGTTTAGTAACCATTAAAAATAGTATCTCTAAATTAAAGTTTCATGTTAGTTTATTTTCAAATAACCGTAGTTACCAATGGGATGTGTATGACTGTTGACCACTGTGCAGCTTCTCGAGCTTTGGATTCATATTCAGCAGGTTAATTTCTTACTTTGCATTAACTTTCACATAGCACTCGCTTTATGTTGAAGCAGTGCCAGAGACATAGCTTCTCAAAGCTAGGGTGTTCTGGAAAGGAGTGTTAGCACTGTTCATAATTGAAACTGACAGTGTGTTGAATTGGTTTTTCATATGGTGTCTGACAAATACATGATATTTCTGGGTATTTCTGCATAATTTGATACATCTTCAAAATTAAAATCCCATGCAATCCCTCTGAATTTCTGTGGTACCCTAGGCACCTTCATACCCAGTTTTTGGAACCATGTTCTAAGTCTTTTTTACTCAGTAAATGTGGTTTGTATATAAGCAGTAGTGCCTCCTCTGAGATTGCTCAAGTGGAGGCTTTCCTGCCTTCCAGCCTCCTGAGAGTCAGGTGATGTGCGGCTGGGTGAGTTTCAGGTGCAGTGATCCAAACTCCTAATCCTGCTGTTTAAGGTTAGATATTTCCCTCCCGTAGTGCACAGTTACTTCCTGTGTTCATGTGGATTTTGTTTGTTTTTGTTTTCCTTCTTTCTTATTTCTATAAATAGTCACTTTATTGCAGTTTTCCATATGAGTCCCTTTGTATTGAACCCAACTGAAGATACTTTCTGTTGACACACATTTTTCTGTCACAATTTTAGCATTTATTGTTAGAAATGTGGTTCTCAAAGAGTCTTGTGACTTCAGAATTACTGAAAGTCACATCTTGAATCAGGGCTGCTCACCATCTGTCACAATGTAGTGCTTCACTTTAAATTCCATCACAATAAAAATACTTGTTGCAGTGTGTTTACAGAAGTGATACGCAGTGGCATTCAATTCATATTACTAAATAGCCAGAAAAGTACAGTGGGAGAGTACTTTCTAGATTTTTGTTTCTCTCAATTAGTCAGGAATAGATTTCCTTCCCTTTCTGGTTTTAATTTTTAATTTTTTTATTTATAAATAATAAAATAATGAAATAAATAAATTTTAATTTAATTACTATGCTGTTCAAGATTTAGGTTGCCATAGGATAGTAGTACTGGGTAATTGCTTTGTTGAAATACAGTTCACACCTTCCACAGTTCACCATGTAAAAGTATGAGTCACAGAATTGTGCAGTTGTCACAGAGTCGATTTGGAAACAGTTTTTTGCCACTACAGAAGAAAGAAACTCTTGTGTCCACCTATCAACTCTCTCTTCTATATCCTTTACCCCAGAAAACCCTTTATCTGCTTCCCTTGTAACTTCCTATTCTAGACATTCACTTACGTAAATCACACCATATCATATCATATGAAGTCTTTTGGATCACCCAGCATGTTTTCAAAGTTATCCATATTTTAACATGCATTTCCGTTGAGCATGGAAAATGTGCTTCTTAATTTTATTGCTAGGATATGTTCTGAATATACCATATATACACTTTAGATTTATTTATTTTTATTATCTGTATATGAGCATCTGCTTACATGTATGTATGTGTACCACACATGTGCCTGGTGCCAGTGGAAGCCTGAATTGGGCATTGGATCCCCTGGAACTGGAGTTATAGGCAGCTGTGAACCACTTGAGTGGGTGCTGAGGACTAAAGCTGGCTTTTCTTCAAGAGCAACCCGTGAGTGCTCTTAACCACTGAGCCCTCCCAGGTCGGATTGCATCATTTCCCCTTTGGGCTGTTGTGTACTGTGCTTTTCTTGGCGGTTTACGTAGAAGTCTTTGTTGGAATATTTATTTTCACTTTTTAGGGGAAGGTGAACTGCTAGAGCTATTACACTTGTAATTGCTAGAGTTTCGCAGGGGTGAAACTGCTGGGTCACATAGCCACACTACTTTTAATTTTTTGACGGGCTTCCTAGGTGTTGTTCACAGTGACTGCGTGATGCTACGCTCCTGTCAGTGTCGTCAGGGTTCCAGTTCTCTGCATTTGATGCGTGTTACTGTGTTTATTGTTATAAACCTCTGCTTTGAAATCAGACTCCCTTAGTGTGGGTGTGAAGTGGCCGTCACCTGCTTTGATTTGCCTGGTGAAGCATCTTTCCTTGAGCCTTTATAAACTTGTCTTTGGAGAAATAGCTATTCAAGTTTTGTGGCTGTTTCTAAACTAGATTATTAGATTTCTCATTTGCAAATATATTTCCCCACTCTGTAGGTTTTCTTCACTTTCTAGATAAGAGTCCAGAGTCCATGGCAGCACAAAGGTGATTGTAAGTTTTGGTGAGGTCAGATTTAGCTGGCAATGTTGTTGTTTATCCCTTTCTTGCCTGTATCTAAGCAACTGTCACTCTAAGGGTTTTAGTTTTAGCCCCCCCACCTTTTAAATTTTGGATTGGTTTTTGAATATAGAGAAAAAAGGTTTTGCAAACTAATAGAGATCTTGTAAAATTACAAAAATGAAGAAAGATTTTGAAATTTCATTCATTATCAATACTACATAGCTAATAAGCAGATCCAGTATTTCAGATACTGTTGCTGGAAGTCCTATACCTGAAGCTAGAGTAACCTGACACAGAATCAAAATATCTTACATAATGACTATAACAGATCCAACAAGTATATTACCTTTCTGTTTGCATGTAAATGTAAATGCTACCTAGATTGTAGTTACTAGACTTAATTTTTAATGCTTGTACAATGTTTGTGTCTTATTTTTCAATGTCACACTAAATTACCAGCCCTAGTTTCTTTGTCACCCAGTTTTCTCCTATGGGAAACACACAGACACGGTGGGGGGTGGGGTCAGACACAGGCCCTGAAACCTTTCACCCATTTTAATTTTCAAGAAGGGAATATTGTTAGATGATAGACAAGTTGTACAGCTTCTCTCAGAACTACTTTGTTTTTTCTTCATATTTTCTTATTTTAAGATATTTATCTAAAATTCTTAATTGTTATTTATCATTTATTACATTATTTGTTACATTTATTGTTTAAGTTTATTATTGAATTGTCATTAATTTTTTTTTTATATTGCATTTTCACACCTACATGACATTCGTGGGGCAAGCACGACTGCTCAGCGCCCGGGATGCTCAGCAGCCTCCACCCGGTCCTGGTTACCCAGCGTTAGGGTAGCTGGGAAGTACTCTCTTCTAGAGTTGAAATACAGTAAAGATATATTTAAGATGAATAGAGATCAAATCCTCTTAGCTTTTGTTAGAATTTGTTTTGTTTTACTTTTGTTAACTTCTTTCTTACACCCTATGTGTAAATTAAACTTTGTTATAAATATGAATGGAGGAAAAACACAACAGTATAAAACCGTTGGTCTGGGCCTCACTTTCAGGCACCTACGGTGGGTTTTGGGATGTTTGCCTTGGAATGAGGGCGGAGTACTGTGTATCAAAAGAAAACACACTATTTGTCCCTAGAGAAATATTCTACAGAATAAATCCTTTCAAGTCTATGTGTGAGAGTTTAAATAATAGAGCTAAAAACTTACTGGGTGATTGAAGTGTCACAGGAGCTCCCTCGGATTGAAGAGTTTATATTTGGTTTCTCTTTTCTCTAAAAAGTCACCCTGCTCTTTTGTTTTGTGCCAGGAAGATGAGAATGTGTCCGTCCCTCCTGATCCAGCAAGTCAGCATCTCCGTGGTCATGGAGCAGGCTTTTGCTTTGATTCCAGGCAAGTTTTTTCCTTTGTAGAATTACATAAAATTATGTAAGGCAGATGATTCCAATAAATAGATAGATAGATAGATAGATAGATAGATAGATAGATAGATAGATAGATAGTTAGTTTCTGGGAACTTAAAATACTGTGCCCCGGGCCAGTATTTTACATACCAAAAGTAAATCCCAGGCGCAGGGTCCGGCCATTCACTTTACCCTGCTCTGTCGGTGATTCACACATCTGTAACCCTTTTTTACAAAACAGTGGCATAGAAGCTTTGATACATACTTTTAGTTCTGTGTGTCATGTGTAGGTTTGTTCACAGTTCGGAGCTCATAGAGGGCAGAAAAGGGCATTGGATTCCCTGGAGCTGGAGGGCAGGCAGTTGTGAGCCATTCAAGGAGGAGCTGAACTCTGCTCTTCTGCAAGAGCAGTACAAATTGCTACTCACTCGAGCCCCTAAAGTTCTTTGGCTGTTAAACCCAGTAGACAGTGGTGGAAAAATATCAGTTGTACTCATCCTTAGAGTTTTTAAAGAAAAACAAACGAAAAAACATTTTAGTTAAAAAGTAGGAGAGTTTACAGTAAGCCTCATTTTATGTCTGATTCTCGTAGAGTTTGGGATTGTCAATCCAGTTGTAAACCTAGATTTAGTAGTGCCTTTGTGAAAAGACAGATGCTGTACACAATACCAAGAATCTAGAAGCAGAGAAAGGTTAACTTTTGTGAAGTTAGCTTGTGAAGACTTTCTGAGTATACACATGGTATAAATACCAGCTGATGAGATTAATGCAGCCTTTGCATACTGACAGGTGCTGTTACAGGCTCATTAGAAACTATCTGACTCTTGGATTTTCTTTTTTCTTAAAAGCTTTGATGTTCACAAGAAGTGTCCTCTCTGTGAATTAATGTTCCCTCCCAACTACGATCAGAGCAAGTTTGAGGAGCACGTTGAAAGTCACTGGAAGGTGTGCCCGATGTGCAGCGAGCAGTTCGCACCCGACTACGACCAGCAGGGCTTTGAGAGGCACGTTCAGACCCATTTTGATCAGAATGTTCTAAACTTCGACTAGCTTTTAGTATGAGTTAGTAAAATTTAGCAGTTAAAACACTCACACAGAGACTAAGGAGACTACAAGGTATCACTTTTGATTTCCCTCCTCTACACTTTCATGATGGAGAGCTACTTGTGAGTGTGGTGGTGTTAGGCCAGGGTAGCTTCAACTACAATAAATACATTTTTAATCCCTGTTAATCCTGTCTCCTTTAAGAAAAGTTCTTATGGTTTATATATCTTTAGAAAGTTAGAAAAAAAAAGTATGAAGAAAAGACACAGGAATTATTTTAATGTTAATGAACTGAAAACATGTATGTAATAGTTGTAGATTAATTAGCAAAATGAGAAGATTTACAAGTTTCTGTTGACCTTTGTGATTGAGCATGACTACTATTATGTAATAAAAAGCATTGATCATAACAGTCTTGTGAAATAATTCTTTGAAAAGCCCTTAGTTTAGCCAGTGAAATGATAATCTTAGGGTCCTGCTTTAGGTTCGGGGCTGCACGAGACTGAGGCCACAGGCTTGCAGCCACCCTTCATATGTGGAACACTGCGGTGAATGCAAGGCGTATTTTGCTAATTTTATAAAAACTTTTAGCATAATCTGAATGTTTATTTTTAAACTATTGAATTTGTATTTATAACCAGTAAGAGAATGGACCAAGCTAAACCAGGCGTCATCTGTTCTCATTAATGACCTTGTGAGTGGTTTGTGGTGTAAAATGACAGAACAGACTGTGTACCTGCATCTTTCTCACGTTTTCCTGATGAGAATACAGATTGGAAATGACACTCCTCAGCGAGTGATTAAAAATGGAATGCACAACACAAACCCAGCGACTGTTCCGCAGTTAGCGCCCCGCAGCGTGGAGCCGCTAGCATTAAGAAGGACGGTCGGGAGGGCTGTCGTGTCACTGCCACGTTTGCACAAGGCTTCCATTAACATGGCGTCTTGGAGGTTTTTGGCTGGAGCCGTAAACTTCTGAACTATACTCCTCTATGATGGGAATATTAATGGCTTTTTGTTTGCTGCTTGAGTAGTTAGTAAAATATTAAGACCTCTTGTGTACAAACTGGATATTTAAGATGCTAAGTAAATATTCAAGAATTGGTAGCGTTCTGGGCTGTTGCATGTGAACTGTGTCATACCCCGTTGCTGGTGTTTATAGGAGCAGAATTTGTTGTTTGAATCATTTGAAAAGGCACATGTGTATATGTTTTTATTTTATTTGAAAAGATATTTGAATAATCGAATCTAGGTTAAACCAGTATGAGGCATTGAGAAGCTGGCTTTAGGCAACCTGGGGGCAGTAACAGTGCATACTCCTTTCAGCTTCCGGGTGAGTTTTATCACAGAATATATTTGGGCAAAATATGCTCAGCAAAGGGCCATGGAGAGGGCTTATTTAGTAAAGTGCTGAGTTCTGTCCCTGGCTCTCATGAAGAACCAAACATGCCTGTGAACCCCCTTGCTGGGGAGGCAGTAACAGGAGGTCCTTGAGCTCGCTGACCTGCCAGTCTAGACAAATCTTTGAGCCTCAGGTTCAGTGAGAGACCATGTCTCAAGGTGGAACACGATTGAGGAATGACCCAGGATCTGACATCTGGCCTCTGTGCGCACACTCTGGGTGTTTCTCTTGGAGTCGCTAAGTGTGACCCACACTAAGCTGAAAGTAGCCTGAGTATTAAAGTACTGTCAGTGAAGCGGCACTGTTCATCTTGGTGTTCAACTGAGTGTTTTAAAAGGAGCTTTAGCCCAAGCTCATCATAAATTATTTACAGAAGACTAAACAGAACAAGATCTTTACATATCATCTAGATTTTGCAAAATAATTAGGAACCTAAGAGAACAGGCACTGGACAGACGTTTTAGTTCCCACAGTAAACTTGATGTTGGTTCTCACAATGGAGCTAATTAAAATAAAGAGCCATGTTTATTTTGGGTCAGAGGCAGTTTATTTTTAATGTGATTTCATGTACATTTATTAAGCAGCTTTTCTTGACAGAAATTTTGAGTAAATTGCCTTCAGTTCTGATACTTTTGTTGCTTTCAAACTTAATGTGCTCTGTCCCCAACAAAACATATGAAAATATAATTTAAAGCACAGTTTTCACAGACACGGTACAATACATTCACCATACACGGTATAACAAAATATCCCCATCCTGACCTGCTTAGTAATACTGTCACAATGAAGAAGTAGAAACTGGGTTTTGTTTTACCACTGAAAGAGATTTAACATGCACAATGACTATTTTTATGACTGTGTAGCTGCTGAACTACTGATCCAGCCTGCAGTTTCTCACACTAGAAAGAGCAAAGCTAACTAATAGTTGCTGGATAACTTTTTGGTCAACTGTAGGTAGATATGGAGCAAGTAGGGCCTTCCTTTGCACCAACTAGTCGATTCTCAATTCTGGATCATCCTTTTAACACCGTGTGGGCTAACCGTATATTCAGGACCAAGACCACTTTTCAACTGAGGACATTTTTCCTGGGCAGCATCTTTATACTTTGAAATTCCTCGCCATGAGGGATTACAACTCAGAAACGCAGACACAATGTGAAGAACTGAGGAGGTGCCACTGCTTTCTAGTTATGCATTAGAGCTCATCAGATGGGAACACGGGGAAAAGTTATTTTAGAGGGAGTTTGAATTTGCTTTTCACCAGTTGGTACTGTGTGCAGTTAGCTGTGTCAAAGCAATTTTTATTGCGTATTAGGCAACTGGTAAACTCTGTGTTTAAAGAATAGCACTTGGGAGAAAAGAACACTCAACACATGATGGTACTGTCGGTGAGAGAAACTTCAGGAATGGTCCAGATGTTGGTCACTCTCAGTGGGTTGTATTAGTCACTCTTCTTTGACCATCTGCTGCAAGAAGCACTTAATGTCAGTAAGGCTTATTTTCATATTCTGGCAAAATGTTTTCTAAAGCTAAACAGACATCTCTAATGATAATGCAGACATCTACAGTGTGATGGGAAGTGCCTTTGAAGGATGTCAGCTGAGCATGAAGGGGCTCTGGGGGGGTCTTAACAACAATGTTCCTCTTTCAAACATGTTTCGAATTTTATTTCAGATTGCAACCCACAGATCTCTTAGGGCAACAGTTGCAAGAATTGGCAACATATAAACAAAATTGTTGGCAATAGAGAACTACAAAGTGCTTTAAAACCTCATCTGTTGATGAAGCTACAACTAAGTTTCACACACAAACACAGTTTGCACTTAGATATTTTGAAGTGTTTCCTAACAGATTTCAGGGGGAACTACTTCAGACATTGGTGTCTTGGTCCACAAGTAACATTAGGTATCAGTTCAATCTCTTGCACCCAGCAGGCACTCAGAATACGTTAACATTAATGAGTGAACTGAGTCTTTGTACAAAGATGCCATTTAGAACACTAAAATGATAAAGTTTGACGGCAAGAGTTTCAGCTTTTTAAAGGGCGAGATAATAAAACACACAAAGCACACCTCTTATGCATGTTATTTAAATATGAAAATATTTTAGCATATTATGTTAAACATTCTTATTATTTATATTTCCATTACCTAAAGTCTTTCTACTCACAAATACTAACTCCATTATGTAAGGCATGGTAACCAGTTTGATAATGAAGGTATTATTTTGGTTTTATGTGAGCTGATGTGTTGAAAAGCTTCCATCACATTACAATCTTGAAAAACATCTCAGTGCCAGCCCGTCCTCTCCCAGTTTTGACATCACTGCAATATGATTACAATATGCAACATGCCCTTAATTTATTTTGTTTTGGGGAAAATGTGCTGAAGAACCTAGAGCTTTTTTGTTTAGCACCTTATATCAAAGTAACGAAAATGGGTATGATGGTTACATGTGCAAATGTACAAAATCATTAACCCTACAAAGATACATCATTCCAAAGTTACAGAAAAGTTTAAAGCATGCATTTAATTATTTTTCATTAGAGGGTTGCTGAGTGCTTCCCCTGAAAAAAGGTGGCTGTTTTCAAAATCAGCAACTGCTGGTGAGGATTTCTTGGCACAGTTCTGACCAGCGCGTTATTGCTGCATCTTCCTGATCATCTCAGCTGACACCGGGGGGTGGAAATTGATTGTGTGGTGCCGCAGGCCCTGAGCTGTCTTGTAACTCTTCCCACACCGACATTTGAATGGTTTGCGGACGCGAATCTGTGTTCGGTGACCATTCTTAGCGTGGTACTTTATGCCATTCACATTCTGTGGAGAAGATAAAACATTACCTATTAGGAGTCACAGATGCCTTGTCAGACTTGAGCAAGCCTCAGCTCCTGGATGGATTCCCTGGAGAGGGCTGGTTAGGCCTGAGCTGTATATAGGTCTGTATAAGGAAGTTAGTGGTACAGTTCCCTTGGTTTCTTGAAGCCTGGCTTCTCAGGTACTAAAGTTTTCTCCTTGGAAGAGAGTTAATTGGAAATGCTATGAATATTTCAGAATAGCCAACAAAATATCCTTCTTAAGGTACATAACAAAAAACAATTTAGGGCAGAGCAAATGTAAGACTTGTGTAAGTTTTTTATTTGTAAACTCAACATTACTGTCAGAGAACTGTGATAAATTCCCCCCCGACACACACACACACACACACACACACACCCCTTACCTGGAATCTTTGTCAGAATTAGCCCTGCTTCAGCATAGCTGTGAGTGTTGGGAGCCCGTGAGCACTGCCTCTGATCACGTACTGTATTGCAAACGCACAGTGTGTTTTGAAAATTTTATTTGTAAAGCTAATCCCATGACTAACAAAGTGCTAATTGGATTTCTTACCAACAGATGCTAAGAATCTGGATGTTAACATTAGCAGAAGGCCCCAGAACCTATTGGGGCTGCTGACAACAAACTCCAGTTCAGGGAATCTCATACCCTCTTCTGGCCCCATAGAAGCCTGTACTGCACATACACACAGGCCCACTTGCACACACATAATTAAGAATAAAAGTAATTTTAAAATGTTAAGGATTAATAATTTTAAAATTTCAAAGCATCTGTTGTTTTTACATTATAATATGCACTGTGCTGTAGGGGGCATTAAGGCACGCTTTTCAGATGGCCTTGACTCCAGGCATTGATTTCACTTTTGCTAAATTGCTTTCTTCTTTCACAGATTATATCTAGGAAAACTGTCCTATCTAGACTTTGTCTACAATTTATAGGGTTAGGAGGGTTTTTTTTTTTTCTTCATGAATGTCTGTAGATTAAGAGTGAAGTTCCTTCCCTGTGTGGTTGATAGTTGTTTTCAGTGGGATTTGTGGGAAAGAACACCCAGCTTTGTTGAAAACCAGATTATATACACCAGAAGCATTGTGGACAGTTCTGGAGTCTCCGGGTACAAGCTATTTTAATACCATGTTGAAAATATAATTTAAAAATTTTATAATAAAATCCTCAACAATGTAATTTTAAAGAAAGATTAGTAGAATGCTTTCTGGTCATTGGTTTTACTAATTCACTAGCATATTGTAAAGTTTATTCTTTTACCAGTTTAGCAAACTAGATAATTAAGCCCAAGGAACAGGCTCCAGGAATTAAGAAATAGCAGAGGTGATACTTGAAGTCAGATGGAACAGTGTGAGATTGGTGGTGTTCAGCACAGGTAGCTAAAAAGTAAGCACACTGTTCCATCTGTTCTACCTAGGCCACTCCTCTACTTTTTAAGATGCCTTTATGAACTCTCAGAAAACTGAGTTTCCTGTGCTGTTGGGAACGGAGCACAGCTCCTGGCACACGGGCACAGTGTTTCTGAGTGAATTTGTTAACCAGCATCTCAGCATGTGCCTCACTATTGGAAAGGCTGAGAAGGTGGCTATCTGTGGATGTGCAGTGCGTCTTCTGTGGTATGGAGCCCTGCGCGACTGTTAAGCTGAGGCCAAGTGGCCGTGCTGGGTCTCGGGTCTGGCCAATAAGCAAGTCAGAAGGACAAAATGGGCTCTGCCGAGATGCTGGCTCTGGTTCTTCTGCATCTTTAGCCTTTCTGCATTGGGCCAAACACCCCATATTTTGCTATAAGGAATGTTGGGGATCATAACTTGGAGGGGCAGGACCACACCGTGATGGTGGATAGGTAAGCCTAAACATTTAATGTCCTGTTTCCACGGGCCTCACTGGAAGATGGGTGTCTTAGTGTTGTTATTGTGATGAAACACCATGACTGAAAGCAAACTGGGGAGGAAGGCTTTGTTTCACTTACAGTTCATCAAAAACAGTGAGGGCAGGAGCCTGGAGGCAGGAGCTGGTGCAGAGGCCATGGAGGGTGCTGCTTACTGGCTTGCTTGCTTACTTGCTGCTTGCTCCTCATGGCTTACTCAGCCTGCTTTCTTATAGAGCCCAGGACCACAAGCCCAGGGATGGCACCACTCATAATGGGCAGGCTCCCCCACATCAATCGACTAAGAAAATGCCGTTTACAGGCTTGCCTACAGCCCAGTGTTTTGTTTGTTTTTCGAGGTAGTGTTTCTGTTGTAACTCTGGCTGTCCCGGAACTCACTCTGTAGACCAGGCTGGCCTCAAACTCACAGAGATCTGTTTGCCTCTGCCTCCTGAGTGCTGGGAATTAAAGGCTTGCATCACTGCTGGTGGGCGGTAGATTCCCTCTGTTCAGATGACTATAGCTTGTGTCAAGTTGACATAAAACTAACTAGCACAATAAGTTCTCCCCCCCCACATGCACACACACACACGCGCACCCCACTACCATGCATACCTAAAGGTAGAAAAATGAGAACACATTAACCAAGAAGCAAAAAAGCAGTGACTGCAGCCACATCCTGGCTCAGATACCTCCATCCTGGCTGCAGGCTTCATACCTAATTAGGCCAAGGAAGATTTAGAGCCTTCCCCACATGAACCCAGACAGTTCACCAGGAGTGGGACGTGAATTCAGCAGGCTCTGCAGCTTTTTCCGGGCTTTTCTGAATATCACAACCAACCCATACAGCTTTATTCTGGGAAGCATGAAGCCAGCTGCACATTTGGAGGTGAGTTGTTTCTCAGGATGGCCAGAGAACTCAGGATGGCGCCACTGTTGTGACTTACCAGCTAGCAGGAATCGGGGAAGTCCATGTACAGTCACATTCTGTGTGTAATGTCTCTGCAGAGGCAGAGAAGGCCAATGGCTATTCTGCTTTATCCTCCTCTACCTGCCCTAAGACAGTCTCTCAACCTGGGGCTATGATGGCACCCAGCAAGCCCCACAACCTCTGGCTGTGCCCGTGTGTGATGGGTGCTGGGATCCAACCTCAAATGCACGCTCAGCAAGTACTCTAACTCATTGAGCCATCTCCCTAGCCCCAGATTCTATTTTATTTTTATTTGTGTATGTTTGTATATGCCACATGGGTTTCAGGCACTTGTGAGCTGTGTGGTGTGGGTACCGTGATTGAACCAAGGTCCTCTGGAAGAGCAGGAAGTAACTGCTGTGTCTTCTCCAGCCCCAGCCCCAGATTCCTGAAAAGATTTCCTCCACCTGGTCTCATGTGTAGGCAATAAAATGGCAGGGCAAGAAGAGCTCCTAAGAGTCACTCAAGTTTGTGATGACATCAGTCTGTCTTTGCCCCTGCGAAATATTAGCAAAATGCTCAAATCCTCTGGATTCTGAACAGAGGTGAGGGGATTAAGTTTTGAAAGGGCAGAGAAGTTCATAGCAAAATCCAAAACTTAACACTGGGTGCTTGAGGTTGGCGGATGAAGAACTCACCTTTTAGGTGAGGAAATGACACCCAGACAATGACCTGCCTTCCGGAATTGATGGGAAGCAGGATGGCAGCTGCATAGTCTGTATTTCCTCGCGTGCCCTCCTAATGCTAGGCACTGCTTAACTCAACCATAGCTGCTGGTCTTTGGCAGTTCTTTCGACTGTGAAGGGCCAGGGCTCTGAATGGTCTTGACCTGGGCTAGCTAGAAAGGACGGAAATACAGGGAGCTAGGTAAGGACTTAGGTTTGGGGGAATTGGGTTCCACCATTAAGAACGAGGCTGGTGAGTAGAAAAACTATAGACCGTATAGGAGGCCTGGGGTCCAGGTGCTGAACTTGGCCTTCTCTACTGTTTGATCTTTGGTGTCACCACTTCGGCCCGAATATAGCCGGAATGTGGCATGTCCTGGGTAGGAAGACTGAGACCCAGTCCCTTGAGGTCCTCGGTGTTCTATATAAAGCAAGTGGTGGAAGGGGAGTGGGAAGACAGCAGCCCTGGAGAGCAGAAGTTAAAGGGGAGCCGTTCAGAGGCGGTAGAGCTTACCAGCAGCCCCCATGCAGCACAGCAGAGGTGCATGTCTTGCAGAGGGCTGTGCCTCTTGCCTCCCGCAGCACTCCGCGTCACACTCTGAGGGCTAGTCAGGCAGAAGCACACCGCTCCGCCATGGTTCGGGTGCTCAGTGCACATCTATGTAGACGGTACCGAGGAACTATGGTGGCAGGAGGCTCAGTGTTACAGTGTGTGTGTATCAGACAAGTTCCTCTTTCTCATATACATTGTTCCCCTATGAGATTCCTTCATTGCTGAATATTTCTCAAGACTAGAATTCTGTTGGCAGAATTTGATTCTGTTCCCCTACTGTTAGAAGTTTAATATTTCCTAAGTTAGGGCCTGTGTCTTAAGAGACGTTAAGACACTTCTTGTGGAGCTGTGGGTGGAGCGCAGGGCCATTGTGCATATTAGGCAAGTGGTGCACCACTGAGCCACAGTCTCGGCCTAGGATGCATGTCTACAGGGAGAACGAAGTGGGTAGAAGAGCGCACTGGAGGCTCTGGTTATTTACTGCCGAGCTCCTGTCGCTCATGCCCCATCGGGGCTTCTGAGGGATCTGAGGGAGACTGGGTCCGTCTGGGAGCCCCTCGAGGGAATACCCCAAACAGTGGGACAGATCGAAGCTGAGGTCGGTCTGCCCACTGCATTCTCAGTGTAGAGCAGCCTCCAGGACGCCTGTGAGGCCTCGTTCGGTTTTGTATTTGTTAAGTCACAAAGCATGTAACCCTCACCACTGGGGTGGGCAGCTCATCAAAGGGGAAGAACTGAGCACTTGGACTTGTTTCTACGCCTTTTCCAGGGTGACGCTGGGGTGAGGTGGGTGGGCTTCTGCTCCTGGGCTCCAAAGCAGAAGAGTGGGAGCTGCACTGAGGTGGGTGAGGGTCAGTGCTCTCGGCAGGAAGTCTGTTAGGAGGGATCTGGGAAAACAACACAAACCCAGCAGTGCTGCCATGCCATGCTGGGGTGTCAGGGGTGTGGAAGCTGCGTGCCCTCTGCTCCAGGTGTTACGCCTTTACTTGGGTCTAAGATTATTTGCCTCATCGGGGCCCATGCTGGGTGCCTAGGAGACCGTGGGCTGTGGTGATGCAGCTGGCACCGCCAGAGCACTGGGTGAAGTGAGAGTCTAGCGTGGACACGGAGCCTGGCAGAGCAGAATCCCAGTCAGAGGCACTGATGGAGACAAGTATGGGGCCCAGAAAATGCCACCCAGAGCACATCCCTGCCAAGACCACCATGCTGAGAACAGCTGCGCGGCAGACACGGAGCTCTGCCCTCTGTCCATCCTTTCTCCTCTTCTGGGGAGAACACAGGTGAGCCACCAAGTCAGACAGTGGCCCCGAGATGCTACCTTCTGTTTCCTTGTGCACTGTGCATGCCTTGTCTTTGCCTTCACATCTCTGAAAATCACTGTTCCTTGGTGGAAGATGATACAGCCGGCTCAGAGCCATCTCTGGAAACTACTTACTCATTCCTTGCACATGCTTCATGCAGGTGCACATACATGAAGCATACATGTTAATAAACTTGTCTGTGTTTCTCCTTTTGAGCTATCTTGTATGACAGTTATTGAGGGGGGCAGAGATATTTTTCTTCCTCTACAAAGTCCTGAAGGGGGCGTCCCAGAGAAAGGAAATGCAGGCCAGGCCCCCCTGCTGGCTCCCTTTCCCATGTCCTACTCTGAATGGGAACTTGGATGGAGTGATGAGAGCTACTCCTGAGTCACTGTCCACCAAGAGACTAACTTGTCAGGGACCCCCTGCTGAACGCAGTGGAACATTAAAATCTCACTGGTCCTGGGAATAAACAGTATGGCTGCCCTTATGGATTCTGCCTCATTCCGGAGCACACCATCAGTCACTGCCCTCTTCCTGCCAGTACCAGTGCCGCCGAGCACACTGTAAAGATGAATTAAGCCTGTCACCACAGCACTGCTGCTCCGCAGCCGGAAGGGAAGCTCAGCATCTTGTTGGGAGGAGCGGCCAGGTGGCTCTTCTCTGGAGAACCATCAGCCTTCCCTCACAGAGGTTTGGACCGCTCGTCCCCACCCACGTCAGGCCGGTTACTGGCACCAAGGCCAATCAGCGCCTGTGGCAGAGGTCACTAGGTTTGCTCTTGGCCTTAAAAGGAGAGGACATTCAAGCCCTGTCAGCCAGGAATAAACAGCTAATGAAGTGGCTGAAAACAAAAAACAAGACAAAAAAAAAAAAGGGTAGAAACGCCTAAGGGCACAGAATAGGAACTAGAACAGAGCGCAGCTAGAGGGGGCGAGGGGCCCAGAGTGGGAGGCGGAGCTTGTATTCCTCTTCCCTGTCCCTTGATCCCGATCCCCCCCCACCCCCATCCGGGCAATGCAAGTCATTCCTTGGGTTCCTCTTTAACGTGGCTTTGGGGTGCAAGGCTCCTGAGGAGGCAGTGAGGAGCAGCTGGCAGGACAACCATGCTGTTCCCTGACTTGCAGTTACTGTGAGACTAAAACAGGAAGAAAACCCTTTTCCAGGGAGAGCTGCCCTCTGGGGTAGCCTGATTGACCCCTGCCCTTTGCTGTGATGGTTAGGGGCCCTTTCTCTCTGCACCTCCAAGCTTTGATACAGAAGCTGCACATGTGTGCTCTGTGACGCGGCCTGGCCTGGCCTGAGCCCTTCAGGAGTCCGGTAGGACTCTCGGGTCTCTGTCCTAGGCTATGTATTCTCGTTTAAATGGAGGCCGTCTGGACTAAGAGTTCACAGAGCGAGAGCGGGTTGCTTACCTTTGTGATGCATTCATGGTTTTTGCTTTTCTAAGAGCAGAAATTAAAAAGCTGAAAACACTGTCTAGTCGAGTTCAGAGACGTGTGTTTAAGGGCGGCGTGAGCAGTGCTCGTGCTACCGATTTTCAAGCCTTTAAAAATAAGCGTGCACGGGCAGGTGAGTTAGCGTGCCGTCCAGTCTCCCAGGCACGCTTGGGAGTTTCTCATTTCTACCACAGTTGAGTTTTAAAGAGCTGCTAACACCTGTGGGAACTTCCTGCCGCTATTTCTCCTTGCCGGTTTCTTCCACTGTCTTGTTCTTAGTAGTTTTCTCAGTCGAAAAGTTAGAGCCAGCAACTACCCAAGTCACTAGTGTTAGGACCCTTAGGGACACAGCATGTGCACCGAGCAGAAGCTGAGGTGAGGGGAAATCAAAGCATTTTCTTCTCCTGATCTTTTATGCCGAGGGAGGAGGGGAGCAAGAGCTGGAAGGTAAACACCCTGCCCTGCTTTCCAGAAAGTCTGTAAACCGGCTGGGGCTTTTACAGCCTCAGCCACCTGGAAAGCTGGAGAACGTCTCTGGCGAGTGAGTCCGCGGGCACACTGCCTCTGTGGTGCTGGCTGTGCTGCAGCTCCCGCCAGGGATAATCCCACGGCCCTTGTATGCCATGCTTATCAGGAGGACCAAAACCAGAGGCTTCCCATGAAAGATCTCTTGACTTTAATCTCCCACACATGTCCGAAGGAGAAAACCCTGCCGACTATCCGGAGCCCCAGCTCCAGCTCCAGCTCCATCCCAGCTCCACAGGGCACTGGGAACATGTGTGAGGACCTTGCACCCATGTAGGAGACCTTGCACTCCTGTGTAGGAGAGGAGGCGTCTGTCCCCGGCCCACTGCAGGCTCTCTTTAGATGTGTGAAGGGGCAGCCATCTTACAAGTGCTCCTTTGCCAGGCTGCTAAACAAGTGAAGAGACCTTTCCTTTACCTTGTATCTCTTTTTACATCCGGGAACCGGGCAGGCAAAAGGCTTTTCTTCCCCTCCATTCATGCACATGGAGCTGAGGATCGCTTCGGAGCTGATGGCACTCTCTGTGGTCCAGGACTCGTCGCTGTCCGACTCCTCATAGTCCACCTCCTCCTCGTCATACTCGCTGCCTGTGGAGCAGAAGACAAGTGTCAGAATCCGTCACCTCACCACAGGTCTGTCCCCGCTGCCAGACAGGAGGCCCAGCAACGATGGCAGCCATAGGTGCCCAAGGAGAGGGCGTTCTAGATCCAGGCGGATTGCAGGTACTCTGGGGAGGAAAAGACCAGGCTAAAGGCTTCCCAGCAGCCCAAGATTAGGAACTGGGGGGATGATGACTTCATTCTGTAATAAGATTATAGCCAGGACTGCCTGTGCGACAAGGCTGAAAAGGGACTGGGAAGACTGCAAGGGTCCAAGCACAGATCGTCAACAATGACAGACCCCTTCTCGACACACATAAGCTAGCTCCGGGCATGCTGATGGGCAGAAACTGTCCCTTGATTTTCTGCTTTCCTAGTCTAGAATTTGCAAACAGCTCTGGGAGGGAGCAGCCCTTCATGTTTTAGGTATCTGCCCTGAATGGGGAAGCACATTGGACCTTTAGCCCATGGAGGCGATTGTGGACCTGAAGGGGGCTACCCCAAGCCAGGGGGCGAACAGGGCAGAAATGCCAAGAGCTTTAGGTGCAGGTCTGGCTTCTGGTGGAGAAAACATTCCTCTCCCACCCATCTCCTCTGCCTTCTGGCTACCCACTTCCAGCAGGCTTGGTTGTTGAACCACTACTCAGAATGGAAAATGAATCCTTTTATATTCCTAAAGATGGAAGGGGTTTTGCCCAGAAGTGAATTAATCAATTGAATAGAATCGAAGCTTTTCTGGCTTCGGGACACCTGAGGTGGAGAGCCACTTCAACAATGGTCCCATTTTACTTTTTTCAATGAGGGAGGCCCCAAGCCATTTATTTTGCACTTTTGCACAATACAACCCTGAAGGACGTAATTCTACAGATCATAAACAGTGTAAAATAATATGTTGACAAGTCCTAATGCATTTACAAGCCCCGTGGAATAAATAGGAATTATAGCACAACATTAATAAGAATTATATGGTAGCAATTACAGTTGTGAAATTCATCCCCCAGGTGTGAGGCTAAATTGCACCAGGGGCCTGCCTGGGTGCTTCACAGGCTCACTCTGCAACATCAATTATTTCAACACCAAATATTGGCACTTTTATTGGGTTTCATTTTAATAGGCATTAATAAGACTGTTTGAAGAGCAGTTGAGCCAGCAGCCAAGGACGCCATCATGTGAGGCTGGAAGTTGAAAGGGTCCAGGAAGGCGGGACTTTTCATTTAATGAGTGCCCAGTATGTTTCCAGTGAGCCCTGTGCCTTATCTTACTTAGCCCTGTAGTAATCTATGTGGTGGGGAAGCTGAGCCCTGCGGAAGTTAAGACGCATCTGCGGTGTCTATTTCCTACATAGGGACGCCACTTCCCTAGGCTGCTGCCCTGGCCTAACCTTCCAGCTCACCAGCTCACCAAAGGGTCCCTCTTAACTTCCCCACCGAGATGGCTATTCATGGCCTCCTCAGGTAGGATCCAGACTTCTTTGTTTTGATGCCTGCTGCTAGGAACTCCTGTAGAGTGTGTAGGGTACAGAGAAAACATTTCGACTATAGTGAGGCTTGGGAATTAAAAGTAGGTTTTGGTCATCCCTGCTATTACACCTGACCATAACAGCCACCACCACCAAGAGCAAGCCTGGACATGCTGGGCAGATGACTCCGGTGTCATCTGACCACAGCTTTCCCAGTCTGTCCCGAACAAATCTCTGTGGCTGTTTCCAAGTAGGGCATTGTGTAAAACATTTTACTCTTAAACAAAGGCCACATGCTGGTATCCTTTGAATTGCTGGTTAGAAAGCTGTAAATGTGATTTGGAAAAGCTCTTCCAGTAGGGAAGTAAGAGTGATTTTCCTGTCTAATTGGGCTAATTTGTTAACCTGAATACTAAGAACCACTCAGCATTTACAACTTGGGGGAGGATGTGGGGAACCTCCTTAATGAAGACCAGTAGAAGATAAATTTTTAAAACTAACTGCTGATGGCTCAGCGGTTAAGAGCACTGGCTGCTCTTCCAGAGGTCCTGAGTTCAATTCCCAGCATCCACATGGTGGCTCTCAACCATGTATAATGGGATCTGATGCCCTATTCTGGCATGCATGTGTACATGCAGACAGAACACTCACACAATAAATAAGTAAACAAACAAACAAAAACGTCACTGGATCAAAAGCAGACCCTGTGGGGCTGGGGTGCTGGAAATCACGCGGCTGCAGCCCAAGCAGATACGTGGGGTGTCATAATGTCGGGTATTTGCAGAGTCAAAGGCAGTGCGATAACATGGAGAAAGCAGCACCGTGGGCGCTGCCCTGCGCAGATGGATGCCTAGCCCAGTCACTGCTGCGCCGAGGGCCCGAGGGGACTGTGTGGACTACTGTGCACCTCCTCGGCTGGGAGGTACAAGATGGACTTATTTGTATGGAGTTCTCCCCTAGAACAAGAAGCCATCAGAGATTGGTTCACATACTGGCCCTGTAAGCTGAGTGACGGGCTTTTATTTTTCATGAAATTGGTACAGATCTCGTCTTTGCAGGTTTAAAGATCAGAACTAAAGTTAACAGCACACTCAGCACAGGAGGGCTGATGTAGTAAACACTCAAGTGGATGGCAATCTGGAAAATCACTCATATTATATATACATATCACACGTAATGCTTTTAGGAAAGCCAGTTCAGAAGCTGGGCATGGTGGCGCACACCTTCAATCCTAGCACTGGGAAGGAGAAGCAGGAGGATCTCTGTGAGTTCAAGGCCAGCCTGGTCTGCATACTAAGGTCCAGGACAGCCAGGGCTAAATAGTAAGGCTCTGTCAGAAAGAAAGGAAAGGAAGGAAGGAAGGAAGGAAGGAAGGAAGGAAGAAAGGAAGGAAGGAAGGATACCAGTCAGTTCAGGAACTAGGAAAAGTGGGAAGGAAGTGGAGTATGAGGAATATGCTAAACTATTTTATGTACTTGCATGAAGATGGCTTCCCATCATGACATACCATCATCATACAGAAAGAAAAGGCAGAGAAGAGTCCACAGGAAGCCAGGCCCTGTGTGCCTGGCTCAGCAGTGCTGATGGACAGTGTCTCCATCTCCTATCTCCAGTGTAGCCAGAGCCCAGGCCGGGGGCACAGGCTGGACCATGCACTGCCCTTGACAAGCCATGTGAGCCCAGGCAAGCATCACCACCTCTCTGAGCTTCAGCATCTTGGACAAGGATTTGGCAGTGTGAGAGTAATTGCCATTAATGTTTCCATAAGAAACGTAACTTAACCTGCTGTGTTACATGGAAAACCCAGCTGCTCCGATCTCAAGTTGAATTTCCACCTTTGTATCTCCCTGGTTCACAATTCCCAGCACAGGGGCACAGGGCAGGCATGATGGGGGTGGGGAGGGGTAGAGGGAGGGCTTTTGTTCCTTAGTTGCTCACTTAGTGATTCCAGTTTGGGAACTAAGCAGAGCTTACAGACAAGACTCTCGGATAAGACAGTCACACTCCACATGACAGCCTACACACTCCTATGTCAGCACAGGCTTTAAAAGAAATCAGTTTTGTGAATCACGTGAAAAATACCAAGGTGGTCCCCCAGCCCCACATACCCGTTCACAGATGCCATGGACAGACCCCATGTCGCTGTCCACGAGCCCAGCTGTTGCTGCCATTTGTCATCACAGCCACGAGGGTTTGTCCACTCGTGTCCTTTCCCCTCCACCCTGCTCTCCTCCCCTTGTGGAGTCCTTTGTCGCTACAGAAAGCTCTACTCAGCCTTTGTAGTTCTAAGCATAATAGTGACATCTGGATTAAAAATAAGCAGCCTTTTCAGAAACCCAATATGCTACTTTTAAATAATGCAGATCATTAATGTTCACACAGTGGTGGTAACTACGGGAACAGCGAATTCAGAGCCTGCTGGGTGTCGGGGTCCGACAAACACATCAGCGGGACACCTTTCTGCCCACCGCGGTCTACCATTAATTAGCTCATCAGCAGCGACCCACTTTACCGGAGCTGAAGCAACAGTCCACACCAACTGCTGATGATGACAACGAACCAGGGCCCTGTGCAGCTCCTGGAAAATTCCTTGCTCCTAGACTCAGCTCATTATGGGATGTCACTGCCCCTCTGCAGCAGCCACCCTGCCTTCACACCTCTTGGAGCTCGGATAGCAGGCTTTTGTGGAGATGCCTGGTTTGTCATGTGCTGGGGAGCTGAACTCTGGTGCTCAGGAGCACACAGCAAGTCCTCTTGTTTTAAAGGACTTACTTACTTGATTTTGTAAGTTATGTGTGGAAGTCTGCATGTGGGTGCACGCGTGTGAGTGCTGGTGCCTGCAGAGGCCAAGCAATGGGTGTCAGGTCTCCCTGGAGCTGGAGCTACAGGCAGCTGTGAGTGTTCCATGTGGGTGCTGGGCACAGAACGGCCTTGTGCAAGGGCAGTATGTATCTTGAACCACTGAACTAACTCTCCAGCCCCAGCATCCACTCCTGACCCCTGTCCAGTCTTCAAAACAAAACAAAAGCCAGAAACCAAAGCCTTCACTTGCCTCCTCCTTATAATAAGAAGCACCCAACACCTCACTCCACATCATTTTACCTGAACCTGTAACATGGAAAGGCCCTGTTTTTTGTTATTTGCTTGAGGTAGGGCCTGTTAGGTAGCCCAGGCTAGCTTTGCCCTACCGCACTCAGGCAAGGTCGGCTTTTTTGCCTTTGCTCATTTGGTTGAAATTTTTAAAGATTTATTTTTATTTTTAATTATGTGAATGGGTGTGTTTGTCTGTGGGTGCAAGCACGAGAGTGCTAATGCCCTCAAGGGTCAAGAAGAAGGTGCTGGGTCCCCTGGAGGTGGAGCTGCTGTGAGTTCTTAGACCTGAACTTGGGTCCTCTGAGAGGGCAGGATGTACTCCTACCTCGAGCCATCTCTCCAGTCCCGGTTGTCTGCAGGCACCGATAGGTATGGATAAATGAGAGGCAGAGGTGATGTGCCTTGGGAAGGGTCGTGGCTTTTTGGGCCATGGCTCTTCAATATGTAATGCTGATCCTGGCTGGAAGAGTAACACAAGCCCAAGGCCCACACGAGGAAGGCGCAGGGAAGACACACATGCTCTGAGTGGCAACCGAGACCCAGTGGCTCAGTTCCCTGGCACGTTTCTTGGTGCCAGTTTGTGGCAAAGGAAACAAGATCATCAACTCATAAGCAGACCTTCCGTCAATCCACCCACGGCTGTTGGTCTGTAGGGGGACACAGCCGAGTGCCACCTGGCTACTGGGATCTAGTCCTAAGGTCTACGGGCTGATGGAGGAAGCTAGGGGCTTCACCTTCGTCCTCCAGAGCAGAGTGGGAAGGATGGTTGTCACCGTAGGTCTGAGGCCCCAGGCTTAATTTGAGGTCAAGATCAAGGCTATTCACATCTACATCTAAAAAAACGAGAAACTGACTTTGAAGCATCTCACAATGATACACATAAGATACTCTGTGTACAAGCTGCCGTGCTCTCAGAGAAGTTAAACAACGGCAGCAACTGCCTAGAAAAACCCAGTCCTTCCTCGTGAAGGCTCGACCACCAAGCCTTGTTATCATTCCCGTCCTCTGGGAGACTTCAGAGCAGCACCTTCCTGTCGCCCAGGAGTCAAACTGGCGGCTTGGGCTGGGAGTATGGTTTCCTACTGACCCCAGCAGGAGTCTCCTTCCCCAGGAGCCCAGTCCAGCTTCTCCCGGCGCAGTATGTGGTGTTACTTCTAGTTCTCCATCCCAAGGCAGGAGAAAGGAAGTGCCCAGGAAGATAAGAAAATATTGCCTCCCCCATCCTCCTCCGTCTCTGTGATGTCCCGCCCCATGTCTAAAATTTCCATTTGTTTTCAGAAAAGTTGGGTCATTAGAAATGACACTACCATGCCTATCTATGACGAGCCACCAGAAAGAAACCCCTCTAGTTCACTGTGGGACATGTCACTGTGACTTTTCTCCTTGCTTTTCTAGCTGCTGCTGAGGACCTGGGGGAAGCTGCAGGAATGTTCCCGAGCAGTGGCCACTCAAACAGTCTTTGCCCCAGAAATCAACTTAGACGGGCATGACTGACATTTACAAAATGACATGAGAAGTCGAAAAGGCAGGGAAGCGTGCATGCTCAGGGAGCTGCTCCAGGCCGTGCGCATATGTGTCTTAGAGTTTCTTCTGTGACACTTCAAAACCTTGAAGCCATTTTTGACCATCAGAGCCTCAGTTCATAGAACTTCTTTTTTAATATTTGGAGAGGATCACCAGGCACTTGTGTGTGGACTTAAGGGCTAGCAAAGAGAGGAGAAGCACTTCGGGTGACGAGGACACCAGATGGATCATGGAAAGTGAGCAAAGCTAGGAAAGTGAGCTGCTGCCAGTATGACTTCCCCTGTTTTAGAAAGGTGGAGGTGAAGGGAGCTGACGTCACACACACGCAGGCTCCTCTGGGACAGCGGCCCCTTCACACTCTTCGGCGTGTCCTCAGGGAAGTCTGTCTTTGTTCTCCAGGAATGTTTTAAAGCAATGGCCACAAATCACATAAAAACTGCTCTCTTCATTAAGAATGACCACACAGCCAGGCACGGTGGCACAGGCCTACAATCCTAGTTACTCAGGAGACCCAGGCAGGAAAATCATAGGTTCAAGGTCTGCCTGGGCAGCTTAGTGAGACGTGTCTTAAAAACAAAAACAAGGGCTGGAAAGATGAGTCAGTAGTCAGAGCATTTATTACTCTTCCAGAGTCCCAGAACCCAGGCTGGGTGACTGCCTGCACCTCCCCTGCAGGGGTATTTGACGCCTCTGGCATCTGTGGGCATCTGCATTCATGTGCACACACCTTCCCCAAACAACATCCAATTAAAAACAGAAGACTCTTAAAAATAAACAACAGAAAGTGAGCAGAGGGCTAGTTTGTAGCTTGGTGGTAGAGAGCGCCTACCTAGCACGCATAAAGCCCTAAATAAAGCCCCCCAGTACTAAAGCAAGAGAAAAATTCCTCAGGGGACCAGGACCCTGCACTTGTTATGTTCCCAGGTCGTTAGTTGTATGGGTTCTCTGATGGAAGTTTCCAGTCTTGCAGCCTAAAAGAGAGGGCTGGCCGCTGCCAGGTTACACCATGAAGGGTGAGCTGCCTCACGGGGACAGACCCAGGCAACTGCAGCTGCATGGTATGGCAAAGGAGTTGGGGCCTTACTGGGAGGAGGGTGTGGGTAAGCACAAAGGTTCCAGCAGACTCCTCCATGATCCTCCCATGCTCACAGCAAAGTTCTGGTGCGTGTGTGTGTGTGCATGTGTGTGTGTGTGTGTATGTGTGTGTATATGTATGATGTGAGTATGTACATGTGTATGTATGTGAGTGCATGTGTGTGTATATGATGGGAGGAAATCCATGCAGAGCCTGCTGGCACTGAAGGATTGTGTGCCATGATATAGTCCACGTGGGTATTTGGTAACAAGGCTTAATTAAACAGCATGAAGGAACCTTGACAATGGCATTAGAAACTGAAATGTGCTAGGTTATGCACAAGAAGAGCGCATGTGCACATACACAGACACACCACCCACCCACACACAGGCTCGTGTGTGCACCCATGAGCACGCATGCACACACACACACACACACACACACACACCTCACATTTTTCCATGAAACCAGGCTAGCACTACTGTGAAAACCAAACCAAACTGCCGGATCTGGGATCAGAACCCCAGGAGTAGCTCTGTGTGAAGATCTGGGCTCTCTTACAACCATCGGGTGGCCTCAGCCTCGCCCCCTCTTCATACCTCCCTTTCCTCACCAGACACTGGCAATAATGCTGGGGGCTCAGCTCACTGGGCTGTTGTGAAGACTGTATGGTGTAGTGCCCGCAAACTGTTCAGTGCTCACAGTTATGTATTCTACCAGTGCTGGGTGGCATTACTGTTTTCATCAATGTTTAAAAATTATCGGGCTTGAAAGAAATGACAAATGACTCACAAAGCCTAAGAGGCAATGATTTTGTTAAGTAGTTGGGGATATAGTTCAATGGTATAGTATCTGCCTAACATGAATGACCATCTGGTTCCTCAAATCACTGCGAGCATGTGTGTGTGTGTGTGTGTGTGTGTGTGTGTGTGTGTGTAGGAACAAATTTGGTTAGAATTATCTGCCAAAAATAAATAAAGACGTCTAAGATATGGTTTACTTTTCTAATAGAGGAGATTAGGATGCTAATTTAAAATGCTTTTGAAAGATACAGTGCTGATGTAGGATTCTGTTCAAGTATATGAAATATATTGTAAGTAACAGATATTACATTTAGGGTTATGTTTTCATCAACCCACTCACAATATTGGAGACCAGGGATAGGCAGGACACACTGACATCTCTCTGATGAGGTGCGGGCACTGGGCCCACACGGCTCGCTATGGCACTGTGGAGCATGCAAAGGCAGAGCTCTGCCGGAGTGAAGGAGAGGGCTAAGTTTTTTTTTTTTTTTTTCTTTTTAAAGGTAAGATCTCCTGTAGCCCAGGCTGGCCTTGAACTCACCCTGCAGTGGGGAATGAACAGGTCTTCCTGTCTCTACCTCCCGAGTGCTGGGATTGCAGGCTGGGCTATCACAGCTGCCTGAGGGCTCACTGAATGATTCTGAGTCTGGGCACAAGGCAAACAAAGCTTGCACTGCTGCAGCTGTGTCTTTTCTTTTCTCTGCAGTGCTAAACCTCTGGCCGTAGCTTACATGGGTATGATGCTGCCCTTCCCAGGTATGAAACAGAATGTCTGCACACACCTCCAAACAAGTCACGTATTTAGGCTATAGGGCAGAGAGCTCACAAGGAGGTCTGGGAGGGAAGGGTGATACTGAGAAAGTTTTGCAGTGGCCAGGAGGAAAAATAATTAGAGTCTGTCAGCAAGCACAGTTTCTACTGCAGAAGGGTAATTGTCTCTCTGCAGACAGAGCCACGACATGAAAATGTGCCACAACAGAAAGTAAGTTGCTTCTCTAGGGAATAATGGCGTGAGAGTCACTGAGAGTTCACGCCGATCTCAGCGCGCTCCCGTGTGGGAACTACAGGCTGTGCTGCATGAAAATGAGTTTTATGAGCGCACTTCTGGTGTTTAAGAAGCCTGTTTGCTTCCCAACAGCACCAGCGGAGTTGTTTTATACACTGCGTGTACCAGGCAGGCTTCCTGATCAAATGTCAGGAGGACGACAAACTGTGAAACAGTCACTGGAAGAAACTGGAAGGGCACGAATTTCCCACTCAAGAGATGGCTGAAAGTATGCTCTAAAAGCAAGTGCAACGTACAGCGGGCTTGACATGGCCCAGCTGAGGCAGAAGCCACAGCTGCCCCATGCCACGCACATCCTTATTTGCACAGCATGTCTGATGTGTGTCAGGAGGCTCAGAAGGCTGGTATCTTGGGACGGGTGCCCAGTGGCTCTCAAGAAGCTTTTGCGTTTCTGTTTCCCTAGCAAGATCTCACATGGTCATGAGATGACACTTTGGGGCCTAAACACCAGGCTTCTGAGGTTGTCTTCATTAAAGATTCGATTCCATGGCCTTGGATAGCTCACCCAAGGATCTGGTGAGTGACCGAGTGTCAGGCCCTTGTCACGCAGCCAGCGCCGCCAGAGAGTGTTTTCACTGGGAAGCCCCACATACTTTCTCAAACTAAGTCAAGCAGGATGGCAGATGCTGCTCTTAGCTTTTTGAGGATCTAGGGCCAGTGAGTGACGCAGCTGGTCAACTCTGCCTGAGGTCGTGGGCATGGCTGGACTCCAGTTCCAGGCACAGGCTACAGCTCCGATGTGGAGTCTCTGCCTCATCTGGGATTTGCTCCCACCGAAACTCCCTCCTTTCTCCAGGCTCTTGCCCTGGTGTGACACCCCAGTCCAATCCTCACAGAGAGACTTACTCCAGTATGGCCAGCTGGCTCCATCATCTCCTACGGTCCAAACCACTGTGGTGTGTTCTACAGCGAGAGTGAGGATGGGGCTACGTTTTAGAAGACTGCATTCCTTCGCACTGGGGCCCAGATGTTTTCAGAAGTGACTCAAGAGATGCTGTGAGGGCTGACACACAATGTCACCTCTGGTGTGGCTTGGCCTGTGGATGCGAGTGGGCGCTTAACTCAGACCAACAAGTAAACTGTCCCTGGATCTCAGGGACCCAATGGCTTCCTTCAGGCTCCAACCATAACCCCGGAGAAGGAAATGTGCAGTGTTGGCTGGCAGCGGTAGCAGCAGAGTTAGTGTGCGCGGGAGCCTTTCCCTGGGCGCACAGATGGCAAGAGGCTGGTACAGACCCAGGCGGGCAGGCGTACATCAACAGCACGTCTTTCTCCTTCAGAACGGGATGGCCGGGCACTTTTCTCCCCCTGCCCTCCCCTCTTCCTTTCACTGTGGATACACTCAGAGTTTACGGCACATGCCGTATTCTCAGGCCACAGCTTCCTAGTTTGTTACAAAATAGCTCAGCAGACAGGGGATGCCACATCAGTGCCACATGAAGATAAACACTGTGTTTCCCAGGGCCTAACAAGGCTAAGCATTTATTATTAGACATCCATTAAAGGCAGTAAACAGGAACGACTGTGTCCTGATAAACCACACCTATCAGTCCCCAAGCAAGTGACAATAAAAATAAGGGAAGCGCCATCAACCGCCCAGAGGCTTATGTGGAAACGGGATGAATGACATATTTACAAGAACCCCAAAGTCACGGTGCCTAAATCCTGTCCTGCTCCAAGTGCCTGAAGCTAGTCTGCATGGAAGTTGTCCTTTACAAACGGACAAGGAGAGGCCAGATTCTTCTGTGACCTGGGACAGCTGGCCCCACTGGCACCAAGTTAGAGGTGGAAACACGGCAGCTGCGCCCTGATCCCCCCACTTCCTCTCCTTGTTTAAGACAGATAACAGCTTGAACCGTGCTTCTATGGGGGCCACTTCCCTGAGTGGCAATCCCACGGAAGACCCGAGGGCTGCTTTTGCCTTTTTCTGGGAATTGCACGAGGAGAGGGCCAGGAAGATACCCACCCACCTCATCGCCCTGGAGTAGGAAGGAGCCTTTGTCCAGGAACAACACAAATAGAAATCCAGTAACAAAAGCATCATCTCAATCCTCCTGCAGCTTTCATCCCTCCTGGAGTTGGAAATTAGCTTCTGTCAAGTCTAACCTTCCATGCAAATTTGGTTTGAATTCCTGTCTCATTCTGAGACACTGCTCTGGCACTACCTTCCTGCCCACAGTCAAACCCTTTGAGGCGGCTTTCTCCTCTGGGACTTTGCAGATTATGTCCTCCCAGCTCCTCTCCACCCCCCTGCAGCCCAAGCCCTGAGGATCTCCCCAGACTCTGCTGGCTGGACTACAGCCTCTCGTGTATGTCTTCCAGATCAGTTTTAAGTTCCTAGAGGATTGGGCTCTGCTTTATGTTTCTCTGCTCCACACCTCTGACTCTAATAATTCCATCAGTCTGGATCTTCCTGAGGGCAGGGGAGCAGAGTTAAAAACACGTGTTCTACTCTATGTCACCATCATCAAGTAACAGAAAAAGCGCATTTCAAGGGCAGAGGGCCTGAGGACCTGCACCAGCCTTCTCTCCCACAGAAGACAAGGCCTGGTGACGTGGCCTGTCTCTGGCAATCACCCCCTGGTGATACACAGCAAAGGTCTGGGTTGAAGCCACTCCAGCGTCCTGCCAGCAGCCTCCCACAGCAAACAAACAGGACAAACTCACGGGCCAGGCAGCCGGCTTTCACCATGCTACCCTGAACTTAGCGTTTTATCTGCCCAGATGACTGTTCAGTTTCCCTAATCTGAGGTTCAAAACCTGCAGCATAACTGGCAACACTTCCTCAACAGCTTGGGCCATACTCACACAGCCCAGCCAAGCCCTGCAAACGTGGAAGAGCTTCCTGACCATGGAGAACAGGAGGGTGACATACTCCCTCAGAACGCTTGCTTTTCACCTGGGGTGAGAAGGCACCTGTCCTTTTTGACCCTCCGGAAATAAAAAGGCAAAAGCTGCCGATTCTGAGTGCTCACACCACAGCATAGTCAATACTGCCCATCCTTCTACTCGCTCATCTGTGACCAGTGCTAAGCACAAGTGATCCGTGCAGTCGAATCAGTCTAGCTCAGATGCACCCAGGTCATCTGCGGGGAAGCAGAGCATCCTGCTTGACATCAGCTCAGGTCTAGAGGCCATTCCTTCTCTTGTTTCTGTCTTGTACCATAAGAGAATGATCCACCTGTCTCAAGGTGAACGAACAGCCCTTTGTGAGTCCTGTAGGCTGTAATTTAAGGACAGATTTTCCAAGGGACAATCTGTGTGTCAGAAACTATAGAGAAGCATTTTCCAGTATCTTACTGAGCATCCATGAGCAGTTCCTCAGGAAGCTGTGGTGGAGACAGCCAATCTCAGCACAGCCCAACTGGATCATGCTTTATTCTGTAAGTCAGTGGTTCTCAACCTTCCTAATGCTGCGACCCTTTAGCATAGTTCATGTTGTGCTGACCCCCAACCATAAAATTATTTTCATTGCTACTGCATAACTATAATTTAATACTGCTATGATTATAATGTAAATATTTGATTTGCAGATGGTGTTAGGTGACCCCTGAGAAAGGGTCATTGGGCCCCCAAAGGGATCGAGACCCACAGGTTGAGAACCCTGCTGTAAGTGGTCGTCTCAGCCAACCTCAGGGGCATCCTCATCAGCTTCGACATCCAGGAGAAAGGTTTTCTATGATTCTATTTTTATAAAAATGACAGTTTAAAAAGCTAAACCCCCAAATGCAAATTATATCATGGTCCCAATATTTTGGGGGTGGATTCTAGACTTAGAAGCATGTGGTTGGGGCAGACAGCATCTCCTCTGCCTCAGCAGACTGACTGTATTCATCTCTGTGTGTGAGCCTGTTTCATCTGTAATCACCTGTCATTTGTCTCTTGCTTCGGCTCTGTGCAGCTGGACTCACTAAACACACAGAGAAAGCGCGTCTGGGGTGCTGAGGCAAACCATCACAACCACACTGTCCACGTTGCTGCCGAGACTTTATGGCCACAGTGGGCCCACAGTCTCAAGAAGTCACTGGATATCCTTACAACAACTCTTCCTCCTGGAATCCCGTCCTCCATAGAAAAGGCCCTTCAATAAGGAGCAGTTGTCTGTTCTACACGACACAGGGAAATCATGATAAACCAAGTCACACAGCCTCGGCCACAAACATACTCTTACACATGAGTTCTACGACCCTGCATACACAGAACACAGGCCATTAAGCACTTGCAGAACAACAAGGCGCACTGGGCTTCCTGCCATTACGCCACAAGGTTTTATGGTGCAATTTTATTTATAACTGAAAAAGGTAAATAAGTAAATATATAAAATGGTGAACAGACCCCTCCCTGCCAAAGGCTTTCTCTGTAAATTAACTTTATGGTCATAAAACTCATGCCAGCTGGACCCTCTCCCCATGCACTGTGGCACGGGCAGCCAGGGCAGGTAGATGGCCGAGAAGAAACAAAGTAGGGCATTTTCCACCATCAGGCAGGCACGTTAATTGAACTTTGGCAAATGTTTAAAGATTTCTCTCTCCATGTTTGAGAAGGAATTAAAAACAGTCGAGCCGGGGAAATGAACATCTGTTACTGACTTACACTCCTGACCGCAATGAGAAACATTCATAATTAAAGCGACTTTGCTTCCCTGCTAGTTAGATCTGTAATCTTAGGTTAAAAATATAAATGCAGAGGCTCCTTATTGTCTTTGGGCCTTCTTATGGCTGCTTGTAAAAAAAAGGTAGTTTATACTGGGTTCCGTTTTTTTCCACTGGAATAACAATATCAGGAAACAGACTTGCGTAAAAAGATAGGGATGACAACAGCAGCGCGCCCAGAGCGAGCTCGGTTTATGAAGCTATGAAACAGTAGTCAAGAAGTGCTTTATATTTGGGAGTTAAATACGCTTTACGGCTGTGTAAAAAACCAGAGCCATTTTGGGCCAAACATAAACATTCCAATGTCCACAAGGTTTACTTATATGGAGGACTGGGCTCCTTTCCTACACTGGGAGGGGTTTTTGTGTGTGTGTGCTGCATAACAACACCGAAAATCCTTCCACACCAACTCACTTCCCTCCAACACCAGGAACTTCATCAACAAAGTCAAATCAGTTTCCTACAGCGTGGGGGGGGGGGTAGGATGAGGGGTCTTCACCCTCCTAAGTGATAAGCAAGGCCCCAGGCACTTGCCCTCGGGCACCTTCCTTCTTGCTACCTTACGGCAACACTGCGTTGCATTTCCTGAGACAGCGCAGTCCAGAATCAGAATACCGTTCTTTGATTGAATTTGTTCTCCTATGTAAAATGGATCACCTTCTCCCCATCAACTCTACTACAACATTTCCTTAGTGTGGCAAGTAAGGTTTTTATATCTCTGTGGATGCTTGGTAAATCCAACACACAAATCCGCTGGTGCGTTTGCCATCACTTGTATGCCAAACATGCTGGCACCACCCGGCTGGGTTTCCTGGCATAGAAGCCACATGTCTACCCAACCTTTCCTAGCTTTCTTTCTTATACCCCATGCTCCTTTTCCCCAACAAAAGGAAGCATTCCTAAGGAGACGCGACCACTGCTTCATTTTGCCACTCGGATCTTACGCTTGGCATGCATACTTCTCTGTAGCCTCTCTCCCGTCTGGTAGAGGGCAGTCATTTTCTTTGACCCGCCTCTGCACTGCCATTCTCAAATAGGCATTAGACTTGGCTGCTTGCTTTGAGCTTCCAGAAAGTTGATTAATTTTTTTTAATCTTTCTTGGCAAGCAGACATTCTGATAAAATTATTGTAAGTCATCAAACTAGTCCCATTCCCTTCCAGCAGAATACTGTTAACTCGGAATTTGGACAAACAGATTTGCCAGGCCTGGGTTCCAAGTGTCACAACTATCCTAATTAGCCTTTCTTCTTTGGTCAGGCCCAAATAAAATGGCCCTGTCAGTCATTAACATCAGTCTGGGAAGAGGAGCTCACAGTAGGGAGTATGAACTTACTGCAGGCTCAGCCAGGGCTCTGTGCTAGAGGCCTGGGTCTCTAGCCCCAGAGGTTGGGGTGCATGAGAACAGGCTGTGAGCTCCAGCCAGCTCTGGCCTGGTTCCCACACCACAGAATCCACTGGGGTGAAGGAGCCAAGCCAGAGACACTCCCCAGGGAGGGATGGGCAGAGGATGGCAGAGCTGTTACACTCCTAGCAGAGTATGGGGCTTTCTCTGAGGTTTTGGAAAACAAATCTGGCTGGTTTTCTTTCAAAGTGGTGTTGGCTCAGCACCCCTTCCCGCCCTCGCCACCCTCACAGGAACAAAACCCCAAAGTGGTGAGGGAGCTGTGATGTTTTTCCTGGCCTCAACATGAGTGGGAAGTACTATAAATCTCTCCAGAAAGCCCAGGCTCCTGGGATTTCCAGAACCAATCCCCCTATTTATGAGGGCTGGATCATTCAGACAGATGTCTGAGCCTGGGGCCTTAGGAAAGACATTAATTTATGGGAACACTCCTGTCACTCAGGAAGACACTCTTTCAAGGTTCCCCACTCACGAGGACATGCCTGCTGTCTAGGAAGAACATCAAAGCGACATGGCCTTTATTTTCAGCTTGTTATCTGGGAACGTGCCTGGTGGTTTCTCAAACAGTGATAAAGGGCTGGGTGTGGTGCGGCCTTAACTGCATCTGGACAGACACTGTTCAGTAGCATTCAGGTCATCAACACTGGCCTTGGGAACCTGAAATAGAGCAGGAGTTGGCCAGTACTGGCAAGGCCTATGTGTGGCTGGCAGCACCCGGTCACCAGGCAAGGCGGGGGCTGACTTCCAGCCTTTATACCTACCTGGCTTTGGCTCACTAGGTCTGGGGGTGGGGTCCAGAGAGCCATATTTGTCACACGCTCCCAAGTTACTGGGAAGTTTGAGAATGATTAAAACATCATATTCCATTCCATGTCGGCGACTTAGGACCATGTCATGTTTTTAAAGCGGAGTCCTTGCGTGTAGACTGCTCTGTTCTTTCCGCATGCCCAGGAACTAGCCCAGTTCTACCCGCTGCTCCAGCTAAAGAGTCAGCAGTCTGCCTTCTTCTCCAGTCCTGCCAGCTCCTGCAGGCTCCACCTCCAGACCATCCACATCCACCTTGCTACCACCCTGTCATGGCTCCTGGACCTCATGGCTTCCCCCTCTGGACTCTGGCAATAGCTCCCTTTTAGTGTTCACAATCAGAATGCTTTTTAAACTTTTCATTTTGTGTATCATTATTGTGTATGTGATGTGTGTGGAGGTCAGAGGACAGCTTTTGAGAGTCTGTTCTCTCCTTCTACTGTGGGCTCCCGGGACTGAGCTCAGGTCACCGGGCTTGTATACAGTGGCTTTTGCCTGCTGCGCCATCTCCCGGGTGCCAGAATAATGTTTTAAGGATGAAAAGCAAGCCAAGCCATTTCTGCAGGGGAGCTAGAGATGTTTTTTTTGTTTCTTTCTTGTTTTATATATGATTTCTTAGGGGAAAAAAAAAGTACTAACTCTTCCACCTGGGTGTTTGCACCCACCAGCTCATCTGGATCAGCCAGCCTCATGAGTCCTCTTTCTTTCCATCCAAAAGTGTGCCTTTTTAATTTTCCTTTAAAGACAGTCTTCTGTGTAGTCTATGCTGGCCCTGGACTCTTGGTTCCTTTGCTTCAGCCCCCCATGCCACAATTACAGACGTGCACCACTGCTTCTGACTCAAGATATGCTTATTTTCGAACATAGTTTGGTGATTACTTCTTCCCAAGGAGTCTGCTGTGACTCCTCATCTCAATCCTGGGCTTGGCCTTCTGACCACATGGCTGGTCTCTCCCAGTGAGCTCACCATTCCCTCTCACTCAAATATGCCTGGCCTATGTCCTTTACCTCTTTCTGTTGGGCCACAGCAGGCATTCAAGTGTCTGTTCTTCGTGTTGGTAAAAACACTTCTGTTAGTTTTACCTTGTTAGTAATTGCCCGAGATGTACTGGGCGTCCTAAGAGGCCACTCAAATGAATCATAGTCCTTGTTCCTGGTTTAGGCCCTCGTCAGTTTTGCAAGGCAGGGGAGGGGAGTGCCCAAGACCATGTTTTGGAACAAGGCAGACATGGTTAAGATCAGCCGCTAAAACATGTTGGCGCCTCTCATCTTTCAGTCTCTATTATATATAAAGTTGGAGTACAAGCTCTGCATGGGAACAGCCATAGTTAGTCGTCCTCTTCCAGTGGGCTGGCTAGCACTCTTGCCAAAGAGGGTAGGAGGCCAAAGATCTGGTCTCATCCCTCTGCGGTGGCTTCTACCCAGTGATTCACAACTCCTGTTGTGATTCCCTTCTTGGGCCATCTTGGTTTTTAATATCATCTTTGAGGGTCTACTTACTAGACAGTGCCATGGCTTTAAACTCTGAATCTATGCCCATTCTCAGGAGGACAACTGGCCAGGGCCTTAAGGACTATGCTCCCTTTCTGTCCCAAGAATGACAATACACACTGTCATCCTCCAGAGCCATCAATGCTCCCGTCTTACTACTCTCAGGACTTCATAGTGGGAAGCACATTTGATTAGAAGTGTGAATTTTTGTGTTGTTGACTGTGAGATAGGGTCTCACTCTGTAACCCAGGATGGTTCTTGTGGCGATCTTCCAACCTTAGCTTCTGAATTCTTAAATATTTCTCTAGGCAAGTTTTGCCAGCCTGGTTTCTTAAAATGCCAATAGTTAAACTTCCCTTATCCCAGTAACTAGTAAGTAATTAGCTCTGGCATTTACAAAAGTGAAAGCTAGGGTTGGATCTTTCTTAAATCCTAATTCAGTACAAGGGTTCAAATACAAAAAGGCAACAAGGCCGTTTAGACTTAAGCAGGGCAGAAGTTCTGAATGAGATGTCAGTCCTTGGAGCTGGAGTCCAGGAGGAATTTCCAGGGCTCTTGGGAGAGAGGACTGTGTGCTGGGTCTTTCCACAATGTGTGCTCTATACTCGGGGTCCTGAAGACTACAAGGCAGTGGTTTCTATTGCTGTTCTGTCGTGTGGAAATCCCAGCTAGTGATGACTTTATGGGCTTGTATGGTCTAGACAAGAGGGTTACTCTTTGGTGAAATGGTTCCCTGGGGATGTGCCTGTGAAAATTCCCATCCAGCTAATTACCACTCAGAAGGGCTGGTTGCTACCAGAGGGCGCTAGACTTAAGCAGAGGCTGGGGTCAGTCTCAGAGCCAGCACTCCAGTTTTACCGCCAACTGTATTTTCTGCTTCTGGCAAAACAAGAACAGGAAAGGGGAAGGGAGAAATTTTACTGCAGGGAAGAGGGGACAGAGACAGAGGGCTGCTGGAGCTCAGCCTGCTAGGCCTCTGTCAGCCACTTCTCTGCTGCACTTCCCACAGGGCCCGCCAGCTTTCTGAGCTATTTCTGGTCTTGAGCAGCATATAGATATTATGTCCACACATGGTAGTAGCCAGCGTAATGGCTACTAGGTCAAATGCTCCTCAGTGCCAGTGAGGAACAGGACAAAAGAAGAAGAAGAGAAGCCTGTAGCTATTTCACCTCAGCCTTACAGGACAGGAGAGAGGGAGGTGGCTACACGAGAGGAAGCACCTGTCTGGGATGCCCTGGGTTTTGGTCAACTGATAAATGGCCATGGTGATGAGAAGGTAAGGCCTGGACTCCTGGCATAGCAAGCTCTGACTGGCGTCACCTTCTCCCAGAAGCCCTGGATACCATCCCTGTGCCGTGGTGGCCTCTACCAATAGCCCACCATTGTTCCTATGTGGTCTCACAGAGACAGCACCCTCCTGCACTGGGGCCCTACTTTTGGGACAGTTGGTATCTATCCTGCCTAGAGCAATGTGGTGTGGACTGGACACCTGCACTCCATGACCCCGTGATGGTCTTGCATATACCAACTTCCCTCCTCCGGCGGAGCACACCAGTAAAGACAAGGGGAATGTCTATCAAAACAGACATTCAGAAAAACAAAATAGATGAGTCTGCAGATGAGCTCTAAGGAAGTATTCATTCTGGGACAGTGAATCCAGGGGTGTCCCAGGACCAGCATCCCCAAGGGAACTGTGCAGATGTGGTTAGATGGAGTCTCATGAATGAAGAACTACAGGTTCATCGTGATATAACCATAACTAAAGAATAAGCCTCTGAGTTTGACACTGCTTGTACAGGAAGGAGTCTGCCCAGATCACTCACTGAATTTCAAGTATTTTAAAATGATTGACTTATTTTTTTTAAAAAAAATTATGGGCATTGGTGTTTTGTCCGCATGTGTGTCAGTGTGACGGTGTCAGATCCCCTGAAGCTGGAGTTACAGACAGTTGTGAGCTGTCACATGGGAGCTGGGAATTGAACCCAGATCCTCTGAAAGAGGTTCTTAACCTCTGAACCATCTTTCTAGTCCAGAATTTCATTTTTTTTTGATCTAGCAAAAAATACATTTTATATTATGACTCAGAAAACACTCCCCAGTTTCCCAAGGCAGTCTGTGTTCTCCGTAGGTGTGATGTTCTCTATGTTCTGTTTTTTAAGTCCTCCATTTTAAAATGCTGGTCACAGTTTCTAGTTAGTTTCTCATTGGTTAACTCACCAAAGAGATGTGGCTTCAGGTTGAAACAGCAGCTGAGCTTTTAAAGGCTTTTAAAAGTGTGAAAATCTGAGGCTGTTCTTGCCATGCTGCCCCTCCCGCTGTGGGGAGCGGAAGGTCCTGAGGAAGTACGCGCTGCTGATGCAGGCACAAGGATCCCAGAGCCTTAGGCTGAGAGGGATAACAGCGTCTTCCCTGGGGGCTGCAGGTGTGCAGAAAATGGCCTCCAATGCTTTCTCCTTCAGGGTGTTCACAGTGAAGGCTGTCCCCTACAGAGACTCCTCCTATCAAGTTTAGCTAAACCCGCCTCCTTGTCCAGCTGTGTGCCATGGACCTCATCTGCTTAGCTGCATGCAACAACTTGACCTCTCTGTCCATGTTCATATAACAAACATATTGAGCTTCTTAGGTGCTAATGTTTCTCCATCCAACAGCCCAGATTACCCGATCCTAGCTTTTTGTTTTGTTTTGTTTGAGACAGGGTTTCTCGGTTGTAACTATGGCTTTCTTCGAACTCGCTTTGTAGACCAGGCTGGCCTTGAACTCACAGAGATCTGCCTGCTTCTGCCTCCCGAGTGCTGGTGTGGTGTGCACCACCACCGCCTGGATCGGGCTTTTTAATGTGGTGCTCAGGGCTGAACTCAGACTCTCATGCCTACACAGCAAGCACGCTACTGACTGAGCCATCTTCCCAGCCTCTTTTTAAAACCTAATTTTCGTCAGTTCCTATTCTTTCTAACATCCGAAGATGCTGGATATTGAACGTGAGAGGAGACCAGAAAGATGGACAGCATGCTACAGCAACATTGCCATTTTGTTACTGGACAGATCGAGGCCATTTGGAGTTCCTGACAGGAAAGCACTCAAGAGCTCCAGAAGTCTGCAGTTCCAGATGTACAAAGTGTGCCCAGGAAGAAAAGTGCTTTGCTTTGTTACCACAATATTCTCACCTTGACCTTGATACCTGTCAGCAGAGCGGGAAACTGCAGGTCCTGGGAAAACCTGATCTGCCCTCTCACTGCCCTTGCCAGCTTCTCTGGCGCCCTTCTCGTTGTGAGAATTTCAATCTCATGCTTTCTGTGTGGGCACCTCAGCAATGCCAAGGACACAGGCTAGGGCTCCAACATGGGGCAGTCTGGCCCACATGAATTAAACCTGCTTTCACACTTATTTACTTTTTAATTTATTTTTTTCTAGACAAGGGTCTCACTGTGTAGCTCTGGCTGTCCTGGAACTCACTATGTAAACCTCAAACTCAGAGGTCTGCCTGTCTCTCCTTCTGAGTGCACCAATATGCTTGGCTTTCAAATTCATTATTATTACTATTATGTGTGTGTATGAGGAGAGAAAAAGGGAGGGAGGGAGAGAGAGAATGAGAGAGACAGAAAGAGAGAGAGGTAAGAGAGGGTATGCTGGTGCATCACAGTGCACATGTGGAGACCAGAGAATAACTTTGTGAAGTTGTCTCTCGCCTCCCATCTTTACCAAGGTTCTGTGGACTGAACACAAGTTGCTGGGCTTCCATCTGCTGAACCATCTCCCAGCCTGTTCAGACTTATAAACACGATACTCCAGTCACCTGTACTAACGTCAGGTCATGGGGCCCCAGGTGGCAAGCATCATCAACAGGATGTAAGGTAAGGACCCTGCTTGGCATCACTCTCTGTAAACGAGAACTGATGGACGGCAAACACTCACTGGGCACGTGAGGGTACTGTGGTCTGTGAGGTTAGCCAATGATAAGAACTAGATGTCAGTCAAAAGCAAACGCAACCTGCCATCTTCTAGAAGACAAAGAGGAAAAATTCTTGTGCCAGGCTTCTCACTGCATTTATCAAATGCTCTCTTATATAACAGAAAGCACAGGTCTGGTGGTTTGAATAGGAATGGCCCACATAAGCTCATATATTTTAATGTTTAGTCATCAGGGAGTGGCACTACTTGAGAAAGATCAAGAGGTGTGGCCTTGGAGAAGGTATGTCACTGGAGGTGGGCTTTCAGGTATCAAAAGCCCAAGGCAGGCCCAGTTTCTTTCTCTCTCTGCTTGCAGATCAGGATGTAGCTCTCAGCTAGTGCTCCAGCACCAGGCCTGCATGCCCCCATGCTCCCTGCCATGGTGATAACAGACCAAGCCCCTGAAACTGTAAGCAAGCCCTCAGTTAAATGCCTTCTTTTATAAGGGTCATGTTGGTCATGGAGTCTCTTCACAGCAATAGAGCACTGACTAAGACATTAGGCAGTGAAAACGAAGTCCAGGAGGAGGGGAGATGCTAATTTTAAGAATTAAAATTAGCACAGCACCGGGAAGACAGCTACTTTCCAGTTATGGCTCATTTTCCAGTCTGCTCTCCTTGCTTGGTGGGACTCAGTTGACAAGTTCTCTGCCACATTTCTGCTTCCTTCATGACAAAGACAGCTCTCAGGTCTTGTACCCCACCCCCCTCTTTTTTTTCTTTTTTTTTTGGCAATACCAACAAATAGACCTTTATTGAAAGGTAAAACAGTAAAGTCATTTTTTTTTTAAATAATTCTTATTACTTATTCATTTTAGGAGCCAGGGCTCCGTGGGTTGCAGTCCTCCTTCAACATCTGTGGGGCTGTGGGGCTGATTTCAGGGCACCTCCCTCTCCAGGATACCAAATCTGCAGCTATGAAGTGGTGCTATATTTGCATATAATCTATACACATTCTCCTGTATGTTTTAAATCATGTCTAGACCGCTTCCAACACTAAGCTGGATGTAAATGCTATAGAACTAGCTGTTGTAAGTACTGTTTATGAAATGTTGACAAGATAATAATTAGGGGCTGGGGATGCAAACCCCTAATTTTAGTGGTATTTTTAAATATTTAAATTTAAATATTCAATTTAATATTATTATCTATATTAACATTATTATTATAAATATAAATTATTAAATATAAATATTATGTTAATAATATAATATTAGATTTTAACATTTAATAAATAAAATTAAATATTTAAATTTAAATATTTAAATTTAGTGGTAAAATGCTTGCCTAGGATACTCAGGCCCCTGGATTCAGCCCCCAGCACTGCTAAACAAATAAATAAACACATACATAAAAAGATAAATGTCTAGCTATGATGGCTTAGACCTGTGCTTCTGGCACCTGGAAGGCAGAGGTGGGAAGACCCTGAGTTTGACTCACACGGTGAGGCGACCCTGTCTCACAAGCAAATACGCAAGCAAATAAATGAGCAAAAGTCTGTACGTGCTCAGCATGGGTACAGCTTTTTCTCGCAGTATTTTCAAACCAAGAGTGGTTCATTTCATGGATGCAGAACACAGGGCACAAATACAGAGAGCTGACTACACCCACAGGCTTGTTGTACGCAGTCATAGCTTTTCTTTGCTGTTTACTTCCCAGGGACACGCATTAGTTCCCAGGCGTAGACTCGTGCTCATATGGTGTAAATGCGCTACGTAGTCAGTCCAGAAATGCTTTCACTTAAAAGCTAGTCAGTTTTTTCACCTTCATTCAGACAAAGCAGCAGCCTACAGAATGGGGAAAGATTTTTTTTATTAACTACACATTAGATAGAGGGTTAATATTCAAAATGTATAAAGAACTCAAAAAACCAGATAACAAGAATACAACCCAATTAAAAATGGGGTACAGATCTAAACAGAGAATTCTCAGAAGAGGAGACTCAAATGGCTGAGGAACACTTTAAGTATGGTCAACACCCTCAGCCGTCAGGGAAATGCAAATCAAAGTAGTTTGAGATTTCATCGCACACCTATCAGGATGGCTAAGATCAATAAAACAAGTGACAGCTCATGCTGGTGAGCATGTGGAGTAAGGGAGCACTCACCCACTGCTCCTGGGAGTGCAGACTTGTACAGCCTCTACGAGAATCAGTGCAGTGGCTCCTCAGGAATATGGGAATCCATCTACCCCAAGGATCCTACTCCACCACTCTTGGCATATACTCCAAGGACTCTGTCCTACCACAGAGACGTTTGCTCAGCCATGTTCATTGCTGCTCTATTCATAACAGCAAAAATTGGAAACACTCTACACGTCCCTCAACTAAAGAATGGCTAAAGAAAAGGTGGTGCATTTGCCTAATGGAGTATTACTCAGACATTAAAAAAAAAAGATCATGAAATTCACAGGTAAATGGATAAAACTAGAAAAAAATCATCCTGAGTGAGGTGTACCAGGCCCAGAAAGACAAATATGATATGTATTCAGTTACATGTTGATATGAGCTGCTAAGTCAATGATAACCAAACTACATCTGAAGAGCCGCAGAGGTTAAGTATAGAGTACAGGACTAGGGAACACAGATCTCGTTAGGAAAGGGAAACAAAATAGGTAGTTATGGATGGATGGGGGGGGCAGGAACTGGAGGGTCAAATGGGGAGGGGAAGGGAGGAGAAGGGAGGGGAGAGGGGGATAAAGGAAGAAATAGAGAGAAAAGCTAAAATTAAGGGCCACATGAAGGCGTATGCAAGCCTCATGCAGTAGAAGTTTCCATATATATATGAAGGTGATCTTAATGATCACCTTAGAGGCAGAGAGACAGTCTCCACTGACCATCTCTTGTTACCAAATGAAACTTCTAGTACCAGGATTGGGTTACATCTAATTGAGTTGCTGGCCAAAGGAGTCCCGTAGGAATCCCCAAACAACCCAGGCTGTTGCCAAGACTATACATAGCTCTCCACAAACTGAGAGCAAGGCCCCATTGCTGAAGACAACACCCACACAACTTATCAAACACGGTGCCTACATAGAGCCTTACGTCCTTATGTCCTAGTGTCTTTGGTACAAGAAGGTACTCTGAGTGCTACCAAAAGAGAAACTTAAACACCAGCCCAGTCACAACCCTTTGATCTACGATGGTGTCCTGCCTGCAAGATATGCTAGGACAATGGTGGTTAACCAACCAATACCTGATTTGGTTTAAGGCCCACTCTATGAGATGGAACCCATACCCAACACTGCTTGGGTGACTAAGAACCAGAGACTAGATAATGCAGGGACTTAGGGTAAAACCAAATAGTACTGTTCTAAAATAATTAAATAAGCCCAAAACAAAACAACAATAAAAAACATAGCAATAAAATGACTCCTAATGATATACTGCTGTACTCATAGATCAGTGCCTTGCTTGGCCATCATTGGAGAAGCTTCCCCCTGCAGCAGAACAAACACAGAGACCCACTGCCAGACATGATGCAGAGTGAGAGACCTTAGAACACTCATCTCTAAATGGGATGTCTCTATCAAATCCCTCCCCTCAGGCCTCAGGGAACCCTGAAGAACAGAAGGCACAATCAGTCTAAGAGCCAGAGGGGATGGAGAACACCAAGAAAGAAGGCCCTCTAAAGTAGCGTGAGTAAGACTCATATGAACTCACAGAGACTGAGGCAGCATGCCCAGGGCCTGCACGGGTCAGTACCGGGTCCTCTGCGTATAGATTATGGTTTCCAGTCTAGTGTTTTTATGGGATGCCTGAGTGTGCAAATGCGTGGGTCTCTGGTTCTTGTGTCCTCTCTTGGGCTCTTTTTCTTCTGTTGGTTTTCTCCAATTCCAATGTGTTAGTTTTTAATCTTACTATTTTAATTTTATTACATTACATTTTATTTTATTATTATCCATTAGAAGCCCATTTGCGTTCTAATGAGAGACAGAAAGGAAGTGGATCCAGATGGGCGGGGAAGTGGGAGGAGCTGGGAGGAGCAGAGGGAGGGGAAACCGTAACCAGGATATATTATGTGAGAAAAAAGCAAAACAAAACAAAACTTCCAACAAAAGGAGAGAAAAGCCAGTCAGCTTTTCTATTTGTAGTTACTTCATATTTTTATGATTTTCATTTTTAAAAAAACATAAACACCTCCCAGAGAAGGCCATCTGCTGTGCGGAACTGTACTACCCACAGGAGGAGGGAGAAGCCACCAGCTTCCCAGACCAACTCCGGCAGCAAGCCGGTCTCAGCAGCTCTTGCACAACCTACCTGCGGCTTCTTAATTTGTGCTTTGCACATTAACCATTTGTCACGTTTTGTTAGAATTAAGAAGATAATTTTCTTTCCCATGTTAGCATAGCACATTCTAAATTATATACATGGTTTTCCTACAAACCAAGTGGTTTCATTTAACCTTTTCAGGCTTCCTTTGATGGCAGCAAAATGCTGTTCGTAGCTTTTCAGTGTTTGGTCAAGACTAACCTCACTGAGGTGGGGTGGACTGTAGGGACATTTCCAGCACGGCAGAGGTCAGCGCTCCATGGACCATTAGTAACTTCTTAGGGGTGGGGATGTGGGGTCACAATTTTGTCCTAAAATGTCATCCTAAGCTGCCTGTCTGGTCTCAGTCCCATAACTCCTAGCACACGGCAACATGCCCAGAAAATACCAGTTCTACCTCAGGGAAGAGATCCAGGGATGTGCCAGCAAAATCTGTCAGGGGGTCTCAAGATCAGCTGTTTCCAGGTTAAACATCCTGATGACAATCTTTTCTTAATCCCTCCTCCTCCTCCTCCTCCAAAGTGTCTTACTTTGTCACCTAGGTGGCCCCAAACTCCTGTCAAATGATCCCCCTGCCTCACTAAGGAGGCTTCCTTAGTGTCCAGAATGACAGGCACGGAGCCACTATAGCCAGCTCTGATGAAAATCTGAACAGTTTATCTTAAGAGTGTGGGCTGCCTTTACAGAAAATATTTTCTTCACTATTTGCCAGGAGGGAAATATGCTTTTTATTTGAAAATCTGGGGAACGTTGAAATGTATTTCCACGTGAAAACTACAAATCCAACCAACTGAAGCTGCAAAGTGCAGTCATAGTGGGTGGACAGTGGCAGGCATGACTTCTAGTTCATTCAGTTATTCAGTTCTGAGTGAGCTGTCCTAGAGCCTCTACCCATTCAGAGTGTGCCTGGCTGTCTGCCTTCCTTCTTCCTTTATTTCTTTTAAAATAATACTTAGTATCTGAAGTACTAAGACAGAAACCATAGTACAGCACAGCATTGGCAAATGTCAAGTTCATAAGTCACTCCCAAGCACTTCAGTTTCTTGTGGTAGACTTTATGACCTCCCCATAGCAAACTGAGCCAGAACTCAGCAGAGTGGAGTGTGAACTACACCTTTGATCTGTTAAGATCTCTGTAAGGCATGGACAGAAATTAACGCCAGTACTTATTTTTCCTAGGAGGGACAGTGTAGGTTCGTTTGCAAGGTGCTAAGACTGTACAACCAGAAACCATTTCATCCCTGGCACCCGGCAGATTCCAGCAACCTAAGCTTTCCCTTCCTGGCAATTACCACTTCCTTTTTAGTGCGTTTCCAAGAAGCGTGAGCAAGAGGCTCTATACCCTGTTGTCTTTTTAGCGACAGCAAATTAGCTAAGTCAAAGCTTTTTTCCCCTCTTTGCAGATCCTTTCTTTAATGCTGTGCAGCTGAGTGTGCCTGGGGATCATTTTATTGTTAAAACTAGAGCCACATGGAAAAGACATTAAAACCAGTTTGCTGCCACGATACCCACAAAGATGAAAGGGCTTCTCTGATTTTAATGTGCCACGTTTTAAACAGTGGATGGGGTGAGAGGGGAGAAGAAAAAGGTTCTTCAGAGACCTACCCATTTGGCAGGTCTGAAAACCCATCAGGGTGGAATATGCATCACCTCTACACTGGAGGTGTGTGGAACACTGAGTCAGCTTGTCCTCCCATTTCCATGACACCCAGGCCAATTCCCAGGCTTGTGGGATGGGATGCCCTCACTCCCACAGTGCAGTCTGTACTTCCACAAGAAACATACTGGCAAGTGCATGTCCTGGCTGGCTCATGTGAGCTCTGGACTTTGGTTTAGGAATGTAGCATTCTGTTTGGATGCAGGGGTGTGGGCAGCAGAGTGCAATGTGGGAGTTTTAAAACAGCCTTATCTTGTCATCCTTCTGGAATTTGGCCAGTACACAGACCCCTGCTGGGACAAAGAAAAGCAACAAGGATCGAGGGCAAAAGCCTTGACTGTTGCCAGTACTGGGTGAAACATGGCTGTAAAGCCCTTCAGGATTTTCTGGTGGGAATTCCTAACAGTGGACATACTGTTTTTATTGGGTTTGATTAAACAATAACAGTTAATAGTGGAGATGAAATTTAGGTTTATAACTAACGTAAACTGTTAAGTATGGGAGCATTGCATGAATATTAACAAACACAGAAAGGTGGTGTTAAAATGGCAGGTCTTGAAGAATTTTTATTGCGAGTTAAATTATAGACATTTTCCATTACTCTGAGATTGACCTGCAGGCCCACAGTCATTCCAGGTGTTGGGTTCCCTTCAAGGATTCTCTGGACATGGCCTGAAGTGGTAGCTTTACTTTTCTTTCTTGTAATTTTCTCAGTGTAACAAAGTATTCTTTATGTCACAGGACACAAAATATTTTAGATACTGGAATATCTAGGCACGTAAACACTCATGGTGGATTTAACCGTTCTGTAAGGCAGTTTGACAGCTAGCTCTTAACTTTCCCATCCCCTCTTCTCCCTTTCTCATCTCTCATTTGACATGAGACTGCTTTCTTTGTTCATGTCACTGCTTCAGTGTTGTCCCTAAGTTAGGAAAATGAAGAACAATGAATTCTGCTTACTGTCCTTCAATGGAGAGGAAATGCCAGAAAGCTTAGCACTCTTAACCACTGCTTACATTGACTTCCTTTGTTCCTAAGTGGGTTGTTTGTAGCAGAGGAAACACTACTTGCAACTTCAAGGAGCCCAGGAAATGGAGTAACATTTATTTATGGTGAGATGCACTGCTCTTAAGTATGTAATTTGGTGACCCTGGCAACTACATACATTTGTGTAATCAACAGCCAGGCAAAATACAGAATACAGACAACACTGCAGACGGCTTTTGTCTGTGGTCCCTGTCCCTGGCTGGTTTCTCCCAGTGCAGATGGGTTTGACTGTACTTGAACTCCTGAGCTCTTTCTGTCAGCTTTCCCCTTGTTCAGCATGTCCCTGAGGTCCAAGCCTGTTTTTGATACGCCAGTACTTCTGATCTTTTTTAATGTAAGACAGTGGGTCACTGTCTGGCTATATCATGATTCACTTGTCCACTTGCCCAAGGATGGACTACTTAGTCTTTTGTGGCTGTTAAGAAGAAAGCTACTCCCTATATCCTAGTGCTTGGCTTTTGTGGACATATGTTTTCATCCCGCTGGGATAAAAACCTAGAGAGGAATGGTATCATTGTTTCATATCCTTGAAAAAACTAACCTTGTTAGCCTTTCCCTCCTCAGTTGACAAGAGGGACAATGACATGTGTGCTCTCTTCCCTTGGAACAGCTTTGAGGACATTTCTCTGCTCTTCCTGGTTAGGAGGCTGGGTCTTTCAGAGATGCTGCGGTCAAAAGTTCTATGGTTCTGAATACTGTGATGTCCTTTATATGGCATTATGGCCTCAGTATAGATTTTACCAATGAGGTACTCAATGCTATCACATATTAATGGGAAACTGAAATGTACAGCACCCAAGGTGGGTGGGAAAAGGCTTCCCGCTTCCTGTCTGTGGTGGAGGTGGGCCTTTGCAGCCGTCACCTGCAAGAGAGGGGACAGCAGCACAGGATGCACACATTTAAATAGAACCGCCAGTCTCTGTTTTCTTGGTGCTCTGAATTTCCAGCTAAGGGGATCATTGTTACTTTCCCTAAAACAAAACAGGACCTAGATGTCTGTAAGCCATCAAACCTTTCTTCTACCATCCTGGGTATAGAAAGGTCACCTTAAATACTCTGTCTTCACAATAGTGTCATCCACTTCTAAAACTGAGCTGTCTTTTTATTATTATAAGAATTCTTTCTATGGTGAGCTAATATTTTCTCCTGTTCTGTTGAATTGTTTTCAGCTATTAAAAGCATTTGCTGCTCTTGCGAAGAACCCCGGGTTCAATTCCTAGCAACCACATGGCAGCTCACAACTGTCTATAATGTCAATCCCAGGGGATCTGATACCCTCTTCTTACCTCCACAGGCATGCACATTGTGCACAGACATATATGCAAGCAAAGTACCCATACAAATAAGATGATGAAATAAATTAAAACAAAAAAGTTCAATGAAGTCCAAACTATCTATGTTTTCTTTGGTCTCACAGACTCTTTAGATACAGCCCTGCATCCATTCTGACCAGAAAGAGATCAGCCTGTCTTCCCCGGAAACTGTGCCCATGTCAGAGCTAGTCATTAGCAGATCCCACCTGGTGCACACTCCTGGCACCAGCTCTCTCTGAGGTTAACCCAGACCAAAAATAAACACACACACAAGCAGTCCTGGCTAGTGCGAGTGAAATACTGTCGGTCCTTTCAGTTAAGGGTGAAAAATGTCTTCTTTGTGTTGAAAATGAGCTTCAAGAAGCTCAAGCCAGCTGACCAGGGCATAGCAGCCGTATTCTCCTGACAGCCAGTGGTCCCTGAACACAAGGCTTATTTACTGGTGCAGGGGGTCGAAGGGGAGAGTAGGCCCTGCCTAAGCTAATGTCCCTCAAGGACAGAAGGCAGTGGGAGCAGACACAGTCGGTCCCTGTTCTCGCTGCACGGATAAATCCTCACAGTAAAGCAGGCGTTTGCTGCCACTACACTGAAGAGGAAACTGAGGTTTGGAAAGTGTAAGGCCATTTACCTCCCACACTTCTCTGACAGGAAAGGCTCTCCCTACTTTACCCCCCAGCAGCCAGAAAACTCTAAACTTACATACCTCCTTTGTCAACATACCCAAGTCTGCTTACTAGCTCCTTAAGCTGAGATTCCACAGTGATCTGAGGCTATAAAGTCCCCACATTGCTTTCTCTCCAAGGCCATTTTATCCTGTTTCCTCTGGAATTAGTATCTGGCTTAGAATTCTGTAATATGCTTCATGCAGGCAAGCATACAGTTTATAACCTCACAGGAACAGCACTGACACGAGCCATGTGTAGCCTCTATCTTGTCTCACCAGGAGGTGGTGCTGGCCCATTTCCCTTGTGTGCATGCGGTGCATTAGTTGTTTTCCAATGTGTGTTTAACTGCCTTCTACTGAGGAATGCAAGTCTTAACACACAGGGCTATGCCTTATGCTTCTCTGAATGCCCAATACTAGGTACAGTATCTTATAACAAGACTGATACTCAATAAATACAAGCAATGAAAAGATCCCAGTGCTGTGGGAGCAGGGAAATATCTATCTGTGCTTGGAAAATATCTAATCTGAATAAGTCATTTACACCTCCTTGTCTTTGAAGGGGTATTAATGATGTGCCTCACCAAGTGTTAAAAAAGAACAAATTACATGGTGAAGGAGAATGATGTGCATTATAAAGTGCGAAACACATACAACGTACTGTTATTACATATTACATGGGTTTGATTGTGTTCTTCCAGTAAGAGCAACACTGCTTGGGAAGACTTCTTTTAAGTGGAATCTTGCCGCAGTTACATAGAATAGATGGGACCCTATCATTTTGTCTTCTCTACTCTTCTAACACTTTGAGAAGAAAGAAAGGGTTAAAAGTAAATGGCCACAAGGCTGGGGTGCAGTTTAGACGCAGGACACATGCCATGCTTGAGGCCCTAGGTTTCTCCTGCACAGGGATTCAGGAGAAGACAAGATGTTAGAGAAGCAGAGTAGGCCATGAGACTAGGTTCTCACAAACAGAGGTTCCACTAGTCTACCAAGCAGATGAGAGAAGGATTAGAACTAAGCAGAATGTAAACAAGCAGGCAGACAGATGGGAGGCCAGGAAAGGGTCTACAGTGGTTCCAAACACAAACAGGCTAGGCAGAGGCTCTGACTCGATCCCAGCTACACGGCAGCATTTTTAGTTATGACTAAAGTTCAACTTTTCCAGAGGAAGATTTCAGAGAAGGGTTCTTAGACTCCATCCAGACAGTCTGCTCTTCAGTGCAGGGCCTGTCAGCCCTAGAGCCTCGCCTGTTTTGATGGATTACAAACTTCTGTTAGGTGGCAAGCTTTTCCTTGTCTTCTCGTGGTCCACAGTGCAGGCCTGTATTCCATCCTCTCCTATTGGGTTAGGGTTAGGGTGCAGCGGTTTGGGCCTTGTCTATTATAATCCCAGTACTCTGGGGGTGGAGACAGGAGGATCAGGAATTCAAGGCAGTCTCAGCTACATACCAAGGTGAGTTCACACCTCGCCTACATAAGGCCCTGACTCAAAAATGACAACAACAAATGTTTTAAAGATGCCAGTGTAATATTGGTTGCTATGGAGTGTGCACACTGGGGAGACCGCATTCTCTGAAAAGACAGAAATGACTGGGAATGTGTCGGTGAAACTCACAGATGCTCTCCTTCACCCGCATGGGCGGATAGCAGCGCTGTCTCTGTGAGCCTGGTGTTAGGGATGAGTACAGCACCGCACAGAAAGAATCAGTGAGTACATGTGGTAAACCTGACTGTGAACTGCCTTCCCCTTTAGAAATTATCCTGATGCTGCCATTTCTACAGGACAAGAACGGGAATTCTGACACTTTGTTTTCAGGGAACTGAATCACAATCATCTTTGCATTTCCCCATTTCTGTGATTTCAACTTGGCCCTGCGGGTCAAGTCCTATATAACCGAAGTGTTCACCTTTGATGAGACATGCTGTGCCCACCTGTTCATGTGGTGGCAGATTCTCCAAGAGACTAAAAAGCAAATGTCAATGTCAAAACCACCTAAAAACCATTTGAAGAATAAGCTCCAGGCTGTTCAGAGAGCATAGCTTAAATATTTATAAGTGAAGGCCCCACAAAGTGACTACTACTTCCAACCCAGGAACACACCTTGAATGTGGAAGCTGGGAGAGTGAATTTGGGAGGCAGAGCTGTGAAATATTATTTATAACCTGGCAATGAAAATGACTAGAACCACATGAGTCAGGCAGAAAGGCTGATCTCTCTAACTCCAGGTAAAATAACATTCAGAACAGTGAAAAACACCCATAGTCCAAACTGTGCAGGGCAGGGGTTTAAGAAACCATTTCCCCTGCTGATTTTTGATGTTTATGTGGAATGTTCTTCAAGCAGCAAATAACTTAGCGGTGATCTTGACAGACTGAAAATGATACATCTTTCCCACGACATAAATTCATTCTTTTGGTGGAAAATTGCTAAAATGGACAGGGTGTCATAAAAATTTCTTTATGACTGAGGGAAAAGAAATGATTCCATTTCTTCCAAACATTCTTACATGAAAAATAATAAACTCTCACTTCAAACTGTCCTGATTTTCATAGGGCTCAAGGTGCCTGTTACTAATTGGGGCAGTCCTGTTTGTCTGGTGTTGGCCATGAGTCAGTCTGCATTACCTCAAGTACGAAACACATGCTGCTGGAGACTGCTGGCCCACAGTTCATATTCCATATGAATAAATACTACAGGGAACCACAGAGAAGAGGGTCCAGCACTCGCAATGCCCTGCTTTCCTACTCTTCAGATTTACATGGTAAATACTAAGCAAAGGCTCTGGAAGTCAATGTTCACAAAACAGAATGCAAGAGGACCCTGAGGCCACACGCCCCATGACCAAAAACATCCAGTGATGCCATGCTGGGGACCAGGTGTTTAACAGTTGGCAAGCGGGAACTTGTAACTTGCTTAAGGTAATGACATTTGGAAGAAAGAGCTCAGAGAAATTTGGTTCCTTGCTTGCTACACCTTTCCTGTCTTCAAAGTGCCCAACCATGACGGAACTGAGGAGTCTATCCATCCTGAGATGCAAGTGCCCCCAGAAAGGTCCCCTAATTACAGCCACCAGGACTGGGATCTCCCGAGGATCTTTCCTTGCAGTGTAGCCATGTATATTAGGCCTCACACAAAGGAAGGACTCTCCTTTAACTCTGTTGAACCTAGCATCTTCCCAGACACTGGGGAGTCCCTTTACTTTTTTGTGGATTAATTAATGTGTGGATCACATTTTGAGAAGTACAACCCTGGCCACCTTCCTCGACAGGAGACAGAGAAAGGGGGAGTGTGGGATCTGCACACCTCAGTCAAGGAGGGAATGCCAAAGAGATGCTGGTGCCAGTCCAAATGGCCAGAACTGCTAACAAGATCTGTGGTGTGCTAGGACCTGCCGCCTCAGCTTGCTCTTCAGTCTGGCGGTGTGGCCTGCTGTGGGGCACCAGGCTCCCCACAGGAGGCTTTTGTTCAGTGGAGCACCTTCCTTCCCTTTCCCAGGGACACTCCTTCCTCCCCCATTATGCCTTACTGATCTCCTTGCTGCCTCCATGAGCTTTCCATAAGCCTCTTCTAGTGCAACCTGACTCGGAAGTCCGTGTCACTGGGTTCTAGAGAATACTTTTCAGGCTGACAACACTATACTTACTCGTGTACTTCTTTGATTAGTGACAGCCCATATTCCTAGGATAGGAGGAGAGGGAATCTACCCCTGACTCTCAGATAAGACAAAGAAGGATATTCCTGTTCCCCTCTCCCTTCTTTAAACCCCTGCCCTGAAGTGAAGTATATGATCAACTCAGGGCCTAGAGTGTCCTCTGGGAAGCTCCCGCCCAAGGAGGATGGAATGGGAAAGAAACCAACTCGGGAAGGTGATCTAAGAAACTCATTTGTCAAGGACCCAAGTTCCCCATCCTACAGTTCTGCTCAGCTCCGAACCTACTTCAGTGTTCAACCATAACCACACTTGGGGAGATGCCAGCGTCTTCTACCAGGTGTAAGACAGAGACCTGCTCACTTCCGTAGTTCAGCGTCTGATGTTGTAGGAGGCATATGGTTTTGTTCTTCATTTTATTATGAAAAATTTCAAGGATAAGCGAAATAGGGAGATACGTGTAAGGAATATCTCGGTGCCCCGCTGTGTACGGGAGAGCTGGCGGCCGTACCCTCGCTCCAGTCAGGAAGATGAGCAGATGAGACAAGACTGCTGGCTCACACCCAATGATGAGGTCTTAAAATCTATAGAAACATCATCATAGACAGGCACATACACTATAACTACTTAAAGACGGTGAAAGAACGGACACATAATGCAAGGATCAGTAAAGGGCGAGAGCTGTAGGTCTGAGTCCCCAGCTAAGGGGCTTACCGGTTGGAGTGCTGCTGCGGAAGGAAGAGGAGGGCGTGATGGGCGGGGTCACGGGCGGAGTAAGGCTTCCGCTGCTATGGCGAGGTGGAGTGGACACATTCCCTCGAGACACGGAGCTGGACAGGGTCAGTGAAAGCTTCGGCTGAATCTTCTTCTTCAGGGACTCCTGTTCTCGGCGTGCAGCATCTGTCATGAATCTGAAATGACAGTTGCAGGTGATCAGCCGAGGCCTTGGAAGAAGACACGTGGCAGTGAGGTTTGACGCTCTGCCCTGGAAAAAAACCTTGGTAGCAGGTTGGTTCCGTTTGAAGTCTCGTGGAAGCTTGGCTTTTCCTACACAGTGAAGTGACTTTCTAGCCTGTTGCTTTTGAGTTTCCTCCAAATTGGCCCCATATATATATATTTTTTTTAACCAGGAAACCATGATGCAGATCTGTAACCACATCAATGCCTTCCGTTTCAAGGGCTTTTCTCTTGGGAGGTCCTCTCTCTCCTCCTACCTGGAGGGAACCCACCTATCCTTAAATCCTTGGTCATTCCTGAGCTGGGAGCTTCCTTTCTCTAAGGCTGGCAGTACTCAGTGCTCCAACCACTGACTGATGCTTAACAGCCACGATCTCACACACATATGTTCCCTTTAAATATTTTTCTCTTGCGACTCTCTTATTGTTATTTGGAATTGAAATGTCTTCTGGTTACTTGAGATCATAGCATACTGCCAAGCTCTGCTAGGCCAACAGCTGCAGAATGAGTGTGCTCACCTGCCCAAGCAGAGTCAAGAGGAGGTATGAGAGCAGGATAAGGTGGTAGGTCACCCTACCCTGCCCATGGGCCTCTTCAGTTTTGATTTTCTTACTCAGAGAGGAGGCATTATGCCCCGCTCAGCTCATTGGGACATTTAAAGGTAGTCTCCCAATGTCTGTTCTCTTGTTTCTGTATAACCTAACACTTCCTAAGGAATGTGACATGAGAGGCAAGACAATCTGGAAATGGTAGTCTTTGCCTAAAGCCAAACCCTTTCTATATTATTAGCAGGTAGACTTTTGTCAGCTGCACTGCTGGACATCGTCATGACAAGAAAGCACTGCGACTAGAGACTATGAAAGTAGTTGAGTGAGAACAGACACTTGTGTCCTCTTAGGCCTCTCAAGTCCTCCCCACCAGCTGCAGTCTGACCAGTTCAATGCTAGTTGTTGTAAACTAATTGCATTGTACGCAATCATGGCATCTCACCAAGCTCACTTCACATTCTGCTTACAAGATTCCTGAGTGTTTTTCCTCACTATGCTGTGAAGTTTTGGAAGTTAACATATGGTTCTTAGAGTCAATTAAACACCCAATGAAACAATAGTAATACTGTTCCAGTGTCTTTAAATTCCTACTTTTATATTTGGAACAAAGGTGGCCCACTCCTTAAATGACTCCTGCAACAAGATCCAGATACACAAACTGACTTTTATATGTTGAACTGTACAGAAGTAAAGCTATGTGCTTTGACTGCGTTCTTAGCTTTGGTGCTAGAAGATGGTGATGATTTACGTGACAGTGATCGAGACACGAAACTCAGTGCAATGTGGACTGTTTGCACCCAAGAGCCACAACTGGTTTATTTTCAGGTGTAAAATTGGTTCTTTAGCTCTTCAACTACTTCCCATCTTCCTCAAAACCGCTACTCAAAATACAGATGCTCAGAAGAAAGAAGCTAATGAACTGCTGCTTGCTTTTATTAGTTCAAGTAGAACCACTAACCGGTGCAGTGCCGAAAGTCTCAAATTGGGGTGGGCTATGTGCCAAGGGGGGGAGAAACACCAGAAGATAATCAAACAGCTTCTTCCAAGAAGATCTTCCAAGAAGATCAATTGCCCTTAATGATGAGTGAGTCACAGAGAGATAAATACAAGTGTTCCACTTGGCAGAAGAAGGGTACAATTTGTACTTTAGTTAAGAACCATGGTAGCTGGGTAGTGGTGGCACATGCCTTTAATCCCAGCACTCTGGAGGCAGAGGCAGGTGGATCCCTGTGAGTTCGAGGCCAGCCTGGTCTACAGAGTGAGTTCCAGGACAGCCAGAGTTACAACAGAGAAACCCTGTCTCAAAAACAAACAAACAAACAAATGTGGTATTTGGAGTCAGAAGGGCCAGAGTTAAACCCTGCTCAGTTCCTCACTATGTGACACAGTGGTAAACCTCCCAAACTAAATAAAACCTTAGTTTTATTCTCTGTAAAATGAGAATACAGGTTGCTAGCTCTGACCTGATGTGTTTGAAACCAGAAAGTTCAAAAGTGTTTTGAGTTTTAGGATATTTGCAGAGGCTATCAGTAGAATATCACTAACAGGAAAGTCAAGTTCAGAGACTTTGGAGCATCCGGAGTTAGGGATGCTCGACCTGTAATGACTTCAGTTCTCTTTCTATAGGAGAATTTGATCTTTGTTTAGCTGGCAACTGCTAAACTGACATGGCAACACTTTTAAGTGACAACTGTAAGCCTTGTCCTACGTCGCCATCTCTACATGCTCATCGGAAGTCTGGCATTCTGACTGGGGCTTTGTAAATGGGCATTCCTGTGAGACAGCAGGGACCATATCTGGTCCATTACAAGAGCTCTGACTTGGGTGGGGCAGGGCCTCCGATGGCGGGCCAGCTCCTGTCCCTGCTATCTAACCTGCAGCAGACTCAGGTGATAGTGGGCCAGTGCCTACCGCAGACAGAGCTTTGTGTGAGCATCGACTGTGTGACCTGCTTGTCATACAGCAAGTGGATCAAAAGCAGAAGGTGCTATTCTACAAAATACCACAGTGTGGTGTGTCTTAGTACCTGATCAGCCTTACTCAATGACAGATTCTTTGAGTTGGTTCTAAAAGAACTTGAGTGAGCAGAAATCGCACCCACGGAGTGGCTGAGGGGCCTAGGCCTGGAGAGGACATATTTGGTGTCAGATGGAAGCTGCCTGAAACACAAGAGTGTCTTCACACTTTCTCTTTGGTTAAAGTGTATCATTACCTCACAAATAAAAACAGAAGAAAAAGATGTCAATAAGCCATGCTCACTTTAAAAGTAAATACCCTTCTTAGCTCGGATATGAAGCAGCTGTAGCCCTAGTACCTTCCTCCCACCAACGTCACACCCGTGTGGGTCGGGCTGGGCCGCAGACGACAATTTATCTTTGGCTTGCTTTTTCTAAGTTCTTTCTAGAAGTGAGAACAAGGCGCCAGATTAAAAGCACTGAACAAGCAACAAGCTCACCAAGCATCACTGCCAACCCTCCTCTCCTTCTGCTTTCCCTAGCCAAGACACAAGATATGCACCTTCATAATGCACACCCAGTAACAGACACACAAGCACAGCGGGCCTAGGGCTTCTTCCCTTTCCCCCTATTGGCTTTCACCTTACTTGTTTCTGGGAAAAGGGCTGACACGGTGTCTTGTTCTAGAGCTTGGCCTGGCCTCAAAGTGGCTCTCCTCCTTTGTTGGTCTCCTAAGTCTTTCTCTGTATGAAGACTTGAGACTCATTAAACTCTAAATTAGCCATTTGCCACCAATATGCTTGTGGCATATCGGTAGGCATGTTCCCCCAAGAGGTAGGCATGTTCCCTCAAGAGGTAGGCATGTTTCCCCAAGATGAGGACCCACCTGGGGATGCCAGTGAGAAGGCCAGGTGATGGAGCAGGGCAGTTCCAGGAGGGAACTGAAGTGAATGGCTGAGCTGGCAGGGACGCCAGTCAAGTCTTGAGATGGAATCAGTGGCCACTACAGAACTGTCTGTTCACTGGTCTGGGCTTTAAAATCGTGCCACACAGTTCTCAAAGTCAGAGCATTTTAGTCTGGAGATGTACAAGGAGACTCCCCTGGAGTCTTTAAGTCTCCTGTAGGTATAAGTGGGGTGGTACCTGGTAGGGTGGTCAGGAGGCAAATCCTTCAAGTCTCAGCTAACTGCTGCAGTGGGGGTTGACCAGCTCCTGGAGACCCTGTTCCTGTGTCCTCTGTGGGTATGTTCAGGGGAAGACTGGCTGTGTCTGCCTCCCCCATTTCCCTCTGCTTTGCAGTGGTGCCTGCTGCAGCAGGGCACTGGAGTCAGATAATACTGGCTTGTAAGGGCAAACCATTTAATTTCAGGGACTTTATAAACTGGCTGTTAAATACAGCTATTATTTAATTTAAATTATGGAAACTTACTTTTAAATAAAACATATTAAAAACAAAGGCTCGTTTGCTCTTAATTATCCTGCTGCCTTTTACTATAACCTATGACCTCAAGGTCATATATATATATAACCTATGACCTCAAGGTTACTCGCATTAATGCTGTGTCCGTTGGGTGGAAATACACCGTAGTGTCTTTGTGTTCAGTAAGCATCACACCGGTAGCTGGGAACTGCCACAGTGAGAATATTTACACCACAGTGATGGGCAGATGTTACCATTCAGGACTTGTTCCTCCAAGAATTAGTTACTAAGTGTTTGTCAATAGATCTTGTGGTCTTGTTTTTAATGTGGAAAAAGCATCTGGATCAGGCTCCTTGCCTACTCACTGAAGGACCTAGTCAGGGAAGAGACAATGGAGAGACAAGAAAAGCTGCCTTCTCTGTATAACGTTATAAGAGAGAATATGCCTCAACACATTTTCTATTAATTTGTAGTATGTTTTAAAATGATTTTTAAATTATGGGATACAGGCAAATGAGTAATGAGTTTATTTGCACAGTTTAAAGAATAATAAAATTATGACCCATGTGCCCAACGTTACCAGAAACTTTGAAGTTTCTTTTATAACTTGTTTTCCCAGGAGAAACATTACCCCAGATTCAAGTACCGTTGATTTTTTCAGGGTTTTTCTTTTGAATATATACATATATTTTACACATAGAGAAACTGAATGTTTTTTAAAGAAAAAAGTAGTCACTGGAGACTTCATTCACTGTTGACTAACAGCCTGGAAGTCTGTGGTCAGCAAAGCAATGTTTTGATTTTGAAACTGAAGCTGCTGTAAGATTAATTTTAATTTTCCTACAAATCAGAAATGCCTAAGTGACCATAATTTAACACAGTCATTTGTAGTAATATTTGTTATTGTGAGGGGAAGTACATATTTCTTAAGTAAATTTTCAAGACTCCATTACAAACCCTTTAAGTCTGTAGACCACAATGCTCGTTCAGGCTGGCAGGTTACACACGGGCCATGAATGTAACACAGGGGGAATGTCAGGTGCTGCTCCAGAAGACAAGCTTCAACCACAGACTCGGGACATTTATAGTATTTTCTGAAACCTGGGCAGACCCTGCGCTGCCATCACCAGCCAAAGTGCTCACATCTGTGCTCTTCAGTGACACTGGAGGCCCCTGAGATGGAAGTGGCCACTTGAAACTTTAGTGATTCTTGGAAAACTGTGAAAAGAATTGGGTTTTATGAGACTGTGGGGAAGTCTGAGTCGTACGTTGCCCGGGTGCAAGGACACTTCCTTGCAGAGTCCCAGCGTCTCTCAGCCCTGGGTTCTCTGCTTGCTGACAGGGAGGGCTTCGGTTTGGGTATGTGCAGCGTGTTGCTGTGGCCCCCTCAGTTTTGGCTTGGGAACCACCAACTCCAGCATCAGCACAGCTCACGGTCTTTCCGCCTCATTTTGGCGCCGGTCTATGATCAGGAGTGTATCCCGTACTGCTACACATACATCTACAAGCAGATCCATAGCCCGTGTTTCTGAAACTTCCAAAGCTCTGAAAACTGGAAATTTAAAAATAAAGCACTGAAGATAAACCTTGACTGCTGCTTAAAGGCCCCTCACTTACTCCATCCTGAGGGTGGAAATGTTCACTGGCTTCACTGCATAAACAGACTACAAGACACTGCCCCAACCTTGCCAGGGTCACCGTAATGGAATATGGGATATTCCATATCGCAGTATAGTATCTGTACTATGTGGAATACAGTATTTGTTCTATATGGAATACAGTGTTTGCACTTTACGGAATATAGTATTTGCATTATTTATACAAGACAAAAGGTCATTTATCTTCCAGCCTGGAAACAAACATTCTCTTTCTTTTTGCTTTCTATTCTCTGTGTGGTGCTGAGAAACAAGTCCGGGCTTCTTCTGTTCCATGCCAGCATCATACCACTGAGCTTAGATTACCTCTAAGGCTATCTTTTCTGGATAATTCCTTCTTGCTCTTCTTTATTCACACATTATAACACAGAGCATAGGAAAATTTACTTAGAAGTTATGACTTAGAGAAGGTATAATATAAAATTTCTTTTGATCATTAGTCAATAACTATATCATATGTACATTCTAACATAATTTATAAGAATATATTATTGATAATTATTTTGTAGATACAAAATATTATAAATAACCGCTTACTTAAAATATGCAACTTAGTTTTCTATCACTGTTAAAAATTCAGTTTTGGCCTGGAGCCATGGCTAAGCAGTTAAGAACATGTATTGTTCTTATAGAGGACCTGAGTTCAAATCCCAGAACCCATACTGGGCAGAACACAACCTCCAGGATACTCTAGCTGGCACCTGAACTCACCTGTGCACACCACCTTACCCCCGCCCCCTGCCCCCGCCAACATAGAAATAATTAGTAAATAAAAAATAAAAAATCAATCTCTAAAAACTTTCAGCTTTAAGGAGCAAAGTGAATGCTCATATTTGGGTAGGACTGATCCTTATGTGCTGGCCGAAAGGAAGGTGACAAACACAGGCAAAGACAGAGCCAGCAGCTTCTTCCAGGACCTGGGAGAAGGGTGAGCAGGCAACTCAGGAGCAGAGGGTGCAGGATGACCCCGATCCCTGGCCACATGCTAGGAAGCACACAGGCCACAGGCCTATGGACACGGCCTTCTAGACAGCACCATCCAGAGACCAGAGGCTCTCTGTGAGTAATACTTAGGATTTACTCCCCCTCATTCTCTCTCCCCTTCCCAGGCCCTGCTTCTCTTACTTTGTTTGTTTGTTTGCTTGTTTGTTTGTTTTTTTGAGACAGGGTTGTAACTGGCTGTCCTGGAACTCATTCTGTAGACCTAGCTGACCTCGAACTCACAGAGATCCTCCTGCCTAAAGGATGGTGTGCACCACCATCACCCAGCTTCTTGTGCTTTTTTAAAAAGCAGTATTTTACCTGAAATCGACTACTCAAATGAAATCCATGCACAAATGAAATCTAGGCAACAAGAGTCACAAACAGGACCCCTTCCTTGAGACACCAGTTCTCAGTATTTTCTCAACAAATGCTGGGTATTTTCTTCAGCACCCTGGAGTATTCTGTCAGCTTCACCATAGTCAAAGTCCTGGCTCACTGGGTGGGGGTCCAGCAACCACTCTTACACATCACAGGTCAACATAAATTATCAGTGAAGCAACTGCTTTTTATTTCCTTAGCCCCAAATAAATTAAACCATGGTCTTTTTCATTGTTGATGCTAAGAATAAAAAAGTTCTAACAGCTCAGGCCTTGGCCTGGAAGCCAGACTACTTCTGGAAACCGTCATCCTCCCCTCCCCACCCACCCTCTCTGAACCCGTGATAGCTGCTCCTTACACATGGGTTTCATTGTTAATTCGACATTCATGTAAAAACCAATGGACAAAACAAGGGGCTGCCGTTTATGACATTTTTGTGGTATAAAACTACAAATCGCTTTTGAGTGTTCCCGTTTCGCCTTTTCTGACAGCAAACTAAATTAGCATAACACTGCTAATGAGACAAGGTAGAATTCTCCTCATAAACTAGAAGAAGTTTGTTTTATTCTTATTTTAATTTTTATATTTTTCAAGACAGGTTTCTCTGTGTAGCCCTGGCTGACCTCGGACTCGCTCTGTAGGCCTTGAACTCAGAGACCAGCCTGCCTCTGCCTTCCAAGTGCTGGGATCAAAGAAAGATGTGTGCCACCAGGGGTTGGCTGGAAAAGTTTAAAAATGGTAGAAAATAAATTATATCTAGGATCTCTGTCCATTGGCATTGGTGGCCACCAAGGTGGACTGGGGAAATTTGCAGTTGGAAAAAGAAAACAGCACAGAACTGGGTTGCAGCTCATATGCAGCGTATGTGCAATGATGCCTGCTGGTTGAAGAACTGAGAATGTGGAGGCATAGTCCTATTTTGATTTGCTTGTTTATCTGAGTCTGGGAAAATTCTTACTTCTTTCTAGACTTGTGTCCTTTATTACAAACCAGACATGATCCTAAGATCTCATGGAAGCTGTGGTTCTCAACCTTCCTAATGCTGTGACCTTTTAATACAGTTCCTCATGTTGTGGGGACCCCTATACATGAAATTATTTTAGTTGCTACTTCGTAACTGTAGTTTTGCTTCTGTTCTGAATCATAATGTAAATATCTGATATGCAGATGGCCTTAGGCAACCCCTGTGAAAAGGTCATTCGACCTTGAAAGGGGTTGAACACATGGGAAGGCGAACACATGGGAAGCACTTGGTTCGCTTAAGAATACCCATCAAGGGGTATGGCATTTCCATGGATGTTGGTTCTCCCTGATAATGACCCTGGAATTACAAGAAACTATTTGTTAATAGCCATCTGGTTGGACAACTCCTACAGAAAAAGTCACTTGTCACTTCCAGGGGAAGCTACATAGTCCAGAGGAGGGCTGAGGTAAGTAGCTAAGTTTGGAATCAGAAGGCCCCATTTCCACACATAACTGCTCACTCTTATCTGCCTACAAGGTAGGGTGGACCGCTCACCCTTTAGCTACCAGCCCGAGGTGGGTGCAGTGGTGTCTCAGAGGTTAGTGAAATGCCAGGTAAAGAGAGGAGGGGGGAACAAAGGAGATGGCCGACGCTCTTCAGTGTATCTTGTCTATGAGGTGTGATCATTCAGGTGCCAGTCACCATGAGCTCTGCTCAAGACATGTGGCTAGCAGATCGCACCATCCTGGTCTGTGCTGTTTTCTTTTTCCAACTGCAAATTTCCCCAGTCCACCTTGGTGGCCACCTATGCCAATGGACAGGACACACAGCTGAAAATGGGTGCCCCGTGCTCACTGATAGTTTTACTGCATCTCAGCCTTAGGCATGATCTAACTGGCAGATATTTTACCCAAGATTAAAGATGGCAGACTCAATACCCGAGAGAAAAAGCTGAATATGCCCCAGAGTTGCCCCCCAGAGATAAGCAAGGACACGAAGCAGATTCAAATAGTATCTACTCATGAGTATATTACTGAAATGGGACCAAGGGTCTGGTTGAAACAATGACATGAGGCAAGCAAAATGGCTATGCCCAGTAACCACCAAAATGGTGACCAATCTGCCATGGATTACCCTTGAGTCTCACTATACTTCACTGAAATTCGCTACTATAGTTGTACCTCTGCTAGAGGGAGCTGCACCACAAGTCTGGGTATATTTTGAGCTGTGTGTAAAAAGTTTGCACTGAAAGTTTCCTCTCTTTACCAGACACAAAGATAACCAAAACCTTTCCCAGAAAGAGCATGGGTATTCAAGTCCTTGCTGCTCATGGCTGCTCTGGCTGTGGACTTGTTGCTGTACTTTTCTGTAATCCACTTTCATCTCTCCTTCCCTGCAGAATTTGTCAAGTATGGTTTCCATCTAGCAGGAAAGGGAGAACCCACCCAGTCTCTGACGTCACATGGTCAACTGCTCAATGGAATTTATTTTTGTGGATATGTGTTGACTTTGGGTTACAGTGAGTGCATTGTTTAGAAATACTGTAGAGTTAACAGCATTTTTCTTAAAACTTTATTTATGTGCACATGCATGTCTGTGTGAGTTTGTGTTATATGTGTGCATGTCCACAGGATCCAGAAGTGCACATAGGACCCTCTAGAGCTGGAGTTAACAGAAGCTGTGAGTCAGCAGACATGGGTGCTAGGAACTGAATTCTGGTCCTCTGGAAGTGCAGCAAGCTCTCTTGACCTCTAAGTTATCTCTCCAGCCTCAACAGGATGTTTTCTTAAATGGATTAATCCATTTAGGCAGTGAAACTATTTTGGGGGGCAAAGTAGACTCCATATATGGGCCGTCCCTTGGCATAGTATATGCACATGGGCATCTGAGAGTCACAGATTTCAAGTTTCACAGGCCTCAGGGGCTGATATTTTTCTAAGGGATTTTTCCCCTTTTTATTGCAAGAGTTCAGCTTAATTGCTCTAAAGAGTATTAAACGGAATTCATGGGAAGCCATTGTTTTCGACTGAGTTCCTACATCAGGCTCTGGGGAACAGACCCTCTCAGAGTGCTGTCATTCCTGCTAGGTGACACTAATCCAGCTGAACCATGGACAGGTCAGTTTTCCATAAAATAAGAGATTTACCAACCAATCCAAAAGAGCTGCCTTTCCTGAACCCTTCTGCTTAACCCTATAAGGGGAGTAAGTGAACCAATCTGCTTTTACATCCCTTTGGTTCTCTGTAGCCCTTTTCTGCCCACAAAGCCAACCTCCTCATGCCACCAGAACAAGTCATTTTCTGCAGAATGGGTTGCTGTGGCACACCAGAATTGCTGGTAAAAGCCAAGTAGATCTTTCAGGTTTTTATGACTATGCTTTTTGCCATTGGTATTCTGTTTTGCAGGAGGGATTTTTCCCCTCGTGACTGTGTTTAAGCATTAGTTATTCAGGAAAGCACACAGGTAAATAATCTTAAAAAGCAAAATCAAAAACTCGAAATGTGACTGTACACTCTGGATGTCTGTCATCTTTTCCACAAACTTTATCCCTTTCTTGACTGTGATTATTGATCATTGACATATTTTTCACCTTGTGTTCACATAAGTGCTTTAAAAATATGTGGGGATTACTAACAGAAAGAAAGGGAAAAGGAATCAAGGAAGAAGAAAATTGTTACACAGCTTCTGAAATCGAATAAGAAGTTTTGCAGCGTGAATCCAGGGACACGGTGGTAGAAAATCGCAGTGCTTGTAGGTTTGAGCACTGCTAGGTGTACCGCTAAGCCATGCTGAAGCTCATTATCAGGGAGTCCGCGGTTCCCAGCTCTTCAGGAATGGAGGCTCTGCTACAGTACGGATGGGAAGCTACTCTACATTTGCTCAGCGGGACTTCTGCTGTTCTTTAGGTTGAGGAGCAAAAAAGAATGTCCCAAAGCCACTATTTAGTAATCCTTTGAAATGAGTTTGTATTTCACAAGATCCCCCAGTCACCTTAACCCCACATGCTTCACCCCATACACAGGCTCCACAAATGAGGAAACTTATAGGTTATTTGGAAAAAAAAAAAAAAGAGCAGGGGGTTTAAACTTTAAAAAATGTTACTGTACTTAACTGTTAATGTAGTGTTGGGGGGGGCAGTGGGTGGGTGGGTTGTGGCTCTTCTGCTGCTTGTGGCCTGCAGCCTTCATTTGCATGCCCAGGGCCTGTGCTAATGCTGGTATCCCTGCTTCCCAGAAAGGCAGGAGCCCAGCCACTGTTCACCCGCTGGTTTATTTAGCAAAGCCTTTCTTCACTGCATACACTGGCCTTACATTTCAGGCCAAGCTGATTACCCCAGATCCCTAATTAGTGTTAATTAAAGCTTTAATGGGTTGCAGCCAGAATTTAAAGGCATGCCACCTCCTTTAAAGACCCCCTGCTGCTTCAATGCAAGAACAGGCCAGGCCTATGACTTCCTATGGAGTGACTCAAGATCCTGGGTACCTTGGCACACAGCATGCAGGCCACATCTGGGGACCTGGAGCCTCTCCGTCATGTTCTCACAAGGAAAACAAGGTGCTTGCTCCAATCCCTAAATGTCTGCTGAAGTCATGGACACTTTTAGAGGACAGCTTTCCGTACTCCCAGCAAGGTTAGCCTCAGGGGGATTTCCCCTCTCCTCCTCTCCTATCGCGGCTCAGGGAACAAGACAAAATACCCTAACTAAAATAATTCCAAAGAACCCAGTAAACTTTTGTTAGGCTTGAAAAGCACTCTTACATTGATCCTGCTGTAGAAGAGCTCAGAATGGTCCTAGTAAGTAAACCCCAAAGTTGGCAGTTTAAGTCCACACTTTTCTTATGCACTGCCTACATTGTACAAGCTGACTCATTCTTAAAATGGCCAGACTGAGTCATGAATGTTCATAATACAGAAAGGAGAGGAGAAGATCTGGGGTTTAGCATGAACACACAAATGCCCAAGGAGATGCTGAAGTTAAGGAGGTTGTGAACCACTTGATATGGGTGTTGGGAACTGAAACCTGGGTCTTGTGCAAGAGCAGCAAGTACTCTTAACTAGCCATCTCTCTAGCTCCAGATCTAGGGCTTTACAGAAGTCTTTTTAGTATATACTACGCTAAGTGGCTTTTCTCCCTTCCTCCCTCAGACAGGGTTTCATGTAGCCAGACCGACCTCAATCTCACCATCCATATGTAGATGAGGATGGCCAGAACTTCTGATCCTCCTGCCTCCACCTCCCATGCTGAGATGACAAGAATATGCCACCATGTCCAGTTTATGTGGTGCCGGGGATCAAATCTACAGCCTCGTGCATGCTCAGTAAGTTTAAATTCCCACAGCCACACGTGGCCGGTGGGGCCTGTGTGAAAGAGCACAGGGACAGAACTTTGCTCCTCCACAGAGTTCCCTCCACTGTGCCGCCGTTTTCACTGCTAGGAAGAATTCTGTTTGGAAATGCTCAGACTGAAGTGGTTGGTGAGACTCTAAGGGTGTGAACGCACAGGTGAGCAGCCACACCCCAGAAAAGACGCAGAGGTGTGCAGGGTAGGTGAGGGCTAAGGACAAGTCTACATTCCTTCAGAGGAATGGGAGCCCTCCAAATTATTCCAAAGAGAGTAGTTTTATACTTTTTGAAAGGTTCAAAAGATTATTTCAGTCATGTTTTTGATGGCTATTTGGGGCACAAATATAAAAACAATTACTTTTCCTCTGTGTGTGTGTGTGTGTGTGTGTGTGTGTGTGTGTGTGTGTGTGTGTGGTGCAAGTACAATAGTGTGACTGTACTGTTTGTTCTCATATGGAGGCCAGAGCGAGTTGCCAGGTGTTGTCTCTCCAACCTCTCTGCCCTTCCGGTTACACAGGTCTTTTACTGGACCGGAAGCTTGCCTTTTCAGCAGGGTTTGCTGGCTGGAGCACTGGGATCTGACTTTCCCCCAGGGCTGGGGTCACTTGCATGTGCGGCCACCCAGCATTTGTGATGGACCTAGTGGGAAGTAAGTAGCCTTTTTACGCACTTGTGCCAAGTGATTTGGGGCCATCCTGTGGGAGCTGTGGAGGTGGCAGGTTCATCACTCCATGGGTACCCCACAATGGACTTGGTCAAAGTTCATCTTCCTGGCCAGTATTTAGTTAATTTCATTAGACTTGCTTGCTTCAAATTTGGATCCATTGTGGTGGTCTTCTTCTCACCAGATTTGGGATTTACATGGCTTCCCTGCAGTGATGAAATACTCTGAACTCTGGGCTAACATAAACCCTTTCTCCTCTAAGTGGCTTTGCTGGGTATTTTATCACAGCAACAGGAACTAAAACTAGGATGGGGATGGTGACAGAGGTGTCAGGAGGACATTGAGATCAAGTAAAGGTTACAACAAACAAGCAAACAAACTTGAAAAGCCAATTAAGACAGCTCCAGCCCTTTTACCTCTGTAATTTACAACAGGAACTTGGTGACTATTCACACCTCCTGTGGCCCTAGGGACACAGTGTGAGGTTTGGCAAAGGAAGTCATGCTTCTTCATGGAATGCTGGGACCAGTCAGACAAAATGCCAGGGTTGCCTATTAAAACTGGGAAAGCCCAGGGAGGGAAAGGGAGAGGAAAGTGAAAGGGAGAGGGAGAGGGGAGACCCCCCCCCCAATCCCCCGCAAGTCTGCTGAGTCACACAGTCAGCCCTGGGTTCATTTATGCAATTAGCAAGACTTTCTCCAAGTCTGCACCCTGGGAGAACATGAGGACTTTGTGAAGAGACCTTATATCTTTGAGGATACTTGGGAGTATTTAGTGTCTTTGGGAGAGTTAATTCACCTCCTGAGGACATGGGAGCTTCCTCATCCAGCCCTAAGGGGATGGAGGGAGGTCATTACAGAGCAGCTTACATGTTTTTGTTTTAATTTCTCACCATGTATTTCATGAAGAAAAGGGAAGACTCTATAATATCAGGGAAGGCCTTATTTTCTAGATGAATAGGCCAGTGAGGTCTTTCCCAGGGCCTGGCTTATCTTTGCTCTGAATGAGAAGAGCCCACATGGGAAGGGAGCTTGCTAGGTTTGGTCACCTGAGGGGCACGAAGGATACACACAGTCAGCTTGCCTTCTGCACTAAGAAACCCCTTGCTCCTCCTCAGAGCACAGATCAAATCCATTCTCCCCCTTCCACTCCTGCCTCAGAAGGAGATGTTCAGCCCAATGGTGGAACCTTCCAGACACTTGCTTTCCTTTAAATTCAAGCAAATACATACTGTTTCACTTCTGACCTGTGACCCTCTCCCTCTGATGGAAGGGTTCTGCCTCTCATTCCTTCTCAGTGAGGTGCCAGAGAGGGGAGACAAGGGAAGACAAGGAAACCCAGCCCCGCCTGTGTCAGCATCTGCCCCTCTCAGCTTCCTTTCTAGCTGGGAGAGGGAGAAGGGTGGCCCATTCATTTATTTTCATCAGTTCTGAAAGAACAGGAAGTGGCTCTCTAGGCTCCAAGAAGATGAGTGTTAGGAGGGTGGGAGATATAAGACAAGATAAAGGTGGGAATGGGCTGAGACCTCAGGGGTCAGGGGTCAGACCTGCCCACTGTGAACAAGCCTGTTAGGTTGCTCGTGCACCAGGTGTGGCGATGCATACCTGACATCTTGGCCCTTGCAAAATGGAGGCAGGAAAATCAGCTCACGCTCATCCTTGGCTGCACAAGGAGTTTTAGCTCAAAGTCACTCTGGGTCACATGAGAACCTGCACTCCACTTTCCACGCCCACAAAAGAAGTTTCTGAAAATACTTGTAAGTTGGAAAGTTCTGAATAAACTCAAGGAGCCATCCCTTGTCCCTTTAGCAGCTTCCGAGACGCTGCTGTGCACAGGGCAACAGAGTAGGCGTTTACGGAGGGCTTGCTGTGCCCGGCCTGAGGGATGTGGAGGTTAAGGCAGGAGGGACTCTGCTCCAGGCTGCTGGCAGCTGGCACAGGAGCCTACGGAAGGCACAGAAGGTCCCCAAGCACATGACTGGAAGAGTGTTGTGAGCGAGACGGGGCTCATCACAGGGCAACGATGGCTGGGGTCCGAGGGACACTAGAGTCCTGAGTGTTTGCACTATGTGTGCCTGTCACTCCCAAGTAGCCCTCGGGCCTGTTATAAAACTGGAAAAATTCTCACCAATCCAGGAGGGTACCTGTCGCTTGTATTTACTTTGTCATTCTTCCTTGGCCTCCTACTCCTCAAAAAAAGAAAGAACGAATTTCTGCCACACACACAGGTTCTTTCCTGCCCTGCCCATTCATTCTTGAATGCAGCTCAGTCCCACTCTCCTACAGACTAAGGGCCCTGACGACAAGCATGGGCTCCTCTGTCCTGCAGAACCCCTGACTCGAATGCTAATATCATTCATTTTTTGTTTTGTCTTATAACCAGAGCACCACTTTTGTGAAGAATCTTAATTGGTGCAATCACAGAAGCAGCCCCAGTAACTCCGAAGATTGCGACGGCTAGCTGTGTTAGCTACAAACCACGGCTAAGGGTTTACTGTGAGGCCGACTCCTTCGCGTAGGCCCTATTAAAAAATAATTGCTAGACTCCCTTCTTTTTTTTTAATTAAATTGTCATCAATTACTGGTAACAACAAATTTCATTTGGATTTTATTGAGCAATTATAAAATAAACAGAGGAGGATCAAGCTTCCTGCCTAGATGAAGGCAGGGATTCTTTATAACGCTACATTCATAAGGTGGCCATGATAAGCTGCCCATTCCATTTGCTATGGTAATTATAATTCTCAAAACGCATCCTTCCACAGCTAACAAGTATCTCCTTTCAGCTTAGCTCAGCCTGACTTCAGCATGGGTCATTAAACAGCGAACCCGTCTTTGCCAGTGGGTAACAATAGATCTTTTGTGGCTTATTGCATAATTCACTGAGGTAGTTGCATAATTTGACCACTACTACGTCTTAAAGTTTTCATATTCCACATATATAACAATATATTAGTGTAGAGTAATTAAAAATAGAGTGGGTTTTAATGTTATGATTAGAACAGGTTTATTGTCTGGATAAGGTGAAGTGCAAAGTTTTACTGATGCTTTTCAACTACAACATTTAGGTTAAAACATTTGAAACAAGCCATTAATTTAATAACATGTTCATCCACAACAAATCATAACTCATTCCTTTTTACTGCAGAAGTAATTGAGTAATGAATAATGAAAATCATCCCACTGAAAAGGGGCAGTAAATATGTTGACTTTATTATTAATACTCAATTTTGGTTAATAAGGCAGCTATTAAATTTGAGACAGGATGGATCTAATTTATTGACTATTCAAGATAACAGTGAAATATTACCTAGTAAATACCTGAGTTCTTATAAGAGACGATTTGATTCTAAAACAATGAATAGAATCCAACTGAGATGTCCGCTCTCATTGAGAACTCTCTGACCTTAACCCTCTTATCCCTGTGCCTCACAAGTTGCTTAAATAATTAAAAATGGGTGCATGTGCACAGGCATAGTGGCACTGACATGCACACACCTCACCTCTTCGTGTTGTTGTAATCTGGAATTCTCTATGTTTGGTCGTGTTAGACTCTATCCAAAGGGAGTTCCTACCAGTAAGACCTCGAGAGGACACTAGGTCCAAAGAAAGGCTTGCTGCTGACGTCTCAGCGAGTTTGGAGAAAGGAAAAAGCCAATGCTCATTAGCTGCAGAACCTTTCGGTCATGATCACCAGGGTAAACAAAGCTGGTTTCACTCACTGGGTATACCAAGCATTTCATTCCAAGGACCATACACATAGTGGTGTCAAGCATGGATGCTATTTTCCAAGTTTCTTGCTCTCTGCTTTCTTGGCACATGATATGTCAGCATTTCTTCATTCCCTTGAGATCAGATATGGCACATGGTATGATCTGGCCAGTGGCACACACATGCTACTGATGCTTCTTCTTGACATGGGTTCTAGAACATGGGTCTAACAGGCAAGGTTCTTGGGAGGCGATAATGAGTGCTAGCTGAGGAATGTAGGTGCCCATACACTGTAGTGTTTGGACTCTTTTCTGCTACAGACCCAACCCGGTAACATTCAGCATGCATTGCTGGTATAGAGCACAGTGGGGATCTGAGAACAGGCGTGCAAGCATGGCCACTCCATTAGTGGAACCGTGGCAATGCCAAAATGCCAACTATGAACATTTCCCTTTTTCTGTGTAAATTGACTATAGCTAGCTTGCTCACTGTAACTTTCAGACACAACTAAGGAGTAGCGCCAAGCAGTAGAATAGTGATAACTTAAGGATCAACAAACAGCCAATGGGATTTAAGGTGACCTTTGGTGGTTTATGCTGAAGTGCTGTGAAATGTGTGAAGTGGCATAGACTGCTGAACAGGAATGTCTGAGCCTGGTCCAAGTTTCATTAGTGCAAACATGGCCCCTGTAAAGTCAGCCGGCCCAGCCTCTGCCGTTGGACCTTCTTTCTCAGGCACACAGAGCTGACTCCAAGACACCTGCTTAGGAAGGGAAGGAGGGGCCGAAACACAGGCAAGCAATTTTAAATAATAACGCAGGTGGAGAAGACTATCTCATTTAAACAAGATATTTTGCAGAATTACAATATTTGAGCATAGGAAAGGGACATATTTTGGATCTGAAAGCTGTGAATAGGAACTGAATTGGAAATTTGGGGGAGTTAACCTCAGTAAGGGATAAAGACCATACATCTGTTCATTCTCCAATCTGTGATGAGCTAAATCAACTACCATTTATCTTTCCCAAGACAAATGAAAAATGTAAGCGTGTCAATCACGCCATAAGCACTAGGAGCGGCACGTTCTGTCATCGTACGCTGTCGTCATGACATAACTACAGAGCAAGGAGGCCACACTGAGGATGGACGGCAGCGTGAGATAACTTCCTAGTGGTTAAAGTGCTGCCCAGAGCGCTGGGGAGCAAGCTCGGGGCGCAGGCGCGAGGGGGCGCAGGCGCGAGGGGGCGCAGGCGCGAGGGGGCGCAGGCGCGAGGGGGCGCAGGCGCGAGGGGGCGCAGGCGCGAGGGGGCGCAGGCGCGAGGGGGCGCAGGCGCGAGGTTACAGCGGGAAGAGGCCGGCCTGGAGCAGAGAATGAAGGAAGAGTGAGGGTGATAAGCCGTCCGAGTTTATCTATGTGGCTTATTAATAATCACTAATCAACCGTTCCAGGCAACCAGCTGGGAACAGACTCAGCTGCTATACTACTACTAAGGATGAGGCACACAGAAGGAAAGTCACTCCTTGTTCTTATTAGGTGATGGATAAGTGACTATCGAGGCTCTCCTACCCCACCCTATTTAACTGCTTGCACCTCAGCTGCTGCTCACGCGGTCCAAGCAATGGCACAGCTCACACGTGTGAACGCCGTAAATGGAGTTCTCCTGTGCTAGAAGAACTGCAAATGCGTCTGGCCTTGACCTGGGACTTACCCAACCCCTTAGTGTACATTACACTCAATATGTTTTAGTATGCTGAGACCTCAGCTTGATTTTGAGACTTCGGCCTCATTTCGTAACCAATGCCTCTTGGGGCACAAAATTACGTACATCGTTAAAACTTCATCAAGTAATAATTTAACTATGATTGTTAACATAAATAACAGCAGTAAATAAGTAGGGGCTGATAGATCTGTTTTTGTTCTCTCCAGAGGATCACAGTTTAGCTTTGGTCTGTGGAGTTAGGACACTATTCTCATTGCTAACTGCAGCTCAACCTCACTTGGGCTCTCTTCTCTTTGCTTTAGAGTTAGCACATCACTAGCCAAACAACAGAAACAGGCCAGCTTCACACACAAGGTCTCATACAGAGTGAGGTCTAAATGATCAGGGATCACATGGCTAGGCAGGTATGTTTCTGCCTTCCACTGTTGTTCTTCCTGACAACAAACAAAACAACAACAACAAAAAACTGTTCTTGTGAAAATTAATTGAATTTTGTTCAGACAGGGAGAAAAGCACATGGAACAGCTATGCAAGGACCCCTCTTTGATAGCCAGCAAGAAGTCCCTGGGCTCGCACTTCAGTTTGATCAGTCTCAGTAGCCCAGGGTAAGTATTTCATTTGACCAACGTTCTCCCTCACCTTTCCACCAACAACAAAGGTATAGCCTGCTAAGATATATTGCCATAATATGATTGCAGGGAAAATATATGGTGTAATAGAGAGCAGTCTAAATACCTGCAAGTGGAAAAAGACATAAACGACCTTTTTAATTACTTTCCTCATGTAAAACGCAGCTGTAGTAATGTTGGCAGGTCTCACCTGCCCTGTTTTAAATCCGTGACATGAAATCATGCCACTTAATTAAGTCTTAATGCATAAAAACATTTTTATTTACTTTTTATGGAATATCAGCATTTAAAACTTTCTATTTATGTGTGTAAGTGCTTTATAAATTACTTGAAATAGGAAAAAAAAGAAAAAGAAAAACCTGACTACTACTACTAATCAGCAGTTATAAGTACCAGTTTCGATTTCATTAATTAAATGCCTTTTTGGCGGACTCCTGCTGCTGTGTGAACTAGCTCTAGGCTATGAAGGTAATGAGTCCAGGCAGAGTCATCTAACCTCACACTTGGTGCAGCTCAGCGAAAGGGCCTTGCCCACAATTCCTGGTCTGTTTACCAGACTGCAGGCAGACTGACTGCTGGAAGCATTAAGAAGCCTAGGGCTTCCCCCTTCCCCCTTCAGAAGTTCCCTGCTTTTTTTTTTTTTTAAAAAAAAAAAAAAAGGATTAGCTCAGAAAATATGGTATTATAGCGCCCTCTGCAGGCCATATGCTTGGCAGTCGCTTGCCAGCGTGGCTTTTCATTCAGCAGCAGTGGGGTATCATGATTATCAAAACCTGGAGTCAGACCTCACCAGAAGGACGTTTCCTGAGGGCAGGCTGATACAGGTTATCCAAAAGCCCCAGGAAAGCACTCCTTTGTTAGCCTGTTCAGGATGTAAATTTCTGGCTTCAAAGCACATGGCAGAGCTTTAGGGACTATCTTACTGCTGTTTTCTTAAGGTCTGGAAGAATCAGAGCTCCGAGGGGTTCACTCAGACCATGTTGCTCACACCATGTGTGGGCTTAGAAGCCCTGATAGGAGAAGAAGCTAGGGGTCAACTGACATTTCCTCAGCCAACTTCTCATTCTAATGAAGTGGCAGCCTAGGAAAATGCAGTGAAATTCTCAAGTGTTTTAGGGAACTTAGCATGAATTTTTACAGGGCATTTTATATTGATTTAAAGGTTATAGATGGGATGGATATAAAACATGGCTGAAAGAAAGCCACTTATAAAGATAAAAATAGGGGGGTGGCTGGAGTGATGTTTCTAGGGTTACGAGAATTTACTGCCCTTGCAGAGGACCTGAGCACCCGTGTCAGGTTGCTCATGGCAGCCTGTAACTCCAGTTCCAAGGGCTCTGAAGCCTTCTTCTGGCCTCTGAGGGCACCAACAGAAATCTGGCATAACACTCACCCAGAAAAAAATAGTTTTTCAAAAGATAAAAATGAGGACTCTTCTGGAAGATAAGCAAGAACTCAGAAGAAGGCATGCCTCTGTTGAGCCAACTCCTCCCAGGCCGCACTATCAGCCACAGAGTCTGCTTATCAGCAACATAAACAACAACCTTTTTTGTTTTCTGAGAGGAGGGCTTTCTATAGCTGTATCCTAGGTAGCCTTGAACTGAAGGTTTTCCTGCCTGGGCTTTCTAAGTGCTGGGGTTACAGGTGTGTGCTGCCGATGCTGGTCAGCAGTAGCGAAAGATACTGAGTTGTTTTCCTTAACAATTAGGATCATTAATCCCCACCCCCCACCCCCCCAACACACACATTTTGGGCTAAGTAAGCACTCTATCAATGAGCTAAAAGCATTGATGGGGGCGCAATTTAGCCAAATATTCCCCTTTAGTAAGGTTATTCAGAGCACAGTAACTTACACCTCTTGCATCATGCAGACAGTCATACTTTTGCTGACTCATAAAGGGGAGCAGACATCGCATCAGAGCCCCTCTCCCAGGTGGTCTGCACTAACCCTGGAAGTGCTGGCTGTGTCAGCTGTCCTTTCACACTGCAGGCCCTCTTGAGAGACTGTGGGTTCCCAAGGAGGCAAGGGTTTCAGGACAGGACTGAGATTGTAGTTGCTGGCATCCAACCCCAGGTAGTCTCAGTGGGACCCTGGGGGCTCTGGCAACATCCTCGCCCAGAAGATACTCAGTGCTTTAGACAAGACCAGTATGTCCTCAGAGGAATGGGTCAGAGATTTCGGTTCTGATAATATTGCACTTCGAATGGAAACCCAAAATTTAAATGTCGAGCTTCCAGATTTGTTAAATTCAGAAACAAGGGCTCTCAGCAGGATCTGTCAACAGACCAGTTAGAAAAGGGCAGCTGCTGGCTGTCCTGTTGCTCAGCACAGCCCATTCCACCCATCCCAATCCCGTCACACGCCATCCATCCAGGCTGAATCTGGCAGCCAGGCAAGGCCCCGGCTCAGCTTATCTCCCACCGGGAGGCTGAGCTGCCTGGAAGGAATGGCGGCTTCCCAGCAGATGTGGGGAACGGCAGTGCAGCCCAGGCTGGCGCCTCTGCATTTATGGCCATTCCTCTGCTTCTGCCCACTGCCTGCTGTCCCCTTGCCGCCTGCTGGCAGCCCTGGCCGGAGGACAGGTGATGAGGATTAAGCCAAGCATATTTGCATATCCTCAGCGCTGCGAAGGAAATTAACACCACAGCAGCATGATTTACTGGATAAGTTTATACGGTGAAAAACCCTGCACCAAATTCTGAGCACCAGGAGATCAAGGAAGGTGTAAAATGCAACATATCTAGCAGAGATGGGCAAGTCCCCAGTTAATGGAAGAAGTAGAAAGGGATGGATCAGCTTGGGGAGAAGTGTTGTCTAAAATTCACTCACAAGTCACAAGTGGGCACACGAAACTATGTTTGCCTCATTCTTGCTGGGTGGGGTGCACAGTGGTGGGACTGACTGCCATTCTCTCCTCTGCTGTGGAGGGATAGATCCTCGGGCCATAGTCTGCCCACTCTCCTGCAGTCAGTTTCAGAACCAGTCTGACAGGCAGGCAGTACAGAAATGCCTTAGACATTTTACCTTTATGACAAAAGCACAGAGACATTTTCAGACTCTCACACAAGTTTAGGAGAAAAGAAGGATTTGCTTCCATGCACACAGGTTCATTTGCCCATAGAACCTTTCTTTAGGAGGGCAGGACGGGTGCACTTTAAATGATTACTTAGACAGCCATGTCATGCTGTAATTGAAGCAGGTAAGAAGGCAGTTAATGTTATTTCAATTTGCTGGCATCCAAAGGTACCTAAGAAATGAATACCATTAAAAGCTTCTTCTCATTTTCATGCGTTCAATAAGGTAGTGGATACATTTCTGGGCAAATCTACACAAAGTGTTGTAGCAATGCCCACCCCCACAATGATGAGTTTCCCTTTAAGCATAACCCCAGAACTTCCTAGAACAGAAACAGCACCATCCCTCAGGATGATGGCTAACTATAAAGCAGGGTACTTAATGACAAACGCCAGGACATACATTAAAAACAGGGCTGTCTTCTTTAATGCTGTCATCTGAGGTGGCTGGGTGTACTTACTCTAGCATGCTGCCAATTTAATCTCCAAAAACATCTGTGACATTTTCTTGAAAACAATTTAGGTGATGACTGAGCTTTTCTGTGATTGAATTTGGAGAACAAGGTATGTAATTCAGCCCCAGAACCCCTTGGACCAGAAACCACAGGGCTAACGATAACCAAACCAAGTACGCTTAAGCTAAATGTGGACTTTAACACATGCAGAATAGAAATTCCCACGGGAGGCCATTTCTAATGTATAGCTGAAAACCATTTAAAAATGTAATTGTATGTGCACTGAGATGCATGCTGAGCCAGAGGGGACAGCGGGTGTCTTGTTCTGTCAGTGTCCACTTTATTCCCTTGAGGTAGTGTTTCCCCCTGAACCTGGAGACAAGCTGATAGCCAGCAAAGCTTGGTGATTCTCCTTGCCTCTGCCTCTCTTTCTCCGCCACCAGTGCTGAGAGCCTCGTTTTGGAATGTTTGTGTTGCTGCAAGAGGCAAACAATATATGTGGTCACACTCAGCTTATGAGTTCTATGGATCTGAATTGAGGTCCTCAGGCTTCTGCAGCAAGACCCAGCTAAAAACCCTCTGCCTAAAGATGTGTTTTAGACAACGGGAGAACTGTTGATACATACCTGTAGACATCTCACCCTTTTATAAGTCAACACTTATATTGGCTGAACATATGCCATATGGGACTATTATGCATCATTTGTGGACAGTAAGCTAAATTCCCATCAAAGGCATCCTTAATGATCTCAGGATCCACTGGAGGCACAGCAACTTTCTTCTGGATATATACTTGAGTGACAGGTCTGCTTGCTGAGGAAGAGGTTTCTACAATCCTTAGGAACCTAGCTGTAGCCAGCCTGGATGATGTGCCATGTATATGTGGCATTGTGTCCTGGTCTGGGTTATTGCTGTGATGTAACAGCATGAGCAAAAGCAAGTTGAGAAGGAAAGGGATTATTCAGCTTATACTTCCACATCACTGTTCACCACTGAAGGAAGTCAGTACAGGAACTCAAATAGGGTAGGAACCTGGAGGCAAGAGATTGCAGAGGCCACAGAGGAGTGCTTCTTACTGGCTTGTTCATCATGGCTTGCTCAGCCTGCTTTCCTATAGAACCCAGGACCACCAGCCCAGGGATAGTCCCACTCACAATGGGCTTGGCCCTCCCCCATCAATCACTGATTAAGAAAATGTCCTACAGGCTTGCCTATAACTCTGTCTTTTGGAGGCATTTTCTTAATTGAGGTTGTCTCCTCTCAAATGACCCTAGTACATGTCAAGTTGACATCAAACTGCCCAGCACATGTTGAACGCTGGGAATTAAGTGAACACACTGCATGTGTGATGAGTCTCAAAATAAGGATTGATGTTGCCACTTGAGCAAGAAAGGCTGGTTTGAAAACAGTATGGTATGTAGAGGTGTGAGGCTGTTCGAGAGACAAGAGGAGGTTGAAGTATCTTTGAACCCTGGAATTCTCACCTTGAGAGCGGTAGGAGTTTGGCTGCTCCTTCTTCTTGCTCTGGCACTACCAAGACCCTAGCTAGCACTAACAGCTAGCAAAACTCCTCCAATGCTGTCATGACATGCAGCACCTGATAAGAGCCTGCCACTACAAGGTATCTAGTCTGGTTGCTGCTTGTCTGACCATTGTAGCTGGAGGGCCTCAGGCTGGACTTCTCCTTTCCCTATATGGCCTTGTAAGGTCTCTTCCTTTTGCTCCTGTGAGACCATTGCCTATGCAAAGGAGGCTTCCTCAGGACTTTGGCCCCAGCCAATAACAAAACAACTACCCAGGTCCGGTTGTGAGCCCCACATATGCAAATGGAGCTCTCCTGGTGTCACTGCCTGCCAATGACCTATCACTGAATAAGGCATCCCTCCTTGTCTATACCCTATAAGTGTAATTCCCCTTGCTTCAATAAACTGAGCTGTTCACACTGAAACTACCTCCCAGGAAGTCTGTTCTGTGGTAGGCTCGTCTCTGCCAAAGGCCTCCTGGACCCAGTTGGTTCCTGACTATACCACTTCCTCTCCAAAGCTGAGCCATTGGTGCACAAGGCTTAGCTGCCTGAGGGACCCACAAAGAGGCTCCTTTGTGCCAGTTTACTAGATGCAGCACTGGGGATCTGGAGGATGACAGCCGACAGCATGATCATGACATGAGGCTGGGACCAGAGCCCCAGATGAGTTCCATCAGTGTGGCCCTGTGAGCAGATCTGCAAGCTCAGCCTCATCGCTGCTAATCCTTAGGCTAATCCTTAGGACCTTTTCCTGGACACTTTAAGGAAGTTGGCAAAAGAGAGCCACCCAGGACTGGTCTGCTTTTTCCTCTCAGCCTAAAAGAATCGAACCTTTCTGGCTGAGCATGTTAGGAAGATAGCTGACTCTCTGCGAATACTGCACGGGGCCTACCAGTTAGAAATGACAAGAGACTTCACCATATCAACACCACACGCTCTGTATTCCATCACTTGTCATCTTAGCCATCACCTTGCACATATCACACATTCCACAAAGAGTTTGTCAGTGCAGATGAAGACCTCATGATGCACACAATTTGGTCAGTGACATATAGATAGGGAAAACATTAGGAGGTCCATTTTACAAACTAGGATATTGGGGCTAGGGTACTATAGCATGGCTGAGAGGATGCCCTTGGGACAAGGAGTCCAAGCATCCTTTTAGCTTGGCATTCTTCCTAGTGTAATGATGGGGCTGGAACCTATGGGATTTGGGAGTTGGGCTTAGTGGTAAGGGCCAACGAAGATAGAATTTCGAGACAGGAAAATGTATCCATCCACTTTCTATAGGAGCAGCTGACTTGCGTCAGTTCACATTACTGTGGGTTCTCATAGGAGCAGGGAGGGTCCCAGGAAGAGCTTCAGTTTGGAATGTTCGTGTTGCTGCAAGAGGCAAGAACAACTTGGGCAAAGTTTTCTGTCCAATTGATTCAGATAAAGTCTTTTAAAAGCCAAGGGAGGCAGGGACAAGGGGACAACTAGGGCCTGATGCCCCCAACACGCACCCTCCCCCACAGTACATGAGTTTCCGGTGGGTACACAGGACGATCCACTGCCCTCTTCAGTTTCCCACAGGTCCTAGGGGCAGAGGCTGCAGTGCTCTCTCCATCATGTGAAAATCCTCTGTGGAATCTCTGTTCCAATGTCTCCACTGAAGTTCTTTCTGTGTTTACTACTGACATGAACAGAGAACCACTCACTTCTGGGAATCCCCTTAAACAACACGTTTAAGAGGGTCTACCTGGAGCCATTCTGTTGTGTTTGAACCCCAGCTTGGCCATTGGTCTACTCTCAGTGTGACCATGAGCAGCTTAACATCCCTGTGCCTTGGTAATCCGCATCTGTAGAAGCAAAGTGCTGGTTTCCTTTTAGGATGTGGAAGTGCTAGAACCTCATGAGAACATCTAAATCATTCCCTCCCCAGTGATAGACAGCAAGAGATCTCACAGAGGACTATTTCATCATGGTGGAACTGGGAACAGCCTGAGGTGAATAGTTCTTGGCTCTCTTTCAATCATCCCAGATGCTGCTCAGTATCCTAGAAGAAAGTCAGATCCAATTTTGGAAGCTAGATTTTCTCTCCCTCAAATCAGTTTTCAAGGAATCCCACAATGAAAACCTCTTCCGTGATATGTTCTTGCTAAAAAAAAGGAAAGAATCCTCAGGGCCTGCGTGCAACTGGAGGACACACATCACTTTGCAGCAACATTCTGGTGTATTATTTGAAAGGCTCATTTGTGTTTATTTAGTTATGTATTTATTTAAAAGTGACACAGACTCATACTGAATTGTCCCAAGTGGTGCATGATTGCTATACTTAAAATGTTTGGGTTATTTTGAATGAATGGGATTTATTTCCCCCTTGTAGCTTTGGGAAGTCTGGCCTATCTGGTTCCAGTTAGGCAACAGTTTGTAGCCAGCATTTTTTGGTACATTTGAAACTGTTGAACAATGAGAGGTAAAAACTCTCCATTGGCAGCACAGCTTAAGCCTAATATAGATATAAACACATTTAATGGCACTTTAGGTAGGTACAGTTTTATTATTCTTAACTTTCATAGTAATTCTGAATCATATTGCATTAACAAATTTTTATTAGGTTTCCCCATGGAAAGCCAGTTGCAGGCAAGACCTTTAATGACTTTCCCTCCAGAACACTACAGCTAATATTAGATTTCCTTCCAAACTCCAAAGAGCAGAGTTGTGAAAAGCTTGCTTTTGTCATTTTCTAATTCTGCAGGCTCTGAAGGACATGGGTCCTGCCCTGTGCTCCTTGTTAGTTCCCCATCTAACGACTGAGCCATCTCCCTACTCAACCATCTTGCAGCGTGTGGCAGTTGTTGACAGGGAAGAAGCAACCTACCCTTTTGGGCTCCTCTTCCCAACTTGTAAGAATGACTCCTTCAGCTGCTGGGTTTAAGAATTATTCAATGGCCTAAGCAACTACCCTGTGATTTTGTGCAGGATGGCCGTCCTAGTAGGTGGCTGGCTAGTCCTTGCTCAATGGCCTATAACATGGCCAGTACATTGTGTATCATGGGTAGCAGAGGTAGGGAGCTGAAAAGACAGTCATGCTGGAAACTCTGGTGCCCGACAGACCAACCGATGTGTCCTGAAGTCCTGTGGAGGAGATCTAGAGTCCCAGGAGGAAGTGAGGGGCACTCTGGAAATTCAAGAAAGCACATATTGTAGGCTGCATTGCTACATCACACAATAGCCACAGAACTCACCTGCCACTGTTCTCAACACTTTAGCTTATTAGCTGGATATAAAAATTGGTAGGAGAGAGAATATCTCACAGTGAGTTTATGTGTGAGCTGTGTAAGTGTGGCCAGGTGAATTTTCCTGTGTGTCTTTGTTTCTCATAGGCATATTGCATTTACTGAGGCATATTACATCTACGTAGGATATGGTAAGTATAAAGCTGCATCAGTGTGGAGTCAAACCAAGTAAATGGTGGCATTATTATTTCTAAGAAAGTGTTGTAGCAATCTTTGAAAATGCATACACTATATACACGGCAGGGGACTAGAATCACACAACTAAATACAGACAGTGGTTTGTCTGGGTAGTGGATTATAGAAGAACTTTTTACTTCTCTGCTACTCTCTGCCCCCCCACCCACTTTGTGTTTCCTATAATGACATATTTCTTCTCAATCAGAACAAAATAATTCTAACAAAATTTATCTTATATAAAAATAGTTATTGTGGTGGTTTGAATGAAATGGCTTCCATAGGCTCATATGTTTGCATGCTAGGTTCTCAGTTGGTGGAACTGTTTGGAAAGGATTAGGAGGTGTGGCCTTGTTGGAGGTGTGTCACTGGGGCTAGCTTTGAGGTTTCAAAAGACTCATGCCATTCCCCGTGTCACGCTTTCTGCTTCCTACTTATGGCTCAAGATGTGAGCTCTTAGCTACTGCTGCGGTGCCATGCCTGCCTGTTCCTACTGCCATGCTCCCTACCGTGATGGTCAGGTCTCACTCTCTAAAACTCCGAGCCCCATTAAACTTTCTTCCGTAAGTTTCCTAGGTCATGGTATCTTATGACAGCAATAGAAAAGTAACTATGACAGTTACGGAGAACAAGATGAGAAAATGTCATAGCAAGTCTGAACATCTTCCCACTGGGCAGTGTCTCTGGAATATTCTAACATTATTTTCCCTTTCTTCCAAAGAGAGCATATCACAAGTGGTCATGGTGATGTTAATGTAAAAGACACACTGACAGCAATACAAAAATGGTGATGCAATATGTGTGCTCACTCTCTGATAATTCTGTGAGGTTTTAGAGACATTAAAAGAAAAAAAGGAACATCAAACTTTTTTTATAAGAAGAGAAATGGCTTAGATGATTTCAAAATAACTTAAATTATAGATGTTTGCTTTGCCACCAAGAAAGTGTTTATATAATCCATGTCTGAGTTTATTCCTTTAAAACAAGACATTGGTGCTGTAACACCAGAACACAAATATTTCAACTGAATTTCTTCTATAAACTGACAGTAGATTTTTTTTTAAAGGAAGAGCTAAGTGTTGAATAAAGTATACTAAATACAATCACAGTTATAGCCAAGGCAGTGGCTTCCCTCCAGCACTAGCATTTGAGAGCTCATATGGTGTGTGAACTGTAGCTGGAGGTTTTTCTGAGAGTGCCTTGCTCACAGAAGAACAGAGAAGGTGCGAACAATTCCTTCTTTACATGGGAGACCAGCCTAAGGAGACAGAATGCCTTTCGAAGTCCCCCAGTAAGCTGGTGGCAAGGGAGAATTTCTCTGTGTTATTGTACTTCAAGACGCTCCGTGGTGAGATTAGATGTCAAACTAGACTTGGCAATGGTTTCTGCACAGGGTCAGAAAGTATTTTAGACTCTGTGGGCCAACGAGTCTCTCTTGTAATGACTTCCCTCTGCTGAAATAGTGCAAAAGCAGCCACAGACAATTAGTAAATAAGCTGGTACGGCTGTTGCCAATAAAATTCCTTCCAAAAGATGGGTGAAGGGCCAGATTTGGCTCCAAAGACTCAGTGTACCAGTCATTGGAGAACCAAACTGCCAAATTATTAAACTACTCCTTAGTATTTGTGTTACAAAAAGGAAAAAAAAAATGTGGTATCCATTAAGAGAATGAACTGTGTGTGGAGACTGGAGACTGTGCCGTGCAGCACATGCATGTCCGCACAAGGCGACACACACAGGGTGACTCCAGGAAGCGCTCAGGATTTCCCAGGGCCCATCATGCCTGAGTCCTGAGTCTTATCTGATACGCTCACAGCATGGGCTTCCTATGTAATTTAAAGTTTTTAGATTTATTTTATGTGTATGAGTATTTTGCCTGCATGTATGCATGTGCCCATGGAGGTCAGAAGACGGCATCAGATTCCCTGGAACTAGAGTCACAGATGGCTGTGAGCCACCAAGTGGGTTCTGGGCACTGAACCCAGGTCTTCTGGAAGAGCAACAAGTGCTCTTAGTGACTAAACCATCTTTTCAGCCCCAATATGTGTGTGTGTGTGTGTTTTTAAAGGAGGCTCATGGGGAGGTGACAAGACAGGGAAGAGGAGCACGGAGAGTTCATGTGTGGACAGTGAGAAGAGAGAGGCTGGAGGCATGAAGGCAGCAGGCCATCTTGAGCACCGCTGTGAGGGCAGAGCATGGGGTTCTCAGGCCACATGCCTGAACGGTGCTCAAAGCAGCACAATTCTAGCTCTACAGCCACCGGAGTGGAGTACAGCATGGTTAGATGAGTGCCCCACACCACAACGGTGTCTTAACAACAGCACCACGGTGCAGAGTCACAGATGCCCAGCAGCCGGGTCCAGGTGCAGGTGAGGTGCACAGCTCACATTCTCGGTCAGCTGGAAATGAGATGAAAACAGATTCCCAACATGAAGTAGGGACTTAAAAAGAGACTTGGAAGGGAGGTTTTAGTTACACATGACTTCTTCTAAGCCATTTTAATATGTATCCATTTATTGCAAGTTCATCCTTAAACAACTACAGCTAGAACTAAGTCCAGAGCAAAGACAAAAATGAAGTCTTTCAAGATGTGAAAATGAGCTTGGGATCCTGTGTTCAAAGAGGCCCCCTTTACTCTCCTGCGAACCCTAGCTGGATTTGGAGCTGCGTCACTGTGTGGCAATCCTGTGAGAATGCCTCTTCTAGCTTTGAAGTTTATACTCGCACACATTAAAGATTTTGATGCTTCTTTATGCTGATGATGCTTTTGCTGTTCTGTACAAACATGAAAGGGCACATGTGAACCTGATTCACAAGGAAGATCCGCTGAGAGTGCTGCCATTCACTGAGGACGCACACAGTAGGTGGCTAGGAGGCACACGACAGATGTTTCCAGGGGAGACACTTCCATGAACTTTGTGCTGCCATTTTCCAGTAAAGGAAAGTGGACTTACAAGACATCAGCCTGGCTCCTCAGTGATGTGGGATTCAGGCCTGGGTTAGTCTAATTTCCAAATCCATTGAGCCAGAGTTCGCCCTCCTGTGACTATGACCCACCCCAGAGGGAGTGAGTACCAGCTTAAGAAACAGAAGTGCTGAACATGTAACCTGTGGCTGGAATTTTTTTCTAGGTTCAATATACTGTAATTTTCACACATATCTGCTTCAGAAACTTTCATACCCATTTGGGTACCAAAATAAATTGGAACAAAAAGAAGAAGAATACTGTGAGGACCTTCAAACCCTTACTAACAATGCTGCAGGTGTTACTGAGGCCAGTGGTGCTTCAGAAGCCTGTCTCGTCCTGCTCCTTGCTTACCAACAAGACTTTCTTCCTGCTTCTCTCTTTGGGCTGTGCAGATCCATCCATTCCTTCCCTTCTTTAATATTTCTTTTTTAAAAAACTTATTTTTTGTATGTGCACATGTGGAAGTCAGAGGAACCTTTGCAAGAATCAGGCCTCTATTTCTACTATGTGCGTTTTGGGGGTCAAACTCGGGTCCCGAGGCTTAGTGGAGAGTACCTCTAACCATTGATCAACCTCACTGACTCTCCCCTTTCTTGATATTTTTAGAGTTTAATCCTTAAAACGTTCATATGTGCAAACATCAGTGTAGTTTTCCTTCCTTCCATCTCCTTCCTTTCACAGTGCTAGGGACTGAACCCAGGGCCTTGCACATGCTACTCTCCATCTGTATTACATCCTCACCGCACATCCCCCTACTCTAATTAGAATGCGTTTAGACCATCCAAATCATCAAGCATAACAGACAATATACTACTTGTGTTCAAGTTCCCATCACTCATTCACTTGGCTTTATTCTTCATGAGTGCCTACACCACATGGACAGCTTTCCACCTACACTACAGAGAGGTGGGCTTCTGAGTATGATCCATGATGTACAGCACTATCTGTGGAAAATGTTCTGTTTCCAACTCACAATTTACAGATGGACTTTGGAACGTGGCCCATCTGTGAACTGGAAGTGCAAAAAATGTAGAATAATTATGGTTTTTTTTTTTTTTTGGTTTAGCATTTTCATTGGTTTAGCATTTTGTGGTTATGCCATTCAAAGACTGCGCAAGGCCACTTGTGTGTTAGCAGTGCACTCTGGGTACTGTTCCCAGTAGCTAATGAATGGTTCTTCCCAGTGATATGGGCATGGGGCCAGTAAGTGGATTCCCAGGCAGAAAGCAAAGTCTGAAGCATAGTGAATGAGCCAAGAGAAACCCACACTTCCATTTTAAGTTGGTAAGAAGAAACACATAAACAGAAAAGGGACCAAATAGCCACCTTTACAACACGGTCCCTGCCCTGCCATCTCCCCCATCCTTCTTTCACACCACCCCTGAATTCTACTGCATGGCGGCAGCTGTCTTAAGGCTACACTGACACCCTGAAGAAACTCAGTGAGAAAGCTGTCAGCTCAGCACCGCATCAAAGGGAAAGTCCCCTGCTCTTCCTGTCTGTTCCTAGAGCTGTGAAAACAGTTCACTCCCACAACTTGACCGGACACCTTCTCAGGGCCGGCACTGGGCCATCTCAAGGGAGATATGTACCAAGCTGGGATCTCTTGCCTTCTAGTATTTGTGTGGAGAAATACAGAACCAAATTCAACCCAAAGCAAACACCTGTACAGCAAAACTATTAAGTGTTCTCATCAAACATTCCATTTTTTGAAATTTTAATTTTGTTTGCTGTAAACATACAGAAATTCTCATTCTTATGATCTGTCTTTATGTATGCTCCAGAGTGTTCTGGGTAAAATTAAATTAAGGAGAATTAAATGCCTTTTGTTTGTTCGTTTGTTTCTTTTTTTAAAAAATAATTTTCTAAAATTGGTGGCTGGGGTCTGAAAGATAGTGTTAAGTTTACACTTTAAACAGGGAATGTGATTTTGTTCTTCCTGCACTAGGGACTGAACTCAGGCTCTGTGCATTCTGGGAAACACAGTCACGGAGCCACATGCTTGCCCTTAGCATAGTTATGAATGCAAACACAGGATGCAGAAACACAGGAGCAGTCCCTGGCTCGTTGGTAGCTAGTAAACACATAGAAACAGATGTCACCAGAGTAACACTTTGGGTAGAGAAGGTAAGAACTGGCTGATATGTCAACTCTAGAGAGCAGCAGGCTATTTATTTCTGTATCTCGACATGTACCACTAAATCCTTTTCATGCCTCCTCTGGGACTCTTCAGTTTACACACACACACACACACACACAGACACACACTACACACATTCAACATGCAGACACATGAATATAATGTTCTGCTTTTAGGAAAAATTAAAAATAAATTCAAGTAGTCTGGCCATTTCATTTACAATGACAGATCATTTCAGCAGGCTCCATTTGTCTAAATATTCCTTATGCCTCTGGTGCTGTACAGTATTCTTTACAGCCCTGGTGCTGTGATGTACAGTGTTCCTTTCAGCCCTGGTGCTGTGATGTACAGTGTCCCTTTCAGCCCTGGTGCTGTGATGAACAGTGTCCCTTACAGTCTTGGTGCTGTGATGTACAGAGTTCCTTAGGGCCCCGGTGCTGTGATGTAGTGTGTTTCTGCACACTTGTGGACAAGATGTTGGCTTCATCTTACAACCAACATCTTGTCTGCATCAGGGAGCTTTCTGGCACAGACACGCATACCATGTGGGCTACCTGCTGGGTCTGGCGAGCTTGGCAGACTGCAGAACATAACGGGAAGGCAGTTTGAGTGGAAAAAAAAAAACCTTCCTGGGAATTTTTTAAGTGGTTAAAAAGGGGTGGGGGGCATACCACTTCCTAACACCCCACACTGTGAGTTGGCACAGAGGAGATAATCCAGGAAACATGATGTAAAAGTTGTATACAGGTTCCCTCAGAGAAGAGGCATTTTGCAAACAGGCAACAGAAAGAATGCATTTCTTTTTAGAAAGTCGACCACTTGAAAGTTCCACTTTTTTAATTAGCCTCATACAAGTTGAAAGAGCTGAGCTGAAGACCATCATTAATCCCACATGGGGCTTTTGCTAATCCAGCAGTCTGCTCTCAGAAGCTGGCAGGTTCAGGGCAGTGAGGCACACATTCCAATCACCCAGCTGCAGAAGTGTATGCATTCATTGGTTCACAGTGAAGCTTTGAGTGCTTACAGCTTATTGGCTGCTATGTCACCTAAATGAGTTATTTGGATCTTCCAAGTTGCTGCAATGATTCCTTAGTAAATTATGTCGATTTACAAAAACAGGATGTAAATCCTCTAACTTAAGGCCCAAATACCCACAAACAAAATCAAACCAAAACGAAACAAAAAGGGAGCAAATGCTATAGCGCCACCTAAGGGCATCACAGCGGCATAAACAGTGATGCTCACTCCACACGCTATCCTATATACATGAACTTGGAATATAGACCAGTGGGACTGTTAAATTAAACGCAGTTTGCCAGATGAAACTCTGGGGTAGACTCTGGAGTCATTGTATTCTGATCACACATCCTATCTGAAAAAAAAATTCATTCTACAGAAAAGATAATGCTGTGAAGTTCAAAATTCAGTTGAATAAATCAAACATACAGGCAATCAACCTGAAATTTAAGAGCTGAGGGTATGAAACCACAGGAGAGATACAGGACTGTGGATTAGGCCAAAGCAGAAGTGATGGAGGAGGAAGAGGACAAGGGAGGAGGAGGAGGGAGGAGGAGGGAGGAGGAGGAGGAGAAAGCAAGGGAGGGCAGGAGGGAGGGCAGGAGGGAGGGGAGACCATATTAGAACTAAAGAGTCCAGCCCGGCAGTGGTGGTGCAGGCCTTTAATCCCAGCATTTGGAAGGCAGAGGCAAGTGGATCTGTGTGAGTTCAAGGCCATCCTGGTCTACAGAGTGAGTTCCAGGACAGCCAGAGTTACAACACAAAAACCCTGTTTCAAACAAACAAACCCTAAAGACTCCAGTACAAATGGCACCATCAGTGCAGGCAGCCCACAGGAAGTTGAGGGCCCTGTGCAGATCATATATCTGGTAAGGGCTGTGCTCAAAGCATATAAAGAATTTCTACAACTCAACCATAAAAGGATAGATAACCCAACTGAACAGAGGGAAGCAGTATTTGGAAGAGATATCTTAAAGACCACACACCAACAGCCAGTGGGCATCTAATGGATGCCCAGCATCACTGGCCATTAGGTAAATACAAGTTTAAGCCACAGCAGATTCTGTTTTGGACCCACGAGAATGGCTACCCAGCCAGACAATAATAAGTGTTAACAAGGATGTAGAAAAAATGGAATCCTCACAAATTGTTCTTGGGAATGTAAAATGGTGCAGCTCTTTTGGAAAACAGTGGGCAGATCCTCAAAATGAAACTATATTTCAACTGATGGAGTGGATAAACAACATACATACACTGGAGTATGTATTATGTGTATGTAGTATGTGTAACAAGACACACTCACACACTGGAGAATTGCCTGGCAGGAAAATAAATGCTGTGTTACAATATGGATGAACCGTGAAAACAGCACGCTAAGTGAAAACGGTCAGACATAAGGTCACACACTTTCATGAGTCTAGTTATATAAAATATTCCGTGTGGGCAAATCTGTACAGACAGAAAGTAGATCAGTGGGTGCTAGGATTGGGGAAGCTGGAACATGAGTGGGAACAACTAACACTGAGTAATGATGTCAAAAAAAATTAGACTGTGGTGATGACTATGTATCTGTGAATATAATAACACATTGTATATTTTAGGAAGGAGAAATGGATGCTCTATGAGTTGTATCTCAATAAAGCTGTTACAAATTAAGTTGAGGGGCTGGCAAAATGGTTAGCAGGTAAAGATGCTTCCTCCAACCATCTGTAACTCCAGTTCCATAGGATAGGAGGGCCTCCTAGGGCTTCTGTGGGTACCAGGCATGCATGAAGTGTAAATATAGATACGCAGGCAAAACACACATCCCATAAAATAAATAAATCTTAAAAAAATACTGACTGACTGCTCTTCTAAGGTCTTGTAGTTTTCATCCATGGAACCCATCTACATGGTCTAAGGGATGATTAGAACACACTCCACACATGTTTGGTATATCTAACACACAACCTCAGGGACAAAGTGTTGTGAATGACCATGGACAAATTCAGCTACACTGGGTCCACTTGTTAATTTGTACTGACCGACAGCTGACGATGGAGGCTGAGGATTGGATGACTTTCCTCTCTGGACCACTGATCCTGCCTCTGGGTAGCATAAAACACTTCCTAAGACCAGCCTTTCTATTTACATGTTCTGATTCATTTGCTATTATTAAAACCCCTTGTTTATTATCCCCTGCAGAATGAACTCCACATATTTTCATTCCAGTTCCTGTTTTAATCATAGCCAAATAGCTGAAATCACAGAATGCTTGCTAACCCAAGTTCAAGTACCCCGCCGCCCAGCGGGTTCAACAGGACCCTAGGGTTTCTAGCCCTACCACCGGTTTTTCTCTATCTGCTCCCCAGACACCCATTTACTTCTAAGTCTTCATCAGACACTTTGTCCATGATGTGGGCTGTCTTCGTGTTCTTGCATGGTTTAGTGTCAACTAGGGCTATCTGCCAGCCTGGCTTCCCAGGTTCACCTCTCAGAGACCAGAGAGACTGGTGACCTGGGAAGGTGGCTTTCATACGCAAGCCATTCTATCCCTAGGGAAGCAGGTAAGTTCAGTGGTAGACATAGGCTCCACAGTACTAACTCAGACACACTTCAAAACCTACTATACAACAACTCACTAGTTTTATGAATGCTCCTTATCCTAGACTCTGCCTGTTTCCTTAACTAAAAACCCCAGGACCAACACCCATCTTGCCCATCAGGTTGTTAACACGATTAAAGGAAGTGCAACACAGTTACTCAATAAAGCTCTAGTTTCTATTGTTGAATTTTTGCTCTAGTCTAGGCTGTACCCATGACATCCTTGTAATCCAGTTTTCTACCTAAAATATGATACTTCTTCAAGAGAATATAAACTAATCTGGAAAAGATTTGACTTGAAAACATACAAAAATCTGTAAAGGATATTTATTGCTTATAAACAAGAGGCTGAATTAAGTAATTGGTGTTCTCTCTTGTTTTAACAAGAGAATCAATATGCTATGAAAAAGCTTTATATCTCATTAGGAAATCTCCAATATTGGCTAGATAGGATCATACATTAAAACTTTCTCCTTATTTCTTTGAAGTTTGAAAAGAATGGATCTTGCCATAAAAATGAGAACATCATAGGCTTATTTATAACTCAGAGGAAGCTGAGATTCAGGGGTAGTTTTTAGCAGCAGTGGCGCCTGCTCAGCATGCACTAGGCCCTGGGCATGAGCCAGTACCACAAGATTGAAAAAAAAAAAAAAAACAAAACCAAAAACTTACAATCTCATTCCAACCACTGTCAGTTACTGGGGAAATTTCTAAATTAAATTTTTGGACGTTTCTTTATCAACTTAAAAAAATTATTTTCTTCTTAAACACAGCAACAAATTACAGACAGCTTTCCAGGTCAGCCAAGAGCAATCTACTTCAGCTTCTACTTACTGCATAGCATCAGTCTCAGATTGAACATTTGGTTACTTCCAGGTTTTCCCTATCACAAATTTTCCAGACCTAATTCCGAAAGTGCCCCAATCTGAGCCGTCTCCAGACGCACACGAGTGCTCTTCCTGGTCTCCCTAACAGGAAGAAGTGGGTCTGTCCTCAGCTGAATGCTGCTGGTCTGTGTCCTTTCTCTTTGGGAACTTTGTTACATACCGATCGCAAGGCTTACTTTTGTCCTTAGCCTTCCAACGCCTACCTAACTTCTCTAAAGAGCTCCCAAAACCAACAGGACATTTGAGTTTATGTTAAATTCTGGAAAAAAAAAAAAAGAACCAGTTTCCCTTTCACTAGCTCCTTGCAGTGATTTCCAAGGAGGTCAAGAGCACACTAATCTCAGCTTTGCTGGAGTGACTGGCCATCTCTGTGCCTCAGTTACCCCATTTGGAAAGTGGGTTTAAGAAAACTGCAAGGGGGCTGCTGCAGAGATGGCTCAGTGGTTAAGAGCACTGACTGTTCTTCCAGAGGACCTGGGTTCAATCCCCAGCATCCACATGGCAGCTCACAACTGTCTGTGACTCCTGTTCCAGGAAATCCAACATCCTCACAAAGACACACATGCAGGCTAAACACTAATGCACATGAAATGCATGCAAATAAAAATTAAAACAAAAGAAAACTGTAAGGATTAAGTGAATTCACACACTGCCAAGTGCTTCTAAACTGTGGCTGGAACTAGCAAGTATTCAACAAACTGTAGTTAAAAGTTATGTGGTTGCCTTTATTTAGTTTTTAATGTACCCTCTGGGACCGATCTCTATCTTTTCTCATAGGGTAGTTCTCACTCTCGCTCCCCTAACTCCAGCCTGTCTGTTTTGTATCACCACTGCTTAGTTAGAGAGCAGAAGCCGAGGCCATACCCAACAAATGCCCCATGCTATAGGGGCCAGGGCAGCTGGCCAGGCTGATGCTCCAAATCACACTAACAAAATGTTACCATTACACTGAGGGCTGGGGCCGGGGTGCTATTTGGTTAGCAGGAACTCTATTTCTATTGGTTAGCAGGAATGCTCTTTGGTTAGCTCCGTTCCTAGAAGACCTTCAGTTTCCCAGGCTTAGCAAGGATAAGCCTACAGGGGGCTAAGCCAATGTGGTAGAAATGAGGACTGAAGACTGGTGTGAGAAGCAGCATCAGGGACTAAGAAAGGGGAGACACTCCTGTGTTTCTCAGGGAGACAACAAGTTCTTTCACCCTTCAGGACTGAGTCCAAGAACACCAAGCCAAAGTGAGCCCGTAGGCCTGGAGAGAAGGTGAGCATCCAAGTGTCCCTGGAGATGGCCATCCTGCTGGCCAGTTAGCTGCATCCTTGGTCCCCTTTCTCTTCCAAATCTATTCCAAGCAACCACAGCACTAAGCAGGTTTAGATAAGGAGTAGCCTGGGCCTCCTAGAGCTGGGACAATCCAAGGTCCCAGGGCAAATGCCACCATATCATCAAGACTAGTTGCTCTTCTTTCATTTGACACCAGCCACTGGAAGACTGGCTTCCAGGACACCAACTCACTGGCAGGCTCCTGCCTTCCTATGGATTCAGAGGCTTTGCTCCCCGAGTGCCCATCCCAGGTCTGCACACATGCAGAGAAGGCACCAACACTGCCAGCTCTTTCCCCCTTTGCATAGGGCATTGCCACTTCTCGACTGCAGCTCAAAGTGACCCAGCTGCTGTGGCCAGTGAGTAATGTCTGAGGACCAAGAGCTTCCTACAAGCTATACACTGTCTCTGGGTCCCTGGGAAGATGGGAACCTGGTTCCTGCCATCTGGTCTCCGTTTACCTCATCCCTATGGATGTTGCACTGGGTCAGCCATGCCATTAAAGCAAGCCTAAACACAGAGACCTCTTCATATTCATTTCCAGGCCCCTCACTATAGCTGGCATTTACAGTGTACACACACACACCCAGAAGCAGTGTCTTAGGAGAAGCCTTCATCTTGTAGAGAGTGACCACAGCACAACTAGGTTTTAACAAAAGCTCTCTGCTGAGATTCTTCCAGGCAATAACAGTGTGAAGCCAAAAGCTTCATACTGAGAGCCACCGTCTACTGGAGCTTGGATGGGTATTCTGGTGCCCGGGCAGACACAGCCTAGGTCTTGGGTTTTCAGGAGGGTTTTACACCAATGTAGCAGCCCTTGAAACTAATTTACTATTAAAATCTAAGCCTCTCACTCTGATAAACAAACTGCGCACTTACTGTGGATTCTGTCTCTGACCTTTTACACTGGTTTTGTCAACAAAATTTACTGTATTCATAAATACTAATGTTCTCATTTGGTTCCCAATCTTCAGTATACTGTAAATTATAAGCAAGTACATAAATGTCTTGCCTGGTAATATAGTGGCCTGAAATGACTTCCTTTTTGCTTTAAGGACGGTGCATGTTTTAATGGTAGGTGCTTTTAATTAACTTGAAGTGCCATAAACTGCCCATGTATGAACCAAAGACGAGTGAGTTGCATTAGATTAAAAGTGCAGTATCTAACTAATGTTAACAAATTAGGCATGCCTTCAAGATGCATGGTTTTCTGTTTGGAGTTTCCATCTTATTGATGCAGAGACACTACGGTCCCTAGAACTGCAGCACCAAATGAGCCTTTCAAAATTAATATTTTTGGCAACCAGCTGAGAATCTGATTTTAAGCTTTAGAAAGCCTCCTACCCAGGCACCTCAATGGCGTCTTTTTCCTTCACAAATGAGCTCCATTTGAGAATCTGATCTTTTTGCCAATATCAGTCTAAATTAGCACTGTAAATATTGAAATCAAATGTTACTGCTTGGCCTAATTTTCTTTCAGCCTGCAGTTAATCTTTATTCAGCCTTAATGAGTATTTATTGTGTGACCCTGACAGCTTGCTACTGCTGTGATAAATTATCTGACTCAAGTCCGATTAAAAATGCAACCCCGAGTGCTAATTATCTCAACAGACCTGCTTAATAATAGTATTTCTTGTCAATTATGGAATCCCAGCATGTGTGTCAATAGCAACAAATGCGCAGGCCTACCTTAGACGCTGACTTCCCATAATGCTCCTTTACTTGCCATATGTAAATCAGAGTGCTCTGTACCTGTGGTGACCTTTTATTAGCGAACTGTCAAAATGATAAAACTCGCCATAGTGAAACCCCCACTACCATACAATTAGGGGCTACAGCTCAGGACAACAGGAGGGCAGTCAGACATAGCTAATTATGATGCATCTTACTTATGGCCTGTCCAGCAGGAAGAATTAGCTGCGTCTGAAATTTATGCTAGCTTAAGCATGGCCCACAGGAGGGATGCTACCAGAGTGGGGTGTGTGTGGGGGAAGGCCGGAGGGAGAGGCGAGGAACTGCACATAACTCAGGTTTTCAGAAAATCCGGACTCAGATCCGAGTTCAAATTTCAGCCTGATTACCTACTTGCTGTCTGGTTTTGACCAAACCATTTCATAAGAAAAAGGGAGCCAAACCCATCCACATGAGTCTGCAGGCTCATGGTCACAAGTGAGCAAACATCTGCCATAGTGCTGCCATGCAGAGGAGCTGTGTGTCTGTCCACTGCCCCCTTTCCTGAATAATGATAAAGACAACAGGTAATAGCAGCATAAGTCCTGTTCACGAAGTTCTTCTCGTACCCAGCACAGGTCACACAGGGAGCCTGGAACTCTAAGCCTTTTCCTTCACCTGAACAGAACTAAGAGAAGAGCTAAGTGAAGGGCCTCTCCACACAGATCGCCCAGTGCTACCTGTCTGTAGGTACAAATGACTGGAGGGCTCTCCATTCTAAGGGATGCCTGAGTGAGACATCTAAGGACCAAGCTTGGTGACAGCAAGGCCTGCACTGTCTCAGCTGAGCACTGGCTAGCCACCCTGGCCAGGGCTTTATTTGTTGAACCCACACAAGCCCCAAGGCATGGCTCCTTCTATCATCCTCCCACTGAAGATCAGGACACAGAGGTCAAGTGGCTTGCCCAGCATCCACAGCTGGTCAATTCAGGCCTTGGTTGAAGGTCCTAAAGCAGGAGGGACATGGAGGGGTTGCATTTATATCATGCGCTTTTTAGTAGAACAGGGTCATGACAGTGGCTGCAGGACAAAGCACACCACTATGGAGCACACAGATGCTCAGGAATAAGACACATCCACAACTTTCTGCCTCTCTGCTCTGACCAACTATAGAGTAGCAGGGCCAGAAGCAAGACTGAAATGTAAGCTTGAGAAAGGGCCTCACTATGTAGCCCAGGCTTGCCTAGAACTCATGATTCTCCTGCTTCTGTCTGAGTATTGGGATTGTAGGTATGAGCCACCCCAGCCCTAGCCTAGTTCTTTCAAAGGTACAGGGGTTCTGAGGAGTAGAGAGAGAGGAGAACTGCTTTTAGAGTCAATAATTTTAGAGCACAAATCTCCACTGGATATCACATCTAGAGAAGCTTGATATTTCAAGTTAGAACACTATACCTTTACTACTGTCCACCTTCTTGCCAACTCTCTGCTCTTCCCAGACCAATGGAACCACATCCACAGAAGAGCAGGGCTCTCGGCACACTTTGAGGGAGTCTCCTCAGATAAATGTTGAACATCCCTCCATTAGGAGGACACAGTCTCAAGTGAGCTCTATAGGAATACAGATGTTCTTATGGCCCACATCTGGATTGCCTGGCCTATTCAGAGAGGTTAAAGCATCATTCTACTCTGTGATGGGCCAAATGGCGTTTCCTGGGTGGCTACACCCCAGATGATTGGCAGAAAGGCCAGATTATGAGAAACTACCAAGAGAAAGCAAAATCGCCTGGATGCCTTGGCCATAGCTGTAGGCTGCACGCTGATAGCTAACGAGGCCCAGATGTGTCTCTTAGTGACAAATCAGGGAGATGTAAGAAAGAAATGCAATTGTTTCCGGCTGAAATAAGGCACCCCCTCTTCCCTGACACCTCGAGCCCACTTCATGACTTCCTCCACAAATGATCTCAAACAGGAAGCCAATTCTCTTCCTCAGTACGAAACCAAGTTAGTGCCACCAGGGTATATGGATCGTAAGTTTGGTGTGAGCTCATTTCTTCTCAGTGATTCTCAAGTCAGTCATCCTGTCATGAATATGCACTGTTGCCCCATAAAGGAAATGTGCCTGAGTGCTCTGGTAAGTGCTGCTAATTGTCTTTTGTAAGCTACAATGTTTTTCTCCAGAGACCTCAGGGGCTCCTCTGCAGCAGCCCGAACCATCTCAACCCTTGTTCTGTTCTGTCAAGGTAAACCCAGATTTTAGCTGGGAATAAGCTTGCATACTAACACGTGTCTTCTGGTTTTCACACTTCCTTTGGTTCCTATGTCACAATGCAATGCTGATATGGGAATTAGTATGTACCATATGCCCCTTGGCGCGTCCTTAAACATCCACTCGAATTCCACATACGGTTTTGTAGGAACTATGGAAACACATCCTCTTCAGACAAGTTTGGCAAGAAAGTTATTGCCCCACTGGGCAGAGCGCAATGGCGTGATACTATTTAACTCCCTCTGAATGCTACAAAGGGGACTAAATCTTTCCAAACACTTTAGCAATGAGGAATGCACTCCATGTGCCCAGTGTGCTGCTGGCACCACATTTGTCTGCCCTGTATCCCAAGCTATTCTAAGCCTGACTCCAGTTCAGTAAAACATGTGCCTCAAAGGCTGTTCCTCCAGCGAGCTCATGAGGTTTTAACTGCTTTCTGCTCCCCTGCAGACCAATCCCTTTATTTTCTGGTTAGCCAACCATTTGCCTGACTGACTTCCTCTTCAGAAGAAGATGCCTGGTAACACATTCCTATTGAAAACAATCTAGTAGTCTGAAGCACAAACCATGACTTATGCAGTGGACTATCATTTGTTCTGTACATGGCTGCCAGATTTGAGTAGCTGTTATCTACTTTTTTTACTCCCACTTTATAATGTTGACCGCATCTTAAAAATTAATTATGCCTGCTATTCATTTCACAGTTCTGGTCTCAGGCCAGCAAAATAATTCCTTGAACTTGACCGAAACATATGCATGACTTTTGGTAAAGTCACGTTCTCCCAGAACTCCTGAAAGGGTCACACGAGAATCCTGGGCGTTGCCACTTGCCCGAAGCTCTTTCCATTAGCAATCATTTTCCTAAAAACACGTGTCAGCAGTTAATGCTCCAGCAGTGTGAGCAAAGCCAGCCCTGGGGAACTTTGTTTCTATTTTGGGGCCTCACTGTTCTTCCAAGGGGTAGAAAAAGAATTCAGATCATTTGGCCAAGCAGGAAATCCCTTGCCTAATTTCCATTTCTCCAAGCCACACCCTCTTTGCAAGCCTATCACCAGCTGACCTTTAATACATTCTGGATTATAAAAAAATAAACTATGGCATCTCTTCAGGATGCATTAGCATATTAAAATGATCATAAATCTAAAGTAAAAACAGTCTGTAGTCGAGGATTTTTGTTAGAGCAAGAATTCAGATAGTATTTTTTTAGGGGTGGGTACTGCATTAAGAGGGGTCTTAAAAATACTGTTTCAAGGCCAGAGCTTAAACATACAACTGCTGGGTCACAATGCTAGAAAACCGAGTAAAAGCAGATGCCATGATAGTGCTAGTGTATGAAATGGCTGAGGAAACCTGGGGAGATGAGCCATGGCCTCCATAACCTTTTCTGAACTGAGCAGAGCAGTCCTGCTTATCTCCCAAGCCTCATTCCAAGCTGGAAGCCTGCTTTCAAGGCAGACCAGCAGGTACAGAGTTATTTCACTCAGTCTCAGATCACTGTGGCCTTGGCATCTGACCTTTTCCCTTTTCCTCTTCCCTCTTGTCTCCATTAAACTACCCAGGTTTGGTCATGTCTGTTTTAATGGTTATTTAATTTCCTCCAGTTCAGTAACCAGTATCTACCAGGGGCTCTGTCTAGTTAAATACATCTGTCACCCTGGGCTCTCAGTCTCAGTAATGCCCAGCCCTCAGTAGAAAATGGAGACTCCTGACTCCTCTCTTGAACCTTGGGAAACAGTCTAAACTGATAGGGCTTTTTTTTTTTTTTTTTTAAAAGTAAGTTTCTGAGAGTGCATGAATGATTCAGGAATTGTGGACAATCTTCAAAATACCAACAACCACAATTACTTTCTAAAATCTCACAGATGGAATCCAGTCTACCTGAATATTCAGGAGATTTGTCTACAATTGTAGTAAATTTATTTTGGAAAGAGGAAAAATAACTATTTATGCATACCTCTTAGGGACAGGTATTTTTTAAGAGGTGCCCTAAAATGGCTCTGCCCACCATGTCCTTCTGGCACACTGGCTGGGGATTCCATGAAAAGGATCTGACAGACTCCATGTTTTTCCCAGGATGATGTATCCTTGAAGTTGCAGAACATTCAAAATCCACAAGGTTGTGAGAGGCTTCCAGAAACTACCTTGGAAGCTTGGAAAGATATGCCTGGGATATGTGTGATCCTTCACAGACCAGAATCTTTAGACGCTGGAGAAAAGGACTTGTGTTTTCTGATCCCCCTAGGATACTTTGTGGAAGGGCCATACATGAAATGAAAACCATTATTCTAGGCCACTGAGTGGTTCCAAAGGTGCTTGAGCTCCTTTCTTTGTTCCTTCCTTTCGCTCTTCCTGCACTGGGGATCAGATGCAGGACTTTTGAATATTATGTCTTTCCCATCTAATCACAACTGAAAACACAGATTTACAGAGATTTAGATGAAGAAGGTTTTAAGTCCAAAGGCAAAGGTTTGTGTTTTTGTGTTAGTCCTTGAGATCATGCCTAGATGTATACAACCCATTATATCCATTATATGCTAGATGTATATGACTCTGCTGCTATATCCATTAACTAAATAAAGTGAGGGCAGATTATCACCATAATGAATGCCATCATCCTAAGGAGGAGAAGTCATGTGATACAAAATTTTGGGTAGCTATGTTATATACATTGAGTTAAGCTAAAAGTGAGTCTGTTCTTTATGTTGTTTTGATTTAAGTCTTAGATCATTTTTGAGTGGAATTGAAAAGGAATTTACTTTCTTTCTCAGTAGTGAAAGTAAAAGCCATATGTCTGTTAGGTATGACTGTTACTATACCAAACACAGCAGGCAATGTGCATTTTGAGTATCTTCAGAACATGTATGTGGTTGTAGCTTTCAAGTAGGATTAGACTATTTAATTACTCTGCCCAGAGATGTTCACAGTGTCATATGCTTGCAAAATAGTTTTAAATGCTTTTAAATGCTTCCAAGATTAAAATAAACGTCGTGAGATATTTTTCTCTGTGCTGACAGTTCAATTTCATTTCATCTCTGGGTGTACTTTGTCTTCCATGGACTCATAACCACTGCACATTAGCAGCAATTCATAAAGAACAGTATAATGGGAACAATTTTTTTGCTAAGAATCCACCCCTCACAGTCATTCTGGGCAGTCATCTTGGGCAGTTGTGGCTCATAAGGGCTCCTGCTATTCCTTTCAAATGAATCTGCTATTGTACAGCACGTATTTCTTGACATTTTGCATAATTTACTCAACACCCCTATTTTTTTCTTTTACTTATGATGATCTGTAAGCCAACCAGACCAAAAAACAAAATAAACAAAACATAAAATATGAACTTCGGAACGTAACCAATCTGCCCTCCCCTTTTACTTGGTTATTGACATCGCTGGTGACATATGGTAGTGAACTGCCATCACCATCCACTCCTCACTTGGAGATCAAAGCCTTGGGCGCTTGATGAAATTTTATTGGGCTCTGCCCACTGATTCCCACCTGCCTGCTTCTCCCTGTGTGTGGAGATGGACACTGATCACTAACAGCTGGGTGGCTCCACCAGCCAGCTCCACATGCAGCCTCCAGGGCGGTCTCACTGATGCTTTTAGCTCTGTTTCCATTGTAGCCAGGTCTTTGTCAGGGAGCTGGAGAGGATGCTAGGATGAAGCAGGTGCGGTAGCTGCTGATACATGTGGGCTGCACCAAGAGGGTAGGCTGTGCTGCTTGGCTAGAGATCCTTTTGTCATGTGTAGGGCTAGTTGGCCACTGAGGGGACATGGGAGGCTGAAAGTGAGCAGCTAAGCAAAGAGAGACTCTCTGAAGGGCTTTGCTCTGGGAGATTTATAGGACCCGAGGGCGTTTACATCTGTGCTGAGCTCTGAGTATTTTCTTGGCTGCTTCATGCCATGGCCCTCTGGCTTACGCCACAAAGACGGTAAAATAAAAACTGCATGACGGTATTTAGTGAAATTTATATAAGGGGCAGCTGCTTCATTCCTCCCACCTGAGTCTCATCTAATCAAATGATTCTGGCCATAAATATTATAGACCTCAAGGCTTCTAAGCAAAGCATTATTCCCCTCCTCTCCCATGTTACCTTTTCTTAACATACCACAATGCTTGTAGAAAAAGAAACCAAATTGAGTTGAGCATGTATGTTAGCACAAGCCGATAAGCCAACATTCAGAAGTGGAGGCAAGGAGGGTCACAAGTTCAAGGCCAGCTTTACTACTTACCTAGAAAGACCTTACCTCAAATAAGTCAATCCAAGCCTTAGTAATGGTCTCTAAATATGGTGACAGTGGTGACTTAGCATTTATACACTGTTTTCCAGAACCGGTGACAACTCTAACAGTATGCCTCCAGAGCATGGAGCACCTTGAGACACATAAGAACATTTATATCCAAGGGGTCTAGGACAAGATCACAGTAGTGACCAGAACTGATAATCCACGGGGGCTTCCATATAGATTTCCAATCACCTTTCTGATGATTTAAAGGACAGGAGACGCCTGAGTTTAAAATATCACACCTGGGGGTAGAAGCCGAGTTCCAGAGCATTCTCACCCAAACCTACAGTTTCACTCTAGAGCAACAGTTAGGAAGGGGAGTTTGCTTCCCGGGCTTTTTCCTTTCTTTATACAGAGGAACAGATGTCCAACTAGGCTGCATGAGGACTGAGTTAAAGCCCTGTTACTCCAGCAAAGCTGCTCCCTCACCGTTCATGACATGTATAACTATCTAGGTGCTGTTTTCCGGAATTCCCCAGCCCAGTAGGCATTCAGATAAAATCTGCACAGCAAGGTCGCTCCATACTGAGCCAGGATTCAGGGAGAGGAAAAGGGTATAGTTGGGATGAGCTGGGGGTACAAGGCAGTTTTAGTAGGATTCACTATTCCTGGGCTCCTCTGATTCCTGATCCTACCCAAAGCATGCCTACCTGTCTGCACAGTACTTAAAGCTCCACATGGCTAGCTTTAGCATATCTGTCTATATGTTTAAGGACAGCCTGCCCAAATTCCATGTGCTATGTGACACCTCCACATGCTTCCTAACCTGTAAAATTTGCCCCTGCTCACATTTAGAACTCTACCTCATGCCCAATGACAACCTTTAAAAACACTGCCTCTCAGATCGCTGCCAGCCTCACATAATTTATGTCAGTTCACCCCTAGACTCAGGTCAAAATTCTCTCCTTGTTTCTTAACCTCCACACCTAGGTACTTCCCATGGTTTCTCAACTGCAGAACCCTTTCCTTTGTACTTGACTGCCAGCCACAGTCCCAGATTAGAAAAAACTTTCCTTGACCTTCACCACATTTCAACACAAACTTTCCCCTCTCTATTAAGACAAGGGTGGGGGTGGGCATCAAAGCCACAACCTGTTACTATTTCAAAGGTTTGGGCTTCCATTGTGCCATCGTGAGTATAGCAAATTAATTAAGTGTGCCAAAACATCTTTCTATCTGTACAGTACCACAGAAAGTGGAGCTTGGCAGCTGGACTCTGGTGTCAGGCTCTCCTTTTTCTTTGCAGAACTACTGAGATCCTCCTTACTCTAGAGTCTGAAGCCACACAGGACTGACAGCTGCCACCCCAGACAGTTGGAAATGAATTCATTGAGGGGGGTAAATATGCAATACTGCTTCATCTTCAAGATGATCTGGGGTCCTGATACGTGTTTATACCATCTCCTTAGAACGTCGCACATTCTCAAGTTGTTCAATGACCCTAACTTATTTGATGAAAACACATCAATGAAAGACTATCAGTGAAAAAGTACTATCATGTGTATGAGGCCTTTAAATGAGTCTAGGTAGGCATATGTTTTGATAAGAATTGGGCTTGGTATGACACTGACCCTGATAATTTTACATTTTTCCCTACTGAAAAATTAGAGCTTAAACGTTGGATTAGTATTCTAACCTTGAGCCAAACATGGTCAATAAAAACTTGAATTCTATATTGTCCAGGGAACGCACTGAGTTACCACTATGTGTCATGAACTTGGTGTTTTATTTAATCCAATAATCTGTGTGCACAGTATCACCTAAGACTTTCTGAAGCAGTTGGTCGCAACATTTCTAAGTTAGTGTTTTCCAAAGGGTCAAAGTAGAACAGAACAATTGTGAGTACTTAGTAGGTTACTATTAGAAATGTACCATGGCTCCAACAGTCTGGATTCCAAGGACAGAAGACAATGACACAAAAGATAATTCATCAAAACACAAGCAAGGCAAGCGCATTTCCCATTTTGACCCACATCTGACTGCTGGTGGGTTTTCTATAACTTGTGTCATTATTTCATGATAGTAAAGCTATTTAAGCCAATTTAATTATTTCTATAACTCCATCTTACTCAGAGGCTTAGCTCACTGCCTGGCACATAGTAGGGATTCAACAAACAGTTATTAACCCCGTGAACCCTATTTGAACACGCTCTTGATGTGACAGCTTTCCTGAAGGATTCTGACCCTGGCTCACACGAGCGCTCCACCGAACAGTGGCTCCCGCGCTGGCGTTCTTGATACGTTAGCCCTGCTAAGCCCATGGACAGTCCTGTTATCTTCATAAAACACATCTGTCTCTGTTCTTTCAACAATGTAATTTCTTACTAAGTTGTGACTAGGAAGTAGAAGTACATTAAAGAAGCAGCCTTATCGTTACATTTCTGATTCTGGTCATCTTTCCTTGGTAGCTGCTAGAATCTAGGTGTGTCCATTCTTTTGGGAAAAAAAAAATTAGTTCACTCAGCAAACACTCAGGATTCTGTGTCCTTTGACAAATGAACTGTTGGGAGTATCTAGGTCTCGCTGTTGCCTAGAAGGCACTTCTTTCAAAAAGCAGAGAAGCACTGTGGGTGTGGTGGCCTGTAACCCCAGCACAGGAACTGCTCTGTCCCCCAAACAGCAACACCAAAGTCAAACCTAAACCAGAAATTACCAAAAATGAATGGAAAATTCAATAACTGAGTAGTCATTACATATTATGGGAGGAAGAAAAGGGCACTGCTAGATGTTTCCTAGCTTTAGAACCAACACATCAAGACAGGTACCTGGTGTTGAGGAGGAAGAGACGGCTTGTGATGCACCACTGCATCACCAGGCTGCTCCCAGAGCTTCTGAGGGCCTTCTCAGATCCAACTACTGAGCAGAAACGTGGCTCTGACTTCTTACACACTACCCTCTTTCTTCCTCTGGACAGATCACAAAATCCTATTCTGGGGGAAATATTCAACTTCAAAGTTCCTTGTTTAAAATACATGCTCAATAAATACTTGTAGGGTAAACAACAGAACAAATAAACAAACAACACCCGAAACTGGCAACAAGTCAGTAGGATAAGTGCTCAAAGAGCTGTCACCCCCAACGTGAAATGAATTTGTCTTCAGTTCTCTGGAAGACAGCTCACGGGACGCGAGGGAGCTGATGGCACTGAGCAAGTGGAGGCAGTCCCTTTCATAGAAGGTAATGAACTCTGATGGATGGGAGAGGCTGGACGAGTCCTTCTGTCAAAGACAGGCTTTGAGGGGTCAACTTAAGATTGTTGAGAAAAGATGAGGGGATCCCACACTAAGCAAAATGTTTTCTGCCCATCCCAAGACAGGTCTTGGCTCACTTCTGGTGAGAGATGGACAGTACAGAAACAGCCCATAAGCACACAATTACATACTAATCCATCCATTCTCTTTTGCATTCTTTCGTGGGGTCCTCAAGTAAACCAACAGCTGAAACACAGATTGGCTGAAAAGAAAGCAAATCCCTTCAGGCCTTCCCAGAGTGGTTGGGCTTTGGCTGGGAGAGGAGCTGTCTCTCTGGGGCCATGAATCACTGGGAAAGGGGACTGGGGCAAAGCATAGCCAGCCACAGGGCTGGGGCTAAACAGCAAGCATGTTCCTTCTCTATTAAAATCAGATGGTATCAACTGCAGTCTGTTTTTATCTCTTTATAAGCACAGGCACAGAAATGCATTTAAAACATGTTTGAACCATGCTCAGGAAAAAACACATTAAGATATTTTTATTCTTATGAGAATACAAACATGGTGAGGATTTGAAGGCACCTGCTATCAATCTTCAATATAAAAAGTCTTACCTATTTGATCCCTTAAATATTACCAAATGGAACCGCATCCTGATCAACAAAGAGCTTCATAATATTAAACATAATCATCTTCAGGCAGGGAAAGAAGTGTGGTTTCCTTTGACTCTCTGAAGGCAGCAAGTCATGTAGGATATTCAGTTGCAGCATGAGCAGAAGTCAATTTTAAAAGCACGGACCAAATATTGAATGATATCAAACTCAAACTTTCCAGGCTATTAAACCACAGAATGAAGAGTTAAGTCATTTAAGATGATCTTGTCCCATGATTGAAAATATGTCTACCCCATCAGGTAAATGTTCAGGCTACACTAATCTTACCCCTAGGTAAGTTTTAAACCTGGACGTCTTAAGGTACACCAGGCTTTCTATCAATGACAGCCAAACAGCATAAAGTGTCCAAACCAAATTCTGGTATTCATTTAGAACATCAGTTCTCAACCTGTGGGCTGTGACCACTTTGGAGGTTAAATGATCCTTTCACAGGGGTTGCCTAAGACTATCTCTACATCAGATGTTTACATTTTGATTCATAACAGCAGCAAAATCACAGTTATGAAGTAGCAATGAAAATAATTTTATGGTTGGGGTCACCACAACACGAGGAACTGTATTGAAGGGTCACAGCTTAGGAAGGTTGAGAACCACTGATTTAGAAGGTGACACTGGAGATTTAAATTTGTATATATAGAGAGGATCTATACACCTGAATCCAAACATGCTGTTTTAGTTAACATGACATATGACATGGCACTTAGCTGAAGAGGTTGCTAACTGCAGGCTCAGCTTTGAGAGGGGACAAGAACAGGTTTCCAAAACTCCTACAATTTGGCAGGATCTCTGCTTTCAGAATTTACCTGCTCAGAAAGCTTGGACACAAGGACTCTCTTATTAAATATGATTCTAATTAGGGGGCAGGTAACACCCATGTTCTTTGTGGAATGTGGTGGGGGAGCTATATAGGATAAGAAAAGAAATTCAGCTGAACGGCTAGAAAATATATAGACTGAAGTTAGTGTTTTAAAACTCTTGACAGATCAAGCCCCAAAGTGTAAGCCCCACACCATGTAGGTCATGGGCTAAGTCTATGGAAATGCTAGGATGCTGTTTCCATGAGGTGGGCTAATGGCAGAGGGTAAAAGTCACCAGACCTCCATTTCAACCATGCATACTCAACCCCTCTGTTGCCTTCCCAGTCAGTCTGTTGAGGAAGTAGCAGGATGAGGCTTCACATGGTACACTAGAGATGGCTGGAGACATCTGGTCTGGGGTTATCATGCCAGGGACTCACTCCAGCCCAGCTCTCAAGGGTGGAGAGGGACCACAGAGCCTAGGGTTCCGGGGACCACAGAGCTTCTCTGGACTGGATTTCTTCTCCAACCACCCTGCTTGGTCTATGTGGCCCAGTGCAGCCCTACTGGGTATAGTGGAGGCAAAGAAGACATTTGGTAAGTGTGGTACTGGTCATACCATAGAGGGATAGTGATTGTGCAAGAAAGTATTGCAAGCAGTGGGTGACCACTGAGTTGGGAACGCTAATTCAGAAGGGTGGTCTTGGTCGGGCCTGCCTGTCCACGTGTAGTACCAGCCTTGTGCTCCAAGTCATAAACAAAAGCCTGACTGTACTGTCTGCACTTGGCCCATCCACAAGGTCAAGTTCAGCAACTCAAAGAGAGCATATCCACTGTTTATGTGGCCAACAAGGGTGCCTGCTCTGTGACAATCAAATGCATGGTGGTGATGTTCACGATGGGGAGGGAGGGGAAGGCTTTCCCCAATGAATGAACAGACCAGTCTCCTAGTTGACTTTAACTTAATTAAAAGACCATGGGCAGTAAGTTTGCATGGTCTGGCCTACACACACAAAATATGTATTAGTCTTTTTATTCAACATTAGTTTCTGCCAGATCTGTGAAGTAACAGAAAAAAGTAGTCATAAGTGAAACACATTCTTTGTAACTCACATGAAAATGAGGCCAAGACACATTTCCCACATTCATTCAGTGTTTTTTAGAAAAAGAAGAGTAATTTATATTATTTCATTTCTAAGTGTGCTAAGTTAATGCTCTTGGCTGCTTGTGACAAAGACCTTCCGATCCAGCTGCAATGATTTGTGTCTGTGGCACACTTTCTGTACTCGATTAATTAGCTTTCTGGTGAGTGTTTCCCTGATGGACATCATCTCCCTAAAGCCTTGAACATTTCCTGGCTTCTAAAAAATTAAATTACTAGCCTTTTTTTTTTTCTTCTTGAGATCCAGACTTTCTGGGGGTCAAACCAAATGAGAGTTTCATGACACAGATGCCACTGCTTCTTAGAGCCTCCAGGAGTCAGCCCAGGCGCCAAGCCTAAGGAGGAATTTGACCACATTTTAACTTTGTAACTGATTGTAAGGAGGTCACTAACAGATATGTTTATGTCAGCCTAGGTGCTGACATACACCGGGCCACAGTAAGGCATGAACTTGACTTAGCTCCACAGCTGTAGCAATGGCAGAGCCCCAGACCCAAGGAGGCTAGGTGATTATCTTGAATGAAGAAAGGGCTCCACGGGGTAAATTTGCAGTTTGAACCTTTTACATCTGCATTATGAATGCTACCTTTTACTGATGGCCCTTCCCAGACTTAACCAGTGAATGCCTCTGCTGGGGAGCAATTTGCTTTGGTGCTCAGGTTGATGATCTCATTCACTAGAGTAACTCAGCTCTGGGAAAAAAGCACAGAACTTGGTGTTCTGATGATGGGGTGAAGTCCCCAGCATGAAGTGGCAGTGGCATGAGGTCAGGGAAGCTGGGGTAAGGTGCTGGGAATCTTAGAGGGCATTTCTTAAGGATCAGATTTCTATTCTGTCCTGAGAGCTACCACAGCTCTCAGAATGTATAGCGAGGGCTCCCAGGACTTTGTATCTACCCTTTAGCCCTCTACATTTCCTTGAAAACAATAGCCATATAAAACAGAGGAGGTCCCCCCTACTATAGATACTTCTGACTCTGCTATGTGGCCAAAAAGCCCTACTGACTGCTTTGGAGTTGTGACCCAAACATTCAAAATAGTTTGTGTGTGTGTGTGTGTGTGTGTGTGTGTGTGTGTGTGTGTGTGTGTGTAGGGTGCAATGCAGGACCTTTGTGTCCTAGACAGACTTCACTTGGCTCTTCAGGAGTGAGATTTGAACATGGTTTTATCTATGGAATAGAGCTATTTTGTACTTTTGATTTTTCCAGTATAGGTGACTCCGCTTCAAGGAGATCTTGTAGGTAGCAATACCTCGAGATGGTTCCTCTTACTGGGACTCGATGTTTCTGCAGCAAGTATTTTGTTTTGTTTTTGTTTTGTGGCACTAAAGATAGAACCCAGGGTCTCAGGCATGGCAGAGAGATGCTCTATCACAAAGCAAAACCCCTGCCCATCTGAAACAGATACATTTAAAAACAACTGGATAAGAATGGATTTGGGCTGTCAGGATGCCTCTCAATGAATAAAGGCACTTGCTGCCAAGCCTGAATAATCTGAGTTAGACCCGCAGGAACCATATGGTAGAGAAAGAACGGATTTCCATAAATTGTTTTCTGACTTCCGCACACATACACACACATTATGGCACACCATATATGCACGCATACGTACACATGCACATGCATACACACAATATAAATTGACTCAAAACTAAATCTGAACGGGGTGCTCTGGGTGACCTGGAGCGCTGTGCCCCCTGATCCAGCTCCACTGTTGTGATATTCCATTTCTAGGAGACTTTTGTTTTAAGTCACTACTTCACAAATGTCTCTGCTCTGTACCAATGCTATTGCAATTACACAGTGAGATTAATGCAGCACAGGCACTTGCTAAGGATTTAATGACTTCTTAATAGAATGGGGTGCATACACAGCTAAAATACTATGGCAAATCATAAAAGCTTCTTAATAAGAAGTATCAATTAGTTAATTAAAATTTTCTAATTGAAAACTCTAAGAATAGCATGTAAAATATTTCAGACCTCTAGATACAGCAATAAAACACACATTGAATGTGCCCACCAGGCAAGTTCTCCTTAACTGTGCAAGGGGAGACCTATGTAAGTGAAATAAGAAATGAGGGAATAGGTCATCTCATGGAAACCTTGAGCAGACTCTAATATATCAGGCATGAGAACTGGAAATCATTATTTATCACACAGAAAGCAGGTGCAAAGAATGGGGGCACTGTTACTAATTTACTTTGCATTTATTACTTCTGCTTCTTGTACGGGTCCATCTCTCTGTAGTAGCATAAAGGCATATTTAAGAACTGTTCTACAAGACTTAAAATTCTATATATTTTAATATCTTTTCCTGATCTTAAAGGATGCCCTTGTTTAGGGTGGCTCAACAAGAAAATTCTCAAAACACACAACAAACAGGTCACCAGTGAATTTCTATAACAGAGCAGGTGAGATGCTGTAAGGCAGGGATGCCTTTTAAAGCAAGAATAGAGAGAAATGTTTAGTGGTACACTGTCAGCCCTAATTTAAGGAGAAAGAAGGAAAAACTGTCGGACAGTTTGGGGGCAACCCAGTGTGTACTTGGGAGGGCATGGGGTACAGCAGACCCATTTAGCCAGTGGGATGGTGCTGCTTGGCCGAGGTGACTCTGGAGCTGTGCACAGTTGTTCTGCAGATGCCAAGCCCCAGGCTAGGCTCTCTGACCCATTCCTAGAATGAACTCAGGTATCCAGTTCCATGTGATAGCTGGGACTTAGAAGGGTAAAACTAGAACTTAGTTTTGAATTTAGTCTTTCAGTTTGGTCATGTAGCCCAGTCTGTACCAGCTCCATCAGGCCATAGCCCAAGCCAGATTTTCTTACAAAGACTTTTAGAAGACAAAAAGGGACAGCTGAGTAGATGGGAAGGGATAACGGGGAAAGAGCTGAGATCTGACCTATAGGTAGAAATAGCAGCAGCAGCTTTGGCTATAACAGGGGCAGCAGGAGTGGTAGGCAACTACAATGGCTACCACAGCACGTATAAGACATTGGTCATTTGGGTGACCAAGTCCCGTGGACTTTGCAGTCACTTTTTATTATCTTGATTTTACAGATGAGAAAACTGTAGCTCTGTGGTTAGGTAACCTGCACGAGGCACAGAGAAAGCCAATGGTTGACCTAGGATGTCCGGCTTAGAAATCAGATGTCCCTGGTGCTTGTCAGCCGTGTGAGGAGTCCTCTGGACAAATCTCAGAAGATACCTCTAGGCCACTCTTTTTACATGAGGTGTCATTTCTCGCCCCTCTAACTAGCCCCTTCCTACTGTAAAGCTTCATACTGTAAAGCTCAAACTACCTCTCCTTCCTCCAAGAAGCCTCCTGGATTGCTACATTGCTACAGTTCGTTTAAGTATTAGCACTGACAGCTGGAGCGGTGAAGTTGGTGCAGGCCATTCTCTGGAGCTGCCATACTCTGCAGCACTCTTTTCCATTTCCATAGGTGCCATGTGTTAGTGCACGGACCCCTTCCGTATTCCTCCCTTTCAAAGTATGTGGCACCTGTGTGCACTGCAGCCACTCTTGAAATGATGCACTGTCTGTGCAGAAGATGCACTACAGGTGATAGGTTAATCGGCGCCATCATTGTGTGGGTGTGCACACTGCCAGACACACTCCAGTAGCAGCATGGGGAAGGTCCACAGTGGGGTCAGGAAATTCTGGAACCTTACCACCTACTCTCAGCTCAACATAAGAAAACATTGGCTTGTTGCCTCTAACATGTGCATGGCCCTGGGTTCAGTCCCAGCCCTGTAGGAAAGGAACCCAGAAACAAACTGAGAGTCATCACAGACAGTGTGAGGACACATAAGGGTGCGGGGAGCACCGTGAAAGAAGGCAATGGAACAACTAGCTGTGCCAACCAAGTCCCTTATCTGTGGGGCTATCCTAGAGCTAAGAGTGGGTGGAAACATGCCTTAAACCCCAGATTTCTCACCCTGGGAGCAGCAGGAGTTTGGTTGTTCTCCACTTTCTTAGCCTTGGCAAAACCAAGCTAAATTCTAAATATTGACTGCTTCACAGAAGGTCACTAGCAAAGGAATCTGGCTTGGTTGGTGTTTATCTGTGCTGTAGCTGGCGGCCTAGGGCCCATTTTCTCAAAAGGTGACTTCCTCTTTTCCCCTGTTGTACCATACCTTATGTAGAAGGTGTCCTTGCAGGACTTTGATCCTTAGACATGAGCTCCACATGCAAATGGGGATACTCCAGTATCTTGTCTTAACCAATGGCCCCTGTGTCTGGTTACCAAAGACCCTCCCCTGCCTTCATCAAATATATCTAACCACTCTTGCTTCAATAAATGGAGATGTTCCACTGAAAACATCTCCCGAGAATCCTGTCCATTCTTGTCAGCTCACGGGTCTCCAATCAAGGACCAGATGGGTGCGGGTAAGAACCAAGCCACTCCTCTGTGGCTTCCTGCCCAGGAGGCAGGCAGCGGGCGTAGCTACTGAAGGATGTGTTTTTTATTTATTTTACATCACTTTCCCAGGACAGAGACTTGGCATCTGAGGTTCTGCACTTTCCTTCATGAGACAGTTACAGGACAGTAGTTAGGTATTGATTATGATGTTCTTAACTACGGGCCAGGCACTTTTCTAAGAGCCCTTGGAAAGAAAAGCTTATTTAGTACTTACAACACTCTAGGGAGTAGCTATTACTATCCCCCTTTACAGACTCAAAACTGAAAAAACAGAAAGGTTAAGTAATTTGCCCAAGGTCACACAGTTGTAAGGAAAACAAAGCAAAGATGAGATCAAAATGCAACAGTGTGTCTCCAGACTTTGTGTGTGTCATTACTAAGCTCTCCCATCTCCCAGGGACCCTGGATATGTAGTGTGATAATATGTGATACAGCACACACACACACACACACACACAATTGCTCAAGGCTAAGAGTCTCAATTTAGACCCCTGCCCTAGGGTAATCTGTGTGGGTGAACAGGATGGGTAGCTCCTTCTCCTTTCCAGTCACCCCAGGCAGCAGAATAACCCGGAGAAGCCAGTTTCTATCTGACACTACGCATGTGCCCACATAGGTCTGGTGAAGACATTAAAGAGTTTTTTTCAGGGAAATATTTTCCCTAAATAAAGCTGACTGAGAGCCTGTGGTGGCAAGAAAAGAAGGAAAGAGTGAAATTTCGCCAGAGTAGTGCAGAATTCAGTTTGGGGTAAGTTAACGAGTGGAATGCTGGCTTTGATGCTGGTGGAGCTCGTCCTCTGGGCACGAAAGCAAACAAGGAAGCAGTCTTATTAAAGCAGTTCAGTAGACTCTCTGACCAGCGAAGCAGCATGTCTGCGTTCACCACTGCATACCCTGCTGAGAGCACACTGCATCCTTCCCTCATGGACCGCAATGGCTCACTGTCATCCCCTATTGGCAGAATGCTATTCTTGTCCAGAGCTAACAGAGTGAACAGTCTGGTATGCTCCATATTCTGCAGGTGCCATCTGTGTATCACAATAAAATTTTAAGTAAGCTGGAGAGGGTAGCTTTAGGGCTCTGTTTCCATTTGTTTAGGCATACCCTCCCCACAAAAGCCAAAACATAAAACGAAACCCCACAAAAAAGTAACAACCCCCTCGTTCATTTCCTTACAAATTCTATTTGCCTCATCCCTGTGGTTATTTAGACTAAGATAATGGAGCACAGACCGCTGTCAGTCCTGAGGATTTCAGATGACAGAAAACTGATCCAAATCTGTACACTGATGCTATCTGAAGGTCAATGATCCTCAAGGAGCACTCTGTTATTTCAACATAATTCCTTAAATGTGTGTGTGTGTGTGCGCGCGTATGTGTGTATGTACATGTGATGTGTGTGTATGTGTGTGTGTGTGTGTGTATGTGTATATGTGTGTATGTGTATATGTGTGTATGTGTGTGTGTGTGTGTGAGAGAGAGAGAGAGAGAGACAGACAGACAGAGACAGAGACAGAGGGACAGAGAGGGAAAGAGAGAGAGAAAGAGACAGACACTAACAGTAGAATGGCTACTGATGCATCTGTCAGTGGAGCTGCTGGGGCTTCCCTGGTGCTTCACCAATTCTCCTATCCAAAGTTTTGGGAGCTATAGGATCTAAGTTTTCCCTGGAGAACGTATAATGAGCACTATCATCCAGAATGTTCATCATGGCACAAGAATTTGAAGACTGTCCAGAAATATCCTGAAAACATCTAAGTTCTCTTTATTCAAAGCATGTCTGAGGAAAGTTCTAAGGAAAATAATCTACATGCAAAACATACTAGCCCAGTGAAAGACATTTGCCCCAATGTGATTTATAATAGTAAAGCTGTCAGCCGAGGTAATAGCAAACACAGAGTCTATTTCAGTCACCGCAGCCTCATGGAATATTATGTGGCCATTGAAAACTGAACCTTTGAAGATGTAGCAGTATGGAAAATGTTCATGTCTCAACAGTCCATGTATGCCCCATTTATAACTGTGCACGGCTACTCATAGAATGCGACTAAAACAACTGAAGGGAACACATAAGCCTGTAAAGATTAGAAAACTGTCCCCACTCACGTCTATGGTTTCAGATCTGACTTTACTATTTCCTACCAACAGGAAACAGCTTCTGATTGGGCCTACACAATGTATTAAGTATTTTAAGGGGAGCCAAGCAAGAGATGACTAAGAGGAATTTATTTAGTCAGGTGGTCTGAATCTTATACAGACTAGTTGGGTAACTTGTGAATCTGTTATTCCTTAAAATATTTGATAATGTGGCAAAGCTAGTATTGGAAAAAGATCATAAATAAGAGATCGAGCGGCCAAGAAGCATGCCCATTGTGCCGGGGGGGTTAAGAACTTATCTCAGTATCATGTCTGTGAGTATGTTCACATGCATTTCTTTTTCTTTTTTTAAAAACTATTTTTATTTTGCGTGCGTTGGTGTTTTGCCTGTATGCATGTCTGTGTGAGGGTGTCAGATTCCCTGGAACTGAAGTTGCAGACAACCATGAGCTGCCATGTGGGTGCCGGGAATTGAACCCTCGGAAGAGCAGCCAGTGCTCCTAAAAGCTGAGCCATCTCTCCAACCCCTGCATTTCTTTTTCTAACATTATCAGAATGAGAAAGACTAGAAGGGTGCTGTAGATTTCCCAGAATTGAAGACAGTGGCGACAGTTACAGGGCTTCCCTCACACATGGACACTCTCACGCAGTACCACTCAGGTCCAAAGGTTAAAATACATACACGCTGTTCTATCCCATGAAATCTAAGTGAAGATCTAACTCCTGACAGCACCAAAATGTTGGATTTCTCATTTTATACTTAATATGACTTTCTTGGCAGTTTTGCTAATGCAGATGTGCAAACGATGATTCAAGTACCTAATAAAAATGCATCCATTCTATGTACAAAGGCAGAGAGGAACCAGTGGTAAGTACCAATGGAAGAACCACGTTTATTCTAGATTCACAATGTTTCAGGAAGCACAGATATGTAAGCTCTCCTTACGGACAAGCTAAGCACACAGAAGTACCTAACCTCATGCTCGCCTACATCCCCTAACTGCTCCTCCAGAAGAATAAGAGTTGTGGACACCAACCTCCTTGACCTTCCCAAACATGACTATATGAAGGAAGCTGGCGAACATCTCCAGGTTTTAAAAGGTTGCATTTTTATGGGACATATCTTTTGGGAATATAACTGAATATATTTATAAAGGGTTGATTAACCCTCCTTGGCATTTGCTTCTGACAAAAAATAAAAGATCCTTGTATTTTATAAATCTCAAGTGCTTTAGGTTTGAGACAGTCTAAGAGCTAGTGAAAAATGAAAAAGAAAAAATAAAGCCAAAAAAAAAATCATAAATCGTTCCTGACCAGAGGCATTCCTCCCTTATCCCTAAAGGAGACCCACTCCTGAACATCTTGTTTGAATTTACCTTCTGAAGTTTGTCTTGTTCCATCTCTAGAACAAGCCAGGCAGTAAGGTACAGAGATATGACGACATGAATGAAAACACATGAGCAATGCAGTCACTGTGCATCCAAAGACAAGAGGAGACAGAAAACATTAGCTGTCAAGGGACATGTCATTTGGATACATGTTTCTGGATTTTGTCATGGATGTTCAGTCTGACAGGTACTGGAAATATTTGAGTTCTGGAAAACCTTGTCACGTAGGCAGCAAAAGCAAATGCTTCATAAGCAGCAAGCTGTCTTCACTTTCTAGTTCTAGAAATTTGCTGAAAGAAAAAGTACTCAGCACCCTGATACTCTACAATTCATTCATCAACCCTAGGAAAAGGAACAAGACTCTCCTGCTTACAGGATGCCAGGTTCTCAGAATAGCAGCCTGCATGGATACTGTTTGACTCCGGCTTATGAACATAGTTTTTTAAAAAAATCTACTCTTTCTGACACAATACTTACATACTTATATAGTCTTTTAATCGGAAGCACAGGAATGGAACCTCTTTGTGCAGACAGAGGCTGTGGTAAGGGAACTGGGTGCTTGGGCAACAGAGGGAGGTGGAGTGTAAGGAAAGCACAACTCAGAGCTGCCTCTGGCGGTGGAGGAGCTCACAGGAAGGAAAAGCAGCAGTCCATACGTGGCCATGCCCGAAATCAGGTCAACTGGTGAGTGAGAAGTAAAAAACCAGGCTCCAGTGACCCTAACTGTTGGCTGAACTTCCCCAGTGAGAAAGGAAGGTTTTTTTGCTTTCATATTAGTTGAATCCTTTGTGTAAACCAAAATCTTAGGAACTTTTCAAGAGATGATTCTGCCTGTCTGGCCTGGAAAGTTCTTTTCAGTTCTTTGTTACTTCCTTTAGCAATCTGGGGTTCTGATCTGGTAGTTTGCAAAGAAGCAGTGTGAGAGATCAGGATAAGAGGCAGTAGTTTCATTTCCTAGCTGCTCAAGTTCAGACAGGAAACAAACAAACAAAAAAACCCCTAAAGAAACCTGAGGGAGGTGTGGTGGTTTGAATGAGAATGGACCCATAGTCTCATATATTTGAATGCCTAGTCCCCAGGAGTGGCACTATTTGAAAGGATTAGAAGGATTAGGAAGTGTAGCCTTGATGGAGGAAGTGTGTCGCTGTGGGTGGGCTTTGAGATTTCAAAATCCTATTCCAGATTCCAAAAGCCTATTCTATCTCTCTGACTCTGTCTCTCTCAGCCTAGGGATCAGGATGTAGCTCTCAGCCACTGCCCAGCACCATGCACGCCACCATGCTGATGCATGTTATGATGATTGTAGACTAAACATCTGAGACTGTAAGCAAGCTCCCAACTAAATGCCTTTCTTTCTTTTCCTCCTTCCTTCCTTTTCTTCCTTCCCTCCCTCCTGTCTTTCTCTCCCTCTCTCACCCCTTCCTTCTTTCCTTCCTTCCTTCCTCTATCCCTCCCTTCCTCCCCACCTCTTTCTTTTTATTTCTTTCTCTTTACAGAACACTGAATAAGACAGACGTTGGTACCAGGGACTGGGGTATTGCCATGGGAGGCCCGACCATGCTGTTTGTTAGAGGAATATGGAAGACTTTGGAACTTTGGACTAGAAAAGTGGTTGACTCTTTAAGCATGGGTTAATGGGCCATCCTAGGAGGAACATGGAAGGCAGTGCTGAGGGTGATTTTAACTGTAGGGGCCCAGTTCAAGAAGTTTCAGAGGGGAAGAATATTAGTAAGTGGACTAAAGACCATTCCTGTGAAATTTTGGCAAAGAATGTGGCTGATTTCTGCCCTTGTCCTAAAAATTTGCTGGAGGCTAAATTGAAAAGTTGTGAATCAATGGTGTAGGCAGAGGAGATTTCAAGACAACCTATTATTGACTGTGTCATGTGGTTACTAAGCAGGTCTACAATGAAAAGTAGCAAGCTAACCAAGGGAAAATGCAAAATGTACAGTGTGAGGAGAAAAGGAGCATCAGCAATTGTAATGGAACTAAGTCCAGTTTTCAAGGAGAGAGAAAGTTTAGAGAAAAGCCTGATGCTAAATGGAATAAAGGGAGTGGTGACCTCTAGCCAAGACCCCAGCCAGCTAACTTATGAAAAGGAATTTTTTAAAAAGCTTAAGCACTAAAGGAAACCATCAGCACCAGAAAGCTGATGCAAATGTAATTGAACAAGGGAGCCAAGTTCCAGCCCCATCAAGCAGCACAACTTGGCAGTTTCAGCTTTAGCATCAAGGATACAAGAAAGGGGTTATGATATCTCCCTCCATGACTGAGGAAAGCCACTGAGGCCAGGTGGAAGCCCAGAGAGGCAACTGCAGGCAACTGTGAAGGTGAAGACCCCAAGATGTTGGAGATGTCAAGAGTTGTGAGATGCATTCCAAGGGGAGCTGTATAACCAGGTGTGAAACCAGCCCAAGAGAGAGAAGTGTGTTGCAGCCATTAAAGCTGCAAGGACTTCGAGATCTGAAGAGTGTGACACCAGACATGGAGATACAGAGCTTAGAGTTTGTCGTGCTGGGTTTTGGTTTTGCATTGGCATTGGTCCAATGTTTCCTCACTAAACTCCCTTTCCTCTCTTTGGAATGGTGATGTATATTCTGTGTCATTGTATATTGGAAGCATGTGGTCTGCTTTTTGATTTTTATTTAGAGGGGTTACAGTTAAAGATATTGTCTGAGTCTCAGGAGAGATTTCAAGTTTGGACTTTTAAACAGTGTTGAGGCTGTGACAGACTGTGGGGACTTCTGAAGCTGGCGTGAAGGCATTTTACACTATGATCATGTTACAAGCCAGCCTATGGGCTAGAGAGTGGAATGTGGTGGTTTGTAAGAACGGTCCCCAGAGACTCACATATTTGAATGCTTAGTCACCAGGGAGTGTACTATTTGAAAAGATTAGAAGGATTATGAGGTGTGGCCTGCTGGAGTTGGTATGGCCTTGTTGGAAGAAATGGCCACTGTGGGTGGGCTTCTAGGCCCAGGCTTGTTCTTTCTCTCTTCCCATGCTCTCTCTAGGGATTAGAGGGATCTCTAATTAGAGAGATCTAGGGATCTCTCCACGATCTCAGTCTAGGGGTTAGGATGTAGCTCAGCTACTGCTCTAGTACCTACCTGCATTCTGCCATGTTCCTTGCCATGAAAATAATGGACTAAACCTCTGAAACTGTAAACAAGCCCTCCATTAAATGCTTTCTTTCATAAGAGTTGCCTTGATCATGGTGTCTCTTCAGAGCAATAGAACAGTGACAATGACAGGAGGCATTCCGGTCTCCTGGACAGATATCCGGCATGCGAGAACTGAGCTGGTTGGGATCTATGTTAATTCTAAACCAAGAGTTTTGAAAAGGCCCCGCTATCTTTCTTATTATAGCCCTTCACCATAGACTTTCCTCTGTTGTGGAGAGTGGGAGGGAGGTAGAGTGCTAGAGTGAGGGCAATAAAAAGACAGGAGAATCAGCCAACATGCCTTTCTCTCCATACAAGTCCCCTTGGGTCTTTGTATTTTCATACACAGATCTCAATGGTAACACAGAGGGGACAAAATTGAACATGTGATCTTTATTAATCAAAAACCACATACATACCTATCTAATCAGTCAGTTTCAGAAAAGAGACTTGATAACTGTACATGACTAATTTGTCAGTTATTCTGAGGGTGCTGGGACTATTAGCCTTGGCTTCAATCTGTACCTTACAGTCACTCCCCTCTGGAAGGGATTCCAGAAGACATCGTAGAGATTACACCTTCATGTGTTAAAAGGTCTAGCGCTTTGTAATCAATGCCAGCAAGGAAATAGTGAAACACTATTTTATTTACCACTGGTATGAAAAAAGAGCACATTATGGAACTAATTTCATCATCTATCAAACAGTATTAAAGTGTTCACAGTCCTGAATCCCAGTTCTAGGAGCATCTCATAGGGAATTGTAACATTCTAAAAGTGCAGGATGGAAATGGTCCAGTGAAACAACAGGATACGGCTAAGTATGTGCGAGGGACAGATGCTGCCAAATGGTTGTTTAAAAAGTATTTAGAAAGCAAAAATGATCACAGTACGGTTGAGAAAAGCAGACAAGAAAATTCTGTGTTGGTCATGATCCCAATTTTGTGGAAATTTATACACAGGAAAAGAAAACCACACTAGAAGGAAATACTCTGGGTAGGAAGGTTTACATATTCCCATTATCTTCTGTTTTTTACCAAATGTGCATATTAGATGTGACTTGCATACAGAGAAAACTTATTTTAATAAGATACTGACTCAAATAACAGAATACATGTATATCCAGGAAAATAATGTATAGCTATACTTAGTAATGTCTAAATGTTTTCACAATAAAATCTTGTATCAAAAGGTAGAGGGTGCTAGGTGCTGTGGCTCACGCCTATAGTTCCAATGTTTGAGAGGCCGAGTCAGGAGGATTCCCACTAGTTTGAGGTCAGCCTGGGCTATATCATAAGTTCCAGGATAGTCTTACCACACAGTAAGAACCTATCTCAAAAACAGAGGAAGAGGGAGAATTATAAAAGATGTAGTAGAGTATGGTCCATTTATAAATATATATTAAGTGCTTATATGTATATACAAAGTCCTGGAAGGTCAAAGTGTAACTTCCTGTGACTGGTGCTGGAAACTGTGGTGGCTTGACTGAGAACAGCTCCCATAGGCTTATATATTTGAAGGCTTGGTCCCTAGTTGGTGTTTGGGGGGGAACAATTAGGTGTGACCTTATCAGAAGAGGTGTGTCATCAGGAGTGGGCTTTGAGGTTTCAAATACCCACACCAGGCCCATCCTAAAACCGTAAGCAAGCCCCAATTAAGTGCTGTCTTTTATAAGTTGCTTTGGTCATGGTGCATCTTCATAGCAATAAAAAAAAATTCCTAAGACAGAAACTAGAGAACTTACCATTTTTTCTTTTATGTATTTGCAGGGATACATGACCTATTAAACAGAATGCATCTTCATGGAACTCATGACTCTCAGAATGTTTAAGGGATACAACAACAGACATGCGTATACACAGAACTAGCTTAGGAAATCCACCTCAATTTCCATGTACTTCCACCTGTGGGATAATCATAATTCTAGATTTGACAGTTCTCTATTCCAGGCACGTTTTGCTTTTATTACACCTCTGTGTATTCCTAGGCACCCCACAAAGGAAAATATAAAGCTTTTCTTATTCATTCTGGGACGGTGGCACGGCATAGCTGTTGGACTCCTGAACACATAGGGGCTGCGGTTACCTGCAGATCAGGCACTGTCAACGTCTTGTCATGGATGGGGAAAGAGCTATTGGCAGTTCATGATTTCTGGGAACAGGGAGACATTTTATTCAGCAGTGTAGCCACAGTAACTTTCCCATCCTCCAGCAGGTAACTCCCTACTCATGCTCATGCAAGCAACCATAGCTAACGCCAGTGGGTCATACACACAGACAGGAACGTAGAAGGGGCTGGTTGAGAAGGGGACAGGAGAAAGTGATGGGGGAGACTGTGCTCAAAAAACATTATAAGTGCATTTACGAAACTGTCAAAAAGAAAAAGAAGAAAGTAAGATAGATAAATAAAAGGTAGATGGATAGGTAGATAGATAGATAAACAGATAGATCTGGTTACATTTGTCTCAGGATGGCTTTGAAAAAAGCCATGAGAAGCCAGGATGAATGTGAGGGACTGTGACATCTGTGGAGGATACCACAGTCCGACCTGTACTCTGGTCTGACACGGGCAGAACCAGCTGAGGACCACCTGTGGGTCCCCTGAGTGCAGGAAGAGGAGGCTGACATCCTCCATCTTTCTGACTGCCTATTCTTTATGGCAGAAAAAGAGTTGTGTTCACAGCCTCACACTTTTATTTGTAAATATATGAAAAAACAATGTCCTCTTGCTAGCCATTTGTGAATTCAGTTTGGTTATGTATGTTGTCTTAGTTACTAATTAAATATAATCAAAGCAATTTCTATAAGAAAGTATCTAATTGGGGCTTATAGTTTCAAAGGGTTAGTTCATAATCATGGCAGGCAGGCAGGAAACTGGAGTAGTAGCTAAGTGCTAATGTCTGATCCACAAGTTGCAGACCAAGATAGAGTGAGACTGGAACTGCTGTGGACTTTTGGAACCTCAAAGCCTACCTCCAGTGACACACCTCCTCCAATATGACCATACCTTCTAATCCTTCCCACATCATCCTATCAACTGGGGACCAAGTGTATTCAAATATATGAGCCTGTGAGGGCCATTCTCATCGAATCAGTTGTTAAAACCATATAGTACAAGTGATTCTAGATTGTGATTCAAGTTGATATCAAAACTAATCATGCTGGGCATGGGTAGCACATGTTTTTAATCGCAGAGGCAGAGGCAGAGGCAGAGGAGAGGCAGAGGGAGAGGCAGAGGCAGGTGGATTTCTGTGAGTTTTCAGCGAGCCTGGTCTACAAAGCCAGTTCCAGGCCAGCGGGGCTATAAGAGCCTGTCTCAAACAAACAAAGAAACAATCAAACAAAAACCAACCATTACCTAAGATTAATCATCACAACACATGAGGGCTGGCAAGATAGCTCAGCGGGTAAAGGTGCTTGCTGCCAAGCCTGACAACCAGAATTTAATTCCCAGGACCCACAAGTGACCAGATTAGAATCCCAGAATTCCAAAAGTGTCCTTTAACTTTCATACCCACACCATAGAGCACATGTCCCGTCCCCAACATAAATAAATAAAATGTAAAAAAAAGTAAATCTATTGAAATGAAAAGAGCACTTAAGTAAAAGTATAATCTAGATGATTCACTAAAATATGTTTCCAAGGAAATATTCAGCCATAAAAAGAATGAAACTAGAGAATATCATGTTAAGTGAAATACAACAGACATAGGTAGAATAGTATTGTTTTCCTTAATATGCAGAAACTTCAAAAAAGGGTAGAAGAGAGCTTAGCAGGGATTCAGAAGGGTGCTGGCGGAGGTGGAAGAGGGGAGGAGAATGGATAGGCAGACATACGGCGCATATACAGGGAAACACAGTGAATCCCATTCATCTACACATCTAATATATGTTAAAGCAGGTATAAAAATTTACAAAATACAGCTTCTAATAATACATGGATGAAAGAAATCAAATGAATTAAAATGATATTGCTCCTGATATTCTAGGCTTGCTTTCCTGAAATCATTCTACACATCGAACTGTTCCCACAATTCAGTTGACATGGTAAACTTACCAGCAGATGTGAGAGGCAGCAGCAATGGGTGAAACACTGTGACTCTGAGACAAAAACAAAGCTGGCAGAAGGCAGGTCTCTAAGACAAAAGGTGGCCTGTTTACACTCAGTGTCTTTGAGTGACGACAGGGTATTTGTGTCCAGGGAATCTGAGCTAGCAGGACTTGCAATAATTTTTTCAAGTTGAACTACGATTTGACTTTGACCTAGTCAACCCATGGATGGAGAAGTAACAGACCCTAGAGCAGAATCTACTACTGCCATTCTCCTAGATCAATGTGGCTTCTAACTGCTCTGTAAAACTCATCCTCATGGCCACAGACAGACAGTATAGCTCTTATGCCTCACTAAGCAGCTTCGTTTTTGCAGCAGATAGAGGCAACTTCAGAGAGCCATAACTTGTCAAAATGAGTAAGTGACCATGGGTGCTCAGCCCCAGTTGGTACGTGTGCGACACAATCCCTACATCCAAGACTCAGGGAACATCGTGAGAAAGCGGGTGGAAAGATTGCAGAGCCAGAGGACAGTGATATACATAGTGTCTTCTAGACAGGACAGGGATGTTGAGCCTAAAACATCTCTATAAAATGGTTGCCTAGAGACCTGACTAAAGACCATACCAATTGACATGCCAATGGGGATGATGTAAGTTCACAGGCCTCACCCTTATATGAAGAACCACAGGAAGTCAACGACTACTGAGAGAGGAAAGGCTAGTTTTCTCCAGGGATGAACACCCTGACAGGTTGCCAAGTCCCAAGTGGTCAGTCCTAAACACACATATAATATCAGAGAAACTAAATGGACTCAGCGGGTTATGTATATGTGTGTGTGAATGACACACACACGTGACAATACAATTACAGTCGGAAGAAGTAAGGAATCCCAGATGGAGCTGTGGGGGAGACGAGACGAGTTGGAGTGGAGGAAATAATGTAAGAACAGCGTACTCATGTATGAAATTCTCAAAAAATTTAAATAGAAAGATCTGATATTACAAAAGATTATAAAAGAAAAGAAAGATTTGATATTATAAAAATAAGCCCCTTTAAGACTCTAGGAAACAAGACCTTGGTGCTTCTGCCCTTAAGAAAAATTATGCCAACAGTCAGAAAATTCTTTTCTTCAAGAAAGGTAAAAATGATCTATGGCAATGGTTCTCAACCTGTGTATCATGACCCCTTTGCTGGACCCTTTCACAGCGGTCGCCTAAGACCATCTGCGTATCAGATATTTACATTACGATTCATAACAGTAGCAGAACTATAGTTAGGAAGTAGTGACAAAAATAATTTTATGGCTGGGGATCAGCACAACATGAGGAACTGTATTAAAGGGTCGCAGCATTAGGAAGGTTGAGAACCACTGATCTAAGGGCATAATGTACCTCAATTATTAAAAACTTTCTGGCTTTGAGGCTTCAAAACAATTTCTGCTGCCTAACAAAGATTAATGTAACACAGAAACTGGCCTTTAATTATATTGACTTGGACTAGGAAAACTGAACATCACTAAATATGGTTGGTGCCAAACCCCATGATAAAATGGGCAATAAAAGAGAGCACGGATGTTTGTATGAGCACCTTGAGGAAGCATAAGGGACTTCTGAACAATCTGTCCCACACAAATCCATCTCAACAAGGAAGACAAAAAGTAAAACAGGTCCATGTTATACCAGTAGGGCATCAACTCTCTCTTGTAGTCAATGTCATTGAGGTGTCTAGACATGGCCCACACATTCTGCAGCACTGTTTCTCCACAACAGAGGAGGTCAACACTGCTTAGTGGGTGAAAGGCAAACTTGAATAGGAAAAGCCTAGGACATGTCCAGCTGATACTGTGCTTCTGCAGAAGACCACCATTGACCACTGATGAACTCCTGTTAACCTCTGAAGCAAAACCAGAAAAATGTATACATAGATACTTCAAGGAGAGCTGACCAGCCCCAAGACCTAGAGTGAATTTCTGGGCTTTGCATTCCGAGTAGATCTCATCAGGGGCAAGAGAGAGTTGACAAGAACTGATGGTATACTGATAGATTACATGTGCTCACGTTGTCACCTAACTCTACAGGGAGGGTTCAGTGTCCAGTAAAGGAGGAAGCGGAGGATGGCCTCTGTCAATCCTTCTGCTCACCTAACATCACTGCAGTCCCGTGACAGTGCTGGGGGAAGTCGCCCAGCCCTGGCCCACAAAGGCTCCCATGAGTGTTATGACCAGGGACCTAATTACCAGCTGATTAACTGGAAATGAAAACCTTTGCTCATTTGGTTTTTATCGGCAACTAGAGATGATGATGTAAATCATGACTTTACACTTAAGTCTGGTAACTCCACGTGGTCTGTATGTCTGACTAAAGAACCAGACATCCATAAATACTAAGCTACAGGTTTTCAGAAGCAATTGTGTCAGGAAGATAGGAGCTGGCACATAAGAGACCAGAGTCTCAGTCCTATCTCCATCCCACGTGGTACTGAGAGAAATCACACGACAGCTCTGAGCAATCCAGAACAATGCTAAGACAGGGCACACAGCCAGCAGACCTTGGGGTTCACAGCCCAAGTCTGGTGTTCACTAGCTGAGTGAGCTCAGGCAAGTCAATGAATTTCTCTGATACTTGTTAAAAAAAAAATAAAGAAGGAAGAGGAGGAAGAGGAGGAGCAAAAGAGAAAATGTGTGTGTGTGTGTGTGTGTTCCAGAGCAGTCTTTAAAAGTGCATTTGTGGCTCATCTAAGAAAAAGGTATGATTTCACAAGAAACCAGATCTTCATAAGTATCTATGGACTTCTTATAAGATAGAAAGGATTATACATGTTTTAGCACAGATGATAATGTGTAAAATACATGTAATATCTTATGAAAGACTGGCATTAGTATGAAGAAGATCCATGACTCCTCAAGAGCACAAAGCCCTTGGGATCAGACCAACCGTGCTGGAGGGCTGCAGGGAGAGCTGCTGCAGAATGCTTGCTGTGCATGCATGTGGACTAGACCCATGCAGTCGGACAAAGCCACATGTAGTGGCGTTGTGTACTCATCCCAGCTGTGGGAAGACACAGACAGCTGAGTACCTTGTGCTCACTGGCCAGGCAGCCAGCCTCGCACAATCTATGAGCCCGGGTCTCAGTGAGACAGCCTGTCTCAACAAATAAGGTGGATGGCTTCTTTGGAACAGTACCTAAGCTTGACCTCCGGTCTCTTCACGCACCCACTCCCCTACATGCAGATTTGTGTCAGCACCCAGCCCTGAAGACTCCATCCCCTGAAGATCGACACCTCCAGGACTCAGGAGTTTGAACCTCTAACTGGGTTGTAGCAGTCAGTGCCTTTCAATCATGAGTTTATGAAACTAAATGCAGCAGCTTCAAATATCTACACTAGTCAAATACCTTGTTCTTTCAGATATCATATACGGTACCGTACAATTGTACAAATGTAGTCGAAGTCTCAAAATATTTCTGTCTCATTCACCTGAAATTCTGGAAGCTATTAACTCTGGGCCTAAGCTTTCCCATTTGAGACTTAGTTAAGAAACATATGTGTCATTATATCACGAATTTGTCATTTTTACTATTTTGAGAACTGTATTTTATGAATTGGTTGTCTTTGTAATTCTATATACTTTAGTTCAGGAATTTAAAAACATTATTTTGGGAAGCAGTCCAATCACTTTTTTCTAAAAAACCAGATTGCCACAGGGGTCCAAGGTACAGAAAAGGCTAAGGGCTCCTCTCTCCTCAGACGTAGGCGGAGGCAAGTGCTGTGACACACTGTGATGACTGATGGCACAGCCAAGTACACCGCTGAGCGCCACACACAGCAAGACTCGGGAGCAGCCACTGCTGAGAACCCTGGGACGGGGGCATCTCATCCCGTAAACACCGCCAGTTCAGTACAACTCACGAGCAGTTGAGGTTGGTGCTGCTTCACCTCTCACTGTCCTCATCTGCTGGGTGGCCTTGGGTGTTGTTTCAGATGACTCGTCTGTGTGGAGATCCATTCTCTTTCTTGGCTCAGACTTCTATAGCTGGAAACCACCTGTGCACAGGCCGATGGTGAGTAGTTCCAGGGAAGAGCCTGTACCGTGGCTGAGGACAGGAAGGCCTCACAGGGACACGGAACTGACTTAGCTGTACCGCTCCTGAGCCAATGACCAAGGTCTTGGCTGTGGCGAAGGAAATGAAAGCAAGTTATTTAGAAGCTGGGACATGGAAATGGATCTAAAGCTTGCCTGTGAAAGGGCCTTCAAAGGCAGGAGCAGGCTTTAGGTTCAGCATAATGAACCTTGATGTGAGAAAATTAAGTAATGTTTCAAATTGAGTCCCAAATCAACAGTCTCAGCAATATGAGCGAACTCTGCAAACCAGCATGCACTAGAGCAAAAGAGGGAAGATTCATGGTCTTCTTAATTAACTCCGAGGTGCCGCGCATAAGGGGAAACCGATAAATCAAGTAGATTACTGCCAGCGATCTGAATTTCCAAATGAAATAAGAGAGGTATAGCACCTTGAGTCATTTGGTAAATGTGTGTGGTGGGGGTGTAGGGGATCGCCAAGGTCATCTCTTCTGCTGTAATTCCCCACTCAGTGATTTAGCTCTACACCATTGGCCAGGTATTTGCCAGACACTCAGATGTGAAACAGCGGGAAACAAAGATGAGTGAAACAAATCTTTGGGAGGGAAAGAGAACTCTCTTTCCTCTCTCTCTCTTACACACACATCGCTATCTCTGCATTTATTTAAAACATGTTCCACACCCACTGTGCAACAGCACTGTAAGAGCTGAGATACAGAAAGTCTCCACCCCTGTGAGGCTCACAAGTTGGAAGGGGAAGCAAGGACTCACCATACTATCAAATAAGAAAAGGAATTTCAGGCAGCAAGAAGTTCTATGAGAAATAACCAGAAAAATAAGGGCTCAGGGCTGGTGGTCAGGAAAATCAGGGATGGCCTGCAGTGTAGGGGACATCCAACCAGATGCAGAAAGGAAGAAAGTAGCAGCCTGTGTGAGCTCTGGTCGAAGTCTGCCTCAGCAGAGGGGCCAGTAGGGACTGTGGCCTTTGAGCAAGAGCTTGCTGTGTTCTAGGGAAGGCAAGTGTACCTAGTGGTGAGAGGTGAGGCAGGAGTAGCAGAAGGCAGTCATGGTCCCAGAAGTCCTTTAGCTGTGGTAAGGAGTTCTGCTTTAATTCTAAGTATGGTAGGTCAGAGGGAGACGACCTTGTTCAATCCAAAATAGCAGGTTCTAAGCAGGGAGGACCAGAAGAAGCAAAGTGGATACACATTTTACACAAGGGAAGCTTGAGGACTTGAAAAGTGGGCTGAGGGAAAAGAAATAGAAGACGGGTTTCTAGAGTCCAGGGAAACTTCACATTTTCTAGACTAATGGGTAGGCAGACACCACTGAGCAATATTATCAAGAGGCCATTTTGGAGGGGAACTGACATAAAGGTATGGCACTGGGTTGACTGTAGCCTGCTACAATGTTCCTGTGGCCACAGAAGCGAGGCAGCCAGAGATGAGACTTTGAAGAAACTGGGGCAGGGGGGCAGAGAGTCCTCTTCAGGTGACAGTTAAGGTTGTGGAATACAATGAATACAGTCAGAGAAGGAAAATATAAGTGACTAATACAGAGAAAGCCAGAAGAAGAAAGACGCCATATTTACCCATATGAACAGGAGGGGAAGGAATCCTTAGGATAGATACCTTTCAATATAAGTGGGACTGAAAGGAGCCAAGGAGAAGGGGTCTGAGGCCTCAGAGAGGAGATGGTGTGCTGTGCGAGCCATGGTGTGGCTTTGAAGAAAGCAGCAGAATGAAAAGGACATGGATAAAAGATCTGGGTGAATCTGGAAGTGAGAGGGGAGCCTTCAGACCAAACAGAAGTGATCTCTTCTCAGCTAGTTAGCTGAGCTCACACACTGACGAGGGGGTGGGGGATTCCTTTGGGAACTTCAACATGCTGGGAAACGTGAGAAGCTGAGCTATGTTCATTCAGTAAGTTCCAACAGAAAGGAAAGGTTACGGGACAGCGTGGAAGGTACAGCTTTGGCTGGATAGTCTGTTTGCCGTGGGGTGAGTCACATTGCCAGCTGGTTTTCTGGAGTGAGTCCCAGTAGCTGCAGGGTAGAAGGTATATGTGAGTTTTGTCCGAGGCTGAGGATTGAAGACAGTGAGGGGTAAGCTCATGGGACAAGAGAGGTAAATTCGGAGTTGCTACCCATCAGCTAACCTGGTTGTGGAGGCACATCGAGGCCGGGAGGGCTGAGATACTAGAGTTGAGACCAATGTAGCAGCCCCAGAGAGGCCACATGGAGGAGCAGCGTGGCAGGATGTCAATGGGGAAACTGTTTAGGACAAAGTCCTGGAAATGGCAGGGAAAGCAAGAGGAAATCCGTGCTTGTTTCTAAATGGCTCTTAGCATCAGCGAATTGTTTTGAAAAGAAAAAGAAAATCTCAAAATTATATTAAAAGTAAGAAAAAAGCCACATAGCTTAGAACTGGACTCCAAGATGTGTAAGATTCGTCAGAAACATTGCTGAATAAACACGATAGACTAATAGTAAACTGGGCTGAAGCAAGGTAAATCTGTGAGCAACCTGTTGAGAGCACTGACTGCCCAGGAATGAGCTCTGGGGGCCTGGACCTGGCCTGTGCATCTCCTGCTCTGCAGACCCTCCTTTCCTACACTGTGTTTTCTGCAAGCAATACAGCCAGATTTTGTTGGAGCAAGTCAAGATGCTTGAGAGGGCTCTCTTTTCAGCCTCCCAATGCCCCACAAGAATACATGGTCCCTGCGGAGCACAGAGAGCAGGCCAGGTCGGGATAGAGACAGGAAAATTTGGCAGGCAGCCACCTCAGCTTTGTTTCAATGGCTGTCCATAAAACATGGGCTGAGAAAATGGTAGCTCAGTGTCTGGCATTTGAGACCTAACAGAATGTAACATGTTTATGGCATGCATTAGGCCACAAGCTTCAGTCTGGGGCAGGAGCACATGCAGAGACGTCAGATCTGGCAGACAAAGGGGGAAACTAGGAAAGCATGGTTTGCACTGCAGTAAACGTGACTACTCTTGGAAGACCATAAACAGGTGGATTTATGGAAAAAAAACTGTTCTCTTAGATTTAAAAATCAAATGCTTCAGGCTTGTTTGTATAAACAAGGGAAGGCTATTGTATGCTTCGCTAATTACAGCGTGTTCTATTAGGCTATGACTGATTATAACCCAGCAAACACTAGTCCAATGGAAAAAGGAAGAGTGAGAGGTAGAGGGTTAGGTGAGGTTTTGGAGTGAGAATAAAAGCAGCAAGAAGGAAGAAAGCTTTCATTAAACAGCTTACATTCTAGTAGAAGGAGAAATCAAAACAAAGAAGCCAGACTCATTTACTTTTATTCAAAACAAGCTCCAAATGAATGTATTTATACTCCGAATCCGTGAACACATGGAACACACGGTGATGTTACTTTCAAGTCCCTTCATCTATGCAACATTTAGACCTCTCAGACAGGGTCTCTTTTGAGGTCTCTTTCCCTTACACACCTAGTGTAAAATTACACATCCAGGAAAAATCACACACCAGTGATCCCTTACTGTACACTCAGTCCTACGATACTGAGTATTACTATGAAGACCACTGGGTTTTGTTTTAGCAGTGAGTTCAATTTTAGGCTGATCAGGCTGAACTCATATAAATCTAGATTTATATTTGATTAAGCCAAATTTGTAGACACTCCAACTGTATCTGAAAACCATCTAACTTACTCTGCCTCCTCTGAGGGTCTTATGGGATTCTTGGCTTCAAGCATGATTGCTCCTAGAACAAAGTATTTATTTCTAACCTGAGACCTTTCTGGTATCAGTAACATGATTGTAGAGTATTAACATGTTTCCATGATGACCAGGCTGAGATATAATGTGGTCTCTTGTCTATTCCCACCCCTGTAGTGGCTGATAGCCCTGATCATGCACAGTGCATTTCCAGACTGGGCTCATGGAGGACCCTGTGCTGGTTTAATAATTTATTTAATTTTATTTTATGTGCATTGGTATGAGGGTGTCAGATGCCCTGGAATTGGAGCCACAGACAGTAATGAGCTGCCATGTGGGTGCTAGGAAATTGAACACAGATCCTCCTGAGCAGCTGGTGTCCCTAACCACTGAGATATCTCTCCAGCCCCTTAAAAAAACAAACAAAAATCCAATTTATTGAATTTTATTTTACCCTGTGGTGGTTTAAAAGAGAAAGTCCTATATATGTTCAGATGTTTGAATACTTGTTCCCTGGTTGGTGATGTTTCTTGAGTAGGATTAGGAAGTGTGGCCTTGCTGGGAGAGGGTTGTCACTGGGGCAGGTTTTAAGGTTTAAAGCTACCTGCAATTCCCACTACTCTCTCTCTGCTATGTGTTTTCAGTGAAGATAAGAACTCTTAACTTCCTGTTCCAACTGCCATGGCTGCCATCTGTTGCCTCTGCTCCACCATCTGAAACTGTAAGCCCAAATAACTCTTCTATAAGTTGCCTTGGTTGGGGTGGTTATTATGGCAACAACTGGACAGTAACTGATATGTATCCTCATGCAGATTGTTAGGAAGTCTGTAGCATATGTTCACACAGGGATCACAGCGCCCACAACTCTTACTTATGATCTGATGCTTGGCTTCTCAGCTCCGAGGAGCTGCTGTGTTCTGCTTGGGCCCCACCCTTCACACTGTAGTAAGGATACCCTCCTGAGTGTCAGATGACCCCTCAAGCATCCCTTCTCTCGGGAATCACAGTCTTGAACTGCCTACTGTCTAGAGCAGTGGTTCTCCACCTTCCCAATTCTGCCACCCTTTAACACAGTTCCTCATGTTGTAATGCCCCCACCATAAGATTATTTTCATTCCTATTTCATAACTGTAATTTTGCTACTGTTATGAATCTTAACGTATATATCTGATATGCAAATGGTCTTAAGCAACCCTTGTGAAAGGGTCAGTTGACTCCTAAAGGGGTCTCGACCCACAGGTGGAGAACCGCTGATATAGAACCTGAAAATCATTATCTCATATAATCTCTCTCAAGGTGACACATTATTGATAACCATTGTTTAGTACATTTTTATGTTGCAAGTTGGATGCATGCTGAGTTGAAGTATATAATTTTAGTTTTTTTTTCCAAAGTCTTTCTATGTACATAGGCAGTTCTTACACAAGAATTCTTACAGTTTTTAGAACCACTTATTCACTCACTATTACTCAGAAGAAAATCTGTACATTCCTTCAGTGAAAATAACTGAAGATCGACAATGAGCTCAGCAGTGTCCTGGGAGGCTGGGAGATGGAAATGTCCCTGCATTCATGAAGCTTATTTCTCCATGTGAACTGCTCTGGCCTCCTCCAGAGCAGCTCTCTCTGCTATCATCTCTTCCATTATTGCCTCAACAGGAGAGACAAGGCCTTCTGCTTACACAGCACTCACTATGCCATGGGTGCTGACATTTGTTTTATGTGAGTCAGTCATCTCACTACAGCAATGAAGGGATTACTAGAGACAAGGGAAACAGCCAAGGACCTGCCATGTCTGCCACACTGCTCGTGAACAGCGAACAGGACCCCAAGATGAACAGCCTGAGTCTGCATCATGTATAAATGAGAGAAAGGGAGGAAACACCGCATGGGGAAAACACTGGCAATTCTCCAGCATAAAAATTAGAAGGTGATTGAGTGAGCATGCTTGGGCACAATTTTGTCTTCCTTTTCTCTAGCTGATTATGAGAAAAATGGCAGTTCTGCATTTTGAATTAGAAAAAGAACAGAAGCCATTCTGAATGAAACCTCATTCCTTGGGGACGCTGAGGAGCAAGGTAGAAGTTATCTTAGCAACCTCAAATGATGTCTTCGGAACACCAGTGCCATTAGGTGCCTCAAGCAAAAGTACCCAAGGTCCACATCGGGTTATATCATCCATACAGAGACTTAAACTGGATGGAGCACCAAGGGAGAGGCTGTGTTATGCTCTGCTGTACGGAAATCTAATTGAGATAGGGAACCATTTGCAGCCATCTGGCTTCAAGCTTGTGATCCTCCTGCCTCAGCTTTCTAGTTGCTGAGGTCACAGGTATGCAACAGCATACTCAGTTAAGAAATCCATTTCAGTTAACTCAAGCTCCCCAAGATTAAAGCCCATAGTATCTTCCTGTGAATAAACGGCTATGTGGGAGGGCTCTTGAATTGCTCTTGAAATTAATGTTTTAGGAAACACTGTGATCCGGCTTCCAGAGTGAGCATTAAACCAGATTAAAATCATTCTCAGAGATCAAACCAACAGCGCACTGCACCAACAACAGTGCAGGTGAGTCCTACAAAGAGACTCAGAGCTGTGATACAGTTAGATATTAAACTTTCGTTCAGCAGCAAATGATGAGAAGGAAGCACAAGACAGCACTAATTTGCAGTTGCACATGAGGAATCTTTACATCTTATACCAAATGCTGTATGTATTTGAAAATTAAATGGACTCGAAAATTCCAATTTATGTTATCTTAATAAAAATATTCTATAGAGAACACAAAATAATTAACAACCTTGGCCAAGCGTGCTAGTACATCTTTAATGCTATCTCAGACACCTATTTCTGGAGTGTCTTGAGTGTTTAAAAAGTTACCTTGTAGCCAGGTGTGGTGGCAAACACCTTTAATCTCAGCTCTTGGGAGGCAGAGGCAGGCAAGTCTCTGTGAGTTCAACACTAGCCTGGTCTACGTAATGTTTTCTAGGACAATCAGAGCTATATAGTGAGACCCTGTCTCGAAAAACCCAAAAGGTTACCTGGTACTACTGGAACTACTCCAACAGTAACCTGGAGAAATACCCAGGGACAGCACACGTGTCCCAGCAAGCGTTTAGAGTACAGCTCATTCATCCCCACCTCTTGGGTGAATAATGGTGGGAGATGGTTGCCCGTGTTCTCTCTGCCCCCACCCTTTCCTATTGGCTGAAGAGTCAAGATTTCATCCCACTGTAGCTGACAGCTGTTATGTTAGGATTTACTTCTTATACTTGACCCAACTTCAGCTTTGTGATGTCGCAGTACCTTACAAAGGGATTCATGAACACCTCTTATAGGTTCTAGCTTCTACAGTTTCCTTTGTTCTCTCCGAGCAAGCTGCTGACATGCAATTATATTGGTTGTGTTAACTGCTCTATCTTATCTTATGTCTGTCCTCTCTGACCAGGCCCTACTCTGTATTTGCAACATTGTTCTTCCATACTCTCCTCTTTTCTTCATTGAGTATTGAACTCTCTGATATCCCAATAAATCTGGCCACACAATGGTTGGATTCTGGAGCCTACTGCACAGGTGTGAACCCAAGTTCTCCCAGGGTACTATTATGTTTTTTAAAAGTTACATTTATTTACTTGCTTATTCATTTATTCCTGTGTGTGTGTGTATGTATGCATGCCTGTGTGTATGCAGATGTGTGTGCACACATGCCTCTGTATTTGCATATGCGCATGTGTGCACATGCGTGTGTGTGCATGTGTGTGCATGCATGCCTGTGTGTGTGCACTGCATGCCTATGTGTGTACACGTGCATGCCTATGTGTGTACATATGTGTGTGTACATGCATGCCTCTGTGTGTGTGCGCGTGTGTGCAACTGCATGCATGTGTATCCATGTGCGGGTGCCATATTGCATGCCTGGAGATTAGAGGACAGCTTGGAAGGGTCAGATCTCTTCTTCTATCGTGTGGGTCTTAGAGTTTGAATTCAGGTCATCAGGCTTGTTGGCAAACCTGATGACCTGTATCACTAGCCCTTATTTGTCTTTTCTTTCTCATTTTCTCATGTGTATACTGTGAGATTTTACAGGGCCTACATGACACATAGTATTGTAGCAGGTCGATTGCTAAATCCCAAAGCTAGCTAGTTCCTATGAAGCAGTTCATTAACTAGAACCATTTTCAAGATAATTAAGGATTCTTCTTTCTTTCTATAAAGGTCTATTATGCTGACTATTTTATGTTAAGAGGGTTGAACAATTTAAAATAGGTTAAACAAAGAATAGGTTTTTACACAATTAGTTTCTTCTTTTTAAAACAATACAGAAGGGAAACTCCATGGTAAGAGTCATAATTCTCTGCGGATTGACTGATCAGTGTTATTGCAAAAGAACATTTCATCTTCAAATTTGAGAAGGCCAAATGTCTATCAGGGTTGTGCAAGCAAATATCTGAATAGGGAAATATTATTTTTCTGTCTTTCCACCTTCAGCTGAATTAGTATTTATTTTCCTTTGAAATCTAAGGAAAAAGGAATTTCTTATTGATCAGAATTATTTGTATGTGTGTTCTCCTGGGTGAACATGTGTGTATGTGTGTGTAGGTCAGAGTTCAACTTTAGATGTTCATATCCAAAACCAAGGTGGATGGCTTGTTTTTGGAGAGAGTCTCTCACTTGTCTGGAACTCAGCAAATAAGGGTCAGAGAGTCACCTGTTTCCACTGGTAACTAAGTGCTGAGACTGAGAGTGTGCACAGTCTTGCCTGCTTCTTTAAATGAGTCCTGCAGATTGAACTCAGGTTCCTGTGCTTGCAGTGCAAGGCAAGCATTTATTGATTGAGCCAGCTCCTACCTTCACCTTTATCAGAACAACAACAACCCTCTCTTGGGCCAGGCACTGCAGCATGGAAGCACATGCATATAATTCTAGCTCTCAAGGGCAAAGGCAGGAAGACTGCTTCAAGTTCAAGCCCAGCTTGGCTTACATTTGGAGTTCTAGGTGCTGCATAGCAAGATCCTATTTCAAAAACAAAACAAAGCTAACCAACCAACAAAATAAAGTCGAGAAACAAAATAACACAAACAAAGAAAAAGAGAAGTAAGTATGGCTTTCTGACCTGGTCAGGCTGGCATTTCTCCAACACTAAAGCTTTCCTCCTCAATCTGCAGTGGTTTTGTCTAATCTTTGGACTATGCTTCTCTTCTCTCCTCAAGGTCCCATAGATTTAAATTGCTCTTCTTTGTGTTATAGCCAGGACCTCAGCTCTTAATTGTTTGGACCTCTTTCCCCCCTCACTAGGTTTTTATTTACTCCCTATAAACAAATACTAAGAGGGTCTGTCATGTGAGGAGCACTAAGTCCCCCCACAGCACATCCTCACAAAAGGATCTTACGTTCAGGGCTGATAAACTGTCAGGGTTACACATACTCTTCATAGAGAGGTCACCCGTAAGCTTACCAGTCTGCTAGAGATGTGTGCTCCTTTAGACTAGATCTGTCAACATCAGCAGGCTAATCTACTATAGTTGTATGAATATATAACTAAAGATTTTTCAGCTCTTGCTAAGTATCAGAAATAGCACAGGCTCTGTGAAAAACTCAGACACTTTTATGTAATCTGATGTGATTCTAACAACACATGTCAAAACTACGGGTGATGAAAGACTAGAGACATCTTATGTTGCTCCTTGGAAAGCCTGATGAGCAGGAAATCCAAACATGATATGCACTCTGATGCTTTCATCAACAGATTCTTTTGAATTCTATCTTCATGCTCCATCACAAGTACTTGAAGCTAAGCACAGGTGACTAACCCACAGCTATGTCTGGGCAGGAATTAATTATGTTTTCTAAAAATGACACCACAATGAAGAGTGCAGATAATTCATCGGCAGATTTCCTCTCCAGACCCTGGTCCACACTCTGGCACCCAAGAGACTAGAAAATATCTTCGCCTTATGAAAAAGGAATAGCCAATAGAAATCCATCCACTGAATTATGGGCAGAGAGTTCTCATTCTTATTAAAAACTAATTTTGCTCTTACTCTCTCCATTTTGCTTTGAGAATGTGTGTTTTCTTAACCCAAAGGTGACTTCAAATTCTCACCCCCTGAATTACTGTCCCCTTAATTATTTGAGTTGGCTGAAACACTAAGTCTTCTTTTAGGTTTGATATCCAAGCACAAAACAGTTCTCTAAAGTTAGGCTCAGAATCAATGTAAGTGAAAACTCATGCTACTCTGTGCATAGAGGCAGCTGCTGACTGTTTCTACTAAAAGATGAGCTGCTACAAAATGGCTTTCTAAAATTAAACGATTTCAGTTTATTAGATTCCAATATATTCTGATATTCCAACTATGTTTTGAATTCATAAAAAGTACCTTTTCACCCCAAGATTTAAAAGGTTCACTCAAACATAAATCCACTAATCTCTCACACTGCCCTATGAAGCCAAAAGGCCATATTCTAACTCTGCATACAAAACACTTCCAAAATGAGCTTATAAATCAGTCGGCTTTTTCAGACATGCACAGTGGGCTGCAATCTATATCCCCCAACAGAGAAACGAGAAATCTCCGCATAGAGGTTGCTTTAAAACTATCTCATCCCAACAATTTTAAACAGAAAGTGTTTACTCTGGTAAAAAGATACATCGACAGAGCAAAGAAATAGCAAATAACAGCTGGCCTTCTGGAAATGGCTTACCTATTAATGTAACTGAGGGCAACATAGGTCGGCTGCTGTAATTCTTGCTTTTCTAAAACACGTGGATCTGTATCTGCAATAAAACACAATTACAATTTTTTTTTAGGATTTTTTTTTTACAACAGAATATATGAGGCTCCCTAATATAAAATAACAGAGGTTAAAGAGAGAAAAAGGGTAATTTAGAATAGGAAAACTCAGTCCACAAAACAATGATTTGTTCATTCATTCATAAAAACAAAATATCACATTGCTTTTCAAGAAATTCCAAACATCAACAGTGATAAAATGCCCATCTGTCACACAAGCTCTTGCACAACCCCCTCATAAATATTAGTTTTCACTGCTTACAGTTACACTGCTGGCATGGTTTTCGCTAGTTAATCGGCCTAAGAAAGAAAGCCTCTGTTAATTATGCTCACTTCAATACTGGAACAAATTAGTTTACATTGAAAAGCTCCATCAATTTGAAAATCTATGGAGTATTGTTCTTGTTCACTGAACACTTCTGAGTCCAGATTCATATTCTGGAGGGCTCTTCTTTTAGAATGTACAATGCACTGATTATAGCTTTTTTTTAAGACTCTTAATCAGAAATTCTCCTAGTGCTTCAGAGTCAACAAACAGCACATTCATCAGAGGGCTTTTGCCCCTTAAAGAAGTAGAATGTCACAGCACAGCAATGCCCCACAATGGCGCTTCTCTGGTAGAGGCCAGTAACGACTGCACTCCTCACAACCAGAAGCATATTCTTAAGCTTCGAATGTGGAGAAATCATTTCCTAAGAATATGCAAAAGAAATGATTATATGACAATACACCGGGCAGGAGAGTCGCTGCATATTATCTTCACGGAGAAAGGCTAAAGCATTTCACACTAACGGCTCTTCATGAAAACCTCGCCCACACCATCACATGATTAGAATCTCTCAGCTGCACTGGGCAGTAATTCCTCCCCTGATGTCATGTTGTTTCAAGCACCTTTGCAAGAGAGTGTTTACTGCAAGTGGTGGACGTGAGCTATGTTAACACCAATGTGCGCTAGCAGGTGAGAGATGAAGGGAGAGTCGCGGTGGCAGAAAATACAGGTGGCGAAAACACACAGATGGGCATTGCTTTTGCCTCTCAGACTATACAACTAGGCAGCAGAGCCAGCTTCACTCATTATGTCCAAGTTAAGAATGTCATGTTCACTCTATCGTTTTTTCCTATGCCAAGAATTCCAGGGAACTCTATTCAGAAATCCGCCTTACTTGGGTCTCTGCCACTGTAAGCCCTTGAAAGCTGAATTAGGAAATAAGAGACAAAGAGTCTCTTAAAGGCTCCATCTCTGAAAGCCCGCTCTCAAGGGTTTGGCAGTGCAAATGAAAAACCAGTAATTCACATTTCCTCCCTTCTCACCCCCAGGTACCTATGCAGCTGAGGCTGCAGCTTGATCACTGGTTAGGTGGTAACTTGGTAGCTGTCTAGATGCAAGGAAGGCACCTCTCAAGAGGACACGGTTTTCAAATGCAACCCTTAACATCTACCCAAAGTCTGCTGTAATCTCAACATAGCTTTACTCTTCTGTGCAGAATGTGCTTGCTAGAGGGGAGTCTACAGAACCATGATTCAGCGGAAAATGTCTTGTCTACATAAACAGCCACTGGCATGCTGGACAGGCCACAGGTGCAAGTGGTGACTGAGGTGCTGAAGTAACAGATGAGACTGAGACAGAAACCTCAAAAATGAGGAGGAGGAGGTTAGAAAGACAAGGTGATGGCAAAAAACCCAGTGGAAGGTTCTCAAGCCTTCGAGCAAACAATCTGAACTTGGGTTTGGGTGTGGATGGGGGAGCTGCACTTTTGAGGTGTTGCTACATGGAGTTATTGTGAAGGAGAAGAGCACCACCAGAAGCCTACAATTTGTGTATGGAAGGGGTAAAGGGGTAAGAAGCCAGTGAACGTTTCAGCCCATCTTTATCTCTTTGTTCTTGCACCTGGCTTCCAAGCAAAGTCTTTGTACAAACTATCTTCTAAACAGTTCCTCTGTTCTTAAACCATGTACTTTCTAAAATATTTAATTAATTAATTAATTAATTTATGGCTTTTGGAGAGACAGTTCCTCTGTTGTAACTCTGGCTGTCCTGGAACTCACTCTGTAGACCAGGCTGGCCTTGAACTCACAGAAGGATCTGCCTGTCTCTGCCTCCTGAGTGCTGAGATCAAAGGTGTGCGCCACCACTGCCTGGCTTCTAAAATATTTTAAATGTTGCTTTCCCAAGCTATCCTGATTTTAGTTTTTCTCTTTTATTAGTGTGTCTGCACATGCATGTGCCAGTACATACATTTGTATTTTTCTTTTCTACTTCAAGTTTGTAATAGTTTAGACCTTAAAGTTTCCCGAAAGGCCTATGCGGTGAAGGTATGGTCCTCAGCCTGTGGTACAGTTATAAGGTGCTGGAACCTTTTGCAGGTGGGGTCTAGTGGAAGGAAGTCAGGTCACTGGATGTACTTACAAAGCTATGATGAGACCCTGTCCTCCTTCCCCAGCCTCCTAGCCAGGACGAGTGAGCACCTCACAGTCAGTTACTTGTTCCCAGCTGTGGGATTCTGCTCTACCAGGTCTAAAAGCAATGTAGTCTGTCAATCACAGACTGAAATTCGCAAACTATGAGCCACAGTATACTTGCTTCCTAATAAGTTGAGCCTCTCAACTGTTTCCCACAGTAATGTGTAGTCTTTCTTTGTGTCTGCTCCCATGCTCAGGAAGTAGCTATGCTGTGGACAGCAGCACAGCTCCAGGAGGCAAGCATAGGACATGGGTCTACATGTCTAAGCCAGTTTTCAATTGGAGGCTTTGAGAGCAGGTGGGAAGTGGAGAATTCCTGGGAGAACACAGCAGAGGGTGTCTGTCACTCAGTTTATTGAGGGAACGGGTCACATATAGAGAGAGGAAGGGTCTTTGGCATCCTGGGACATCAGGGGAAGCCCATTGGTTAGGAGAGCACAGGTATGACAGCCCCGTTTGCATGTTGGGGGCTCATAACTTGGACCTAGGTGTTTTCCCAGGGACCAAAGGGAGAGACCTCATATGGTCACATGGGGAGAAGGCCCAGCATCAGGTATATACCCGCAGGTCCCACACCTTTGAGGGAGTGGTGTCATGCTGTGAAAGCAGGCAGCATAGCTTGTGATTTGTCAGGGTGGGTGAGAGGGAGCATTCAAATGCATTCCGCTCTCAGAATGAGAGTTCTGGGGTTCCAAGCATGCTTCTACCCCATCCTTAGCTCTAGGACAGCCCCACAGTAATGGAAATCAGATTAATGAAGGAAAAGTTCTAGAATCTCTCTGGAGAAGGGGAGTCAAGTATCTTCTATAACGTGCTACAGCTCTCTGATGCCTGACTGAATGATGCTGCTATTGACATCCACACAAACTGCACAGCAATCTTGTTTGACAGTGTGTCAAGCGTGTTTAGTACTCTGTTTGCAAAGCAAGATTCTGAAATTCTACTTCACTTTGCTTCAACATATTCTATAACCCATGTTTGACTTATGTTTACATTGTCTCAAGTTATAAGTTGGAGGCAGATGTTTGGAAGCTTCTAAATGTCACCTTCTTTGAAACAAAATGACTACTGTTAAGTTCCTTAGGTATAAACGACCCCCTCCTTTTTTTCCCTCTAGAATGTAGACTCTACTAGCCAAGAAGGCATCAGAACATTCTGGACAAACACCCCAAAGCCTCAGCCTTCCTTTTAGATTGGTTCTTCAAATAGCCCTAATTAGAGCATCCACCAAAGCTTTTCCATTTTGGAAATGAAATGAGGTGCTTGGCACCCACAAGTCAGGAGAGAATTAAAACAAAGCTACTGGAGAAACCACATCAACTGATGGTCCCAAATAAACACGGGTCCCGAGAATTAAAACAAAGCTACTGGAGAAACCACATCAACTGATGGTCCCAAATAAACACGGGTCCCGTCACTTGCCTTCTGGCTGCTGTGTGGAGAGTCTGACTCGCCATTTTATGGATTTTAATTATGCTTTTGAGCACTTCACATTCAGTAAGAGTGTAATAGCTGCCTTCATCATCTCTTCCTCTCTGACAGCAACATAACTTTCTGATGCTAAACACCCTACACAGAAGGAGACTCCAGAGATAGACCGGCTCTGTGAAGTAGGGTGCTCCCTTAGCTGTCAGGATGTCAGGGTCTCCTCCAGAGATTATGAAGGAAAAAGGAGCATATTCACCTGGTACCAGAAGAGTTGTTCCAACCACTAGGTAGTGCTGAGTTTAATAATAATAATAAAATCTCCCTTATACTAGGCACCGGGCCATTCAGAAATGGTTTTGCACATGTGAGTCACTACAATAAGCAATCTAAAAAGAAACGAAGTGTCCATATAACACCATCTTCCAGATAGCTCTCTGGCTTGTTTGTTCATAGTGCCAATAAAATGAGGACGGGAAATGCTGGCAGAAGCTTCTCAGAGACGTGATTCACTTCAAAGTGGTCCGTAGATAGAAACACTTGAATTTTTCTCATTCACACGATGCTCCGTAAGCAGATAACCTGGCAATTTGTACAATGTGGCCAGTGTACAAGGACACCTAATGGCACTCTTCCATCTTCATGTGACTAAGAAGTGGCGAGAAGACAAACTCTCCAGCGAGGCAGGGAAGTACCGAACAGAAAACAGACACAGATGGCACTGTCTCTGCCTCAGGCCACCCCTGCTCAGTTTCTAAACAGCAATCTGTAAAGAGGCTGCCCATAGGAATCCTCTGTCATCATCTCAGGGAGGTATTTTGTTCTGTGATGAGGACTGAGCTGTTTAATACCAGACTCAGATACAAAGTGAAAGCCTTTCCCAGTTGTGATGCAGGCAACTCAAAGGTTCATGGACTGAACTGAATTGCAAAGCCCTCACTCTCACAATACTAGCTCCATTTGCTTCTCCAGCAATAGCAACTGATAAATGGAAATGTACATAAATGCTAAAAGTAAAACAAAGTAAGGTGATGGTAGAGACTAGGAAAGAGCATTCAAACTCCTTCAGTAAGAACGAGAAGTGTGATGTGTATGACAAAAGGCCCACAGCCCACCTTGCTCAGCCCCTAAAGCCCCTGTTCATCTGTTCTTCAGTCTCCAGTGACCGGTGGAGGAACCAATGACAACCAAGGCTTGGGACTTGAAACTTTTTGAGGGGAGTCTCAAGTAGTCCAGGCTGGTGTCCGACTTGCTCTGGAGCTGTGGATGACCGTGAACTCCTGATCTCTTGCCTCCACCTCCAGAGCTGAGTGCTGGGATTATAGGTGCGTACTACCACACTGTGGGTTTCTGTTTGTTTATGGTGTGAGCCATTTTTAAAAATAAATAATCATTCCTAATGCCATCTTCAAGCCCACAAGAAAACTCTATTGGTGTTATCTGGTGGGCCAACCAACACTAAATAATGAACGCATAGGTTTTGGCTATGACTTTGTGTACCTTGCTGGGACTTTATATACCTAAAACTACATATAATTTAATAAAGTCAGAAAACTCTGCTGCCCTCTCAACCAAAATTAAGAAAAACTCACTGGCAATGAGCTATTTGTAGGTTGGGAGGCCACTGTGGAAAGAAGATGTGCTTTGGGTCTGGAGAGAGAAATCCTTCACATTCTATAGCTTCCAAATACCACTTCCTGTTTAAGTGCATCACAACTCTGTGTGTGTGTGTGTGTGTGTGTGTGTGTGTGTGTGTGTGTGTGTGTTGGGAGGCTAAAAGCTTTTAGGTGGGAAGACAGGAGGTTGCAGCAGTTGAAGACCCCCAGAGAGTCAGGTGCCCACCCAGCCACATAAGTGATTTTGAAGAGTTGGCCTGAAACTGGCACTTTTCTTTGTAATCATTCAGTGATTCTGGTACTAATGGATGAGTGCAGTCAGCCGTCATCCTTTGCCTCAGTGTTAAACTTGCAAAGGCAGACCATTAGTTTGCTCAGCAGAGTCTCCCCTGGCATTCTGAGGAGGGCTTGTCCTCCATCCTCTTTGCTCTCAGGACCTCCTGCCTTGCACCACGAAGATGTCTGGGAATACTTTTACCCTTCCACACTCTTGAGCTATGTGGAGCTTATCCCAATTTCTCCCATCGATGCAGCACTTTGCTCTCCAGGGCTCTACAAATGCACACGGGGCAGATAGTTGATTAAATCCATGATGAGAACATTGAAGACTCTGGGTTAAATGTGGTAGATCCATCAAGCACATGTGTTTCCTTTACCGTTTAAGGACGCATGAGAATGTGATGTGTGTGGGTTGGGAAAAAACACCAAGGGGAATAAACAGGAGACAGAGACTAGAGACAAGTTACTTCAACCAGCATTTTGGAACATAAAAGAATATGAGAACATAAAGAGGCTTGGATAAAGTTATAATCTCCAGAGCCTGTAATAGGGATACAAGGGTCAGAAGCTGAACCTTGCGGAAGTCCTGGGAGACCCTGCACTCAAAACGGCCAGCTATAGCATGGGGAAAGCTCAGAGCTTAAACCAGAGAACTCTGTAAAGCTCATGGAACAAATAAAGCAGGTCACCAAGTGCCTACAGATAGAGGGATGAGAGGGGTTAAGGCAAGGCAGAAACACTATTGCAGAACACTGGCAGCCAGTCAGAAGGACTCTTTTTGACTCCATTTAGCAAGTGTATTGAGAAGAGAGCCCAAATGCTGACATCTGGTGATACCCTATTTAAATGGTCTTCCTACAGTTCCAACCAAAGCCAACAACCTCCATCTGGCCCTCCACCCACAGGCTTCTACCGGATTCTCATTGCTGTGGTGCTAAAGATAAGCCAGAAACAGTCAAGGGATGATGACTAAGCACTGTGGGCAGTCTTGAACTTCACGGAAAGCCACCAAAACAGAGCAGGAAGAGAGGGAAGCGAGAGGGAACGAGGTAGGTGTGCAGGAATCAAGGCACAAATGATGGAAGCCTGCACGTCTCAGACAAGCTTCCCTAAACGAAGCTGGTACCATCCAGGCCAGAGCCAGAAGCATCGTGTTCTCCATGTTCTGAGTCTTACCCAGCCAGTATTCTGATCACCAATAACTGAAGTCAGCCCACTGCTCCCACCCAGCTGTAACACTGGATGCCACACAAACTTTATAGCTGTCTTACAAGCCCAATACAATCTTGTTGTAACATTTACTCCATTTTTAAGACTAAATTTGTTGAACCAAGAATTTACAAAGACTGACTTTTAAAATTCACTGTTGGTTAACTTCAGATGCTGAAATAAATATTTCTTGTTGGCATTGGACTTTAAAAAATCCTATGAGTATATGTAACCAGCTTTTGAATGGATCAACTTTTCCTTAGTTTATAGACACGTCATTTGAAACTTTTCCCAGGCCATAATTTCCATTACAGGAAAGTCAGTGCAAATTATACCGAGACTCTTGCCTTTCCCAATTTACTGTGAAATCCAGATGCAGCCAAGTGTTGTTGTAAACTTTATGAGTTTAATATCTAAAAGTCAGGAATCTGTACAACACAATAACAGCATCTATTAAAAAGCATCCATGTTCACATGTGGAGCCTGAGTTTTCCTAAACATGATTGAACCAGGAACTTTCTAGACTAGTGGTTCTCAACCTTCCTAATGCTGTGACGCTTTAATACAGTTCCGCATGTTGTGGTGATCCACAAACATAAAATTATTTTCGTTGTTCCTTCCTAACTGTAACTTTGCTACTGTTATGAATAGTAATGTTAATATCTGATATGTAGATGGTCTTAGGCAACCTATATGAAAGGGCTGCTCAACCCCCCAGAGGGGTCACAACCCACAGATTGGGAACCACATGCTTCAAAGGCTATAAAAGCACTGGATGTTGCTCAGGAGGCTGCCTTATGCACAAACACTGCAGCTGTAGCATGTCTGGCCATGACTAGCATGGCCAGAGGGTAAAAGTTCTGTTGTTCTGCTTCCTAATTCTTCATCAATCCTTCAAATTCCTGTAGTCACACTAAGATAGTAGCTATTTAGGAAACTTGGTCTTAGAAGTCAAATCTAAGCCAAAGGCTCTGTCCATAATCGGTGTCTACCATGATAGAGGCTGAATAACTGAAGGAGCACCCAGGGTGATAGGTTAAGCACAGGATACAAAGATAAGCACCAGCTCAGAGAGCTCTAAGATCAGACAGGCCAGGAACACAGGCCCAGTGTAAGGGACTACATCCCTGCACGGAGAGAGGTGAGCAAGAGCACGTATTCAGAGCACTACTGAAGGAGATGAAATACTCTGTGAAGAAGGGCTCACATAGGAAAGCTTTACTGATGACTGGAGCTCATAGCAAGTCATTCATAGGTGAGGTGGGAAGCTAGTGTGGCTTCAAATTCAAGGCAGCAAGCACTGAGGTAAAATGTGTGGGCACTACAGAAGGACAGTAGTGTTGAGCAGACAATGCTCAATAGATTTTTAAATAGAGATACTTGAGGAGGGTGGTTCTGAACTCTGGGCAATCCCCTTCAAAGGCAATGTCTAGAGATACTGTAGGAAGGGTGCTACTGGATCCTGGCAGATATCCTTCAGTGCACATAATCTGATAACCTCACTGCAGCCCAAACCCCCTGACCTCAAATGTTAGTGCCTGGCTGAGACACCCTGCTGGAGACCCATGGGGTGGTTATGAAGAATGGAGCTACTGAATGTAGATAAGTTTTGAGTTTTCCTAAGGTCTAAATCAAGAGGCTGGAAGGCTAGTCAGTCACAGCAAGACAACAGCACAAAGGTGCTTGGAATCTAGGTCTTAGGAGTCCTGGCTTTCTTAGTGGAATCAAAGAAATTGAGTTCATCTACTAAAAGACATCCTGAATTCTCATCATGTGCTCCTTGCTTAGAGGAAATTCAAGTCAGTAGTTCACAATTGGGCAAGACAGATGATTGCAATAGCCAGTTAACAAAAGGGCTGGAAAGATGGCTCGGTCAGTCAAGTGCTTGACTTGCAAGCACAACAACTTGTGTTCGATGCCCAGCACCCACATAAAAAATGCTAGGTGCAATGACTAGGTGAAATCCTAGGCCTGGGGAATCGGAGTTAGGAAGACTCATTGGTTAGCCAGTCTGATGGGTGAGCTCTAGGACAATGACAAGCTCTATCTCAAAGGAGGTGAACAATACGCAAGGCTGACCTCTGTTCTTCACAGGCATGTGAACACATGTATACCACCTACCTCTACACACACGCACACTGAAGTCCCCAATAATCCAACACAAACTATGATATAGACATGGCATGACTCTTTGTGAGGGCGAGGGCAACTTTTTGAAAGAAAAGTTTCTAAGAGTCTGAATAGAAAATAGCTTGAGCAGGCGAGCAGAAGAAAGCGCACGGTGTGAAGACATCTCCAGTAGCTTGTGTGTAAGGGACACGAAGTACAGAGCAAGATTCCTCATGGAAGAACTGGAAGGCCCTCTGAGAGTAGCCTTAACTTCACAGGCAAAGCACAGCCACTGGAGGAATAAACTAAGATGACTCATGTGTTAGACAACAGTGAACTGCGGCAGGGAGGATGTGGGAAACAGATATAAAAGATAGAGTTTGGTGAAAGAAGAAATAGAAATGCAAGATGTTTCTTATGTTATGGAATGAGTGTCTCATTAACAACAATAAAGAACTCCAAACTGTGAAAAACACTCGTTATTCCGAGTGAAGTCTGCTTCCCATGTGTGAGAGATGCTGTGCAGAACCAAGAAGTTGGAGCCTCAGAAAAGGGCGGGATAAAGGGCTCCTGATGCAGATAGGAATGGAGCGCTTAAGAATCTCGTCATACCACCACACATTCCAGCAGGCAGCAGAGCCACAGCATGGCCTCCAAACAGTGACACATAGTAAAAATCCTGTCACAAAACTCAGCCTACGTCAACTCAGCAGGGATAAGGCAAGGCTGGGGCACACTGCATTTGAAACCAAGTAACTGGTACATTTCACAACTGAGGATAAAAGATTCGGGGTTGGGCGAGTCAAATGGGGTCCCTAATTCAGTGTTCAGTGGATCTGGCATGTGAATCTCCAAGGCTTACTGAGGGAATCAACCTCTTGACACAATCTTTCTTCTTACTTCTTATGCTTTTGGTTGTGAGCCTAACCTTTAATGGCTGAGCCATCGATCTAGCTCTGTTCTTACTTCTTGGTATTAAAGATAATGTGCCACTCCACAAAAATCTAGCTCTCCTCGCTCAGTATTTAGTATTGCTAAGAACAATACCTTCAGCCTAAAGTAGAGATAAGTAAATCTATAGGTGTGAGAAGGAGCCATTCAGAGCCCATGAAGTATTTTGAAATTAAGAATTACACCATTGTGAACTGCACTGTTGTCTTCATTTGATAGTCAACAGCATAATGACACATAGAAAAATTTAAAACTCATCATTCAAGTGAGAATTATCATAGGCTGCAAGATGCTGTTGCCCAGTAGACATTTCCCCCTTTTTTATATCATGATGTTCTGGAACATGGCTGCCTGGTATAAGGACTACATTTCCCAGCATTCCTTGAACTATTGAGTCTACATCCTGGCCAGTAAGATACAGGGCTTAAAGAAGTTTCCTTGAAAGTATGTACCTCTCTTTCCTTTTGAGTGATTGGAAGAATGACTGTCATTCCTTTATCTACTTCAGTATGATACAATCTTGTAAATGGAAGTCATCCTATGCAAAGCATAGGAATGCGTGTGGCTGAGCAGGTAAAGTCCCATATCACTCCCAGACTGACTACCTCCAGTACTTCTGCAACTTCTAAGAAATTCTCTTCCACTTCAGATACTGTTATTCAACAGTTTCTCAGAAAATGAAGCTCAACCAAATCTTCATACAAACAAAACAACAAAACCAATACCCTAAGCAATCAGAATGCTAGCTCAAAGTCCTACTGAAAAACATGAAATATTTTGTGCCTTTGTTTTTCTGGATTAAAAAAATATATTGGATTTTTATCATACTAAACATATGAAACAAAAAAAATAATAGTAACGTAACACCCACACTGCCACATCATATGTGGCTAACTCTACAGGGGAATGGCTGAGGACTGGGAGAAAGAAGAGAGAACCATCATGTCAGATTATGGCTGCTTTGGTTGCTCAAGCCTTTCTCCAGCATTGGTTATTAGTGGCAATAATGAAGCAAATTGCACATGCATATTGCTTCTGAGTTATCAACAATGCAATGAGCAGTAACCTTTGAAGCTGTCAAGATCTTTTCAGGGAGGCAATTAAAGTGAAAAATGAGAGTGTGCACAACTTCCATCACCCAATACTACATGTACCAACACCACCTATGAACACTGACATTGCGAGGGTGCAATCTGAATATTTATTAATGCAGATCTGTTCCCATTTGTTCTTCTTCTTTTCTTGTAACCCAATCTACCCTCACCTGCCAAAAAAGATTTTTTTTTCTTTAAAGGGCAACTCTGACACTATGAATAGCATTTATCTGAAACTTACATCGACTGTGACACCTTTCCTTGGTGCATTAAAATAAACTTTCCCTTTCCCCTTCAGGAAATGTAAGTTAGGACAAGCCTGGATTTAAAAGGAGAAAGAAGTTGAGAATGAAGTAATCCTAACTAGAAAAGCACCAAATAACCAAGCTGAAAATAACCAAGGATAACTGATGTTTGTGGAAAGTCAAAAATACATGCCAAATACTGTGTGGCAGGCACTGAAGCACTCTCTCCAGTGAAAAAAGAAAATGAGACCCAGCTCTCAAGCAGACTCCTTGCAACAGACGTTGCCATCTATAAAACTCAAATCAAGTTACAAAATTTAAAAAGAGGTGTAGGTCTTACATTTTAGGTCAGTTTACAATTGTGTGTTGCACGGCGTCCTTAGTTATCCCAGTACACGCGGTCTGCGGCCACAGGTGGGACACACTTGCTAGGGGAGGTGCCGCATATTGATTAAAAAAAAATCACGACAATCTATTATAAAAACACTGCTTTTCTGCTCACATATAAGAACTGTCCACTGTATGGATGTCTTCTGATGTAAATACCTGTTAGAACTGCAGCAAAATGTTAGAGGCGCCCATGGGGGAAGCCGCCTGATAGAACGGAGGTCCCAAGCTAGGCGGAAACGCCAGTGCACAGCACCTGGGGATCCCGTCACCAAGCTGTTGGGCTTCAGTCACTGCTATTTCACCAAGTGCCCAGAGACCAGTGGTTCTCAACTAGAACTGCATGTTACCACCGCCTGGGTAACTCCAGAGAGTTTAAGAGCCTGGGCCCCTCCAAACATTCTAGTGTGGAACCAGGAGAGACAATTACCATTAAAGACTCTGGAGGCTTGGAAATCGGAAAGTAGAAAGTAGCTCGGTGGGAAAGGGGCTTGCTGTGAGAGTCTGGCAACCTGAGTTTGATTCCTGGAACTCCAAAGTGGTAAAAGGAACTCCACAAGGTTGTCCTCTGATTTCCACATGTGTGCTCCCCCAAAACACATCAAACAGACAGACACAGACAGACACACACTTAAAAAAAAAAAAAAAAGCTGCTTGGGAAAGTTATCAAATGAAATAATTTGAATTTTCTCCAAAATCCAAAAAGCAATTGTGAAGCTGGAAACAAATGATTGAGAGTGGAACAAAAGTTTTATAGATAAATCCAGTGTGGTGAAATATCTTGTTTCTGTGTTCATTTGTGTACATGTGTGTAGTTGTACATTGCTGTGGCAGCTCACTAAGAAGGACACAGAGGCATATTCATAGGTGGAGACTCTGCCAGACCTAAGCAGAGGGAATCACCATCATGGCAAGCACCATACTGGACAATGGAACCCCAAGCATCTGAGCTCAGGTGTTTTATTAATCCAGAACTCCTCAGGTGTTCTACTGATAGCATGTGCAGATCTTAAGCAATAAAATATTCCCATATAAACCCAACACCTGTACACAATGCAAAATGCCAAGACCTAGGCAGGCTCTCACCTAACAATGAACAAACAATTATTTTATACACAACTGAAAATGAACTTCCACAACACAAGTGTGTGTGTGTGTGTGTGTGTGTGTGTGTGTGTGTGTGAATCCATGTAGAGGCCAGAAAGTGATGCAGATGTAGATGTAGGGTGTTCTCCTTGATCTCCCTCTACCTTACTCTCAGTATTTTTAATTTGAAATGGCATCTCTCACTGAATCTGGAGCCCACCAGTTCAACCATACTGGTTGGCCAGCAAGTCCCAGGATGCTCCTGGTCTTTGGCTGTCCACACTGGGATAACGGGCCCTTGCAGCCACTCAGTTATGTTGCTGCTGGGATCCCACACAGGCCTCACGTGTATAGCAAGCACTTTACTGACTGAGCCATCTTCCCATCCTTTAGTGAAATCTTTAAAATTCAGGCCTCCCTGAGGCTCTGGTTAGATTTTCACTTCTTTCACTTTCTAGGAAGGGCCAAACTTAGAAATCATGTGATCAACTTAATGTCTTCATGTATTTCTAAAATTAATTCACAAACCTTGAATGGGAAACAGTCATTTTAATGACTAGAAATCTTTTTTTGGGGGGGAGGCGGTCACTGATGGTATGTTCCTGAAACTAATAAGGATCTATCATCTGCATTTTGGGACTTGGGATTTTCTGGAAGACTGGTTCAAGGTCAATGTGTTTTCCTTGTGCTGGAATTTTTGACTCAGTAACAAAGCATCATGAAACAAGTTAGTTTTGTATTTTAGAATCCTGTTTTATCTAGATTTGGCAAACAACAAACACAAAACCCTGTGTCCATTCTTCCAATTTTCCAAGGAAGTAAAAAACTTGCAACAAAACAAAACCAAAACCAACAAACAAAACAATGACAAAAACCAACCAACCAAATAAACAAACAAAAAACAACCAACGAGCCATAGGAAAAAGAGCTGATCATCTGGATTCAGGGTTACACAATGGCTCTACCTCAGAGTCATTAGACCTACAAGTGTGTATTGGTTACAGCTTGTTCTGGCTTAAGTCAGATCTGAGCAGCTCTGGCTGGCCTGCTAGGGGATCACACATGCTATCTCTGTGCCCAGATGGGGGCCAGGAACAATGCTTAGGCTCGTGGGCCTCATAGATGATGTATGGTTTGGGACGTGTAGATTCTGTACAGGTTGCATTCATTCTACTTGCTAATGAGTAGAGACACACGCTGAGCTATAACTCAGAGCAATCTCGCTGATGGTATGAATTTGGGCACTGGGAAGTCCCTGACCCCCTTCACTTTTCTGACACTTGGCAGATGGCTCCTGACAATCTTGGCTTCTGTAGGACTAAGCAACTCTAGCCTTTCTAATCCTTTTTTTTTTTTTTTTTAAATAAAGCTTTTTCCCTTGGATAGACAACATACTATGGAAGTCACTGGTTTGTTCTGATACATGCTAACTTTGTGACTGGAGCAAGATTCTCAGGCTGAGCTTTGTTTTTTTCTGATACAGAAGCCAGTGACTCAGCTCCCCCACATTATGAGGTTGTTAAGGGAATTTAAGAGAGATAAGCTGTATACTGCACAGAGTACAGGGGCTGGTACATGGTAAATACCTAATAAATCTTAGCTATTATTATTATTCCAAGCCATTGGTGCACACATTGAGGGATTACAGTTGTGAACAATCAATCATTCCTAAGTGGCAGTAACAGCAGATCAGAGTATTCTTACCCATGCTGGGGCCTACCATATATGGGCGAAGAGAGAATCAGTTGCTTTCCAAGGGCAGCCCTCACAGCAGAAATGCTCCTTTGGAAGAGCAGAGGCAAGCAGACACTGAACTGCTTGCCCCTTCCCTAAAGAAACACACTGATCAAAAAAGGCCCTAACTTAGGTCTCAAGTGTATTCTTCTGACTGCCAAGGAGGTGTTACGTTGCCACTCTTCCCCCAGGTGGAAGTAACTTGAGTCACAGGACTAAACCTTTTCCCATTGCTTTTGTTTTCCTGTAACAGGCTCTCCAAAGCTCTGGCTGGCCTCCAACTTGCTGTGTAGTCAAGGGTGACATTAAACTGGTCCTCCTGCTTCTCCCTCCCATGTCCTGGGTTCCAGGCTTGTGTTAGTGTGTCCAGCACAGCACTGAGCCCCATATTACCCATCAGTATTAGTGCTCTCAGACTGAACTGAACTCCAAGTGGTCTTTCCTTTCCAGCTTTCAAAGGTGACCTTATCTCTTACACAAGTGAAGGTGAATTTTTACAGTAAAATTAAAATAAACAGCATATAACCATTAACATGTAAAAACTGCTTTTCTTCCTGTGTGGCTCAACATCACTTCATACATTTCAGAAGCATTTCCTAGGCATTCTGCCGTGGATATCCATCCTTTTAAAGCTATCTGACCATGGGTACAAGACTCAGAGGACTGGTGGCTTCATAACAGGCATGGCACTCCTCATCGTTCTAACAACATGTTGTTGCTGACTGTCAATGGCTGTAGGGAGGTGAACGGAGCTTGGGACTGGTTGGCTTTGGTTTCACCACGGTGTCAGTAATGAGCAGAAATGGATCAGATGGCCAGCAGAATGGAAAATTTACATCAGAGTAAACCATTTCTTTCCTTAAAAAAATTGTTTCCCCACCAATAGCAGTTTTAGCTTCCTAGCAAAACTGACAGAAAGGAACAGAGACATGTCATACCGCCTCCCCCACTCCTTGACAAGGACAGGCATCATTGACATTTCCCCACAAGACTGGTTTCTCCAGTCTTTGGAATGCTTAGGAAGACATGAGATAAACCATGAGACATATCCGGATCACAGTAGAGGCTTAAACATCCTGAGCATCCATGTCTCTTATCAAATCTCTCCTGCCAGTGAAGGGGCTTCACCAACAGAGCTTCTAGTCCTGGCTCTACCTATTTCTAACTGGTTTTCGCAAGTTAATTGCCTTACCTGTGACATATACCATCTCCTTCTCTCAGGCTGGAGGCGAGAATCTCACACAAACTCTCAGGCTGGAGGCGAGAATCTCACACAAACAGCATCCGCTGTAAACTTTACAGCCTCACCTCTTGCTGCCAAGATAAGGTGGTCTCCCAGTTTTTATCCTCCAATAGGGATAACCAGTGCTGCCATGTAGACACTTGTAAGACTTTCTGGCAAGTAATCTGTGGAAAGAGAGAGCTTACCCTATATATAGGCACGGAGACCAGAATTAATCACCCGAAGGTCTTAGAGTTCATCTCCCTTCACATCGTGGAACATGCACACACCTGGGTCATGCTCTCCTTTGGAAGAGTGTTGACCTTCCTCAGAGGCTTCTCCAGGAATTCTGCCAAATAATTATGTGTCCTTTTGGTGCAGACAGACAACGCTCTGGCTAGCTTCAGCTGAGGTTAGTGTTCTGACTCACAAGAAATGGTATCATCAACTAACATGCCTTCTACATAAAAGGAAAGCCATTTAATTTATAAACCAAGCCATATTTAAGTGATTTTATCACTCATTTAAACAAAATCTGAAAGTTCTGTATCGTGTTTGAATAAAATGGACATTATCAAAGCAACCGCAAGCCCTCAGATTCCTCAGCGGGGCTCACAAGACTTTGGGGGATTTGGGTAAACCTTACTATCAGTGGAGTTCAGAAGCGGAAGGCAGAGTTGCTAATGGATTTTCTAGGCTTTCTTAAGACAAGGTTTAATACTCTAGATATGGCCCTAATATCCTAAGCAATTGAATCATCTTGTGTGTATGTGTGTTGGCTTTTAAAAGGAATGCAGATAAAATATGCTTTCAAAACGTTAGTTGCAGAATGTCTACAAACTCTGCCAGCACTGTCTCCTTCCTCAGCTCACCTTCACCTTATCCAGTGAGCTAACTCTATGTTTCAACATTTCAATTTCACTGCAAACCCACATTTTAAATTCTAACTAGCATGCTAACTTCCCAGACATCAAAATTTATATTGAAAACATTATTTAACTTTACTAACATGTGATGTACCTTGATTAATAAGTTTCATTTCTTAAAATATTAGGACAGTTCATTAAATTGATCTCATGACCTACTAATAAGTTCTAGTTGGAGATGTTTAAGAATACAAATCTTGCTAAATTATAATCAGTAACGTCAAGCATTAAGCCCTACTTTATTATTTACATGGTAAAATAGTCTTAGGCAGAATAAAGTATTTGCAATTTGGCTGAACCAATCAAACTCTCCAAGCATATCTCTCAACTGTTTCCCCTCAGTGCCTACACTCCAGCAGCTTTTAATGTCCCCTAACTTCTGTACACATCTGTTGCCAGTAGCTTCTTTGTTCTTCTCCGCCTTATTGTTAACCCCATGCTCTGTTCTGGGGTTCTTCTGTAGCTGGTTTCCCAGGAAAGGCACCAGGATGGAACTACAGTGAGAAAGGAGCGGGCAGGCGGGTTCTGTCTGCCCCTGCCCACCAGGTGTGTTTTGAGGCGGTGGCTGCTATTGTCTACTTGGAACCACAGCTACGGCAGTGACCCCTCTCCAAGCTGCCATTCTTTCTAGACTTTGGACACCGTCATTTCTGTTTCTTCAATGTCCTGCTCTTGCTTGGTCCTGGGTACCTCAGGCTCCTTTTGTCTCCCATGTACCCTTCGTTGACTCTCTTCTGCTGTTGGATGGTTCGACTCTGTGACATACACTGCTTCACTATCGGAAGGCCTTACCCGCTGCGATCATCCTTAGATTCATCCTCTGGTCCTCCTCAGAGGTGACTCTCTCCAGAAAAGACTACCACCTACAGGATGACACCTGCCTTGGTACAACCATCTAGTAGAGGGATGAATTACACAGTTGTGCTACTGTTCCCAACAGACCCAGCCTCTCCAAAAACAGCTCCCTTCTGTCCCTAGCACTTAGCACAGAGGTGTCAAGTAATTATGATTACAGAAAAAGCCAATAAATGAATGACTGGTAATAGGACTTAATTACTGAGTACAACACAGCTATGTGCAATTAAGTAGTATTTCCTGACAAGACTGTCCACGAAGCTGTCTTCACCTTGAGCCTCACTCTGGGATGATTTAGTTTAAAGCAGCTGCTGGGATCCAGCTGGAGACAAATGCTGATTACCGCACAGCGAACCAGCTAGGTAGGTCTTCCCTAACTAGTTCCCCACAATCCCACATCACCTGGCAGGGTGTTTTCTGCTTATTATGCTAATTACATTTTACTTGAAAGATGTAATTATTGCTGCAACCCAAGGAAATAATTAATGGCCAATTTTAGTGGACAAAATATTCATTAATCAAATCAGCAGACAAGAGACCCACAGAGTTTAGAGGAAAAACATCCTTAGAGAGAAAGAAAAAAGATAATCACCTAGAGGATGTTCTTCCTTCCATAAATGTGGGTTAAATCAATTCAATTACAGTCTCTTTAAAGTTTACACTTCAGATTTAGTCCTATGCCTCCTAAAGAAGTCTAGGTTTAAACATCTGGGCTTCAAGTTACAGTGTACAACAGGATTATTTATTTTAACACATTGTATGTAAGAATGAACATGCTTGCATGTGTGTGGAGGCCATATGTCAACGTTGAGTATCATTCCGCAGACAGGGTCTTTCACTGGCCTAGAAGTCATCACATAGCTAGAGTGATTAGCCAGCAAGCTGTAGGTATCTGTGGGTCTCTCTACCTTCCCAGCTCTGGGATTACCAGCAGGCACAATCATGACCAGCTTTCTTTACCTGAGTTCTGGAGATCAAATTCTCCAGCTTGTACAGCAAACGGTTTACTGATTCAACTATCTCCTTGGTCCTATTTAATAATATTAAACAAAAATATCTGGTGACCACAAGGAGACAACACTGATCTCATAGTTGGTCTCTTTAAAATGTTAATCATGAAGGGCTTTCTGAAGATCATAGACATCAGGTTTCTGTTCTCTTACATTAAAAGGCAGGTGAGAGAAGGTGGTTATAAGACCCCAATTCAGGTTGGCGAATGTTTACATCATCTTTGTGCCTGTAAATACCTGGTTTTTCAAATCCAAGAGAGGATGTTCTCTAGTACTTTGGAAATCAGGGCTTGGGAATATGGGACTTTAAAAATGAAGATACTCCAGAGATAAGATCAAACCTACACTTACTACTAAAAGATCTATCAGCTGGGTGGAGTGGTGGTGCACACCTTTAATCCCAGCACTCGGGAGGCAGAGGCAGGTGGATCTTTGTGAGTTCCAGGCCAGCCTGGTCTACAGAGTAAGTTCCAGGACAGTCAGAGTTATAATAGAAAAACCCTGTCTCGAAAAACAACAATAACAAACACAACAAAACCCATTAAAAAAACAAAGGATATCAATCCAAAAAAGCATTGCATCTAAAACAAACAAACAACCCCCCCCCATAAACATAAACCAACTCCTCTGGCCTGTCCCCCACAACCCTTTTATAATATTCATGCCCTCAGATTTATGGTACTGTACATTAGCTTGACATGTCTCTCTGCCACATTATAAGAGATTTAAGGACAGGAGATGTGTCACAGAATGTGGCATATAATAACTCACATTCAACTTAAAACCAAAGAATATTTCCATGTTTTTATTTAATTATTATTATTATTATCATCATCATCATCATCACTATTATTAGTTTTGGTTTTTTTGAGACAGGGTTTCTCTGTTGTAATTCTAGCTGTCCTGGAACTCACTCTGTAGACCAGGCTGGCCTCGAACTCACAGAGATCTGTCTGCCTCTGCCTCCTGAGTGCTCAGATTAAAGGCATGTGCCACCAATGCTAGCCTTCTTTTTTTAAAGACCTTATTTTACTTATTTATTTATGTATGAGTGTTCTGTCTGAATATACACCTGTATGCCAGAAGAAGGTGTCTGATCCCATTATAGATGGTTGTGAGCCACCATGTAGTTGCTGGGAATTGAACTCAGGTCTTCTGAAAGAGCAGCCAATGCTCTTAACTGCTGAGCCATCTCTCCAGCCCCCAGTTGTTTTCACTTAATTTTAAATGCTAACAACCATATTCTAGTTTCTACCTGCCCATAAAGCTGTTTCACAGTCCAGAAAAAAAAATTTTTTAAATACTGTTCAGCATCCACATCTTAATGGTCTAGATGCTAAAACACTTTCATTCAGATAATTACCTCCAGGAGTAAAAAATAATATAATTATAACTGAATGACTTGGCCAGCTAAATCACAACCAGAAATGTATGGGCATGTATTTCATTCACATGCCAAAAATATCTTCATTCTGGACCATCAGCACAGCACTAAATTTTGATCTGTCACTGAAAACAGTTACTTCTATTTCTGGCCTACGCCATGACAACAGGGTATAGCAATTGGCAAAGACAGCTAATATTTCACATTAAACCTCCCCACCTGACCTTATAAGTCCAAGACAGAGAGACTCAGGAATAAGGAATTATTTGTTACATAAACAGTTCTTTTCTTCTTAAAACAAAACACACACACAGAGTCCAAAACAACAAAAACCTAAAACCCCAAAAACAAAACCCACCAAGAAAATCCCTTCTAGTTAAAGCATGGAAAGAAGGTCTCACCTTCCTGTGAAGGAAATGTATTATTGGTGATAAATTTGCAAGGCATGGGCAGCACAGATCCAAAAGATTGAAGAGGGTTCTCCCAGTGGCTCTGTGGTCTGAAGGACCAAGCTCCAGTCAGCACTTTGAGTGGAGAACTAGAGGTTCAAGGGCGTGGCCAGCCTCTGTGCCTTTGGAGGTAAGACTCTGAGAGGCTGAATGGCATGGGCAGATGGAGCACATCTCCAGGTTTCTCCCTATCACTTGTTTTGAAATCACACATGAATCCATATTTAAATTATGTTTTTAATCTTCCTTAAGTGAAACTTAGATAAAAGCTTTGCAGGCATGTCCTCTGCTTTATCTCAACCCGAGTCTCCTTAGCATGATCATCCTTCTGCTCCCAGTGTGCCCCATCTTAGCATGTCTATGAACCCCACACTCCCAGTGAGTCCCACCCCCGAACTTACAACGCATTGGCACTTCAGAACAGCTGCAGCTACGCTGATTGAACTAGGATGAGAGACTCACCTGCATGCAGTTCACCCCAGGTGACTTTAATGTGGGGTGAGGCCTAAAAGCTACTGTAGGGTTGGTCAGGATAAGCCCTGTGACTGCTTTGTTAACTAGCACCCTTCTATATAAAGAAGAAGGCCATTCAGGATGCTCATTGACTAGAATATTAAAGAGCATCTCAAACTCCACCTGCAGGTCCAGCTGCTGCAGGGAGGGGCACCCCAGGGTTTCTGATGTGCAGGTCTGAGTGCAGCAGGTATCTGCATTTCAAACAGATTCCAGTGACTCTTAGGAGCAGCTTCTAGAACTACCGGACTTAAATGACCAAAGCAGACTGGTAGTCCTGGATTAGGTAACACAGTGTCATGGGATAACTGGTTGCTACAGGCTTCTCTGATGTAGTAGTGGCCAGGAGCAGTAATACTATCAGGAACATTAAGAAGGGACGGATGGCACCGGTCCTTAATCCTGTCTGACTGTGGGTCACAGTGAGACAGAGACTGAGGAAACTTCTCCCATGGGACTCTGAGCCAGTCAGCAATCCTTAATTTTCATTGCTCTCATAACTGAATCACTGATCCCGTGTTCCTTTTTAGACTTTAGACCCAGGGTGTGGCTAGCAAGAACAACAAACTGCCACTAATATTTTAATAAAAATCTCAGCAAACTTTCCTTGCAATGGGCCCAAGATCAATTTTTCTGAAAGCAACTAGTGGCAGCGCTGGGCTGAAAACCAACCCATGGCTGCTTGTTAAATCAACTCAAGCAGTAGATCCTACAGCTGTAAAAACAGTGGTTCAAAGTCCAAGCTCCTAACAGCCACCCAGATAGATGCTGTATTTAAGTTTGAAATGCACACAGTCTTCGACTACTGTCAGCTAAGAGACACAGGAAAGGAATACAGAAAAGACTAAGGGCATCAGCTTTTCTCAAGAGGACACTGGCTGCTTGCTGGCTCCCATTCATCTCCAAGTGCAAAAGCCACTGACCAGTGATTCATAGGGAATCTTGAGGATGACCTGGAAAGTGTTTCTCTCTCCACTACTGGGGAGCTGTCCCATGAACTGCAGCCAGCAGTGACAAATATAGCTGTCAAAAAACTCAATACTTTTGGTTTGTCTGATGGTTAATCTTTGAAGAGATTCTGGAGTAGAAATAAACAGGAAATTGTGGCCTCTAAAAAGGTTCTCTGTTCCTAGGAAAACAGTAGCATGAAGATGATTCAGTCATCCACAGGACAGTCACAAACCTTCCCTGCATACACAGAATTACATACACATGGCTTGTCTGATCCTCAGCCACTCCTATCCAAGATATCTCATAACCACAAACAGATAGGTGTGTGTGTGTGTGTATGTGTGTATGTGTGTGTGTGTGTGTGTGTGTGTGTCAGGGTGGGGAGCTGTTGCAGAAGTTTATTTCCAGTTATTTTTATAATGGTTGTTATGTGCATTGTTGGAGGAAGGGCTGCCTAAGCCTTGGAATTTTGTGTTATCTGCAGGTGTTGGTTTTTCGTAAAAGATGTTTGATTCCTCATGATTTGCATGTGCTCACTGCTCTCTGGCAGACCCATTGTAGTCCTCTCTCCCACAGTCTCTGGCAACAAAGGGAGAACACTTTTCTTAGGCCTTGAGTTCCCCACTGTAAAGGTGACATAGCTTAGCTGCTAAAGGATTGTGAGATGAGACTAGGCTACAGGTTTCTTTTATTTTGCAAACAGGCCTTTGGATGAGAGGGCAGAGGTTTTGTATCAGAAGAACACCTGAGGAGCTTCTGTGTCAATAAAACCCCTATGACCAGACAGTCAGGATCCCACTGTCTAGCATGGTGCTTGCTATGACTGATGGTTCCCTCTGCTGAGGTCTGGCAGGGATTGCATCTATGAACATGCCTCCTTGTCTTCTTTGTGAATGGATACAGTAGCTGTCTGCTACAGGGAGCATTGCAATCTACAGCTTTCTAAACCCCACATTTAAAAATCTGAGAGTTACTCACAGAGCTTCAGAGTTCTCAGAGCACTTGGCATAGATTCTTTTGGGCAATTCCAAGAACCATGTGGGAAGGGAAAGAGTTTTTTTATATTTTGAAAATTAAGGAACTGAGTCGATGCAGCCAAGAAGGCTGTGGAGAAACTATGGCTAAATGTAACAGGACATCAGGTCAAAACTGAGGAAATCCAAATAAAGCAAGAACTCTAGTTAAGAATGTATCAACATACTAATATAATCAAGATTTTAGTAATGTGAAAAAACATTTGGGAATATTAAATAGTTCTGTATTTTTTTTTCTGTAAACTTAAAACTAAAACAAAAAGGTTGTTTTAACAATTAGAGAACAGACGGTGCTCAGAGACAGAAAGAGGGCAGACACAGAGGTGTTTTCTGTATGTTTAAGATATATCTAGAAGTGTTTGTAATTGAAAATATTTTAGGCTTTGAAGCTATAAAAATACACCAAATGCACACACATTAAAAAAAAACATTGTCCCAGAGGAGAGGGTTTGTATGGAAAAAAATGCTCCACTAATAAAGTCTGACCTCACCAATCTCTGGCTAAGGATCCTTTCAGTAGAAGCCACTGTACTCCTGATAGATCCATGATAGATCTGTGAAGGAGATGAACTTCACCACTTGTCTCCAGGGACCCAGGCCCATTCTTTCCCTGACATGCACTGAGGTCCCCACATTTCCCTGTGAATAAATTTGTTCCTACAAGGGCTACATCCCAGAAAGGTCTCTTCCGATGGTGGTGACAGCACAGGGAATATTGCCCCTTCACATACCCATGGCATCTGAATGAGGATCATCTGGAGTCTTTGAGCTCCTCCTTAAAGCCAAACCACTTAGCCATCTATCTATATCAGTCCTTTGCTCAAGACTGGATGGCCTTAAAAAATGGAAAAACCTCTCAACCTTTCATTTGGGAGTAGTGACTCAGCTGTAATTCCTTTGGGAGGTAGAGGCAGGAGGATCAGGAGCTGAAGGCTAGCCTCAGCTACAGGAGACCCTGTTCCAAGTAAGCCAGCCAGCCAGCCATTCTACCTTTCATATTCCCTAGCAGCTTAGAGGCCAGCAGAAGCTCACATCAAGTTATTTGCATACTACTGTCTCACATTTTCCAACTTCCCAGGAGTCAAAAACATGCAGGAGCCTGAAGATTCTGGGCAAAAGAAGCTCAGCTTGGACAATCAACAAACTGAATTCAAATCCCAGGAATAGTGGGGCATTCATAGCTGCCCACACACTCCTGAGGCTGGCTATTTTTTCTATTTGAGTGCCAACACCTAGGAATGTGTATGGAGGCCAGGCTTCTCCCAACACCTTCACCTAGACCAAAGGAGAGAGGCTAGAGAGGAGCCAGTGAACATTATTTTCAAATTCAAGACACAAACATCAAAGTTTTCTGGTTTGCTTTCTGTACCAAACATGTCCATCTCACATGCCTGCTCCTGAGAGCATCATTACCTCATTTTCTATTGCTCTCCTTTCCCCTTCAATAGACTGAAGCCTACCTCTTCCCTGACAAGCCCATTAAGGACCTACACGAAGCCAAGGGGCTCTGCTCTCTTCTGCATCGTTCACTGTCTCATTAAAACAAAACGTATTGAACATTTACTGTGTGCCACAGACCTCTCCAAGCACTAGAAATACAGCGGTGAACTGAAAGGAGAAAATCCCTTCTGGCTAGGGCAAGGTCCACAGGGACAAATGTAAACATATCCTCTTGTGTGTAGTATGTCAGGTGGTACTTTCTGGGAAGAGAACGCAAGAAGGGAATATGGAGATAGATGATCTTTTCATGGCACCTAGCATCATATAGTAATTCAGTTACTGTCTCCATGTTGCCTCTTCAGCTGCATATTTGGTTCTTTCTCAAAGGACAGGGCTGTTTCAGAGTTCTTTCAGCACAGACTTATGAACACAGTAGGTGATCTACCAGTTCCATTGTATGAAAGAACTTACGTAATTACTGCAGCTGATTCACATTTTGGAACTTTATTGGCCCTTGGACAGCCCCACATACACAGACATCGCGCTCGGTGAGCCTTTCCAGTTCCATCCCACATCATTCTGTCCCAGTGCCGTGTCCTGGGCAGTGGGTAGCCCCGACTAGATGTCATAAAGTAGCCAGTGATGAGGCCTAGATATTGCCTGAGTGTGTCTCTAAAGCATGTGTGGTCCTTTGATGGCAACATTTGGAAGTGTCTGCTTGTAAGAGGTAGAGTCTAGTTTGGTAGCTGTGGTACTATCTACCTTAGGGATGAAGATTACTCTTTTAGGACCCTGAGTCAATTCTCCAGAGTGAATATATTTAAGTGAACTGTACAAAACTTTCCTGTACACCCAGGCACATACCATCTACCTTCACTGTCTCACCAGAGCCCAACTTTTAATGCTGACTGACATCATGTCCTTGGACATCCAGAACTATGGATTCAAGAAACCTCTTTCTTTGTAAAGTTAAGCCAGCTTCAAGTAGTTTCATTATATAGGGACAGAAAGCCCATTAATATAGCCAATGAAATCCTACATTCATGACATAGACATTCTGGTAAAAAAAGATCACCACAGGATATGTGATCATTTCTTTGAAGGAAATGATCTAGGTGATGAAAAGAAGACTGGGTTAAATGGTTGGGAGAAGGAGGCTGGCCTGGGAAAGGCCTTTCTGAGAAGGCAATATTCCAGCCATAACCTAAAGGCCAAGAAGGAGAGAGTTGGGCAAAGGTGGTAAAGTCTGGGGCAGAGAGCACATTTTGCCTAGGGGCAAAAATGTGCTGAGTGTGCAAAGAACCCTGTCCCAGGGCCATAGCTGAGAGGAGAGGGGGGCTGGTTCTCCTGGGCTCTGGGCTACTGGAGTGAGTTTTACTCTAAGGGCAATGGGAAGCCACAGGTGCTACCAAGCAGGAGAGAATGAGATTTACATTTCAAGATCATTTTGACAAGACAGCTTCAGAGTCTGTGACCATGTGACTGCTCCCCTGGCACAAGAATTAAAACCGGAGAGTCACCCTACAGGTAACTCACTTTATCTGCTGAGATTCAGGGTTCTATAACCATTGATATTCTCTGAGCCAGTCAATCTTTAAACTCCATTCAGCAAAAGCTAGATTCAATACATCCTACACGGTAAAATTAAGGCTTCCCTGCATCTTAATTACAGTAAAACTCTAGTAAGGAAGAGAGGAAAGTTCAGTAAACTTTTCTCCATGATATCTCCTCTGTTTCACAGCCACTGTGGAGGCAATGCTACCATGGACCTGTTGGAATCTGTCTTCTCTTGATAGGGATAAAAAGAGCTATTAATGGCTGGTGGTACTGAGATACGGAGTCTTATTCTCAAAGAAGCTTGCCACAGTTCCCGTGGCAGGGCTCCAGGTTACATAACCCTGTTTGCCTAACCTCTCCTCCCTGTCTTGTTTTTCAAATGCTCAGTCATCCTTGTGGCTCCTCTGCAGATGCCCGCCAAGTTCCCCACACAGACACAGTACTTCTAAAGTTATATTCCAGAATCCTGCTATGTTCCCTCCTAAATCTTTCCAGAAGCTTCAATGTGCTTTCTGCCTCTACGACAGGCACTGGAAAACTGCAAAGGATCAGACAGACCAGGGTTTACCCACCTGCTTCCACCTCTCCCCTTGGTTAGACCATCTAGACAGAGGATTACCATAATCTTACCATCACTGTGCTCCACAAGCAGAAGGCTGGCAGCCTTTGTGGGTTTGGATTATATACCCGTCTCACATTCCACGTAGAATCATGAAGTGTCAGGGGAAAAGTGACCTTAGCAACACTCATTCTGTGGATTTACAGAAGGTTGCTCTACGGAACAGCCCCAGGAAGGCTGGTGCGAGAGCTCCCACAGAGCCTCCTTTACCTGCAGTCCCTCCACCCATGCCCTGCCACTGTACCTACCCATGTCCCTCCACCCCACCCCAGCCCTGCACCACGGACTTTAGTCTCTTGTGGGAATAGAATGTGTTTCTGTGGGTTGACGTGTTATTTGTATCATAGTACCTCTGCTATAATCAGAACTCTTGTTCAACAAATGTGTTGAACAAATGTCTGATTGGATCTTTTGTTGTTGTTTGTTTGAGGCACTGTCTTACTCTGTAGTGAAGGGTGATCTAGAAATTGATACATAGGCCAGTCTGGCCCTGAACTAGCAGCAATCTTCCTGAGTACTGGAATTTACAGGCAGGAGCCCAGCTCTGGGATGGATTCTTAAGGCTCCTTGTGGTTTCTTTTATGATAGGGATATCTGAACAACAGCAACATGGCAAGGCTTTGGTAGGCTACCACTAGCTTTTTGGAAAAACAGACAGAAGTCCAAATCCAGGCTCTGATGCTACTTTATTAGTTAACTGTGGGAAAACTGATCATCCTTCTACAATAGAAAAGTGGTTCTAATCTACCTACCTCTCTGAGAGCAAAATGACCTTGTGGATGTTGCCCATGAAACCTCTGCAAATACACACTCTCGCACTCAAGTATCATGCCCTCCCTTGCCTGGCAGTATGAGTGTCAGGTTTATTTTCTTATAGGTTAAACTAAGAAGAAGGAAGGAGGAGGAAAAAGAGGAAGGGGGGCGAAATAAGAGGGGGGGAGAGAAATAGGAGGAGGAAGGCACACTGGGGGTGGGGCTAAGCTAATAATTCTTAGCAGACACCCCTTTTTCCCCATTCTGAACTATCAAAATCTTCTTAGATAAGAGATTAAACTATGCCATTGTTCATATCTCTGAAAATTTGAATACATATATTGATATAGTATCAACATGATTTGTGGTGTAAGAAAGAATTAGGAAAAGACTAACTTGGAGAAGGTAGAAGCAGCTTTCTGAAGAGCTGTAAGACAGTGGAAAGGTGTGCAGGAAAACTGGCTCATACTCATGCTGTAGCAAGAGGAAATAGGCAGGAGATCAGAAACCTTGGTTCTCCTCAGGAGTTACAAACCAGAGAGGCACAATTTTAATTTTGACAGCCAGGACTGGTGCCACAGTGACATCTTGTGGTCACAGGCTTTATGACAAGTGGGCAGCCCCAAATCAGACACTATCATGCCTGTATGGCTATTTCCGCCATCTTTTAACTTAATAGCATGTAAACACCAAATGCTTTCTTAACCACAAAGTCACTGTTCCCCACCATGAGATCATAAGTGGGAGAAGCCACAGCTTGCTGGTGGACAGTGACTGCAGCTGCCTCACAGGGGCCTCGACATGCTGGTTTTCAAGCTGCAACTCTAGGCGTTGCCAGTACTTGCCAAGAGTTACTAAAGCTTGTCAGATGAAATGAAAATTGCAGCCGGGGCTCCCAGGTACCAACCAGATTCGCCCCTGCACACTCTGGATCCTAAAAGCATAAGGAAATAAACAAACAACTAACTTGCTTCCTTGGAATTTCAAAATTAAATTTTTTTGTACCACCGCATCCTGCAGGATCCCGTATGCTGCTGAGAGTCGACTGCCCTCAAAGCACTTGTGGAATCCTGGAGGGCTCACGCCCACAGGAGTGAACAGAGCCCCGTCACCACAAAGCAAAGAGGTTCGAGAGACTGACTTGAGTAGGAACACAGAAATGGCTCCAATGGGGTGGGAAGAAGTTGGATTTTAGTACCACAGTTTGGGGCCTGTGAAAGCAAAGCTATCCACCTTTGGACTCAGGCAAAATAGGATTTAATTTCTAGGCCGATAACTTCCTGACTATCCATCTGAGAGTATTCCCTGAATCTTCAAACCCTTCCTCATCTGAAAGCTGGGCTGATAGCCACCTTCTATTGTGGTTGTGAGGAATGGTTGAAGTTGCTGATGAGTCAGAACACGTTAGGAACACATGGATGATAGTGACAGTAGCTGTCAGGCAGAGTGTGAGGCAGTGCAGCACCAGACAAGAAAGACCACTGCCCCTCCTGACACTAGGAGCAAGTGTTTGTAGTGGACTTGGCAATCAGAGACACAGGGAAATGCCTGGAGAGCACTCAGAGCACCAGGCTTGTCTGACCATCTCTTGGGCCTCAACAGCCTATTTTTATTTTTTTTCTTTATGGCCTCAAAACCTCAAACCTGCTGCTATACACAGACTGGCTTATTGTTGTTTTCTGTTATAAATTGTTATGCTTATTTTGCTGCTTAAAAAAGATTGACTAAAAAAATGGGAAACCTAGAAAATTATGGGAAACAAGGAACCTATCATTAATGGTCCAAAAGTTCAGCCTATATTTTGCTGTACTTCTTTCTAGTCTTCTCTGTACTACTACTCTAGTCTTCTCTAGTCTTTATAATCTAAAGTTTTTATTACTATTCAAAATACTTCCTAATAATTGGTTAGCTCAAAACTATGCTTGACACTTAGGAGGGTCTGAAAGACACATAAAATGAAGTTCCTCTTCCTCAGACCCTGCAATTTAGCTGATGACATATGAAATAGATTCAGTGTAAGATCAGAGACAGAGGCAGTTGATGCAAAGATCCAGGGGATCACACTCAGACAAGACTTCCACAGCCCCAAACGGTCTTGAGAGGATCGCATGAGTGGATCTCTGAGTGCAGCTTTACAGCACACAATTCTGGAGGTCACGGCCGAGTCCTGTCAGTCAGGACCAACTCACCTCCTCTTCCCCAGAGTGCAGGACGGCAGGGACACTGCAGTCACTGTGGTGTACCTGGGCAATAAGCATAGGAAGTTCAGAGAAAATTTTTCAATTATGTTTTAGGTCATGAAAAACTTGGAGCTTTAGGTGAAAATCTGAAAACAAAAAAAAATCCTTATAATTAGAAGTGAATTCTGAAGTGCTAGATTTCTGGTATCTTAAAAATATGTAATGCGAAACTTAGGAAGGACACATTCCACATATGATTAAGAAGACAGGAATCACTTATTCTTGGGGAAAGCATTTTCTGATTAGCCTGGGTTATGGGTTGGAGGTAGTTGTACTCAAAGGTTCATGATCCGAATGCTTAGTCCTCAGAGTGGTGAAGTGGTGTGGAAACTTCAGGAGGTAGGGCTTAAAGGCATCAGGTAATAGGGGAAAGATTAATGCAGTTTTCATAGAACGTCAGCCCTCAAGAGAGTAGGCATTGACAAAGCATGCTTTATTAAAGTGTTTTTTTGATGCTTGGATCTGGGTTCTCAAGCCTTCTTTGATTGGGGGCCAAAAGGTAAAAAAAAAATTTTAAAGATAGTAACCTTTTCTAAATGCTGTATCTACGCTTTGAAGCCTTTTGTAACTGTCACTTTTTCGCTAGGAACTGGACTCCTAAAGGAACTGTCCCTTTCCCCAGTTCCTTTCATGGCTGTTGGCTGTTACTAAGAAAGATTCCCAACTTACAACTTTTAAAATCCCCTTTAGCTCTAAAAGGTTAGGAAGGAAAGAAAGGAAGGAAGAATTCTTTACAGTCCTTTCTGGCTGTCTTACTCTGTCTTATCCTGGAGAACTGGGCGAACTTCTAAAATTCTTTATCCCATTAATGTTTTTTCCCAGTTATCTCAGTAACTCTCCTCTGTCTGAGGTTTTGCAGCAATTGTCTGCTTTCTTTCTTATTTTCTGGAACTGTCTTTATCTGAGCCTTGTTTCTGCCTGCCTTCCATATCATCAGCTTCTGCAGTTCACTGTCTGCCTTGACACCGACTCTGTGCTCACTCTCTCCCGTCACTACCCAAACACTGTCTTTTCCAATGGGCACACTCTCTTAAATAGCTCTCTGAAGCTGTTCCCCAAAGTCCAAGCAGCATGTACCCATAAGGAACGCTGCGCAGTACAAAAAACTTCTTGGCAAAGCATCCTCTTATAGCAAGCCTCCGTGGGCTTGGTGTCTTCTCTATGGTCATCTTCCTTTTTCTCTCCATGTTATGACACAGCCAAGGTGCTACTGACAGAGGCTCAACACAGGGGGTTGCTCAATCTTGGACTTTCAGTTCTCAAACAAAAGCCAAACAAACTTTTTATAAAGTTTCAGCTTCAAGAACTGTGTTTTAGAAATAGAAAAATGAAGCTGGTACACTCATTCATTTAGGAAATACTGGATAAACATTTTGAAGTGGGTGTTATGGACCAGGTGCTGGAGATGAAAGGCAAAGCAAATCAAGTAGTTCTCATGTTCTGTGAACCAGACAGTTTAACAGGGCTGAGGCTGATAAGTATCAGACAATTACCATCCTATATGTTTAATGTTGCAGATAAATTAGGTAAGTGAAGGATGGTGACATTACTGACAAATGCCATGTTAAGAAATGAGCACTAAGAATGTGCACTGTATTAACCAAACTCTGGAGAATTAGGAAAGTCTGTTCAATAGATATGACATTTAAGTTGAAAGAAGAAAGCAGAGTCAAGCAAGACCACAAAAGAGAGGTCTAACAAGAGGGACTAGTATGTTAGGGATTCTAGAGCAGAGGAGAACAGTGAAGAAGTGACAAACAGACACTCAGAACAGCTCGGTCAGAGGGAGAGGAAGGGGTATTGGTGAAAGAAGGCATGTCCATAAACATACACAGGGACACATGTATACACACATGTACTCATTTAGACCCCAACCCTACCAGCATGCCCTCATTTTATGACTGAGGAAACAGAGGCATGAGAGGATTTGAGTGGGCTGATGATAAATAGTAATTAGCCTAGAATTCTGAAGAGAAGAACATGATGGATTCTACATTGTTGGAGAAACACTGTTGATATAATGTAGAGATGCTCTAAAAGGGTCGGAGGGGAAGAGGGAGAGTCAGGAAGCAATAGTCAAGCTCCCTCCACATGTCCTAAACAACCGTCTCCTAAAGCATCTAGCAGCATCACAGGATGGGCTTCCTTTTTTTGCAAGACAGTTAAGATTCTCCTGAGAAAGCCCTGACCACGGGAAACCAGTGGCCATAGCAACAGCCCCAATACTTCACTGCAGCAGAAAAACAGGACAGTGATAGGTCATCTCATATCACCTTCCTATAATCATAGTCTTGACTTCATCTCTCAAGAATCTTGTCTACTTGATACTTCAGCTGCCTAGAGATGTTTTGGGTTGACCTCATTTCCTGCCTCTTGAGGGCTATCTAACTTTGTCATCTCTTTGCTGAATAAATGCCACTTACTACTGACACTGTTCAAAAGCATTAGTTCTCATTGTTAATCCACTTAACATCTGTTCTCCTTAAAGCTCTGAGTGATGGACAGAACTAAATCAAACTTTTGAGACTGTCTAACAGGTTCTGTTCAGCAGTACTATACCAAAATTGTTACAAGAACTGTCACAAGAAAAGATAGGCTGGTCCTCAACAATCAGATAAGAATTCTGGAAAAGGTCATTCGGTTCGTCTTACTCTACATGGCTGAGTTTCAAACCCAAGTCTGACTTTTAAGCCCAGACTTGTTCTACTTTCTAGGTGCACAATTCAGAAAAAGCACATGTTATTTGAAAACAAACTTTCTCAAAATGGAAGGCCATGTGCTTGCCAAAGAAGATTGGCTAAGACACCAATGTGGGAGGTGGGAGGCTAGAGACATGGCTCAGTGGTTGAGTGCTTGCAGAAGATCTGACTGGTTTCCAGCACCCACATTAGGTAGCTCACAGCCGCCTGGAATATCAGCTCCAGGGGATCCAGCACTCTCTTGTGGCTTTAATGGGTACTCTTACACATTTGTGCATACACACACCTAGACATATGCATAAATTTAAAAAGGGGTGGTGGTTAGAGAGATGGCTCAATGGTTAAGAGCAGTGACTACTATTTCAGAGGGGCCAGGTTCAGTTCCCAGTACCCACAGCTGTATGTAAGTGGCTAACAACCATATGTAACTCTAGATCCAGGGGATCCAACATCTTCTAGTGGCTTCTTTGGGCACCAGGCACACATGTGGTACACAGACATACACGCAGGCAAAACACTCATAAATAAAAATAAATCTCAAAAACAAACAAACAAACAAACAAACAAACAGTAAAAGAGACCATTCAGGGATTTAGAATTCTGCAGATGGTCTCCAACCTACAGAGGTGTAACTCTCAGATGGTATGAAAGAAATAAACATTCAGTAGAAACCCAATGATGGGTTTTAAATGTGATCTTAGTGAAGCACAACACAGTCCTAAGATGAGCCATAGCTCCCAGCTGGACTGGGCCCGTGACCGCAAAGGTTAAAAACCCTTACTAGTCAAAAACAATCAGACTCTAAAATTATACCCTAACCCCAACACTGCATTTCTGGTGTGGTGTTTGGTCTTGTCAATATGGTCCTTGTGGCACCAGATATTAGATTGCTGTAAACCAGATGGGTTGCTGGCCAGGTTTCAGAAGCCCTAAGTTCTAGAACAACTTTTGCATTGGCCTTTGGTATAGAAGAGAAGTGGGTGGAGGTATGTTATTCCAGTGCACACAGTTGTGTTACTCTGAGACTGGATATCAAACTCCATCGAGGTCTGGGTAAGTGTGGGGGTTAGATTAGCCATGTATCTCATCATTCAAACTCTTAGAGTACCTCTAAGACTGGAAGCAAGTGATAGTAATAATAATGTAATAATAATAATAGTAATAATAATAATAATAACAATAACAACAACAACAACAGCAACCAGTGAGAATAACCAGTCAATCAAGTCATGACCACCGCAGTCATGAAGCCTGTGTACCCTCCTGCTTGGGGCACAGAACACTGCATGACTAAAGGCCTTGCAGGTTTGATCCAGTTATCCTGGTGCTAACAGCAAAGAGTAGCTTCTCAAGGTGAATCTAAGGAAAAATGACATAAGGTTAGAAAAACTATAAAAAGATTCTTCTCTAAAGTACGGAGCTAGCCCAGGCTAGGCCTGCTCTAACTCTGGAGTGAGCAAGCTAGAGCAGGCAGCCTGCCTTTCTCACCACTTCTAGGTCTACGGCCTAGAGAACAGTCTCCAAACATAGTAACACAAGAGTAAGAGAAAGAGAACCCACTGTAGCTGCTAGAATACTAAGCATATCAGAATGTTTGGGTTTCACATTGACAGCCTCTGGCTCTGGAAGCCTGATAACACCCTGTCGTCTGAACCTCTGTTGGATCCTTTCTACCAAAACCCCAGGCTCCACTTAAGAGACTGAAGTGCCCCTAACATGTGCACTGGAACTGTCTGCTGAACACATTCATTATGAACTTCCCAGAGTAAGGAGTCCAGCAGCAAGCCAATGCGGGCATCACTAATGTGACTACTTGAAATACCTTGCAAAGGCTGCTTTTGTTCTTTTCAAGTTTGCAAACACAAAGCTATACTTTTATCCTAGGAGTCAAGAAGCATTTGTACTTCACCATGTGGGGATTTGTTAAAAGAGTAATTCTTATGGAGACTGGCCAGAGTTTAAAGACAACACTGGCCCTTAACCCAGAACCCCAGACCCAGTTGTCTCTTACTAAAGGCTTTCAGCTGAATGGAACCCAATTAAGTATTCCTGGTGCCACAGGGGCTGGAGATGGAAGAAAGCCACTCCTTGGACTGGCTAACAGCAAGGTCCGTGGTAGACCTGCATAAGCCACATAATTCACTCCACTCCTTACCTCGGGTTTCCACTGCGTCAGGTCGGAAGCTGATTTGATTTGCTGCACTAAGTGGCCTTCACACCTTCCTCCTATTCTCCAGTGTGTCTTTTTCCATTACCCATGTTTAAAAACAGACTCTCTAATTTATGGGCATTTAGGACTCCAAGCTCTGGGCTCACCACAGACTAGGCCCCTAAATGGTAACAGCTGAGCTAGCTTGTTAGGAGGGTTGAGGTCCCTCTTCTGTCCCTGGAGAAACAGGCAGGATGGATGCTTGGTCTCAGCCTGTGCCCAGCTTGGGGGTTGCCCAGAGAGGAGGGGGCTCCTTTGGGAATAGGGTGTTGTTGTCCCCATCACAAAGGAAGGAACTATCTTCATTAGGGAAGAATGTCTATTCAACACCAACACAGCCTTCTTCTGTCATCTGGCAAGAGATGAAACATTGAACGAGATGTCCTTTATTTACACGGCATATTCTCTTTTGGTTATTAAAATAGCCTTTCTTTTGTGACATGATGCTTGACAGGAGATTCTTTTTGTTTTTGTTTTTATTAGCAAAAATAAGGAACATTAATGACTTGATACAACACACCAATGTTTTTACTGTCTCTGAAATGTCAAAGTCTGGGAAACAGTTCACTACATTCCTTGCCAGGGCCTCTGAAGAGCAGGGGCCTGGAGCACAGGGAGAACATGCTCTTACAAGAAGTCAGTCTGCTGAAACACCAGATACCAAGTAAATAAAAGAGAAAGTAAAATGTTTTTAGGGCTTGCTCTTCATCAGGCTTTGTACTCACCTAAGTCCAGCCCTGTGACTACTGTGCCAAGAGAATTAAGAAAATCAGAGTACATGGATGCAAAGTGGAAATGAAGTAGGACTATCTGCTTTTATTGAACAAATACCATGCAGCTTCTGAATGAATCAGCCAGTTGCATGGGGACTTATTTCTAAACCCAGTTTATAATAGAGATATTACAATGGAATTTTATCTAGTCTCTGCATTTCCAGTTACTTTATTTGAAAATGTGTTTTCCAGAACTGCAAAGTTTTTGAAGCACCTTTACTGTGATGGAGCTAAGCTCAACATGAAAATCTAGCTTCTTCAGAACAATACTATTCAGGAGATTAGAAGTACCCAAGTAGTCAGAACACCATTTTACTTCAAGAACTCTGGCTATTCTGTTGCTTATAGCTACTAGCTGCTACTAAAGTAGCAAGTATTCATTAAAACTATCAAAGGACCTGTCTTAATCAGTGTTCTACTGCTGTGAGAAGACACCATGACCAAGGTAACTTATAAAATGAAGCATTTAATTGGGGACTTGCTTACAATTTCAGAGGGTTAGTCCCTGAACATCATTACTGGGAGCATGGCAGCAGGCAGGTAGACATGGCTCTGGAGCAGTAGCTGAGAACTCATTTCTGATCCACAAGATGGAGGCAAAGAGAGTGAGACTGAGACGGGAGTAGGCTTTTTAAACCTCAAAGGCCACACCCAGTGGTATACCTCTTCCAATACGACCATACTCCTCTAACAAGACCACACCTCCTCAAACAAAGCCACATCTCCTAATCCTTCCCAAACAGTTCCACTAACTGGATACCAAACACTCAAATATATGAGCCTATTCTCATTCTCTTCAAGTGGGAGGAGCTTGAAAAACATCAAGATGGAGAAATTCAAGTGAGTTCTATCTGTGGATATAGCTTAACTACAAGTTGCTACTTTTCAAAATGACACAAACCACAGTATAGCTGTATTTATTTATTAAATATCTACCTATGTATCTATCTATCTATCTATCTATTTACTTATTTTGAGCCAGGGTCTCAGGGTCCCTGGCTAGTCTGGAACTCATTATGTAGATCATATTAGTTTCAAACTAGTAAAGATATGCATGCTTCTGCTTCCAGAGTGCTAGAATTAAGGGCATGTGCCACTATGCCTAGCCCTGTGGCTGTATTCTTAAAGGCACACAGAATTCAGTATTAAATCTAGTCTTTTGAATCTATTTAATTAACTAAATACAATGATATGCTATAAATTCTTCTTTACCACCTTTCCACTCTACCAGCTTCAACCTCTAGATACACAGCAAGTACTCGGCCAGGGGTGTGCATCAACAACCCACTCACTCATTTGCATACACAAATAAAGATTTAGAAAAACAAGTATTAGTGCACTTAACTGTAGTTAGTTAGATCTAGCATCTTCAGGATGTCTTCATTGTCTCAGGAACAGTATTAAGCACTGATGAATGATATCCAGCATTCACCATCCATTCATTATTCAACAAATAGCTACTAGGCATCTATTAACTTGTCTCCACTGTCCTCAGGTGAAGGGTTAACAGAAGCACATTTAAAATATAGATACAAATTTTTGCCACTGTGGACTTTTCCATCTGAGAATAGATTGATAATAAACAACAAAATCTTAAGTTACTTAAATTAAGATGTAAAGTTTAAATTAAAAAGAGTAATTTCCCACTTGGCAACAGAAACTTCTGAGTTTCTTTAGTTTATTTCTTCATACTAAGAGAAAAGTTATTCTGTAATAGATTTAACATAACTAATATGCTGAACTGAAAGCAAAACCATGCAGACATTTTTGGTTAATACCCAAGTTCCAGACATAGCTTCTCTATGTCCCCCTCCCCGCAAGGGCTACACTAATTGAAAGGATTATGTCAAGTTCTTTTTAGAAAACAGCCCCAGGGAGGAAAATAGTTCCCAACACAGGACCCTCTCTTCCCTGCTCTACCAAGTCAGTTACTTCCTAAAACACCGACGGTTCACCTTCTGCTAGATCATTGAGAAACAGGACAGTGTCTCACTCTGCAAGCTCTGGTAGAAACGTCTCCCTACCTTCAGATGAAAGAGGAAGACTGAGGATGAGACAGTGTGGCCGAGAGTGAGTCGCTGACACATCACACTTCGTTTCTTGAAAGGAATTGCTAACTGGTGAAAGAAAGGCCTAAAAGAACCCCGCTTGAGTAAGCAGCCATCAAGCACATGCTTCCAGAACACGCTGGAATCATGCATGAAGTTTCTGCGAAGCAATCATTCGTATTCGTTATCCTAAGCAGATGTATGGTGGATACAAATGGCTGCAGAAGACAGAAAGACCCAAGCACAGAAGACAGATGACAGTGGGGAAGCCATGGGATTCTCAGGAAATCATGTATTACATAAAACGAAGACTATTTTAAATATTTCAGACAAATGAAATATGTAAAAAACTTCAACTATGTTTAGACCTTTTCTTACACTTTATATAAGGGAATTATTTTTTAATAAGCTTTAGCAAAGAAAACATTGTTACTTTGGCTATTTTCATTTGAGCAGGGTTTAAATTTCTAAAATTATCTATCTATCTATCTATCTATCTATCTATCTATCTATCTATCTATCTATCCATCCATCCATCCATCCTTCTATCATCTATCAGAGAAAGGGTTTTACTCTGTAGCCCAGGTTATATCCTAAGAGTTGGAATTACAGACATGTGTCACCAAGCTCAGTTTCTTACATTCACTTGAAACAATCAGAATCAAATTTGCTGGAAAGGTAAAGAGGTACAGTCAGTGCTCAGGTGATCATCACAGTTGGTTTCTAGGAGGAAGCAGACCACAGGAGAAAGCGGGAAGGTGAGACTACACAAAGTGTTAAGTCCGTGGCTGTGTTGAATGGAGCACTTGCTGCAGTTGGGCCTCAGGAATCTGGATTTAAAGCATCTTCATTTTCAAAATCCAAGACGTAGTGAGTGAACACCACAGCCTGGCTTATGATAAATGCGAAAGCATGTGAGCTGATGACTTGCAGCCAATAAAGGCAACGGCTCTGCAGGTGGCACATCTCTGCTTGCAGATCTGAGCCAACAGAAGACAGGAGTCCTGGAGGGACTGTGCTGGGTGAGCATGGCTTTAAAGAACGAGAAAGGAGTGTTCAGTTTAAACATACAGACGGTGCCCTCGGCTCTGATTGTGGTGCAGCTGAGTTTTATAGGCTTGCAGAAGGAAGACATGGAACACAAACAAATCAGTGTGGACAGGAGTACGAGATAAACAGCTTTAAATGTCCTTCACAACTAAAACGTTTCTGGAACCAGATTCAAAAGGGGAGACATGGAAACTTTTGGTCTGGCCATTACAATTATAGGACCTTCTGAAAGCATCTAAGATGCACCAGTGCATTCCTGAGAAAAGCAATGAGGCCTTGTGCAGGTGAGCCCCCAAGGTGACTTGCTATGGATGGCTCTGCAGAAGCAGGGCTGCTGGACCTTTGAAGCACTGGCTTCATTCTCTTTGGAAGAGAAGAGGGAGGATCTTGTAAACTTCACTTTATCTATTTGTCAGACTGAGACTTGCACCACTAAAAAAAAATGTGTGAGTTACTATGAACCTTTCTGCTATTTATAATGTAAAGGCCAGGTCGTCAGTTACCAACTTAACTTTAAAATAGTTTTTATTTATCTTTGTGTTGGCTTAACACTTTAACTTTAAATAATGTCACTCTGTCTTTTGGTTTAGGGGGGAAAGATAATAAAAGTTTTGATTTCTATTTTGGTCTCTACCAAAAGTAGTTCATAAACATTTACTAAGAAGATTGTTAAGCATGACCTAAATGCCCTTGGGATAGAGAAGATGCAAAGCTTCTCATGATCTATTCAGACGAATATATCCATCATTTTCATTCTTGTGTTATGATTCATACCAGCAAGGGCACAGTTGTCATTAAAAGTAACCGGAGTCCACAGGCACCTCATCAATTACCCAAACTACCTATTCTTGGCAAAGCTTGGTTACTACGCATGAAACATGTTTATATCAACTTCATATAAACACTCCTAAAACTCCTGCAGTGGGTTGAATGTTGAGCCCTCCAGAGATATCAGGATGCCCAACCCAGGCCTACCTCTTCTTCCAGTCTCCTCTGCTGAGGTCACTGCATTCATTAGACCCTGAAAAAGAAATCACCTTAGGAAGGAGGAGTCTTGTAAAGTGGATATGGGAAAGAGAGGAAAGGCAGTGTCTTCTTGACAGCCATTTCTGCCTGAGAGGCCACACAGTGGATATTTACAAAGAGCAAACACTGGCATGGGGGGAGGGAGCTGGATGCTGAACCAAAGAAGAGGGGTGACAGTGACGAAGAGATGGAATTCTGTGGGAAGACACCCCCACTCCCAACTTGCAGCCCTTTGCCCTCGACCCTGACTGTTCCTAAGAATGGGAAGCAGAGGCCAGGAGGATACTTAGTAACATGGTGAGAACCTTTCTCTAGGTACTGACACCTTCCTGCAGAGATAAACAGTTTTAAATAATTAATGTGTGTTCATATTGTATATTTTTCCACTTGAAAAAGAGGCATCTATGCTTTGATAAAGAATTGAAGCAAGGTGAATATGTTGAAAAGCCTCACCTCACACAGCCAGGAGAGATGAGGGGCTGGTTCTCTTTCTAATCTGTACTTCAGATTTAAAGTAAGTTCTAAAGGCAGTATGGCTTCTATTTGTAAAAGCTTCTCCTGGATATGCAAAAACAGAATCCACAAAGCATAGCAGTTGTAACACAATTTCCCCTTTGCTTTCATGTTTACCTTCTCCTTTCCCTCTCTGCAATGTACTAAAGGGCACTGTGGATTCTCTGTAAGGTGAATACAGACTGGGGGCTGGGGAGATGGATCGGTGAGTAAAGTCCTTGGTGCACACACATGAGGACCTGAGGTCCTATTTCTAGCACCCACATAAAAGTCACGTTACATGTTGTCAACCCCAGCTCTGGGGTGTGGAGACAGATGGATCCAAGGGGCTTACCAGCCAGCCAGCCTAGCCAAAACTTCCATCCCCAGTCCCGTGAAAGACCCTGTCTCAAAAAATAGAGTTGAAAGAAATAGAGGAGGGTACTTGGTATTGATCTCTGGCTTCCATGTGTAAGCACTTGCATACATACACATGCGCTCTCTCTCTCTCTCTCTCTCTCTCTCTCTCTCTCTCTCTCTCTCTCTCACACACACACACACACACACACACACACACAGACATACACATACAAATACATGCAAATTATCCACATTTATATATTAACCAAAGAAAGAAAATATGTATCATCTGAAAGGACTAGACTAAGTCTAGGACTTAGTAAGTAGGCCCATGGTTTGGAAATGTCTTTGAAATTCCTGGGCATTCTTTGTAAGAATCACAGACAGTAAGCACGTCTTATAGCTTGAGAATCAAAGAAAGAACCAGAGATGCTAGACTGTGTCTGTCTGGAGACCTTCCCTGCTCTGGCATGTGGGTAAACAGTGTATTTCACTCTGCTAGTAGGAATGACAGTTTAAGAGAGTCAGGCCACCACCTCACTCGCTAGATCAAATTGCCTCTCGTGTTTGTGATAGGTGAAACCTTATCTTCACTTTAACGACAATGTGTCCCATATGTTTAGAATCTGGGCAGGGCCTTTTCTGAAGCAGCTGAACTGCCCCTGTGCTTCCTGCCTTTCCAGCTAAGCCTGTGATTCACACAAGAAGGCTGGAGGCTCTGCATGCTGGAGCTGAGGTAAGGCTTCCTAGGAAAAGGACTGGCCTGGGTCAGGACAGGCTGGACTCAACATTATCACAAAAGCTCTGTTCTTTGACCTGCACCCTGAAAATCTACCTCACTATATCCCTTGTTATGCCTCTGTCCTCCCACCCCAGGTCCAGCCCTGCATGCCTCAGCTTGTAAAGGCATGAAACAGATAGGAGCCTGTCATTTCTCCTTGGTCATGTACTGCTTTGTCTTTCCCATTGCACTTCCCAAACCTAATTCAGCCAAGTGTGGATTGTGTTAGTGAGCACTCTCCAGAGTGAGAGCCTCCTTCTTCATCTTCCCACAATCATACAGCGAAGTGCTTTGTAGTCAGCTGAAGAAATGCTGACTCATGTGGACATGAGGAGACCGTGTGGTCACTGATTGGTCCAGACTGTCAATTATGGCATCAGAAATTCAGAAGGCAAAGACATTCCCAGAGACTGAAAAGGAATAGTTGATGTGGAATCCAGTGTGCAGGACTAGCAAAATGGCAGAGGACAACAGAGCAGGGCTGCCAGCGTCATAGTGGGTGGATATGTTTTTTATTTTTCAGACTTCTGAGATGCAGGAATACTACCTATTTTAGTATAATTCTCAGACAGCCCTGTAGTGACTGGTCTCCGTGTAGTCTTAGCCAGTTCTATGCTTCATAGGAAATATTGGAGGTGGGTAGAGTATTGGGGTGGGTAGAAAGATGGCTCAGTGGTTAAGATCACTTGCTGTGATCCAGAATTTCCAGGTTCAATACCTAGCACTCCTATGGTGGCTCACACCCAGCTTTAACTCCAGTTCTAGGGGATCTGACACCCTCTCCTGGTCTCCTTAGGCACCAGGCACATATGTAAACAAATACCCATCCACTTAATATAAAAATTGTAATAAACAAATGTTAAAAAAAAAAAAACAAAGAACATAGCTCAGGAAAGGAGAGAAATGGTGGGGTGACCATGAGGCCACAGGCTGAATTCCCACACCCAGTGACCTGCTATGTGGTTCTGGAAGAACTTCACTTTCTCAGTTTCCTCCCCTGAAAGAAGAGGAAGGGCTCTTCCAGATGTGTCTATTCCTTTTATCTCAATCCACTACAAACCGGGCACAGGAACAACACAGTGTGTCAAAGACAACTCTTTAAATTCCAGTCCACAGGATCCCACCTTCCTGAGTTGGGTGGGATGGTGAGGTTGCCTAATTCACATCTTAGCAATGAACTCTAGACCACCTGAGACCCTGTACAAGGAGCATCTTGTGCTGCAGCAGGCCCCACTTCTGGACTGCACTAATAGTCACGGTGCCTTCCGACAGTGTGCCTCCTGACTCCCGCAGAGCTCCTGTCTCCTCTAGGCACATATGCATATGCATCAGGGAGAGTTTTAAAACTTTCCCTTCTAACTTCATATTATTTAAATAGTAAAAACAAGAAGCTTTCCATTCAATAGAGAAGTACCACAATTAGCTGATAATTTTTACAAATGGTACAAAGCAGAGTAGTTAAAAATGCAAACACACCCCTTTAATACCATATAGCCAGGCCTGGTGGCATAGGCCTGCAGTTCCAAGTACTCTAGCAGCTGAGGCAGGAGGATCACAAATTCAAGGCTTCCCTGAGCTACTCAGCAAGTTCAAAGACAGCCTGGTAAACTTAGTGAGACCCAATCTCACTAAGGATATAGAAAACAAGTCTATAGTTCAGGAGTAGAGCATGTACTTGGCATGAATTAGGCCCTGTTTTCACTCTCTGGTACTACAAACAAACAAATAAACAAGCAAGCAAGCAAATAACCCCCAAAACAACAGCAAAAAACCCCCCCAAAAACCAAAACCAAACAAACAAACAAACAAAAAACTGCAAAATAACAAGGGAGAATGGAAGTTTTCCACGCAGTCTGTGTATATGCACAGCTCAAGGCCATGATTACCCCCAAGTTTACAGATTCTTTCAATTAAGTTCTCTTACACGGTTTGTGTCCGTGTTTCATTTACTTAGCCAAAACCAGGCTCACCAAAGAATTCTGCAGCTGTTCTCACCAGGATCAGAGCAACATGCCCAGCAACTAAGAACCTCAGCTCTACAGAGCCTTGCAAATAGCTCCTTACTGTGCTTGTATTTAAATGTGTAGTAGATATATAAGCTCATTTTTCAGAGTTTTATGGCTCAGACATTATAAATCTAATGAAGAAATGAACTTCTCAAGCAAATGTTCCATGTAATTTTGTTTACATAATTGGACTAGATAGGAGAAAGGAAAAGAGAAGATAAAATGCTGCTATTGATTTTGTTTTCATTTGGCTATTTATAAATAATGGAGATAATATTTCCTTTAAATATGAAAACCTAAACTGTTCAACGCATGCTTTTAAAAATAATATTGTTACTTCTTAAGAACAGTCAGCGTTTAAAAACTTATGTTCCTGGGAATTGCTTGAACATGTCACATGACCTAAATTCTCAAAGCTGCAACACATAGCACACAGATCCAGCAATTCCATGGCTAATCAAAAGTCAGAACCTAGCTAGGGTTCACCTGCAGCAGGCCCTACACGCAACTTTTATAAGGACATAAGAAGCTACAAAAATGACGTTGAAGCTAAAGGCTTGCTGAACACATCTGCAGGCCAGTATCTATTCAGCTGAATGTCCACATGTGCTACATGTGAAGTAGTACACGCAAAATGAGTACCCGTTATCTCTTTTAACTATTTATCCTAGTATACTGATTAGATGCCCACACTGAAATGTTTGTTACAAGTTAGTAAATAATATTGAGAAGATAAATTGTGCTGAGAGATAAGCAGACACACAAAATTTCACTATTGCTCAGTATGTGTGACAACATATCACAAGATGCTTTTTTTTTTTTATAGGTGGTGCTGGTTATTGAACCTGGTGCACTAAAAATGCTAGGCAGATATCTTGTCCCCAAGCTACATTCCCAGCTCACAGAATCTTAAGGTTTAAATGGACTTCAGGCATTTCTCAAGTCCCTGGAACAAGAATCCTCCATGAACACTCTAGTGTTTTTAAAACGCTTAGTATCGGGTACCTGACTGGGAACACACATGCATCCCATTATCTTGCAACAGTCCTTCAAAAAGGACATAGTAACCTTTCAGCTCAGTAACTGGGGCTAAGAAATACTACATCAAAGATGAGAAGACAAAATAAAAAAGAATGGTTGCAGTTTTTACAAATTCTATTCTAGGGTTGAGTATCTAAAATACAGAAATTATGCAGATAGAATGAAAATGTGCCTTTTTCTCCTAAGCAGGGAATTCCATAACAGGCCAAGATTCCACAGCAGACTGACTAGGATGTCAGCAGTGGGCCAAGAGAGTGCCTGGATCATGGTTCAGACAGAACGGCTGCCTTCCGATCTTTCCTGCTTCTTGGGAACAAAGATATTCAGGATTTATGGATTATCATGTAATTGAAATGATTGCTAAAAATCTACTTCTCTAAGAATAATCGCTGCAATTGTGTTTTTATTTTAATGCTCGTTATGTATATGTCTCTCCCCACTCAGGAGATAAACAGTGGGATGACTGAATGCAGTACAAAATACAGACAGGAAAAGGTGGCCGTTTTAACTTTGCAATTCACTGTCAGTTAAAGTCAGACCTGAAACATTAATTTATTCTGAAACACTAATTAACTGGGTTTTTTTTGCATTTTATTTTCTCTGGCATTTTGGAATCTATTCCAAGCCCTATGGAAATGGCAGGTCTTATGTTATGAAAGTTAGCCTTTCAGAAAGTCCTCCAACTGAAGACTCCAACACATTAAAAAATGCTGAGAGTCCAGATAAATGCAAATCAAAAGTATTATTAAAGGGTATTCTTTACACATTAAAGAAAAAAACTTAATTTCATTATAAACAAATCTAACCTTAAAGACTTCAATCTTATGGAATACTGGCATTTTTCAAACTCCACATAAAGAACACAAGCTGGAGCTGAATGCATCTATTTTATTTATTTATTCAGTAGTTCCAGAATCCACTGAGTGCCAACTGTGTACCAGGGAGTGCTCTGTCCTCATGCAGAGATCAGTCGAGAAGGGAGAATGGGTGATCGCATTCACAGAAAGTGAGAGGTGTGGGAAGACCTCCACTGAAAAAAGTGTTTTGGCCAAGACTGAAGTGGTAGGAATTTGGCCATAAGAAGGACTGGAATGGACATCTGGTGTCACCATGCTGAGGCAGGCAGGAGCTGGGCAAGCAGGAAGAAGCCAGAGTCTGAGCTGAGTGACGGACAGGTGGTTGTGTCAGTGACATTGCTTTGGAAGGCAGCATGCATGGTGTGCATCAGAGGGATCAGAGTTTGTGGACATGGGAAGTTTAGATGCCAACTACAAAGAATGGTTTGATAAGTTAATAAATGGCAGCAATACAGGACCTCCTGGAGTCAAGGGAGGAGTTCAGGACAGAATTCCGAAGAGGAAGCCACATAGTTCTCTAACAAGCTTGATTCCATGAGCCCTATTAGATACCAAAGACAAGAGATAATGTACACTAATCATTAAATATACGCATTTATTTAATATGCCTCAAAACAATCTCTCAGAAGAGGTCAGGCATGTTCAGGGTAGTACAGCCATAGACAAAACAGAATTGTAGAAAGAAAATCCTTGCGGGGAATCACACCGTTGTATTGTGCGTCTGTTGTGTAGTTAACACAGTGTGTTCTCAGATACATGACTTCTTTCATAGACTGCAGATGAAAGGGTGCTCTAGAGATATGTGGCTAAATTGTTTAAAATTACAATGTAATTACAAGCTGTTTTGAAGAAATTAAAAGCCCAAACAATGTCTTACAACTCAAAGAACTTCTTTGTAGCGGCAAGGCTGTGTCCATATGAATGTGTATGTGTGTGCACATATGCGTGCGTGCATGCGTGTGTGCGTGTGTGTGTACATGTGGTATGCATGTGTGTGCGCACATATGTGCCTGTTGGGACCATTTAGGAATTTGCCTATGACTGGATTGGTGAAAGAGGGAATGCTGGCAAGTTGTGGAGGAAGGGAGTTTACCACCTTCTCTACAAGTCAGGCTGCCCCAAATGATTACATTTCCTTACTTGGAACTCCTTGGATTGAATTTAGATGGGCTTAATAAGCTTTTTTTTTTTTTAACTTTTAAAAAATATGACATAGATGTAGGAAAATGAAACCAGATATTTTTCCAGTGTGCAAAATTATGGGGATCCCATAATCCCATCAGCCTCCCCTTCTTAGCTGAGGCTCTCAAGAAGACACAAAGCCCTAGAACTTCCCTAGACATCCATGTTCCGTCAGCGTCTGTGTCAACACCCATCAATGCGGACAGACATGCTGGTTCACATTATCTGATTTGGTAGATTGTGAGCATAATACCACCAGCGGTGGGAGTTTTGTTTACAAGTTTTCCTGCCAGCATTCAGGAAAGAACTGCCTTCCTTCTTATTAATAGTCCTCAGGGGAAGGATTCCTTAGGAACACAGCTGTCTGCCAACAGACACGTCTAAAAGCCCATCTTACACACCTCAGACATACAATAGCTCTTATACACAGAAGAGAAACTGCTATCTATTTTCTGAAACTTCAGTTGTTTTAGCACTTGTTTGACTTCTGAAGAATGGTTCCCCTCTCTGCTGGAGGAGAAGTAAGTCTGTTCAAACCATGCACCAAGTTTCAAGACCACCCTGTGAAGTCCTATCCTCAAACATCCTTTAGCCCAGTTCAAGGTGGCAGAGTCAACACAAGAGAATAAAGGTCTGGCTTAGAGACAGTCCTCCTGGGAAAGCAAAAAAGAAAATATTGTAAACCCCAAGGGAGACTGTCCTCCAAGTACACAAGATGGTTTTGAAGGGTAAACAGATAGTTGTTCCTTGGGAACAACAAGGCTTGGGAGAAACCAACTGAATGACATAACAGGCGAGGGCGGTGTGATCACTGGAAGACAAGCATCCGCTTCTGTCATAATGAACAGAGGGGAAAGGGAGCTGGCAAAGGGCATGACAATCACCCTAATGGACATGGGGCATCCAGGAAGCACTGTGAGTTTGGAATAGAGTGGAAACATGTTTGAAAGAGCACTTTGCATGGCAGCGGCTGATGGAACTATGAGATTCTAAGGCTAGAAGCAAAGCAAAAAGTCAATCAAGGGCAGGGAAGATGCCTTAGTCAGTAGGGTGCTTGGCATCAGGACCAGAGGCCCTGATCCCCAGAACTCACACTTGGTGATGCTGGGAAGGCAGGTGGGTCCTCACTGGCCAATGAGGTTAGCCCACCTGGCAGGCTTAAGACCAGTGAGATCCCATCTCAAGAGAGAAGGCAGATACTGCTTGTGCAGGCACACACACGTGTATGTGTCACCCTTCCCATATCCATATACCCCATGAAAATGCACATGTATACACATATGCACACACAGAGACAATCTTTTCAACTGCTGCTCGATAGCTGGTTTTCAAACAAACACTGCTGTCTAGGCTGCTTCCCACACACTGGCATGTGTTCTATTAAGTGTGTGTGCTTGGCTTACTGTGGTACTAACACCCTGTAGAAACAGAAGATTGACTGAGAGTATTGCAGCCTACGTGAAGACCTGAGCAATGCCAGGAAGCTTGCTGCAATACCGATGGAGACTCATGCTAAGTCCTGAAGAGGATGAACAGTACAACCATCAAACTGCCAGGCTGGTGACTCTTGGATGCAATGACTCCAAGTGAAGTGGGCCTGTGTCTTTACCCCAGGATTTGTGCTCATGGGTGCAGTGCCTCAAATGTGTGTCTGTCTCTTCTCATGTGACCTGTTTTCTACTACCTACTAAGTACTACCTCTTCTGAGGACCAGAGCACGGCTGGTATCCTCTGCCCTCCCAATTCCATGTTCATCCAGAACTGCTTGCCTTGCTTTTCATTCACCTTTGTGACTTCATGGTCCAGCCAAGTACATGGCATACCTCTACAAAGAAGAACTGTGAGTTAAATAGAGCCTTAAAAGATTGTGTTGTTGACTTCTGCTTTGCGTGGGACAGGATAACACTCTTGGTGGTCCTACTTCTTGAGATCTTGAGTTCAAGGCCAGCCTGGGCTATACAACAAGACCTATCTAAAAAAATGTGCACAACAATCATGGGAAACAGTCTGGCAGAGTCTCAAAGAGTTAGACAATTACAGCATGCCTACTAATTCTAGTTCTAGCCATTTCCCCAAGTGAATTCAAAATAGTTGGTTAAAGATTTGCATACAAATATTCAGAGCAGTGCTGTCTAGGGTGGATGAAGAATGAAGAGAGCCAAGTCAACCCAAGGCTGGTGGATAAACAAAACATGACATAGTCCCACAACGGAATGCCATTTAATCACACAAACATGTGAACTACCGATGCAGCTATGATGTAGGCTACCTAGAAAACATGTTAAGCTAAAGACACAAGGCAGAATATACAGTGGGATTACACTGACGTGCAATATCCAGATTGGGCACATCTACAGAGTGAGCTACAGAAGCAGACTGTGCTTGGCAGCTGCTGGGGTGGGGAAAACAGTGATTGCTTTTTGGGTGGTGCTCTGCAGTGGTGATTGCTGCTCAGCTCTGAATACACTGAAAACAGAGCTGAATCATTCTCTTTATGGTGATCAAACGGTGAAATTCTATATTGCAAAATTTACCTCAATTAAAAATTGCATTTTAGAACCCAATCTCACTGAAAACCAAAACAAGTAAACCTTAGCCATTCTGGGCATCTAGAGTCCTGCCTTCTTCCTTCTCTACCAACTTCCGTCCTCCTCCTCTTCACAGCTTCTAGAAACCTCTGACCAATCAGGCAAAGCCTCCAACCTGCGAGGAGGAGTTGCATGGAAGTGGCTACCTTGACTATGGCTGTTCTGAGGTATGACACACAGGTGAGAGATGCTGCAGTTCCCAGGGATGGGGTGTTCCACGGCAGGAGTAGGATGGGGGACAGGGATGAGAGCCCCCCAGCTTCTGTACTGTCCTTGCTGATGCCGAGGAAGTGAAGCACCGAAGGATTTTGTCTGTCCTTGTTTCCCCAGGGTTCAGCAAGCCAGGAGTTACCAAGAAAGCTAATATGTATTTTTCTTTAGTTTTTAATTAAGACTGACCTTTTCAAAGCCATGGTGCTGGAGGCAGCTAAAGTGATGAAAAACGATCATTTATGGTGATACTAACAGTGTGACAGAACAATAGAAAAAGTGAGGACCATCGCAGAAGGTCTCAACACATCACTTAATTGCTGGGAAATGGGAGAGGAGCACAGATTAAGACCTTATAATCACACTAGCGCAAAGGGCTGGCCTGCCTTCTTGAACCCATTTGGGGCAGGGTACCAGAGCTGAGCAATTTATTCTCAGCTTTTCTTTTAATGCTTTCAGCAACCGGAAAAGCAAATGAGAATGAGCTCAACCCTACAGAAATGAAAATTCGACACAGGGTCACCAGCCTTGAATGAGGTGAGACCAGCGCCTGGCCGGAGGGGCAGGAAGGAAGGACGATGGATGCTTGGAGGAGGGTGAAAATCAGGCAAAGTAAATGAAGCTCATTTGCTTTACTTCTTCAAAGAAAGCAAGGCTGGGGGACAGGGGTGTGGAGGGGTGGTGGGTGTGTGGCTGCGGAGCTGCTCCTCCATGGCTAATGCCTCCAGCCTCCATATCCACTCTCCAAGCAGTCTGGCTGCTTCTTGTCTTCCTCACAAGTCAGTCTGTGCAGACAGACTGGGATGCTGCAGGCAGGGAAACGCTCTGAGGAAGGACCAGGAAAGGTGCTGCTGAGCAGAGATGAAACTATTTCCCTAACGCTCTTCCTGGATTCTGGATCATTCTTACCATTCTATTTCTGCTCAGAAACAACTCTGAATCGAGTGCCTGTAGAAGCAGAACAAGAGTGAGGATGGCATGGGGTCTCACCTTCAGCAGTACCACTTCATGGGAGGCTTTTATTCACTTAAGAAAAGGAATTTTGTTAACTTTAAAAACCACATAGCAGCATTAGCTTTTTGTGCGTTTGTTTCTGTTTTTGAGATAGAGTTTCTCTGTGTATCCCTGGCTGTCCTGGAACTCACTCTGTAGACCAGACTGGCCTCAAACTCAGAGATCTGCCTGCTTCTGCCTCCTGAGTGCTGGGATTAAGGGCGTGTGCCACCATATCCGGCTACCTTTTTTTTTTTTTAAATGGAGATTCAATAAACAGTTTAACAAAATCACCCAAAGGTGTCAACCTAAAAAAGAGCTCAGCTCCCAGTACTTTCCTTAGGTGAACTGCTCTAAGCACTGGGACAGGCATCCTTCTAGAATCCTCTCAAAGCACAAGTGAACCCAGAGCTATCGGCATTGGCTTTTGTATCTGCTTCTTGTAAGCGCCACACTGCCCAGTATGATGCTGGAATCATCTCACTAATTTCCATGCCACTCTTCAGGAGAAGAAGATCATGGCCACCATTTTAACACATGGTCAACTCTTTTATTTTTGGTTTTTAGAGACAGGGTTTCTCTGTTGTAACTCTGCCTGTCCTGGAACTCACTCTGTAGACCAGGTTGGCCTCGAACTCACAGGGGTCTGCCTGCCTCTGCCTCCTGAGTGCTGGGATTAAAGGCGTGCACCACCACCTCCCTGCTCATGGTCAACTCTTAGCTTCTAAATGAGAAGCCTGGCTCCTGACCTGGGAGATGAGCAGTTAAGCTGACATATGGCACTGGTCTGTGACAAATCATGAAAACAGTTCCTTCTCATGCCTGTGTGACATTACATACAATATACACTTCAAGTTTCACTTCACTTCTTCCCTTTCTGAAGGATACTTGGCTCAACTTGTTTTTGACTGGTATAAAAGAGTTGCTATAACAGATTTCCACGGGTAGCAGTAAACCTGTTAGGTTAAGTGCAGTATGATCTAGCTTGAACAGGTGCCCTCTCCTCAGGAGCTCCTGCATCTAACCTTCCAGTCAGAGTACCTAAGCAGCCCTGGGCTCCACACCTTACCGTCCTGTGTAATGGGCATCATCAAGCACCTTGATACTGGCAATCCGACAAATAAAATTTGCTTGAATACTAGTTTCCTTGATGGCGATGGAAGGAATCTTGGTGTCCACAGCAGCTGTTTGTTCTTTTGTTGTAGGCTGCTCTGACGGTGTTTTACTGCAGAGCCTTTTCCTGTGGGTCTGAGGGAATACTCCGTGCAGTTTGGATATTAACCCTTTACCTGTTACATGTGTTTCCCATATTCTCTCCAGTTGGTTGTCTATACTTTAATTTTGTTTATAGTTTCTTCCAGCATGAGTTCATGAAAACTGAGTTTGTTAAACATTTTAAGACTTCAGGGCTCCTTGTCATGTTTTAAAAGCCTTCTCCAGAACTATAAAAAATATATTACTTTATTTTCTCCTATTTTAAAGATTTGAAATGTAGTGTGTGGTATGAATTAGGGATCTAAATATATACATTTTCCCAGAGACTGCCGGTTGACTCAAGTGTCCATCGTGCAGTGCATTTTCCCGTTGATCCGACGACGGCTTTATCGCATTCCTCGCCCGCATGTGCATGTGGACCTACTTACGAATTTTCTATAATGTGTTCACAGATCCGCCAAGGCAAACATTCTCTATTTCTCTTCTTGAAAATATTTCTTTGCCACTCTGCTAATTCACTCCACTGTGTGAACTTTAGAAACAACTTTCCAAGTTGTATACAGTTCTCTCAGAATTTTATTGGAATTGCACAGAAGCGTTACTTTAATTTGAAGAAAACTTTTGTTACAATAGCAAATCCTTCTTAGCACTGTGCACCTCAGCATATTTTCGTTTATTTTTATCTTTTATTTTTATAGATTGTGATTAAATTGGGGAAGGTATTTTTGCATAGAACTATATACATGACTAGAGTTCTCACATGGGGTAAGCATTCATTTTTGTTGCTAATGACAGTTCAGACTTACTAAAGGTCTCTTATTGGATATGGCTTGAATGTGTTCCCTGAAGGCTCTCAGTGTTGTAATGCTCGGTGGTGAAAACTTTTTTGTTATTATTAGCATATATTAATTATCCACAGCACTGAACGGCACTTTGATAGATTCATACACCTATATAAGGTACTTAGATCACATCTCCATGATCTATTCTTATCTTCCCCACCCCTCTCTGGTCCTTTTCTTCTTTCCAAACTGTCTTTCCTCTACTTCCATTCCTTTTATTAGAATTTTAGGCCTGCATATGTGGTATTTGCCCTCCGAATCTCTCTTATTCCACTTAACACGATGACCTCTAGTTCCATCTCTTTTCCTGCAAATGGTGTGACTTCATTCTCTTTATGATGCATTAGTACTCTATAGTGGATATATATCATGTGTTTTCCTCTGCTCACCTGCTTAGGGTACCTAGGCAGGCTCCATAGAGTGGTTCTTCAACAGGGGCAGTGAACGCAGGAGTGCAGCCATCTTTATTGTTCACAAACTTAGATTTCCTTGGGTACATGGCAGTCCTAATTGTAGTCTCTGGAGGATGTACTATACGTACTATACTTGGCTAATTTACATGGAAGGTGGTCAAGACAATTAGCTTATTCTTGCAGGACTTGAGGTAGTTCACAGAAAAGTAAGTCATTATAAAGAGAGAAAGCCCAATCCCAAATCCCTGGTTTTTGCTGTTTCGGTGCAATCTCTCCTGTGTGTTTTCATCACAGTAATGTCATCCATTGGGGTCCCCAGAGGCCAAGCAGGCTAGATAGCCTTAGGCTTTCAGTCTCTCAAGACAATAGCTAAACAAATCCCCTCTTTATAAAGTACCCAGCCTTGGATACTTTGCTACAGCAACACACCTTTGGTCCTGACATATCACATATGGAGAAGGACAGATGGTTTTTAGCCTTTTCTGCTATTAACTTACTGAATTGCACTGGTTTCCTAATACTGCACTACCAAGTGTATGAACTACACACCGCAGCACCAGACTGGGCTCTGACCCCGAGTGCCCCCATTTCACACGCTATAGAATGGTTTATGACTGGATGGTTCTAAACTAGAGGTTCTAATGACCCTTCTATGCTCTGAGTATTTGTTAGACTGACCCAGAAAAGTATCTTAATTTACCCTTTTATTACAAAGGCTGGATCTCAGGAAAGGCTAAATGGCCAAATGGAAGAAGCAGTGAGGGGCCCACAGAAGGAGCAGAGCTTCTGTGCCCACTTGGATGCAGCCAACATAGCAGCTCTAGTTCACCAAGCCAGATTCTGCTGAGCTCACACGGCTCACTCAGTGGGGACTGTCACGGAGCCCTTAGCACACAACTATCAATAGTCATCAAGTGAATCTCCAGATTGTCTCCCTGCTGCCTGGGAACTGATGTTGAGGATCTGAGTCCTAAGCTATAAACCACGGCTTGGTCTCCAGGTGATGCAGGCTGCAGGAGCAGAAAATAAGTGTAATATCTGCCAGGCTGTGTGGGGAGTACCTGCCAATGGGCGCATTTTCATGTTAGTGTTGACGATTACATAACTCAGGGAATACACCCAAGTCACTGAGCTGCACACTGCAGATGAGTGGGTTTTGTCTGAATTGGGTATCATGTAGCCACAGCAGCAACAGTTATAGAGTATTCTAAATATCTCAAGTAATTAGACTTGGGGAGGGCTGCCCACAACCATTACTACTGTTTCACAAGTGGAAAATGTGGACTGTGCCTGGTGTGGTACTTTTGAAATATGCAGCACATTTTAATGTGGCCTGGTCCATAACTAGGTTTTGTTAAGTATCAGACGGGTACTTCAAAAGAGTATGTGTTCTCTAATTGTTGGGTAAAAAAGGAATTCCAAACACACTCATTAAGTCATGCTTGTTAGCTGAGCTACTGATGCTTTATTTGCTGTTTGTTATTGATCCTTTTTGAGAGACTTGGGAATGACCACCAGAAGGGGTTTTTTATTTCCCCCATGAATATATCCTAGTAGACAACACCTCTGACCCTCTGACATGCTACCTTCTCCTCAGTACACGTGGCTTTTGCAGCCTGTTTTCTAGCTTGTTTTATATATTCTTCATCGGCTTTGCTCATAGCCAGTGTGCCTCTCTGAGAAGCTTCACCTCCCCACGTGTACTAGAGTTCTTAGACAAACTTGCTACAACAGTCAGTGCCACCGGGGTGTTGTAAATGACACAGTCCATCAATATTTAAGGCCTGCAAATAAGAACAATTAAAATCTACTAGTAATTCAAAGTATAGCAAAAATCACAAGGAAAGAAATGACACCTGAAGTTGATTTAGATGGGCCTTAGAAACTCGATCATGATTTACTGACAGAAGTTCAAGATTCTGGAGTTGCACAGTAGAAAAAGAAAAGAGGAAAAAAAAAAAAGAAAGAAAAAGGAAAAGCTTTTTTATTTTCCTGTTGAGAAGTGGACATGCTAAACCTACAACAACCTGAAACTGCAGGGTTACTCTGCAGGGGGCAGGCTTCATGTGATGTTTAAAGAGAAAAGAATGAACCTTGTGCATACTTCCTATATTCAGGATCATTAATGAAAAGCCAAAATGGTTATTTGTTCTGATGTTTCTGTTTTCTGTCATTTTTGTATGGATAACAAGACCATAATTTAACAGAGCCACACAGTGTAAATAAGCTAGCTATATTATTCTCTCCTCTTGGTAACTGGACCACCTTTCTTTTCTTTTTTTCAAAGACTCTATAAGTCATCTAACTGAGTGGCAGTGAATTGCTTGCAGTGTAAACTAGATGCTCTGAACACTGAATTGGTCAGCACTAAGGAATTGCACATCTTTGTCTCTGTTTCATGGGCACTTCAGTTGACTTGATTTGATAACCAAGAATGGATATCCAGCCATACAAATCTACCATAAAAACCATGTGCGTGTGAATGCATGCATGGGCATGACCTGTGTGGAGGTGAGAGGGCAAGCTTGGGTATCAGTCTTCTTCCATGCTGTCTGACGCATCTCTCTGCTGCACTCAGCAGGCTAGCTGGCTGAGGCATGGTGTTATATATAAGTCTGTAGTTTTCTCTGCCAACCAGCCTTCATTTGCAGGTGGGTTCTCAAGTTGTCTGTACTTGAAGCCACTGAAACAAGGAAGGATAGGTGTATTTCACAAATTAAAAACAAAAACAAAACAAACCCCAAACTCCATTCCTTGGTTTTCACTAATAGATCAAAACACACCTACCCAGGGTGCTAAATCAAACCTGAAAAATCACAGTAAGAGTCAGAATATGAGACACAAGGACAAGGAGTCCTTTTAATCCTAAGAGACAATGACAGGTGTGATGATTGGCTTTTTAAGAAGTTGTCATAGTCCTGCGCTTGAGACCTTAGCACTTTTGAGAATCAAGTCCAGCAACACCATGTATGTCCACTGTCCTAATTTGTTGTCTGTCAGTATGATAAACACCATGACCAAAAGCAACTTGGGGAAGAATGGGTTATTTGGCTTACAGGTCACAATCCACCATTGTGGGAAGCCAGAGTAGGAATTCAAGGCTGGATGCTGGAGGCAGAAGTAGATTAGGGACTATGGAGAGACTACTTTTTGGCTTGCTCAGCTACCTTGTATTATGGCCCATGCCCACCTATCTAGGGATGGCATCACCCACAGTGGGCTGGGCCTTCCTACAGCAACTAGCAATTAAGAAAATGCCTCACAGACATGGCCACAGGCCAATCTGATGAAGGCAATTCTTCAGCTAAGGTTCCCTCCTCCCAGTGACTCTAGGCTTATGTCAAGCTGACACTTTGCACCATTAATTTGTAGTGATAATTCTCCCTTCCCCCTCCCTCTAACTACAGTTAGAACTGTAGTTCTAACTGTTTCCATGATTATTACTGTTTCATACACTCCATTGGAACAGCATCATTCAGTGTATGCTCTTTTGTGGTTGGCTTGCTTCACTTAGCACACTGTTACTCATAAAGCTCTCTTTGGTGGAGACGTGCCTGTGCACTGACTACTGCATTCACTTTCATGCCGTTTTTGTAAATACAGTTTTGCACATCTGTTTATGAATGTTTGTATTAATTTTACCATATTAGAAAGTAATGTGCCAACCAGAAGCACAAGGCTTCCTACACAAATTTGCCTGCCATTACTACTACTTTTGTATAAGAACAGTTTACAATGTTGAGTTTATTAGAATACCAAACTAAAGTCTCTACTCAGCCTGCTGCAGAATTAAGCTTTTAAATTTGCTACTAGTATTTGTGACTTTCAGTGGCCTTGTACAATATATGCTGCTTTTATTTGATGCAGAACATTTAATCTTGAGTTTTACAAAAAAGTGCAGTTCATATAATTTATATAAACTTTCTTAATGTAGAAACTTTACTTCCACACTCAACTCTGGGGACACTGAAGTAAAGGGTTTGCATTCTCTTCCTTCTCTTTTCTTCTTAGACTCATCTCTTCTTTTATTTGCTTGTGTTATTCTTAGTGGGCTGTGCCGTTTATATGAAAGCATAAGTGTCTATATTTACTTTTAAAACTTGATTAAATAATTTTTATGCAAAAAAGTAAACATGCTATAATCCAATTAATCACAGAAAAAAATTGCTTCCTAGAGCATGTATTCCAATACACATTTAAGTGTGTAAAATGCTTTTAGTAATGTCTTTCTCAATCAACACCATCTATCTATAAAGTCTTTCATACTGGCTCTGGCATAAAACTAAGCCTGCCATGGTTACAGATGTCAGGCAGATACAAATGAAGGAACTAATGAGGCAGCCCTGTCTTTTATAACTGATTGCTAGATATTTAACTAGTGCCAGACAGTGCAGTTACCTGGCAGTCACCCTGCAGAGGGAAAGGCAAATGCACTGCCCAACAGCTCCCTGGTGTGGGGCCTCTGCCACCCAGACCCAGGGAAGCCTCTTGAACACTGGTTGGCAGGACTGCTCCTTGTGGTTTATGTTCTTTGCGTATGTTCTGGCCACACTAAAGTCACTTGTAAATATTTCTACTGTTTCCTTTTAGAAAGCCTAAGCTTGATATAAAATGTGGTTCTCTCATGCTTGAGGCCATTAGGGTAAATGCTGGTGTATCCCCACTTAAAGAGAGAAGGCAGGAAGAGGGGCAGACTCTAGACACAGTCTGCCCCTCTTCCTGCCTTCTGGTTAATGTAGGACTGGCTGATGGGAGAAAGGGGAGGGTGGGGGCCCAGGAGCCAAGATGGAAGGGAAAGGGCTGGCACTGTGGATCCACCCCAGGCTCTCACCCCAGAGAGGCTGTGTGAGCTGCAGGCTCACTGCATTTCTTGTTCAAGTCCCCAACATCAGCACTGACAGTGTGTTACATGGTGTTAATCCAAGGGTATAAATGTGAAATATACAATTTAAAAAATTAGTTTAGTACCTTTAGAATTTGTGTATTTTATGTCAAGATTTGAGAAATTAATTTTTAAAGCTTCCCTGATAAATTTTCTAAACAGAAGATGCCTTCAATTTATCACCAGAGGGTTTTCTTCACTTATCCTTGGCAATGACCTCCTTCAGTGTTTAGTCCCACTCAGCTGCACTAATTTCACATCACTGATAGACTAGCATCGCTGATACACAACATCACTGATAAACTAGCATCACTGATACGCAACATCACTGATACACTAGCATCGCTGATACACAGCATCACTGATACACAGCATCACTGATACACTAGCATCTCTGATACACAGCATCACTGATACACAGCATCACTGATACACTAGCATCTCTGATACACAGCATCACTGATACACTAGCATCACTGATACACAGCATCACTGATACACTAGCATCTCTGATAGACTAGATCACTGATACACTAGATCACTGACAGACTAGATCACTGATAGACTAGCATTGCTGATAGACTAGCATCACTGATAGCATCTCTCAAGCTTTCTCTAGTCAATTCTCTTTCTTCACTGCTTAAAAACTCTAATTGCTTTCCATGGCTTGTCACTGTCTCTGACCTTCCCTGCTTGGCACTTGGGTCCCTACAGCATGAGCCATGCACCTTACCTAATTCAGTCTCTGCAGCCATTGCTAAGCCTATTGGAAGGTCTCCTGCTCGGCCTCTGTGTTGGTGACTCTCTCCTCTCTCCATCAGTTCTTGTGTTTCCATGTCAGACCACTGAAACCTCTTTTCCTTTCCAGATTCCTCCAAATGAATTAGTGTAGTAACGGTAGTAGCAACAAATACTTGTTTGTTTTGAGTTTAACTGTGTTACTAATACTATATTATTTTATTATTGTTACTATTTTAGTTTATTATTTATTATGCAGACTGCAGGTCCTTCAGAGGAAAGGCTGTTTGACTCACGGATGCGCCTTACTGGCCAGCAAGGTGCCTGACAGTGAGGATTTGCTGACTCAACATGTCCATGAATGCATGAGGAAATGCTTGTTTTCCTCACAAATATAATAAACCTTTTTCTTCTTAAGACAGGGTACTGAAACTCACACTCCTCCTCCTCAGACACCCTGAGGGCTGGGATAACAGGTGGGCCCTATTACACTCAGTGCAAATGATCTTTATTCCCAAGAATGCTACTGTAATATGCACAATGTAAGCCAAGTATTGTAGACAGGGGAAGCACAACTCAGAAATGCTGTGACTTGAGTGAGGGCCCACAGCTCCTGGAGCGCAGTAGGCCACCTCCTCTTTCCTTGGGTTTTCAGAGAACGTTCCATCATAATAGGGTATTTCTGTTGGATGTTGCAGTTATACTCAAGCCTGTTCTCTGCTTCTACTCTTTGTGAACAGAGAAAAGGATTTTCTCTGAAGCTCCCAGTCAGAGCTTCACAAGTGGTCTCCATGATAACGCAGTGTGTCACTGGAGGAAGATGAGAAGGGGGTGCAGGTGCAACCTAGGCAATCTCTCTTTAAGAGGAAACCTGGAGCACAGGGTGCTCCACATGCAGCATGAAGGGACAGTATTTAGCGTGAGGCTAATTAGTAAAAGGGATCACATAAGCATGGCAGTGGCAAGGAGCAGCCCTGTCAGTGGTACCCCTGGGAGTGCAGGTCTTTAACATATAAAAAAGAGACTCAAAGGCCATGCTACACTTCAGGTGGCTACATTTCTTGAGCTGTTCAGAAAAACAAAGTGAATGCATTATCTGAACATGAGCAAGAAATTCCACAGAAGGCATTGCCAACACTTCTGTGCCCAAGAAACACACGTGCCAAACCAGTAGATTAAACTCAAAGTACATACAGCTCCTTTGGTCTGGGGAGTTCTCTCCTATAAGCTCAAATGAGGTTCAGGTTACTGTTTGGCCCTACTCTCCCTGTTTTCACCACCAAAATGACAGAATAAACTCTTGTCCCTTGTCCCCACTCCTTGTCCTAAGTCCCATGACTCAAGAGCTAGCTGTGTTGTGACAATTTCAGATGCAGCCATCTCTAGGTCGGAAACTGCTTCTACTATTCTTTCTTATTATTTTGGTTAGCATATAAAGAAGATGGGCTTCACTGTGACATTTCCACACATGTCATTATACTTTGTTGACATTCACCAACTCACCTTTATTAATTCTTTATTAATAGATAATTCTTTATTAATAGATACATGCAAAATGCTCATTGTACTTTAAGAGGATAAGATTCTGAGCTGTTTTAGAGCATGCTAAAATGTTAATTCACTAAACTCTTTCTGAAATATGTGAAAAATGACAGCAAATTTGTCTTTTTTTGTCAATTTCTCAACAGAAAGTGAAAGTAAAGCAACTGCCTACTGAGCCATCATGTTGAGACTGCCCCACTGAGTAACAGAGAAAGAGCGGTTGTCATCCACTAGTGCTGGGTTACCAAAGAGACAGGCTGAACTGCTTGCTTGACCCAGGACATGGTGAACAGTGTGCTAAATAAACAAACTGGCAGCATAATGAAGATTTTAACATGAACACTGCAATAGCACATAAATGTTTTCATGGCCCTAATATGTTCACTTCTTTGACATTTTTGAGGTTGTTCTATTCTAAATTCTATTTTTAGATACCAATACAGTCCAAGGCCTGGTAACAGCAGCTAAAACTGAGCACTTACTATCATGCCAAGCTTTGTATGTATTTTACTTAGGTACCAACTGTTCCATGAATTGAAAATGTAGGCCTGGGGCTGGGAAGACGCCTGGTGTACAAGGACAAGGGACTGAGCTCAGTTCCCCAGGATGCACATGAAAAGCAGGTGCACAGCTGCAGACAGCTGGAGTCCCAGTGCTGGGGAGACAGAGGCAGTCAGATTTCTGGAGCTCACTGGCTGGTCAGCCAAGCCAAATGGGTGAATACCAGGTTCAGTAAGAGACCTCACCTCAAAAAGTAAGGTGGAGAACTACTGAGGAAGACACCTGAATTTGACCTCTGGCCTCCACACCCATGCTGAGACCCTCCCACTGAGTAACTTGAAGAAACAGTGGCTGTTGTCTACTAATGATGTCTTTTAAAAACTCACAAAACAGTTCGTGTTGGCTTAGGGTTGCCTACTTATTTACCACTCTTGTTCCTTTGTTTAGCTGTAGTTGTTCTGTTTAGATCAATTTCCTTCTTAGTACACACTTTAGAGCTCACATTTCCCTGCTGTGGTTGTGGAGGTTGAGCTCAGGGACTCCCACATGAGCGCCCCCTCCTCCAGCTAGAATCCCCTCTGTGAGGTCTCTTGGTCCCTTTCCTCTGGTGTGACAACAGCCTATCCACACCTTCACTTCTGGAAGAAGTAACACACAGTGGCAGGCAGATTGTGACCCTCTCAGAACGCTGAAGACAAGGCTTCCCTTTTCTCTGCTTCTGTAATCACAGCTGGTGGCTGAGCTGTTGAAGTTTTCCCGTGTGTGTATATAGATAAAGATGATTTTTAAACTTTAACCCAGAGGCTGGGGAGATGCTCAGTGGGTGAAGAGAGTGCTGTGAAAGTATGAGGGCCTGGGTTTGGATCCACAGGACCCATGAGTTGGTGGACCAGTGCTGAAGGGGGAGTAGAGATCGGTAGATCTCAGGGCCTCCCTGCCAGCCAGACCAGAGAAATGGTGAGCTCCAGGTTCAGTGAAATACCCCATCTCAAGAAACAGGACCGACAGCAATAGGGAGACAATCACTTTGGCCTCTCATCTCCATACACATACCACACACACGAGATGCAGAGAAAATTCAGTCTGTGACTAGCTGTGTTTGCTAACTACAAGCTTCTTAATGTCTGTATTTTTATTTATGCACATTATACTGTCTTTTGCAAATGTTCATTGTTATTTGAATAGTTTTGCTCCATAGGCATATATCCTGTCTCCTGTTCTGATTTCCCAACAGTCAATGCCACTGTGTCTGATGGCTCCATATCTGCCCTCAGGAGACTGGCTCTGCAGACTGTCTCTCATGGTGACTTGTTTTCTTAGGCTGTGAGAGTTTAACTGGAAGCTAACTGAGAAATTCTCTGCCAGGGTTTTTAATGTTCAGATTAGGGGAGGCTTCTCCACAAAGAATCTGCTCTTGCTTCTGCTAGATGCCCAGACTCTTAGCTGAACTGAATGTTTTCTTGGCCACTCAACTTAGCTAGTGAAAATTCCAGCTGTAAATCCACCAGCTGCCCTGCACTTATGCATTTTCTAAGGAGATTCTTTTTGTTCCTCCTCCACACATTTTAAGGTTCAAGACAGAAATTTCCTTGGAGGAGCCTCAGTCATTTTGAACGCACTTGCCATTACCAAGAGAGTGTAGCTTGGAGGTATAGTTCCCTGGCAGGTGATGTCTGCTGATTATACAGTTCAGCTTGGGTGGGCCTAAGGCTCTCCCCTTCTGTGGCTCTGAAGGTTGTAAAACCTAAGTAAGTTCAGGGTGGAGGACAGCCTTCGCCCTCAGCTCACCTCTCTATAACTTGCCATTCCATTCTGTCTAGTCAGATGACAGCGCCATGAGAGAGAAGCCTGGTTCCCTGGTCCTTAGGGCAATGTTAGTTATTCAAGTCCCTGCATAGCCTTATAGACTTGGGAAACTAAGCTCTGCTTCACCGTTCCCACTTGACAAGTGGGAACAAGGGAGTCCTTGCATCATTCATGGGCAGTGCAAGGACGGAATGAGTTGGTACCTGTGAGGCATGCAGCACCTAGAAAGTGTCACCGCTGCCGTTACTGTCTGGCTGGAGTATCACAATGACACTGTGCAGTGCTGACTTCCTGCTCTACAGTGTTGCTCTCATTCGTTACCATGCTGTAAAATCTGGGTCTGCGAAATCTCACTTTACATTAACCTTTCTGCTAATGCATTCGTTTTCTGAAGCTTCTATTGAAGTACATAAAACATATAAATGTATGTATAATGATGAATGGCAGATACACCCTACCAAACATTCTTACTTGCTCTCCTGACTTAGGACCCAGATGAGGGACACTGAGAAATTGCAAATCAACTAATCAAAAGTGTCTAGTGTCTAGCAGAGGGAGTCAGTTACATTCAAGTGTGTAGGTATGTGATGTGTTAAAGGAAAAAGGACTGGGGTCATTGTTCCTTGCTCTGACTAAGACTGTATGGGATTGAGCAGGCCAAATAAGAGGCAAAGGGTTTTCAGTCCCAGAATGGCTTTTACAGAAGAGCCAATAACTACAACTAATGTAAAAAGCCATATAGCTATAAGTATAGTCAGAGGGCTGCTTTCGGTAAGGCGAGTTGAGTATTTCTTGATGTTAAAATGTACACATTTATAAAGTGTCAAAATCATTCTCTATATCACAAACACATTTTAAAATTGAGTGCTCAACTTAAATTGCCAGTGTAAACAGCGTGTAAGAGAAATGATCACTTGTTGATTTGCACATAACAACATTTTGCTGTTCTTAACAACAAAAGGAACACAGTTGGCTAAATTAGGATTTGGGGACATGGTAGTTATCAATTTAACATCACTGAATTCCAATTTCACCCCTTAGTTGCTTTGTAATAATGGACTGGACTCTAAACCATTCTCTACGGCGAGTGCCATGATAGGCCTTGCCAGTAGAGGGCACTGCAGGGACATAACTGTGGTTCCTTGACTGCTGCACTAGCTTCATTTTCCCTGGGCAGAGCAGTATGTGCTCTTGAGCGCCTCTGGTGAGGCTCTACCTTGGCTGTACATCCAATAATGATGGCAGGGCTTCACTGAGAGCCCAGTGACCATTTCCCCATAAGTCTCCAATGTAACATTGCTTGTTCATAGGTTCTGTGTCCATAGCTGCACCCCACTTGCCCCTAGCCATAGTCTTCCGGCATCTCTCAGAGTTGTTTCCTAGGAGTCTAGCAAAAGCAGACCAGTTGTGACTCAGGTAACCTACAACATTTTCTGTTTTTTTTGTTTTTGTTTTTTTTTTTTTCCCAGTGAGCTCCATCTATCCCCTCTCCTAAGCAACCTGAACTCAGCTTTGAGGAAGGACACCATCTGATCTGTCCTGACTTGAATATTCTTCCATCCTAGAGATAGCTCTCCGGACTTTGGGGAGGGGAACCTCATCTGAAAAGTTCCTAAACATTGTAATCTTTTCAGCAGTAACATAAACTGAAAACCCCACAGACAAGATTACTAAAAGCATGGCATAAAATTATCTTCAGTTTGTCTGTATAAAGTACATATGAACACAAAGGAATCTTGTGTTTAGACTCGAGTCTCCAAAGTATCTTATTTATATATATGCAAATATTCCAACCACCCAAATCTGAAATATTCCAAACATTTTGGATAAAGAGAAAAAACAGACAAGTCTTTGGTGCTGAGGACTGAACTACTTCTTGATGAAATGGTGGCTCATTAGCATGATCCTTACATGTTCTGAAACATGGAAAGATGTGGGAGTGCATTGCCAAACATATTTAATTCTCTTTTTGTACTACATGAACAGATTCCAAGCATACCTCACCGCTCAACGGCTTAAGTTAGTTTAATTACCTAACCTTCTTCCACACCTTGCCGTTTCTTTCTATTACAAAGGAGAGCTGATCTTTAGTCTATAATTCCAAAAAAATGAATAGAATATTTTACCATAGTCATTTTATAAGAATTTGAGGATTCTAATTACTTCAAGAGCCATAACATACATCTAAAAGTAAATTTAAAAAATATGATGTGTTTGTTCATCTAGTCAGTGATGCTAAAGAGCCCATTATTAGAAAGCAGAGGAGAACTGTGGCAATAAAAAAAAGGAACGAGACACTCTTTTTTAGCAGCCTGGAATACTCCCTGAGCACAGGGGGCATGGGAGAGAAAGAGGGAGAAGTGGAGGCAAAGGACAAAGATTTTCACAATCGTTGGAATCACTGGCCAACACCACTGGATAGCTTTACCACTTAGAGCCCTATGTTCAGGGAAGAAGCCAAGTATCTTCAATAATAAAAATAAACTATACCCACTTTGACTTGGGTTGAAGCTGTACTAAAATGTAAAGCAAAACCACCAACTTAATAGCAGTTACAATACAAAAATATAAGAAAACATTCAGTGTGCTCTATCTGTAGTATTTCTCCATATTCTTGGGTATTGGGGAAAAGAAAGCAAGTATCTGGGATTACATTTTTTCCCCCCAGAAATCTGATTCACCACTATGCAAATAATCTGACATTTCAAAAGTGTATTTTCAGTAACATTTGAGGTTCCCTGAGTACACAGTTTCCAATTTATGTGAGTCTCTCTGATGCGAGGGAGGCTTCAGGGAATGCCGGTGTCTGAAGGTAGCATGGTAGCGTTTTAAATGTAACGAGTTGCACATCATGTGGAAGCACAGCACCTCTCTGCACTCCCAGAATGCTTCTTTCTGAAGTTCTCCTAAAAGGTCAAACCAGTCTATGATGATAAGTAACTGTCAAGAGTTAGAAAAATGAGGCACCTTGTAAATTATCATTCTTTAAAACTGCAAATGACTGAGGTAGGCAAAATTTATGTGCATCACAAAAGATATGGAAGTAAGACTCCTTGATGACCAGAAAAATCTGGCCACACATTTCCTTATTTCCATCTTTTAGTTTTTAGTAAGCTCATTTCCAACAATAATTGAAATGTATTTCAAAGCTCAGCATTTTCTATGTTAACTGGTGAGCAGGAATCCAACATAAAATTTTAAAGAGGGAAACTATGTAAGAATCTTACATGAGTAAACAACTTTACAATTCTTATTTCTACCATGTGAATAGAAAGCCATAGTTCTGGAAAATGACTGTGAGCTACAAGTAAAGGGAAGAGAGGCAGCCCTAGCCACTGCCCATTTAGCCGAGAACTGGTTTTCAGAACACTGGTCCCCGGCAGAACAGCTTTGAATACATGGCACATTACTGCTCATTAACTGAATTCTGACAGTGATAGAAACAGATATCACCAGGGAAACTTCAAAAATGGCTAGATGCTTTATGAAGGAACACTGACAGGACCTTGGCATGGACAGGCCCGAGCTGGGAGAGAGAAAGCATCCACCACAAATGATGGCCGCCATCAAACGGGACACAACACCGACCCAAGTGGTGCACAATCTCTACCGGGAAAATCTCTCCAGCTGTTAGCAGATGACTGGTCCAGTCTACCAGCACACATAGGATGGCTTTCTCTGGGACAGCAATCATTGTTGAGTTTGTTGTTATTGTTATTTTAAGATTCTAACTGGAAAAACCAGTTTGTGATTCCATTTTATGACTTCAAAGAGATGAATAGCCTTTTAAAGAAACTTCTGAAAAAGTCCTACATAATGAAGCCAAAGCTGGCCTTGTCTCAATAAGAACCAAAGAGAAGTAGCATTTAGAAAATCTAGGCACACAGGGCCAGGCTCTACACAAGACGATGTTCCTTCCAGGTAACCCCTCTGTGTAGGCCTCACCCAGATGGGAGACTCTCTGCCAAGTCACTGCTGTCCTCAGCTATGTAAAGGAGAAAATGCCAGGTCTGTGTCTGCTTGGCAAACCACGCAGGCTCATCTTCCAGACCACAGATGACGGGCAGGAAGGCTGGATTTGAACTAAGCCCAGCTAACATAAACAAACCCCATTTCTTACCAGCACCACAGGAGAAAGCTAAACGCTCCTTTATATTAGTTATACCAAATATTTGATTAAATCTAATTTATGCAAAAGCTACCCTCTGGTCCTTGCCCTAATCCCAGTGCCCAGTTGTTAGAATTCACTAATAAAACTTGGATCTATTAATAAAGCTTTAGCTAAGGGCACATGAAAAGTCTCATAGGTAGGCTAAGCATAGAAAACACAGATATTGAAATTTTAGATTCCTCTCAAAATAGATGACATAGAGGAATTACAGGCCTAGGGAATTTTGAAGAAGGAAAAAACACAAGCTAGACTCATAGGTCACAATGTGTTTTAAAACCATACATAAGTAATTTAACAGTTGCTGATATTGTCCTTGGAGCTGCAGAAGCTCTATTCTGTTGGCCCATGCCATTGACGGAGTCATCCTTGGGCACAATCTCCACACAGCACATGATATTGTGGTCACTCTACACTGGCAAATACCTCACATGATATGATTAAACCCTCTACAGCTAAATCCTGTGAACTCACTCATTTCTAGGAACATTCCAGAGTGCTAGACATCAGGTCCCCAATTCAACATTCTGTAACACACTATAGACATCATAGTTCTGTCAGTGTCACAGATGACCCCACAACCTGATGACTACTGTGGGGTACAGGCAACCTCTGTGTATATGGCTACCTGTACACTCAATCCAGTTAGTGGGACCAAGAGGCACAGGTTTTTACAGTTGATTTCTAATTTAAATCCCAGGGCCTTTTTCCAGTCATGTTTTCATGTTTTGTGTATCTCTCTGACACCAACGTTGGTAAGATGAACTGTCTTCAACTTACCTGGTTTAGAAATAAGACAGGTCAATAGAGTTTTGGCCCAGGCTTCCTGGGACACTTGGGGCTCACTTCATAGCACTTAACCCACGGAGTGTGGAAAAGCTTTCTCAATACTTCATTGTCTTTCCAAATTATAACATACACACCAGCTTTGGGAGAAACTTTCCCTGTCTGTCTGAGCTCCATACCTCTGACCTAGAGGCCTACAGCCTGGAAGAAGGCCAGAGCCCAGGCCCCTCCCAGCAGCACCCTAGACTTTTCTGGCTGCCCTTCTCTCCCCGCTGGCAGAAAAGTACACTTTGTAAAGCTCTCCTCAGAGGGGGAGCAGCATCCTGGCTGTGGCCCAGGAAGGGGGGCTTTTCTGTTGTTCTGCCCTTGATGGAGCCTCACTCACAAACAGCTGTGAACCTTTTTCTTCGTTTATTTTTAAGCAATTAAAACTACAGCTTGGTATCATTACTGTAATCTCTCCATGCTGTGTTTAGACTAACCTTTTCTTATTTAAGCCTTCACCTCTCTACCCCAGAGAAGGAGAACCATCTAGAGGCACCACATACTTCATGAAAGTGGCCTGGCTTTCATGCCTAAAAAAGCAACTACTTGGAAAGGAGTCGAGAGCACATATGTGGCCACATTTTCCTCACCACCGCTTCCCCGTCCACACGGAGAAGAGGAAAAGCTTCCAGATATTGGTGAAGGCTTTATGAAATATAAGTTGAGGCTTGGCAAACATTTTCGTAGCTGTTTGGACTATCCACAGAGAGCAGATGTTTCTGTTAAGCATTCCCACCGCTCAGCCACAGCGATCCCCAGGTGATTATGCCCAGTGTCTGGCTCTAGACTACTACTGCTGGAATTTGGTCTGAAGAGAGTTCTGAAATCATCTCTTACTACACATTAGCAGGAGATTTCCCCCTACCCCATACCATGTACCAAGGGTTGGAGAGGGGCCTTGCAGCAGGAAGTCAGCTAGGAGGAGGCTTTGGCATTCCAACAGCAGAGAGGGCCAGGGGTAGAGTGTGAAGATCTCAGGAACAGACCAAATTCTCAGCACACTGTTTGGCCACAGAGCCTACAATTTCATAAGGGCAAGGCTTACTTCTTACTATGTCCTGAAGCATCAAGGTCGTCCAAAATCCCCAATTAAAACGTGAGCTCCTCCAGGGCACAGAGTGAGTGCTTATTCTTCTTTGTAGCCCCAGCACCAGTGTACTGCAGACACACCATAAATTTGATCGACTGGAATGAAAGCTCTGAATACCTTCATGGGAACAGGGCCATGACCAGCAGGCAGCTTAACTGGGATTGGCTGCCAGGTAATAGCAAGATAAACAGAGCACACCTGCATGGCCAACACAGATGCCTAATACAGATGCTGGTCTGCATCCCTGTGAGCTATGGATGCACCGTGTTGAACAGCAGCATGTTGTGATACAGAACCCAATGCGGAGCCACTGAGAGAGAGTTCAATGCAGGACAAAGGGTGACACCCCATCACACTGAAAAGATACAAGCCACAGCCAAGGGCCCAGGCACAGAGGAAATTTAGATCACAAGTACATTTTTACCCGCTAGCACAAAGGCAGACCTTGAGTGGATACCCCTTCATGGCTACATTTGAATTCTTCTGAAAATCTTGTCTTGACCACACCTCAAAAATCTTTAATCCTTCTCACAAAATTTTACAACTGAACTCTTGCTTTTCTTTCCCACAAAATACTGGAAAGGGTTTTAAAAAATAAAATAAATATATTAATATACAAAAATTATATTTCCCATAAAAGTATTTTTAACCCAGCTCTCAATCTGCCAAGATATCAGAGGGGCCTTTCACTCTCTCTCTCTATGTGCCACCCACACAGACCCATGGACGGACCTTCCAGTAGTGGCAGCGCTTACAGCTGACTTAAAGGACCAGGAGGTGATGACAAAAATATGCTTGGTTTACAAAACAACAGGAAATGTGGCCCGGCAGTGCACATCTGTGCTCAGTAAGCAGGCCTGCGTGTAGAGGAGAGAGCTGCTTTCGATTTGCTCTCTGCCAGGTACTAAAGGAGGGATCTACTCCCAGATGAGCTCAGCTCAGCAGCAACTATGTTCTTGGGCTTGTATTCCAAAAATATGGGCCCAAACTGCTACTAATAAAAAGGAGCTGATTTAATTTATTTTTTAGGTCAGAAGACAGAAGATGGTAGTCACTAGATATTTTACATTAACATTGGGTCTGAAGTCTAGAAGAGGGCAAAGCTCTTAAATTAAATATCTTCTGCTTCTAATTCAACACACTTCTTCAAAGTGAAGAACTTTCAGATAAAGTTGAAGATGCAGAAGATGCAGATGCAGATGAAGGAAATATACACTGCTTGCAAATAGCTTCAAACCAAGGCCTTGTTCCTCACTGGTGTCTGCACTGACTGTGCCCAGAATTAGCCCAGCCCTTTCATTACAGTGTGAAAGTGTGATGATGTTGTCAGCCCAGGGTGTAAAACTGACTTGAAACAACTGCAATAATCAAGCTCTCTCCAGACCCTGAACTATGTGAAAGGGCAGATGTAACAAATAATTAACGCAATTCAAGAAGCGGCCGGAACCCACCACAGCGCTGAATCTTGGCAAGCTGAAGGCTGAAGTTCACAGAAAATTGTTACCACATTTGCTTGTGGATTATAACTATCTGAGAGCGCACCTTAAACACATCTCACAGCTCAAAGACAGACCTCAAATGCAAACTGTCACTGAGACAAGTGTCCTCAGACACACTTGTAGAAAACTTTTAAGAAGCTACAAATGTAGGATTTAAAAAATAGATACACAAAAAGAAAATATATACACCTCTCATAATTCACCACCCCAAAAGCTAACATTTTGGACATAAAAATATAAACATAGATGCATCATAAAATTAGAATGGGTTAAGGGAACGAACGAGGCAGGAGGCAAGTTACCTTTCTTGGTATATTCACTTTTTATCATCATGAACGCATTATGGCTTTATTTTTATTTTTTTACAAATTAAATTATATTTACATGTACACACTATCTGAATGTTATTCTCTACACACATTAAAAAATTTATATTGCATGACTGACACAAATCACCTATATTTATGGAGAATACAAAGACAACCTCTTGCTAGCCGCTCCTCCCAGTTAGCTGCCTGCTTTGATGTACAGATGGGTGACTAACAACCAGCAGATAAGGTATGGGCAAAACCTTTCTCACACACAAATTATAGCACTACTACAGACATGTAGATTTTCCTCATCAGAGGACTGACCTGAGACAGGTACCCTCCATCCCACGAAGTCACTTGGGCCTAAGTCAGCAAAGCAGGTCACACAGGTCTAGCCTGCTGCAGCCTGCAGGACTTCCTACCCCACTTGCTCCCTCGAAGCATTCCTTCAGAGATGGGCTCACTCCTCAGCCTCACTTCAGCAGAGTAGGGCAGAGTGACTTCAGACCTCTCTCCATCCTTTTCTCTTATGAAAAGAATGGTCCAAGGTTCTCAAGACAGTCACGTCCACCCTTGACCAAACTCACTCTCCAAACAGAACTCACTCTCCTCTGCATTTTTGTTCTATTTTCACTTTGGATCAAAGTGGTTAGTTGAACCAAGTCACCAGGCATTTTCCTCTTGACAGTTTCCACAAACCACACTCAAAACCACCAACACAGGTTCCCTTCAGAGGGAGGAGTCCTCTAGCCTCACTGAGCGGCTTCAGCCTGCACTGTCTTCCGTCTGGAACAGCTACTCTCCAGGACTAATTTCAAAGAAATACCTTCTCTGCATAGAAGCCCCTGGATTTGTGAGTTATTATTTGTAGTAAAGGGGGAAAAATGTCTGTGAGAATATTATGAGTACACAGAAAAATGATAAGAACAAAATAATGAATTAAAAGCACAACTAGAAAGAAATTGTACAAAACATGGCAGTCCAGATGCCAAGCACAGACCCTCTTTTACATTGTTGTAGAGGTTCGAAAAGAAAACCAGTTCTGGTTAGCTGAAAGCAGCAGAGGCGAAGCCTTCTCCTGCCAGCTCTCCCATCTCTGTGGATTTATACAAGCACATGATTAACCTGCTGTATGAAAGTCGCTCAACAGTTTTTTAAAGTACCTCATAGTTGCCCATGTACTGGTCTGTTTCCTGTCCAAGGACATTCCCACGGCGTCATGACAGCACAGAGACAAGTCAGTGTGAGAATGTGGGTTCAGGTCATAGGACTCCTCCTATGTAACTACTGAATTCATAGGAACGATTACAAAATCTGAGTTGTGGAGGAGAGCTCAAACCTGAGGCAGGGTTTTAATATTGTGCATAAGATCTTAAAATTCTAACAGGAAAGCAGCAGTCTATACACAAAGGAACCCAAACTCAGCAAGATCCAGAAAAACTAAAAAATAGGTGAAGATAAAACAGAAATCTCTCTCTGTGGTCATTCCAAGCTTATGGGTAAGCTTCTTGTTTTTATGGACCAAAACAGATCTGTGGCTTAATAAATAATAAATGTTAAAAGAAACAAGCTTTTTGAGCAGGTTAGTGTTCAGCATTTGGAAGGTTATAAAATAATACTTTCACAAGTGTTTGAGGCTTTAACGGTTATACTCCACTTCTCATTAACGAGGTCACTCTTGCCTGGGCTGCTGTGTAAAACTGTTTTTCAATTGTGCCTCAAATAAGACTGAAATGACATGGCTTTACATAGCTCATTTCGGGACAACCCACCCACTGGAGAGTCCATTAAGGATTCTGCAGCCAAGTGTTTATTAAAATGTTTATAACAACAGTGACAATGGCTGCTGAGTTATGTCCTCATTTTCTGGAGAGAAAGGAAGGATGTAGAGGGGTGTGGTCCTGGAAATAAGATGTCCCTTGAGAGAACTCTTCCCAGGATGCCGGCAGGAAGAGGGAGAGGTGGAGGCCTTTGGGCCTCTCAAATCTGTGTCCTCAGGTGCAGGGCAGAGTCTGCCCCGGAGCTGGGAGGTGCTTTCCAGAATGCAGTCTTCAAGTCTGTCCTACTCACTCCCCAGAGCAGCAAGACCCCTCCTCTGCCTCCTCCTGCTGTGAAACTCCTTTATTTACTCACGGGAAGTCAGTGTCTGGTGGGGAGCCATCCCATCCCAAGAAAAATAGTCATCTGCTAAGTAAATGTTAGAAACTAATCTTTAAAACTCGCAGAGAGTGAGCACGACCTTCTCGTCCTCAGTTTTCTTGTTTTACCCTTCATAACTTTTTTCTCTAAATATGTATTTTTTTAATCAGTTTTTCCCCCTCAAAATATGACAGACTATATAAAACTGTTCTTTGACGTTCTTAACAAATAAATTAGACAATATTATTCTTTTCAATAGCTGCATAATATTTCTTTGGTCAATAAACATTATTTGAGCATTCTCAATCCTAACAGGTATTTGAGTGAACCTAAATTTTTGCTCCTAAAAACTGTTCTTTTCATTGGGCAGTGTTCTAGAAGTGGGCTTTCTATGTCCTTAGTTGATTTGAAACTTAATTTTGTACTGGTAATTCTGGCCACAGTAACATCAGATCAGGGAGAGGGCGGAGAGCACTGTCGCCTTTGGAGCACTTCCTTCTTCAGCTGACCCCGGGCCTGTCGTTTCTCCCAGTCTCAGGGCAGCGAAGACGCGGATACACCTAAAGTACATGTTTCTAGAACAGGTTTCAAATCCAGTGGCCTTGACTGGATGGGGTCCCTCTGCAGTATTAAACTGGTCTAATTGCATTCTTCAAGGCAGCTGAAGGCTGACAGCTTCCGCTCCCGGCTCATTATCAGAGCACTTCAAGGGGCTCCATTATGAGTGGAGCACCTGGTCCAAATTTATTTCAACGGCCCAGAGAAAAATGGGAAGGTGCTTAATGTTCAACCACAATGGTGACATTTTTATGAGATAGCCAAGGCTCAGAAACAAATAAATGAAAGGTTTGAAAGGAGCATGAACAGAAACTGTGACAATAAAAATTCAACATTAATATATCAATTTAAAACATATACCACCCATATACTTGGGGTAAGGCCAGAGGTTCAGTGTAGGCTAGCCAGCAAGAAAAGGGAGAATAAAAGCCAGTGGCCTACTCCCCGTGACAGGCTTCACTAGAAAGACAGAGGGAATTCCAAGAACGCTGCAGACACTCAGACTGAGATGTGCACTCTGAGTCCTGGTTAGAATAACAACTTTCTTACCTCCGCATGTCCACAGGAGAATGAAAGGAAATCCAACTAGAATTCGGGGCATCTGAAATGTATGACGGTCCTTTTCAATTGGTTTACTACAAATTGCTGTCTTTCATTTAAAATTTTCCTTATGGAAATAAATAAGTTAATGAATCTTTACACAAATGTTTCTCCAAGAAAGCACTGTACACATACACCCTGAGAGCTTTTTAATAATGTACAATAGGGACATTTTCCCAGGTAGGTCTCAGCAGACCCAGAGTAAACACTGCATCCCGTGACATAAATCCGTATCTAGAGACTGCTCATCGGGGCCCTGCTCTCTGCGGCTGAGCACTTGCAGAGGGCTTAGTATACAGCTGGCAACCAATTTTAAAGGCCAGAGGCCCAGCTGTAGAGCATTAGCAAGCTCTACCCTCCACTAAGAATCTGTTTAAAGAAACTTTTAAAATAAATATTTGTGTTCTTTCCCTAAACACAACAATGGTACTTACACGGGAATCTAAGAAAATGATGAATGGAGACCCTGAGAAGGCACTTTATACTGGGAATGCTGGCTCAACAGGGACTTCACGGGCTCAGAGGATTTAGTAAATGTTTAGTCTCTTAAGAGAAAAAGAGGACAATTAATCACTACAAGGATTTTTTTCAGCTATTAGCTGCTTTTGGCATTGGAATTTTATCTTTCTCAAGCATTTTCCTTATTATACCAACCAGGCAGATGTGCAATGCTTTAATAGGTCAAACTCTAAAGGCTTTAATTATTTTATTATGTTAAAAAGGCAACCAGACACCACCTGTTTTTCACTTATTGATTGTTCCCACCCTGGTCTCAGATTTAAAGTCACGATTCCTGGGTAACCAGCATAACTAGGCAATGCTACTTGGACCCTTTTTTCTTCCCATCAACAAATAAATAAAAGCTCTTAAAATTACCTGATAGAATGACCTAACTGCAAAACAGTGACAGAACCCCCCAGAATAAATATGAGAATTGTCCAGTGAGTCACTGAGTACGGCAGACCAGCAAGTGTCCTGGGTCATGGAACCGAAGAACTTGAGAATCTTTAGGTGAGTGTTTAAGAGGGTGATTCATAGTGTTCCAATTCAGCTTCACTTATTCCTTTACTATTTTCTTCTATTGCCTTTGAAATTACTTAAGGAGCTGGAGCCCTGAAGCCCACGGGGAGTTCCCAAGTTCACCAAGGAGCCAGGAAAAGGATTGTTTGGGTTATAAAGATCTGGGTCCTGATTTCTCCTTCGTTTTGATTATCCTCTCTCTATCTCATCTTTTTAAGATGAACCAAATCATCTTGCTCTGAACAACAGGGAGCAGTGAAGGCTGGGCATGGTGGTTTGCATAAAGCTGGCACTTCTAGCCTGTCCTGTCTCTCTGGAACAAAAGAACACAGGAGTCATAAAGAATTGCTGGTGTAGGGAAGATGGTTTACTACATTTGTACAGCCTGTTAATTGTGTTTCAGGAGGTCACTAGGATGATGATATTCCCTACCTGTTGGCGGTAAAATTCTAGAAAGAGACCTAGAGTCAAGCATGGAATTTACTGGCTATGCAGCCATATCCAAGTCACCTTTAAGGCTTCAGTGTTAGTTTGTCTATCTATAAAGTGGTCATAACCACTGAGACCACCACACACTGGGTGACACGGCTTGTAAGCTGGAAAGCCCCATAAAGTCGGCTTTCTTGTAGGCATCAACTGCTTTCTGCTATTGCCTGTGCTGCCCTCTTGTGGTAAGCAAACCACAATGCTACTCAAAAGCCCAAACTCAAAGACTGACCCAGTTTCAGATAAGCAGCTCTAAATTGTCAGGAGAATAGAGAGGACCAGTTGACTCAAAGTGTATAATGCAAAGGATGTGCTAAGTCTTCCTTGATAGTATATGAAAGACTGCAATTTGGGAACAGAAGAAAGGGTAAATTTAAGGGGAAAATCCTAAGTTTGTGAACAGTGACTTTAGATGCTATAACCCTGCAGATGTCTTGCACTATGACAAAACATTTGAGATGTCGAGACATCAGACAAGAAGAGAAACAGATCCTTCAGTGCTGGTGAGAATCCCACCCTCTCCTACATTTTAGACGTAAATATCCAAGCCAGTGAAATTGCTCACAATTGCAGGAGCGAACATCCACCCATAAATGTGCCTGTATTCTAAATTTAGAATAGCTCACTTTTAGAAGTGTGTGTGTATGTATGTTTGCATGTATAGGCATGTGTATGTGCATGAATGTGTGCCTGCACACACATGTGTGTGTGTGTGTGTGTGTGTACATGCATGTGGTCTGTATGTATGTGTTTAAAGCAGTACTTGGTCACTCCCCACTGTGCTGGTACACACGACAGTTAGGAACAGTGTTGCTCACAGGACCATCTTCCCTGGGCTTTCTACCCTCCCACTTCTGATCACTCTGTCCTTTGTCCAAACATGGAAGCTCCTTGTCTAGGATATCTTCTTGGGTGTTCTGTGTTCTCCCCTTTCCTGTGTTTAGTGATGGCTCTCAAATCTCCTCCTCCAGCTCTGCTGGATGATCAGGCTAGCAGGACTGATGGTACCCAGACTGTTTCAAAGCTCCTTGTATCTGGCGCCCTCCTCTCCAGGATGAGGGGCACATATGGGCTCATCACCTGCCTTCAGCTAAATCACCAAGGACTGTGCATCCACTTGAGCACTAATGGAGTCTACTTCTGACCCTGGCCTCAGCACCAGCATCTGGGCCTTTGCCCAGATGGACCATGGCTAGACCATACTCCACAGGCAGCCCAGGGCAGTTCCATAGACACTAATCTGACCACATCAATTTCAGCTAAAAGTTCTCCTAAGTTCCCACAGCTCTAAGAAAACCAAACTTCTCCATCTCTAATCATAACGCTGGGGCAGTCCTGACTTGTAAGTAAGTCTTGACCCTGAGGAGTAGGCCAGACTTACTTTCTCACTTACTGTGCACTGGTCAGGCTCACAGATTAAAGCACTTTCCTTACCACCACTCCTGGCACCTTCTGTCTGGGGCCAATCCTGGAAGAGACCAGACAGCCCTGTCACAGCTCCCCTTGGCTCTGCCTCTATCTCTCAGCTTTGTCCCCACACCTAGACATAAGTTTCTGATACTCTCCTGTACTCATAAACCTTGAAGGCTACGTTGTGCATAAAGTAACTTCCACCAAGTGATAGGTGTTCAATAAACAGAGTGAATAATTATGACTATTTGACTAATGAATACCTGACTTTGAGTTATTGATATAAAGTGGATTGGTACACTGTGGATTTTAGAATAAGATAAACTGGGATCCACATGCCAGCTCCAGAAAGCCCAAGCTAGGGGATCCTAAAACATAGCTGGTAACTTCTTCAGGCTCTGTTTCCATATAAAGACCTACTTCATAGCTTTGCTGTGAACACTAAATACGTTATTCATGCCAGTGTGCTGGGTTATTTGTATTTTTCGAAAACTCAGTGCAATAAACTCATGTGTTATTGTATCAACTAATGACACTGTCACATTAAGCCTTCAGGCAGAGCCAGTGCTGAAGTTTTTCAGGGAACAGACATACTGGGTCCTGGCAAGCTCACTGCGGACCTAGTTTCTAAGGACCATCAACCTAAGGGTTACGGGAACTGCTCCTCCATTTTACACTGTCTGAGTCCAAGTCTAACATCATAAAGAAAACAATTTGTTTCTTGAATGGAGAGCATAGCTATGGATGTGTTTTGATCACTACATCTGACATTATGAACAGTCCGAATACATGTCAGTCGTGAGCTGCCAAAATGAAACACTTTCTGCTGCCTTAAGAAAATTCCAGAAGAGCTCCCTGAACTCTCACAGCTGGGGCTCTAAGAACGCTTTTCCTTTTTAATAGTTTGTTATTGCTCATTAAAGCAAATATCCTACTTTCTTAAAAAAAAATGGAAGGGAAAATATGGACTCCAGAGAGGAGGAAGGGAGTGAGAGATAGGAGGAAAACATAAATTTAGATTTAGGTGCATGCAGAGAAGTGCATGTCAGGAACTTTAGCACTCAGGAGGCTGAGACGGGATGCATCGTTTGAGACCAGCTTGTACTATATAGTGATGTCCCATCTCAAACAAAATGAAACCCAGCAGAAAAAGCCAAACAACAGTCTTGGTCACTAATTTTATAGCATGCCTAGTATCTCCATCCCCACCAGGAAAAAAACAAACAAACATGCAAAACCACCCCCTTCAACCCAGCCAACTGGTGGTTTTGGAACCATTACAAGGTACAGGAAGATAACCACTTTAAAATTAAAACTCTTCATGTACCCAGTGAGTTCAGGGAATTGTGGCAGTTGGGCACCCACTTTAAAAGTCTGGGTTCTGACCACAGCTTCTCATCCATCTGCTTCAAATTCCAACAGTAATCCTGGCTTCCTTGGTCTCTGTGCTAATAAACTTGAAGAAGTATTGCCTGTTAAAATTTGTAAGGCATCCCTCAGTCCTTTCATGATCTGGTTAGACAAAAGAAGAAAAATCCCAAACTTCTGAAGGTGAAGCTGGTGTGAGGGACCATATCCACCATATAATTCCAATTCTCAGGAGGTGGATAAGAGCTGGCCTTGGAGCAGGTCGTTGTCAAGTTTCTCTGGTTTTACATCTTTGGCTACATGAGACTGAAGGCATTTGCCATCTTACTCAGGGTGCCCGCTTCCCATAGCTTGTATATATTACGCTTTGTCCTGGAATTCTTTTAACTTAAAAAATGTATTGTTTTGTTTTTTAGTTTAAGGGGCAGTTGCCCAGGCTAGCCTTGAATTCCTGTGCTCAAGAGATCAAAGGCTCCAGAGTGGCTGGGACAGCAGGCATGTGCCACTGGAGCCCCTGATCAGGACCTAAAACATGGCTTTATGTTGTTACCTGTCACAAAATCTCAACGAATATAACAATGAATGATTTACTGAATGTCTCCTGATATGTATAATTGTGTTTAAAGACATCCCTTTTAGCCTAAAATGGATGATAAAACATCTATCTATAGATTACATCCTTGGAAAAACTAACAAAATTAGTGGAAAACCCAATTATTTAATTTTTTTATTTAAAGAATATAAAACTTGAGTTTTTATATGCAGCTTAGATCCTCATAAACCTAGAACAGGTAAATGGATCACTTACATCTATTCCTTAAAACATCTTTGTTCCCCCAGATTAAGGTTCATATGCAAAATGTCATCCCAAGTGATTTTTTATGGCCAAGTTATAAACCCCTCCAAAAAGAAGGTTTGCAATGGAAGTGTTGACATCATGTTAACTATTGCTCTGCAAACTGAACCCAATAATCAAGGCCCATTATATTTATGGGGCGGGTAAAAGTCTGTACCCATTAATCACATGGCCATACTGACAGAGTCTGAATCTGAGATCCAACAAAACAACTGCATCCTCCTTCTTGAACCACTGTGACACCAAGAAGAAACCCTGCGGGCATTTTTATACTTTTCAAATGTAATGTTTTTACAGAGCTTAAGGAAGTAGCTTTGCTGAAACATTGCATTTATTTACATCTGCTGTGGTTAATTTTACCATGTCTACAGACTGCTAGAGATTTTTCTCTTCCATAGATTTTCTCTTCCTGAAAATTACATGCACAAATATGGCATTTGATAGTGCTGTATTATAGTGATTTTTTAAATGGATTTTTTTAAATCCATTCACATAACCAGCATTGAGGCCATACAGAATTGTGATTAATTACCAAAAGAATACTCCACTCCTAAATTATAATTCAACATCCCCATATAAAACCATCTAAAATGTCAGCACTCTGTCTTTATGACATCATGCCATCCCAGTAATTCCGTTTTACAAGCAAATCCCTATTATACATTAATAAGGGCTGTTGGTGGCTAAGCATCTTGCTTCCACAGTAATGACCCGGTTGAAGGCAATTAGGGCAGCCAGGTGTGGTGGAGCTGGGTACTCATAAAAGTTTTTAAATTTTACTGTTCCCGTTTGATTTGGGGAGGTGCATCCACTTTACCAAAGGTAAAGAGGAAGCTATACCCATGTTTTCAGCTTTGTGTGTTTTGACTGTAACTGATAAACCCATTTCATATTTCTCTGCTCATCAGAAGATGATGACGAGAGGCACTGGTGTGTGCAACACATCTTCCCTGTGCCATCGGTTACACTGGATTGATATCTCTCTCTCTTTCTCTCTCTCTCTCTCTCTCTCACACACACATTAAATACATCTACATTCAGTCTCTCTCACACATAAAGTCTGTCTCCCTCCCCCCCTCCTCTCTCTCAGGCACACCCCTCCCTCCCAGGGTAACAGAGCTGCACCTCCATTAGGACTTTTCAGAGAGCCCCCTGAGTAGTAAAGCTGCTGCCTGAAGGAAGGGACTTTATGCACATTGTTAACATATTTTTGTTGTAGTTAGTTTAGGGCAACAGAGGAGACTTCAAATTCAAGTTTTATGCCATAATAGGAGAGATGATTTTCCCAATACAAGAAAATCAATTTCCTCCTACAAATACAAACGTTACATGAAGGAATTAGTAAGTGTGAAGATTTAATCACATCTGAAGCAAGAGAAAAAAGTCAGCTCTGGTGATGATAAGTATCCTGAGAAGTGGAGGTTTAAAGGGTTGGCTTCCCCACAGTATTTTGTTAACAGTGATGTGCCTCATGCAATTTTACCAACTTTCAGCAAGCCCAGCTCCCTCTATGAAACCTATTATGGTATTTCTCTTTGCTTTAAAATTTATATGATCAGTTTGGTTTAATCCAGTTTTTTTTTAATAGTTGAATATTATAAAATTAGTTTTCATACCAAGTGTCAGATTTAACTGGGTTCCTGTTTTGATTTTCAACTTGGTATACAGACATGCTAACACATCAATAACCAGATGTACAAAACTAACTCTGCAACTGCTGCCAACTCAAGCACCACTGTTCACCAAAGCTGTCTGAACCACGGTGATAGACAGTAAGGGTGGAGGCGACCCGGAGACTGCTTTAGAAGTATGGAGCTGTATTCCATCTCCCTTCAAAAGCAGAATACACACAATCACATCTTAATGAAAGTAGCCTCAATGTGGGCCTTAGTTTTCTTTCTCAGCTACTTGGATATTTTCCATTTTGTTTGCTTTTAGTTTGTGAGGAAAATCTATACTTAACCAGGGTAGAATTTAAAAAAACCACAGTGGCACAGCATTAACTTTAGAAATACACCTTAGAAGCGAAACTCTCCATTCTTCTGAAGGAAAAGTCCCAGAGAGGAAACCCCTGCGCTGTCTAGTATGTCTTGCTTCCAAGTGAAGAATAGTGTGCTAAGGACATGTTCATACTGACAGCAGAGTCAGGGAGCAGCCAATCAACTCCCAGGAAGAAGCAGGGAAGAGGCTGGCATGAACCGTGGAGGACATTCTTGCCTTCTTATTTGTGTGATTTCTTTCTTTTGTCTTCTTTCACCAATAACTATTCCCCTGACTTTTGAAATGTCATTTTTAAAGGAGAAAACACAATTGCTACCAGTATTCTTTGGGGAATGTGGTGGTGGCAATGGCGGTGTTAAGAAGAAAGGTTTGGCAACGAGCTTGTATTTATTTCAGGCCATTACTAGACAAATCTCTGCCCCTACTCCCAAAGGCTCTCCTTGCCAGCTTGTGAACTCCATTAGTCGCCTGGCATGGTGCTGATGGCCAGTGTCTGAGAATGTATCCTTTGGCACTGCTTAGCAGGCGCCCAGGACTAACGGTGTGTGGTTATCATTTGCTGTGAAAAGCACAGTGCAGTTGGGAGAGTTGCTCCTGAAAAAGGACCCCACAAGTCCCTCCACCTTTTAACTTCCCTCATTGTTTAAACCTCTACCAAGTTCGTGCACATTGCTAAATCTCTTGGATTCTAAGATGTGTTGCTGCGAGGTGCTTGCTTCTCTACTACCCCCTATTTCCTATAGGAAAACTCAGTTCTACACTAATGCATACCACTGGAAGCTCCAGTCCTGACGTGGGGTTCCGCTGCAGGTAACCTGGGGGAAAAGCTCCACTATCAACCACCTTCACCTATATACAAATGAGCCTGGGTCAGCCCCAGTGTTAATGGTGCTGCTTCCTACCACAGCGATCAAAGCTGGGGGCCTGTGAGGAAGTCTAGGCAGTTTAAGTAAGGACTGACTCTTTGGCTTATCTCTAAACCTTGTCCTACCATCCCCGAGGAAAGGGGCCCATGCCAGGTGTGGGATCTGCCCCCTCCCTCTCCCCCACCCTCTGTACTCACTGGAGCATCCGGCTGTCATTATTTGCACTCTGTTGTTTTGAGTTTCTATTTTGAATTTTTAATAGGTAAAGGTAGGGGCTGTACCTGAGCTTGCATAGTCTTTCTCAGGATAAATTTATTCTTAAACTACTAAGGGGCTTAATTTCATGTCAACTTTTTTCTCTTACAAAATATTATCAACATTTCTCAGCTAGGAAGTTGGTCACACAGTCAGAACCATACACACTAAACATATTTTCATCCATCACCATTTTTCAGCAAGAACAAAAATGCTACCCAAGCCACAGTCTCCCATTATTTGGTTATAGGCCGTATGTAATGTGAGAAAACAATACAAACTGGATGCAGCAATAATAGTACCAAGGACTTAAGCCTCTAACCAGTTCTTGCTTCTTCCTGACAGGTCACCCACCAGTTTTCAAAATCTTACATTTATAGGAAGGCTGGGTGGGTAAATGAGGCTTGTGCCTCTTAAGGATGTAGCAGAGGACAGGAGGGTGGAATCTACACTGAGGGGATTCCTGGCCTTACAAGTGCGAGAGAAAGCTCACTTCCTGCCTCTGCCCTCCCAGTAAGCACAGCTTTCACTGCCTTCCAGAGCCAGGAGGACACTCATTAGAGTCCTGTGAGCCAGAAGGAAGCTCATTAGAACCCCGTGAGCCAGAAGGAAGCTCATTAGAACCCCGTGAGCCAGGAGGAAGCTCATTAGAACCCCATGAGCCAGGAGGAAGCCCACCAGAACCTCCATCTCAGAGTTCCTGAGAATAAACCCAACTCAGGTCTTTGGCAGTTGTTTACGGTAGCCTTAGTGGATATGGTACCACTGACTGGGAGAAGCAGGGTGATGCTCTAACAGACAACAACATGGCGGTGGGCTTGGGGGTGGCTAATGGGCAGAGGTCATAAACGTGTGCTAGGAAAGCTGGCAGTGCCGTGAGGTGAGGCTGGAGCATCCCTCGGGGGAAGGAAAGGGGGACTCGTGAGGAAGGCCTCCATCTTCTTAGAGAACATAAACAATGCAGTTAGGAGTGGTGTGTGGACAACAAAGGCCAATCTGAGAAGATCTCAGACAGAAATGTGAAGAGGTGAGCCTCGTTATAATAGCAGGAACCTGGCTGCACTGTGCACACGTTCTCACAGAGTTGGAACTGACAAGCAGCGCAGCTGGTTGCTTAGCTGAGGAGGTCTAACACTAGTTCTTCCTGAAGCCTGTACTTACATTTAAGAGAGGAACTGATGAGCCATGAAAGACCCAGAAGCACCCTGGTGAGATTAACCACCCAAACCTGAAGTCCACAGCAGACTCAAGTATCCAGGACTGTGTTCCTGTCCACCAAGAGTCGGTCTCAAAGGCAACGTGCCCAAAACTTCAGCCCAGTTTGGGCTATGGATACAGGAACCTTTCTCAGCCACAGTTCCTTCAGCTTGAAAATCCACTTAATGATTAAGCCCACCCCATCACACCGTAGAGAGGATTAGATAAGACACATCTCTTCAGCACTTGCAGCATCCAGCAAATTCTGTACATCCAGTGATCACTGACTGTCAGTGATCTTTCATCATGAACAACCAACTTTTCTGCTCATAAAAATGTTGGTGTCCAGTCAGAATACAGTTCAAGTACTGAGATTCCCTCAATTCTTTTTAATTTGCTCACACTTTATCTATTTTGAATAACTGCAATCATCAAATCATGGCAGAGTAATCTACAGTTAAGTGTTAATATGACTTAGTGTTTTACATCTTCCTATGCTGTGTGGGTGGAGTCAGAACTCACTCTGAGTTGGAGTCATCTCTGAGTGTGACACCTATCTCTGGCACAGGTGTTTGATCCCAATTAACAGAGGAAGACTGAGGCTTAGTTGCTTAATCTGCACAAGGCCACAGGACTAATGACTGCTGAGACCTAGAATGAAGCTGATCACCAACTTTCAATCATCATCTTCATCCCTACTTGTATTTTCTAATTTTCTTCTATTCCATTCATTTTATAAGTTAGAAAATAAAAATTTATTTTAAAATTTTCATGGTTTGAACATGTGTGTTATGTGTATAAGATGGCTGGAGGGGGGGAGCAAGAGAGGGAAAAAGACAGACAGACACAAAGAGAAACAGAGGAAGACAGAGGAGGGGAATTCTATTTAATTTAAAATTTGTTTATTGTTTTCAAGTTTTAAACTTTAGACCTCTGTCACAATAGTTACTGTGTATATGGCCCAACTGGAAATAAATATCTCTTATGCTGTAAGCTATAATAGTAAGTTTTCATCTGGCCATAGCATGTATACATATGCTCATACAAAATAAATAGTAAATACATGAATGTAATAAAATTTTTAAGTGGATTTGATAGAAGTAATACCTAAGTGAAAAAAACTCTCAACTCTTTTAAGATGTTCCTTGTCCTGGTGGCGTGTATGATATGAGAAAATTACCTGTCAACAATGATCTAAAATCTACTGTCCTATTTTAGAAAAAAGGCCAAGAATCATTCCAACCAGTGTCAAAATAGAAAAAAAAACAAAAACAAAAACAAAATCAAACAACTTATTTTCAGAAGACAGCTCCCTACTTCAGCTTTGGTTTAGCCAAATTATAAAGTACACAGAGCTCTGCTGCGGTCCTGCCTGCGCAGGAGGAAGAAGAAAAGGAGGGAGGCTGCTCAAACTACATAGGGACTTTCCACTCACAGACAAATGATGATCCTTCACTTACATAACGTCATATGATTTTAATCTTGCTAAAACACACCTCCTGAAGAATTTCTACCAGTCTTTCTTGTTCAAGCCACAGTGTGCCCAAAGAACATAAAAAAGCACATGGATTCAAAGGCAGCTTTAACTCTGTTGCTTCAATACTTCTTTGTAACTCATTACTCCTGTGTCCCATCATTAGCTGGAACCAGTGGCTCTGGTACTGTAAACAAACAGAAACATTACTGAGCAAATAACTTCAGATCTAATTGTCTGACAACCCAATTCTTGATCAGTTACACCCTAGACATCTTCTTGTCAATGTACTAGCAATTATTCTTGGTCTATAACCATTTCATGTTATAAAACCTCAGCAAGGTCTACCAAGCAGAGTTCAGTGTGCTGCTTTGCTGATATTAAATTAGCCAGACAGCGCCCCTTCAGGGGAAATGGAGCAAATACTATGAGGCTCTTTGACTTCTTTCAATGCAAAAGATGTCTACTTTTCAAATGCTACAGCGCCTCCCTGTGGAAATGTCTTTTAGAAGGGAACACTAAAAACAAGGAAAGGGCGGGTTACAGAAACCAGAGGGAGCAGAGTGAATTCGGTGCTTAGTAAAACAATTTTCTATCTTCCATTTATTTGTTCACAGTCTTAGGAAATGCTGCAAGCACATCATAAATGTGAGTCCACAGGGCTCCAGGCCCTAAGGGAACTTACACTCTGTATGGCAAGAAACAGAAAGCCATCATGAAAATGCATAAATAAGGTCACCGCCTGTGACAAATGTATCCAGGTCTCAGGATAGGAAGAAAGACATTTTAAGTGCTTCAAATGTGGTCAGACAGTATATAACGAAAAAAGCTATGTCACCTTTGAGATAGAGGCAGAAGTATTATATGCTTGCTCCGTGGCAACAGACATTTCTTTTTTCTAATCAAGGAAATAAGTGTAAACACAAACAGACGCTGCCCGATCGATATCCATGTGTCCCCTTTTCCATCAACATAGATCCATAATGTTCCCTGGGAGGGAGACCACATTTGCCAGCTTCTGGGCACCACTGCTTGCAAGTGGTGGGACAAGACCCGATGAGCTAGCCTCATTTCACCTTTATGACCTCCTCAGAGGCTTCTCCTCCAAGGGCTCCATATATGAACTGCCGGGGGTGGGATGGGGGCAGCATAGGCACTCAGACCACAGCCCAGGGAGAATGCGAGGTTCGACACTAAATGGTGGCGGGAGCAGAATTTGCAGGGAGGCTATGAAGAGGAAAGGCAGAAGGCACATCGCCCTCTGTTGTGGAGATCTTATGGGTGATGAGTGGCTCACAGAGGTGGGCAAACCAGCAGTGTGGTAAGAAAAGCCCCATGTAAGAGGTGACACTGCTGTCCACTGGTAAAGTGAGATAGTGTGTCTTCTAGTTCATGAATGAAATGACTTACCAAGTCTATCCTTTCACACATGTTTATGATGGAGAAATCAAGAATAAACCAATCAATGAAAACAAAACAACAGCTCAAATCTGTTCTGGACAATTTATTTTATTGCTAAAAGTGGCCATTAAAAGAATGTTTTAAAATATAATTATTTTCAATTAATCTTCAAAAGCCGCTCTCAAATCACACCTAGACAAGGACTTTAACTCTCAGTTGTAGGACACAGCATCAGGAAGCCAACTGAGAAAAAAAATGGCTAGCTTACACTGCCCTCTGCTGGTGCAAGAAGCACATTTCAAGTTCTTAGTTTATAAAGTTAACAAAAGACCAACCCAGCATTTTGAAGCAGCAAATTCAAGACTAATTACTAAAAACAGGTTGTGGAAAATATTACCAAGCAGCTCCGATACCATCTGTACCACATCAGGCACACATTCCTAATGAAAAGGGTCGTGTGCGGGAAGCAGCGATGGCAAATCACATCTGCCAACTCAATACACAGGGCTTTTAACTGACTCCTTGGAATACGCACTAACTTCACCAAAACACCTTTACATTGCCCTCCCTTACCTAGTCAACTCCTGCATGCCAACCACCTTTTCAGAAAACAAACAACTGTGGCAAAAATTTCAACCTTGGCTTCTATCACTGCATTCCGGCCTTGGCCCAAATCATCTCAGCAATGAATACTGCATGTGCCACAGCTCACACATTTAATTTCTAAGCAAAGACTCTTTTAATTTAGAAGCTGCTAATTTGCTAGAATGTTGCTGGAAAAGTTGCCATTTGTTTAAACACATACAACACCAGCCTCCATTAAAATGATTACAGCATCATTCAACAGTCGAAAGCATTTATTAGGTGTCTTTAATTCCACAGAGCATTTTACTAAGCCCTGTATAACTGAGTTACACCAAATACCTGCCTGGAGCTTGTTTCCTAAAATAGATGAAGTAACACATGTTGACACAATGGAACAAACAACAGAGGTATATTAACCTAATATACCCTGTCCTGAGGTAAAATAAATGGCAACATTCTAGAACTGCATGTTTATGAAGGGTAGGGCAAAACAAAACCAGGCTGTCTAATGCTTTGGGAAGAGATGGGATTCAGGGAGCTGGAGGTGGCTGTGGGCTAGAGGCCAGAAACCAGGTAGACAAACACAGGCCTTGCTTGGGCCGGGAAGGTCATGTGCATGTAGGAGTGGGACCATGCCACAAAGCGATTAGATCTTAGAGGCCCCATGAGTCGCACTGCCCACTTAGCAATGTTCTTTAATCACGATCAGGACACTATGTTTCTGCTCAGGCATGCCTGGCCTGGGCCCCAGCTGTCAGGCTGAGAAGTAGAAGTGTTTCAGATACAGGTGGGCAGCTAATCCTTGTCCCTAGCCATGCCCAGCTCACACTTCCCTGTCTGTAGATGGAGGCCTCACATTCTCCTACAACTTTTGGTAACTTTATTTATTTTATTTAGCAAACACTAAAAGCCATTCCATTATGTAGTTCCATTACTGAATCACCAGTTTTGTCCATGGGGAAAAGAATTGACCACTTTGCTGAAGGTTACACAACTAGTAAGTGTCAAAGTCAGGAATCAAACCCAGTCACTTAATTTCCAAGCCTAAGCTCTTAATCTCTGAGTCATGTCACATGACAAGTGGGAGCTGTGATTGCCAAGTAGAGGACAGATGTTGTGAGGTCAGGGTAGGCCAAGTTCTTCTGAGGATACAGCCAACCTCCAAGGCCCAGAGGCTTTGACCAACACTGGCTTATTTTTTCTTCACACTGCTTTTCACTGAGGGTTGGTAAAGGTCACGGGCTTCTGCCCTCATTTAGAGAGACAGACAAACAAAGCAACCTCTAGCATTATCAATTACTGCCAAAGGAACAGAAGGGACACATTACTTTCTACTTGGAATTCACTAGCCAGGACCAATTATCTGGACCAAGATTTGTTGACACAGTCAGCCATCTGAACCTGTATCAACCTGTCCATCACACAGGCGCATAGTGACTGTGTGCCCCAGTCCCAGCCAGAGGCTGGGAAGTGAGTCTCTACTGTGTGTTCAGAGGAGGAAGAAAAGGAAATGAGAAAACCAGCACAGAAAACTACTAGGAAAACACACTCGGTAACACAACAACGTCATACCTGGGGTATATACTGGCCCACTCTCAACAATGTGCATATTGATCTGTTCTCCTACTTGCTGTAATGGGTTTACATGGAGCCAGCCAGCCAATCAAGCAGAAATGCTTCCTCAGTGGCCTCAAGGGCTCTAGCAGTCACCCTGGCAGTCAGTCCTACTGATAGGAATCAAAACCATCTCTCATAAATCTCTCAGACGCTCCCATTCCTTCCCAGTCCCACCCATGCCCACTGTACTCCTGAATTCACACCCACTAAGCCTATGAAATGGCTCTAGCCACCCACCAATAAAAGTGCCAGCCTGTCAGCCCTCCCCGAAAACTCACCACCTACCACCCATCACCCCACTACGTGCCTGTGTGCCCATTGCCAGGAAGTTTCCATCCACTCTGCCTCAGTTTCCTTCGGACATTACTTCCTGATTTTTAGGGTTTTCAGAAGAGTTTTCTCCCTTCATCTGTGTAACTTCACAGAAGATGTAACTTCATCTGTGTTTAGCACTAGCATTAATAACAATGTATTCTTCATACTATATTTCTGCCCCCATGCTGAAATATTCCAATTCTCCATCCTTGCACTGCTTCCCCACTAGGTCTATCAGAACCACATTAATCAGGCATGGTGGGAATGTATCTCTCAGCACCTCTGTTCCCTATTTTGGTCCTGACGACTACTTTTCATTTTGTTGTCTGAACCAGATATCACCTTGGCTCATTGTCAGCCTCAACAAGGTCTGTTCATTCTGCTTTATAAACATCGTAAATTGGATCAATTATGTATGGTAATCAAAAACAATTTACCTGGGCTCAAATTCTAACCCTGCAATTTACAGCTATCAGACTGGACACATTGTTCTTGCTCTTATCTGTCCAGAGGAAATAATGATGGTATTCACCCCAAAGACAATTTTAAGGATTAAATGAGTCCATCAAAGTCCTCAGGGTGGCCTGTGGGAGTGAGCACAATGTGTGTATATGTGATGTCTCGTGGTTTATATTCTCTAACCCTTGCCCAGGCCAAATCTCGGCTCACCTGGACTATTCAAAGCCCCTTTCAATGTCCCGCCCCACTGCCGCCTCCAGCTTCATTCTTCCCTTCCACTCAAGTCCACAGTGTGGCCAAGGTGATCTCCCTAAAATCTAAATGGTCCCACCCCTTACCTTATTGAAGCTGCTTCTTTCCCTTCTCCTCAGGATGGCTGGAAGTGTCTGCTTCCCTCCCCTCTCTCTCCCTATCCCGATTTTACACTCCAGCTGTGAGAAAGGCCTTGAGGATCCTGAATGCACTGAGCTCTTCCTGTTGTAGGCCAAGGTGACTCAGTACCTATGCTGGGATATTTCTTCTTCTCCACCTTGTCCTGGCTTGCTCCCTAGGTGCCAACTTAGATGACTTTTCTCAATGAGCTTTACCTGACTGCCTAGTCGTACCACAGCCAACGTTTTACAATGCGCAGCATGAAAACCCTGTCTTCATTTGTCTCTAACCACAAGAAAACCAAAGCTTCTTGCCATGCACTGAATGTCTGTTGCCACCCACTATTCGTGCTGCAGCTGCAATCCTCACGTCTGAGGAGATCTGCGGAAGTCTTTAAGGGGTAGGCTATGCAAGTAGAGCCTTAGGAATGGGATTAGTAGTTTGAAGAGCTCTTCAAGAGATTCCAGTCCTACCCAGCCTCTGCCCTGGACACAGGATGGAAGCCACTAGCCAATGAGGAGGTGACTTCATTAGGGACTGAATCTCCTGGCCCTCTAGCTCAGACACCCCTGCATCCGATGGTGAGAATGGAGGCTGTGTAGGCCACCCAGGCTGTGGTGTTTTGCACACCTCCTAAACTGAGTGTTCCTGAGTCAAAGGATCAGTTCTGCCTTCTTCATTTTTCTATCTTCAGCCCCTGAAAAAGCACCTGGCAGGTCACAGAGCCTATCAGATGACATCCACAGACACACGGCCTCATAGAGCATCCAAGCTGCTCTACAGTGTTCATTCCTTCTCCCAGAACACCTTTTTACCAAAGTGTACCTAGGTTCAAGCCCCTTCAGTGAGTGTCGAATTTGTGGTTAAGCATGTGATAGTGACAGGTGACTGGCAATAACAATGGCAACAGCCACAGCTAACATTTCTTACACACTGGTTTGCCAGATACATGCTAAACACATCACACACAGTACTTCATCCAATTCTCGGTTTAAAACAAAACAAAAACACCAAAAAAACAAGGAAGCTACTGTCATCCTCTGTGCAACAGGATGACATCCTCCGCGCACCAGCCGTGCCCACCTGCTCTTCGGGAACTATTCACATGACCAAGAGCCCTCTCCCTCACTGGGGCCAGATGGGCAGCCACAAGCCCCTCTACCTTCTCCTCATAAGCAGCAGGGTGGAGTCAGGACAAGGACTGAGGTCTCTTCTGTTACTGCGGACATACTGGCCAACATGATCCAGGATGTTGTGGGATGGAGACCTCCCTCTTACTTTTTAAAGACTATAATGTTCTTAGTCCAAACGTCTAATATCTCATCTTATATCTTACAGTCAGCCAGCATTCCAAACCCAAATTTCAGCACTAAAGAGTTTGGAACACTCTTTAAAAGAAGAACCTGAATTCAACTGGACCAAAACCAATCCTAGGAAATTATCCTCATCTGTGTAAGACTGTGTAAAATGCACTGCTTATAGCAAATGATTCCAGTTATAAAGGTTAAACCTAATCTCTGGAGCCTCACCAGAACAGGGGGGAAGGAAGTGTACAAGATGGACAGGTCTCAAGCAAGTTTTAAAGAGCTACAAGGAACAACAATAGAATCAACAAACAAGAAAGGGGTCCTCACTCCTATTCAGTGATATGATTTGCCTTTTGTTTTTTTGTTTGTTTTAGCTCACAGATATACTTGCCCTTGATCTTCGAAACAGCCAAGGGAAGCTTTTGTGCTTGCTAAGAAGATAGACACAGTAAACACTGTGTTCTTTTTAATGGCTCTGATGACATACACCCAAGTACTTAAAGTCAAGCTTTCTAAAAGATGCTTGTTTTATTCTGTTAATTGGTCTGAAGTCTAATGTTAGAAGAAGAAAAATGGACAGTATGTTCCACACTCCCAACTTATTAAAAGGGAAAGAGAGGCAAGTTCTGAAGAGAGGATAAGTGAAAAAACCCATTAGCCTCAACAAGGGAGAGTAATACTTCTTAAGTTCAAAATAAATTTAAATCAGGATTTCTAAAACAATACATAAGAGAATTTTTTTATGAACTACAATCCTCATGTGAACTTGAGTTTTATGATTTTTTTTAAACTTTTGCAGTAATGGGGCTGGAATCTAGAGATGTGTGCAAGCCAAGCTGGCACTCTCCCTTTGAGCTATATTCCAGCCTGGCTTTAGATTAGCATCTCTGAGCTTGCCTATAATGCTGACAAAGTAAGAATGTGTGGTGATGCTATGTTTCTGGGGGTTTTGATTGTTGAGGAAGCATATGGACAGAGCCACCCAAGCCAACCTGCACTGTATTTAAACAGAAGACAGTGGCACAGTGTTGGGGTCTCAACTACAAAGGTAATGACAGTAACTGACTCACATGAAGTGTGCGAATGAAATGACATCATGTGCACAAGATGGTTGGCACAGTGCCCAGCATATGGTGCATTTACCATTAACACTACAGGCTTCTATCTAGATTAACTCTATTGGCAATCCCTGCCATCACTTCTGATCACTATGTCCTTGGCAAACTATACTGTATATAGCCGAATAAGCACTATGTACCTTAAAGTCATAAAAAGTATGTGTTGTATACTAAGATATGATAGATGACATATTGTTGGTGAAGAAAAGTTCTAAACTATTTAGTACAAGAAGGTTGTACTGGAAGGTTGAATACACTAGTTCATGTGCATGGGAACTCCTGAGTAGAGTGAACATTATTAATGAATTTAACCTTTTACTTTTTGCTTTTCTGTTTTTATAATTTTATAAATGAGCATTCTATATTTACATGAAGGACATAAAAAGCCAACATTGCCATACAAACTATAAAACAAAAGCATGAACACAGCTGCTAAGGCCTGGAACTATAGCACATAGTACACATCCCATGTAAGCAGCACAGACATGTAGGATGGTCTAGGGAGGTCAGTCACGGTCAGAGGACTCTTAGAAGAAAGAAAAGTGAACTTGACTTGGAGCCCTTAGCTAGTTACTTCCCAGCCATGGATTTAATGAGGGGTCTGTCTTGAACCTCAGCTTATGACCAATTGTTTTAATCCTGTGTGTATGTGTGTGTGTGTGTGTGCGCGTGCAGGTGTGCATGCATTCATTCATGTGGATCATATGCATGTGCATGCACATGTGTATAGAAGCAAGAGATTGACACTGGATGTCTTTTATAATTGTTACTTTATTTTTGAGAAAGATTCTCTTGCTGAACCTGGAACTCAGCAATTCATTTGGACTGGCCAGCCAGAGAACCCCAGATCTGCCTGTCTCTTCCTTACCCTAGAGCAGGGGTTACAAATACATACTGCTGGACCTGGCCTTTACATGGCTGCCAGGATCTGAATTCAGATCCTCAAGCTTGCATAGTGAACATTTTACCAACTAAACCATTTCCCTAGGCCCACTGTAATCCTTCTGACCTACTGGCAGTATCTGGCAGAGGAGCAACCATCCTCTTCTCTATAATACCCTGATTATACTTCTGGCCTCCTCCTTCCTCCCACTGAACCCCTCAGTGGCACCGTCCCTGTTTCCTTTATTGGCTCCCAGATTCATTCAGCCTATCACTCTGGTGTCCACTGTACCCTGAAGACTCCAAAGGCCTGTCTTCATGCTTGGCCTCTTTCCTGAACTCTTGGCGCAAATTCCAACAATTGTCACTGGAGAGTCTCATTTCAAGTCTAGCAGGCATCTGAACTTTTATGGCTAAAATAGGGGTTCTGATTTTTACTCTCTTTCAGAACTGGCTGACACCAGTTATTGCCTTCACTTAAATTGTAACCAAATGGAAGAATCCCAGAGTTGTGTCTTATCTCATGCACCAAACCCACATCTTGAACCCACCTCTAAAATATACCCAGAACTCTACCACTTCTCATCACCATAGGAGCGTGGGCCCAGCTCATGGTAGTGTCGTTGGATTACTGCAATGCCTTCCAAGTCCACCTCCCTGCTTCCAGCATTGTCCCCTTCAGTGTGCTCTGAAGACAGCAGCCAGAGTGAGAAAAACAGCATCCACATCTACTCTGTCCCTCACCTGTTCCAATGCCCTTGGCTCCCCATCTCCAAAGGAAGAAATGCTCAAGGTCAAGCACTGGCCAGCATGTCCATCTACCTCACCGTATCCTCCCCACTCTCCTTACTCACCCCAGCCCCGATGCCCCCATGTGGTTCCTCCAAGATTTTTGTTGTTGTTGATTTTGTTTTTCGAGACTCTGGCTGTCCTGTAACTCTGTAGACCAGGCTGGCCTGGAACTCACAGAGATCTGCCTGCCTCTGCCTCCTGAGCACTGGGATTAAAGGCATGCATCACCACTGCCTGGCTCCTCCAGCATTCTAAGAGGACATGACCCCAATGTACTCCCCATTCCCTCTTCCTGGAATCCTGTTCTCCCAGATGGCTCACCTCTCACCTCCTTCAAGCCAGTACTTGACTGCTTTCCCCCTTATGTGACATCTCTGTCTGCCCCCCTTAGGACTATGACAACTTCCCACTTCTCCCCTCCTTGTCTTTCCTTCAACATAGTTTCAGGTCCTGACATAATTTTATTTCATCCATTTCATTCATTTATGGATTTTTCCCCACAGCTAATGTATCAGTTGTACAAAAGCAGATAATTTTGACTGTTCTGCTTCTTTCTAGTACAGGGCCTGACAGACAATAAACACTAAAAAATATTAGACAAATTGTATTTGTTGACCTACTCTCAGTTATTCCAGAGCTATAGAAGGAATTTTCTTATATGCTATGAAATAACAGGAATCAACTATAAAAAATTTGAAACTTAAATATTTGGATATTGTTGTTACCATAATTATTATATTGCAGATGTGTTCCAGTCCTACCAGATGTGACCTAAGTTAGTCATGCAAAAATCATGATCTTACCTCCTCTCTTTATCCATCTCACAAACGTTGAACATCAAGAATCTATGCTGTGCTAGGATTCTGGGAAGGATTAGATTCCCAGGCCCACTCAAAGTCTAACCATATAAACAATTATCTTAATCATAAGTCATGTTTTTGTCTTCCCATGGGAAGATAAGGGAAGGAGAGATGGAAAGATGTAGTATCTGCTAAGAATTCAAAGGTTCCTGGACTTCATTGTGCATCAGAAATAGCTGATGCCCAGGCCACCAAAGGACTCTGCCCTTGACTTCTGCTGCACTGGCAATAAGGACACAAGTATGTCCCAGTCAGAATAGATTTCAGTGTAATCGCTTAGTGTTGTCAATCTCAAGACCAAGAGAATAAAAGAAAACACACAAAACAGTATCTTATTCTATGCCAATCTGAAGGTTATGCTTGGAGATGTAAACAAATGGAGTAGAGTTAGAAGACAAACTGTCTTCTAAACGCAGAAGTCTCAGTAAGAAAGTCACCTTGAAGACAGGTTCATCTCCATTAAGAATGGTTGTTTAAAATTTATTTTCTAATGCTGAAGGGGCCAACAGTACCCTCCACTTGCCCACTTGCGACACTAATGAGTAGTTACCGCAGCCAAGCTGCAGAGTACTCCCAGTAGTAACAGTGTGTTACCAAGAACTGGGTAGAATGGGAAACTGCTTCAAGGATGACACACAAGGCTGGTGCCTGCATAGGATCCCAGAAGGTGTCAAGAACTGTTTTCACTTTGGATGCTATGTTACAGCTGACAACAGCCTGTGAACTGGTGAATCGAGAGAAGATGGACAGGCACCAGACTGAAGGACCCACCTTGGAAATGCCAGTGTTTTCCTCTGAGAAACAATATCTTTTTTCCTTTTCACTTGCTTTACATACTGGTTTAACTTCACAATGGTTTGGATATTTTCATTACAGACAAGTCAGGGACACTAGACCCAATGTTATCGCTGTTCATCCTGCAGGCATGCATTTGGCTTGTGAGAGTCAATTCTTGGACTGCAACATTCCTCAATCAAGAGAACTCTACAGCTAGAGGACAATGTCAGACTCTTGGGAGACACAATGACTGAGACATGCTAATACTGCATTCTATATCCAGGCTTTCTGCCAAGCAGGAGGAATCCAGAATCACCTTTTTAACATGCCATGGTGGGCCTCTGTTGATGAGGATCAAGCACTGTACCTATATTTTATTTGCCATGTAGCCATTTCCTCCTCCACTGCAAAAAGCTTTGGCAAATAAAAAGCTATGTCAGTCTAGAATATGACTGAGAGTTTTAAATAAACCAGCGAGGTCAATCACTTATGGTATTCATACCACACCTACCTCTGACAGGCTGCATGCAAATAATCCTTTAAGCTCTGGACACCATGCATTCCAGTATAAAATACTAAGCTATATACGACAGGCATCAGAATTCCACCGCTTTCGGAAACAGAGGTTCATGGTTACACTTCTATTCCCCACAAAGGTCTTATGGTTTGGCGGACAAAAAGCTGAAGGAATTCCAGAACTCACAGGACTTCCTCAGTTCTTGAAAGTTCCTGAGTTTTGTTAAGTTACTTGAATTCTATCTCAATTGTTTTATTGCTGGAACTGGGAACAGAGATGACTACAAATTTTATAACTCAAGTAGAAACATCTAAATTTTGAGCAGTTCCAAACAGCTCAAGCTGCAAACATGAAATGAATCTGTCACCTAAATCTTGTCTTACAGGTATGCTTTTTAATTTGGCCCCAAATACTAACCACCCCACAGCCCTCACACTAGTGTCTGAAGGAACTTTCCATCCCATATATCTTTACAGTCAGTCTCTGGAAGTATTTTTGTGTATTTTTAAAGCTTGTGAATACTTTGCAACTGTTAAGTCATGCAGAAGCTTGACTTAACCAAGAAACCAAGTCACCTGAAGAGAACATAAACAAGAATAGTATTGGTCATGGGGTCACAAGACCTCCTATAGTTAAGTGCTGGAGAAAACCAAGAATGTTCCTGTAACCTGTAACCTCTGGGCTTCTCATTCAAAGTGCTCTATGAACTTCATGAATGAGAGAGCCAGTGTCTCAGCTGGCTTCTCAAACTAAAGTCACCCAAGCAGCAGCCTAAGCCAGAGACGCCATAGCAGACCATCAAGTTAAGCAAAACGTGGCCAGCCTGAGGTGCAGAAATAAAAGCTGTTATGACCTCATAGGATATGATCTTACCAAAATAAAATGCCAGTCTATAGTGACTCCAAGGAAAGAATAAACAGTTACCATTTCCATTACTGGACATTCATACCTAATTTAGTGTTCTGGGAAATAATTTATACTCTGCTTTACTTTCCAGAGCCAAAGACAGAACTAAACATTCTCATAGGGCTGACTTATGAAAGAATGTAAGGGTAAAGGCATATCTACAGCACCTGATCCAGGCATACTTCACTTCCCAGAGCTAGGTAAGCATGTGCTCTGTATGGGTTGAAATATGACCTCAAGGGTGTGAAGGCCCAGTGAATGGACTAGGGTGTAGGATGCAGCAACTCCTCTTCAGAAGACAGACCTTTGCTGAAGTCAGAGTGTAATTAATTTGGAAGACAACCTTGGCTCTTCAGCTGGTTATATACCACCTTCATTGTGTCCATTTATTTAGCCAACGGCTATGTTCAGTTCTTACTCTGTACCAGAGACCACGCTCAGCATCACTTTTCTGAGCTAACACACTTATTCTCAGGCCTGGCTAATTTACTGACTGGATTAACTCTCTGACGTCTCTTTATGTTTACCTTCCCAGCAATGACAGATTTACTTAGTCTCCAGAGCACTAAGCAGGAGTCTCCTCAGGGTGCTTCTTCCAGCACATCTTGGCATGAGACCCCACATCTCTTGGTTTCTAAGCTCATCCTCCTCTGTAAGCAATCCAGCCTGCATAGTCTTTATATTTCTCTACTCAGTCCCTCTAAGACTTACTTACTCAGCATCTCACTGATCTCATCATCCCCCAGGCACTATGAAAAAGAATGGCCTCTTTCTTGTACAGGTTGTGGAAATGTCGATTACTACATTCATTATGAAAAACAGTATGGAGGTTCCTAAAAAATTAAATATAGATCTACCTACAATGTGCTTCCATTTGGATGTAGAAACCTTAGGGGTTTTTACCCAAAGAACCGAGTGAGTGTTGAGGAGGTATCCCGTGTCAGGGCAACATCACTGACAATGGTTGCGTAGATGAAGAAATGTTGGGCCGCCACTCCATGGCTACACTATAAAGCGAGGGCAATGCCTCCGCATAATGAAAGACATATACAGAAGGTCCAGAGCTAAGCTACCGCAGAGGATCTGGCACCCTCTTCTGGCCCGTCAAGGTAGCAGACACAGTACACACAAGCAAAACAATCATATACACATAATTTTTAAAATATGAGCAATAGATCTATACAGAAATTTCTTAGAAGAAAAGCTACAAAATGAAATACTGCCCAGCATAAGAAGGGTGAAATCTTGAGGTTTTCAGAGGCATTGACGAAGTGAGAGATCCTAGTAGCTTACTCTTCCTACTGCTTGCTAATCCAGATTTAGAACTCTTGGCTCCTTCTCCAGCACCATGTCAGCCTGTGTGCCTCCATGCTTCTCACCATGATGATGATGGATTAAACTTCTGAACTGTAAGCCAGCCCCAATTAAATGTTTTCCTTTAAAAGGGTTGTTGTGGTCATGTTGTCTCTTTACAGCAATAGAAACCCTAAGACAAGGAGAGAGGCTGCTGGTCAAAACTCCACCCACAAAATGAACAACTGTGGGGATCTGTGCATAACAAGGAGACTAAAGATGAAAACACTGTCCCACAGTGGGCTTCGGGAAGAAGCTGACCTCAGATGTTCTCACCACAAAATTTAAAAATGGTGAGGATGTGAGGTGCTAAACGGGCTAGTTAGCCGGTGAGTCAAAACAGCACGATGTGTGCTACTATGTTCTATTTCAATAAAGCCGGGGGGAATAAAATGGAAGCATTTAAACAGGGGACCATTCTTACCATATGTTGGCAACCCTAGCCTCACAAATCTCAAATGGTGATAATCTAGGTACTTTCTGAATCTCTCTGAATGCACAACTGCCACTCCCTGTGAAGATGCCTCTTTGGTAATGATAGCACTAGTCACTGCACAACATTGCACAACACATCAGATGATGCAGTTAGGTCATCTGATTGATCTCAACACTGCAAAACAGCACGTTGTCACCATCTTGTGTTGAAGGAAACGAAGGCTTGCTCAAATGAAGTGACTTTTCTTAAATAATACAGCTAAGGAGCTGAATGGTGGGTGGTGACTCACCTGTGTCAATCGGTCAATAAACTGGGATTCTACTCCCTACTCTGCAAAATCCTGTTTAGGAATTAGCCATGAGAGAACGGTGGAGTGGAGTGCTCTCTGCTCGGGTCTGTGGAATGCCAAATGGGGCCAAACAAGTAAAGACAGAATCACCCTTCCCACAGACATGGGATGTAAGGGCTGGAATGCTAGGTGGCCTGGGTGAATTTACAGTTATGTAGCTTGCCAGGGTGGCTCATGCATACAGTCTAGTACTGGGGAGCCTGAGGGAAGGAGAACTGCTGTGAGTGTGAGGCTAGTCTAGGTTCCATGGTAAGTTCGAGCCCAGCCTAGTCTGTAAAATCCTGTCTCAAAAATGTATCTTATGAGAAGCTATTGGGACAGACTCTCATGAAGCTGTAAGGCTAAATAATATAGCCTCCTAGGTATTTTAATGGAATACTTGCATATTAGACACATTGGTAGAAAGAGAAAAGCCCCACATCTTTGCTTCTTAGTAGTTAGAATCTAAACATACGCATGGTCGAGAGGAAAATTTCAAATAAAAAATTGCAATTAGAAAATTAAAAACATACTAATGAAGTGGAGACTGCAGATAAAGACTAAACTGATAGAACCAAGCACTGAGGAAGAAAGGGATGGTACTCTCTGCCTGATGCTGGGAAAGATGGAGATGTGGACACAGACCCACAATGGCCAGAGCCCCATGCTATCCCAGGTTCTGACATCCCCTCAACCCAGGAGCTTCATTCAGACTCTTTCAATGCCTTCTGAAAGTTTTCTGTCTTATCCTCACTCTCCTAAAGAAAGCAGTAGAAAATACCGTAAGTGATCAACAAAAAGAAAATGGAGGGTGAGAAGAATGCTTTAAATTTGGTCCACAACATGAACAAACTACCCTGATGTTCTGTCTAGTTTCCCACGGGCTCTGTGAGAGTGGACAACTAGAGCAGGCTAAAGAAAGCAAGGGATGAACAGTCAGTCTTGGCCTATCTCCTGATGACGCATTCTTCACCAAACTTTCACTACATAATGGGATCATTTTTTTTTGTTTAGTGAAGTAGCTAAACAGATGAAATTCAATAAATTTGTTCTGTGAATGGTCTACACACTCTCCAGTCATGAAACAGACAGAACTAACGCACAGAAATCAGAGAGCTCCTACTCACAATTTGCTTCCATGTTTATAGGTGGTGTGTGTAATGCAGACAGAACCAGAACTTGTGCAGGCCAGGCAAGCGCTCTGCTCTGAGCTGCACTCCTAGCCCACAGTTCTCCTTAGAGCTTTGATTCTTGTTATTTACCTCTTTATTGTGCAATCTTTCCTCCATTCATGAAGTTTCTACTGCTGTTGCTGAGGTAGAATGTACAATCCAGGATTTCCCCTTCAGTCTGTGATGAATTACAAAACCAGACCCCTGTGAAAGCTCACTCTTCCCAACACATGACAATCAAGTGTTTGGAGACGCACAGTGCTTCTCTGAGGAGCTTCCTTTCTAGTAAAATGAAAATGAAAAACAAAAACTACTTTATGTGTCTTCTTTTAGGCAAAGAAGTTGTTTTATTTACTTTATCATTTTTAAGGCCAGCATACACAGCAGCAGGTTACACCATGGCACCTTCACACTCACGTGTCCTTATACTTGTTTTTATTCTTTCTCTTCTTCCACTGTGCCCATTCTGTTTCCTGCCTCTAGCTTCTTCCTTCTCTTTCTACAAACCTTTGCTTCACAGGTCTTGGGTGTTCTGTTTCTTATTCCTCACCTCTCTTTTAAGCAAAAGTTTAAATTCCCAGGAGCAGAAGAGAAGGGTGATGGGAAGATCAGTATCAGGAATAACTCTCCACAGGGAAGGTCACTGAAGATAGAGGCCAGTAAAGAGCCGGTGGGGAACTTCATGAATCAGCTTCTGGTCCTTCTAGATCTGGCTACCCTCCACCCCCTAGACACCACCTACCACATTTACCTTCTGGAAGCATGGACACTTAGCCAATTGGAGAAACCTGCTGTCTGGATTGAACACAAATACCTCTCATTTTCCAGTCTAAACCCAGCCTGGAAACTAGAACCCCCTGCAGCCTCCAGGTTCCTGTAATCTCTGCAGTTGGCCTGCATTTTTCCTATTGTTGTTGTTGGTGGTGGTGAAGCTGCCTGTGTAAAGCCAGAATGGAGTTCCAGTTTGCTTTCCTTAGTAAACAGACCACATAGAAGTACCCCAGGCAAACAGGGCAAAGCATGGCCAATTCCAATTTTCCTAATGACCTTTTAGAGATTCTACTGGAAGCATCAGGATCTGGAAGCACAAAACCAAGTACAGTATATGTTCTGCCTTTGAGGATCTCAGGTCTGCTATGGGACCTCGTAAGGTAACTGGTACCAAATGGCTAAGTATAAACACAGGCAAAGGAGATGCTAGAAAATGGACAGGGGGCTAAAGTGTAGCTCACTGATAGAGTGCTTGCCCAGCATAACTGAAGCTCTAGAAAATTCAATGCCCAATGGCATAAGAAGAGGAGGAAGATGAAAAGAGGAATAAGGGGAACTAGGACTGCTTCACCAACGGAGGCACATGAACTGGGCTCACAGGACAGGTAGGCGTTTTCTAGGCAGGAAAGCAGAGGTGAAGGGTCATTGCAAACAGAAAACACATCAGCACTAAACAAACAACATAAAGTACAAGCCACAGAGCCAAGCCACATATGTAATTTTAAGTGTTCTAGTAGCCACATGTAAGGTAAGAAAGAAGAAATTAAATTATTTAATAATATATTTTAGGTACCCCAACCCAAACTATTATCACTCAACATGTGACCATTGTCTTAGAATTATGACTGAGGTGGTTTATGGCCTCTATGTGTACTAAATCTTCTAAAACAGGCACCCTCAAAGCACATCTCAGTTTAGACAAGTTGCGTTTCAGATACTCAATAGTCTAATGTGGCTAGTGGTTACCATCCTCCAAAGCAAACCTCGGGAAAAGAACACACAGGCCCCAGTCAGGTGGCTGTAGCCCATGGTCAAAACAGATAAACTGTAGGGTAGCATGCCACTGAAATGCAGTTTAAACCCATGTGACTTCATGTGACATGAAAGTAGAGAGCGGGGTTTGTCCAGTAACGAAAGGGTTAATGGAGATGAGATGCAGTGATGAGGAAAAGGTGTGCGGAGAGCATTAACCCAAATTAGGAATGTGTGAGAAGCCATACTTTACTAACTAAAAAATACAATTGTGAGGTGGGGGGTTGAAAAGAGGTGCCCTGTATGGGTGGGCAATGCTTCATATAAACCATACTAGTTTTGTTTTTAAGATTTATTTTATTCTTTAATTATGTGTCTCTGTGTTTAATGTGCTCAAAAGTACATGTGATCAGGGTGACAGGGACCAAAGGTGTCAGATACTCCTAGAGATGCTGGGAACCAAACTCGGGTCCTCTGTAAGAACAGTGCATACTCTTAATGCTAAGGCTTCTCTGCAGTCAAAGGCCATAGATCTTTAAACAAAGTTTCAAAAAAGATCCAAGTGCCAGGTACAGGTTACCTCCCTCTCAGTTACTGTCCACAGGGGTTCCAGAGGACACCCAACAATACAGGCTTCTGCCACTGCTCCTAGCTGGCCACCTGAACTAGATGGTGGCTAAATAACAAGGAAAAACAAGCTACAGCTGCCTTAGAGATTCCCTGCACTGGCTAATGCTCATAGTGCTTATAGGCTGTAGGGAGAGAAAAGCTATCTACCACAGGTTTTACTCAGCTGTGGACATTGTGTGCTACAATACCAACCTGCAAGGCAAGATATGACTATTGGTACAATAGTTGCATGACTGTTTGGGGGATAACCAACTACTTTTTGCTTAGACTTGAGGTCTGGTCCATGGGAAAGAATACAATACCTGGTCTGAAAACCTAGCCAAAAGCCTGGGGAGATCACAGGCTCTTGTGGGGAGTTTACTGTTATTGTTTTGCTAAATGGACACACTTTAGAGATTTGTTTTTAGAATAGTGCTGCTCTCAGCTTTGGTCAGAGAACTTCTTTTTACACCGAGTAACAGTTAATGAAGAGACTCATAATTGGTCATAATGCTAAGAATAAGAGTCAAATTTGTGCTTAGCGCTAAGCAGAATATCTACACTAATCCTTCTAAGAGCCACAGAACAGTGTGGAAGTGGGTGGGGAAGAATGTAAAACCCAGAGGATAGGGTTATGAAATGCTGTCTCTCGGAAAGCCATGGCTATTGCACCCACAAACCCGATCTGCATATGATTGGGCTATCAACTTGAATGGGAGAGGGGATAGTGAGGCTCGTCTTTCCTGAGGAGCTATTGGCATTTAATAATTTCTGGAATAAAGGGGGTAATTTTCTCCAGTGATGTAGTCACTGGTAAACTGCCCAAGCTCCAGTACATTGGAGAAGTTTATTTCTAGTTACGTTTATAATAATTGTTTTGTACATTGTTGGATGAAGGGCTGCCTAAGCCTTGGCAGTTTGCATTATCTGTAGGTGTTGGCCTTATTATCACTCTGATTTAGATGGTTGCTTTCTCATGATCTGCACCTGCTCACTGCTCTCTGGCAGAGCCCCTGTGGAAGAACAAAGCTGCTATGAAGGGACTGTTGTAGTCCCTTACCCACAGTCTCCAGCAATAGGGAAAGAACACTTACCTTAGGCCTTGAGTTTCCCCACTGTAAAGATGACAGGGCCCTTAAAGGGTTGTAGGATTCTCTCAGGCCTCAAGCTACCCACCATAAAGGTGACATAGCTCAGCTGCTAAAGGAGTGTGAGATGAGACTATGCTACAAGTTTCCTTCATCATGCAAATAGGACTCTCGATGAGAGGACAGCGTTTTTGTATCAATAAAAACAAGTGAGATCAGAACATCTGAGTTTCACTGTCCAGTATGGAGCTTGCCATGACAGATGGTTCCCTCTGCTGAGGTCTGGTAGGGTTTGCATCTCTAAGAATGTCTGCTTGTCGTCTTTGCATATCTACACAGTAGCATACTGCTACACTAGTAAACAACTCCCTACCCAGAATCATACAAGCAACCCTAATTAAACCTAGTGAGTCACAAAGGAAAATGACATAAAAGTAGGGAAATGTCTGGGTGGGTCAGCAGGAGTGGGAAGAGATGAGAGAGAGTGATTAGGGGATGGATATGATCACAGTGCATTGTACACTGTATGAAATTGTTAGAAAAATACTCATGTGTCTTTAAAATTTGTTTTGACTAGGAAATAATTTACACAGTTCGAAAATATAAAAATTGCAATAGAGCACAATGGCCATTCCCACTCTACATCCAGACACCCACTAGAAGAGCTGCTCCATTGGCTCTCCATTCAAGTGGTAACCTGCAAGTACAACATCCCCCAGTGTTTCTCTATGAGATACAAGCAGATATGAACATGGCCAAAATTTGCATTCCTCGCTATATCAAAGGAAGCATCATACATAATATGTTTCATACCTTGCTTTTTTCATTTAATGACCCCGCTTGCAGATCTTTCCAAATTAGTGCATAAAGCATTCCCACATTCTCTTTAAACTGTTTCACAATGTTCCACTGTATAGATGGATCATGGTTTATTTAAGTAGGTATCCACTAATGGATACTTGACTCACGTCCAATGTTTTCTAGTGCAAACAATGGTCTAATGGAAAGCCTGCTATGTATGTCATTTTATATGCATCCAGATACAACGACAGGAAAAACTGCCAGGGCCAGACTGGGTCAAAGAAAAACTTCATGTAATCCTGATAGGTACTGCCAACCCTGCCTTCACCAGGGCTGCACCATCTGTGTTCTCATGAGAAGTACAGTGCAGATCTTCCCGTATCAGGTCAATGATACAAGTGTCATTCTTTAGAATTTTTCAGACAAAATAAAAAGTGCTAGTCCTGAGTAGCTTCAATTCACATTTCTCTGATTTCATGTGAAAGTAAACATGTTTTCTGAGACTTAAAAAAAGTGACAATACACTTCTTGCGAGGATAGCCTGCTCTGTTGCTAGCCTGTTTTCCTGCTGCCCCAGGGAGGTGTGCTCACATTCATTTGGAGGGATGCTTTCTAAAAACAATTTTCACATGTGTTTTAAATTTGTTTATTGTACTTTTTATGATCTAAATTTTTTAAAAGTTGAATCAAATTTATTTGTTTATTATATGGGTTGTGAATTTTAAGTCACAGAAAAGCCCTTATAATTCAGAACTATAAAGGACATTGTCTGTGTTTTCACATAGTTCTTCTGCATTTTAAGCAGGTATAAATATATATTCATACTTTAAAATTGTTGTCAAAATATCACTGTTGGGGCTAAAGATATAATGTGTGAGGCCCTGAGTTTGACCCTAAATACCAATCCAGTCACACATAAAAAAATAATCAATTTTCACTTCTTACAAGTGAAGTGGATTGGACATTTTCTAAATTCTCATTCCTATTTCTCTCCTGTTTTTCTCAGTCAGAACTCTTTTGAATTATACATTAATCATCATATAAAAGGAATGTGTCAAGTTGGAGTTTATTTGGCCAATGTGAGACACAAAATAAATATCCAATATATCTATATAAATACACACTAGGCCCAATGCCATACATCAAATCCGTCCTCACTCTCTGGGGATAGTGACATCAGTGTCCAAAAAGGTCACGGCTGAAAATAAAATTTCATGAATGCTACTCTGTTGTGTAAATAGTACTTTGGACTTTTGTGAATGGGTGGGTCTAATGACAGAGGCAAAGACAACTGATGCTCTTCAGTTATTTGTTGGACGGATACATTGTGTGAAACTGCATGCATCCTCTCATCGCCACAGCACGGACGACGACGATGACGACTCCTCTTCCTCCTCCTCCTCCTCTTCTTCCTCCTCCTCCTCCTCCTCCTCTTCCTCCTCCTCCTCTTCCTCCTCTTTCTCCTCTTCCTCCTCCTCCTCCTCTTCTTCCTCCTCCTCCTCCTCCTCTTCTTCCTCCTCCTCTTCCTCTTCCTCCTCTTTCTCCTCTTCCTCCTCCTCCTTCTCCTCTTTCTCCTCTTCCTCCTCCTCCTCTTCCTCCTTCTCCTCTTTCTCCCTCCTCCTCTTCTTCCTCCTTCTCCTCCTCCTCTCTTTCCCTCTTCCCCCTCCCATTTGCATGCCTGAGGTGGGAAAACAGGGTTGTCCACTCACAGCAGTCCTTATGATGATGATCCAAGATCCTCAAGGGCTGATCTTGGCCTCAAGCCCTGGCTGAGGAGGAAAGGGATCCCCATAGCCCGGTGAACAAAAGGTCCGTAGCGGAACCTTTCAAGCAGAAGCTAGACTAAGAGAGACACAGATACAGATTGCCACCCAGAAGCTTATAATCCTGGGGACACAGTATTATTTTTCACAATTTGTTTAAAGGGGAAGAAATCTGACACAAACCTGGCAAAATTCTCATAATTTTATGAGATGACTGGTGTGGTATCAGAATCATGACAAAGAAAGGAGAGCTCGGAAACTGAATTGGAAAATGATTCATCTCAGCTGGAAGAGTATTAAAAGGATTTCTTTTGAGATTTCACAGATAAGTAAAATACAGAACACTATGAATGTGTATCATCCTTGCCAATCTTTCCTGCAGAGTTCCAATTTTAGAATAGAATGCATGCTGCAAAACAAGCACATATGATGGTATTTTTAACAAGATTTTGAGATCCTCAATTATTTCCACTTCCTGCAGTTGCTTGAGAGTTCAGTGATGCAAGCAAATTAAACCTCAAGTCCACAGATTTCCAGATAACAGACTCCTCTGCTCCTCTTACTTTCCCCACCTCTGGGAAACTCAGGGTTCCTCTTAGTCTCCTCTGGCCAGTGGGACCCTTGATAGGGGCACCTGGTGCATCCTAGTAGTGATGAAATGGAAATACAATTAACAGTATCTACAGAGAAAAGCAGCAATTATCCAACTATAAATATAATTTGGAACTGTTTGGGTTTAGAAGTCATGTACAAAGCTGTGAGGTGTAGCACAGTGTATAAATGGGAAAGTGTTTACATATGCTCCATCTCTGTGGCAATGCTCCTCTTTCCGATCATCTACATGCAGGGAGACAAAGTGTCATCAAATTTTCATCCTTCCCCTCATGGGTACTGAAATGACACCTGGTGCTCATTTATGTGTCCTTAGTCTCCTAAACATGAAAGGCCAGTTTATCTTTTGTTTAGGCTAGAAAGAAAAAGTCAAATATAACAGAGGTATGGCTGTATATATGTGGCCAGTACAGCTAACATCGTGTGTGTGTGTGTGTGTGTGTGTGTGTGTGTGTGTGTGTGTCTGTCTGTCTGTCTGTCTGTGGGGTCTGCAGAACACAGATAACGTTTAAATATATGAGCCTTCAGGCATCAGGTTAAACACTTTGCAGAATGCTGTTTGTGCTGTTTTAGGCAGCAGTTCCATATTTCACAATTAAATCTGTATCTTCAACCTGGAATCACCCTTCATTCAGTGTTGTAGTCTTCTAGGATGGCTGAGTCTCATGACTGCAGAAGCTGTCAATGTTTTTTCTCCAAGCTAGCTTGAGGCTTATAAGCTAGACTGGTACCAATATTCACATGGAATGAAAGGTTTCCAGACCAAAGAATATTCTTTGCATTCATAAAAACCTTTGAAATAAAAGACTTTTGACCTAACAGTAGCCAGCAAATTGGGAAGTTTGTTTCTGCTTAATTAAACAAATTATTAAAACCAGGGGAAATGAAACCATTCTAAACTCCAATTTTAACCCTGCAATCCACATCTTTCTTTGTGAAGGAAATTAAAGTGTATCTGAGCCACGTGAGTCCTTCCACTAGGCTCCTATCTTTCTTCCACTTTGTCTAGGACAGGACATCTTCCACCTAACCTGCCCATACGGCCCACCACATCTGGAACATTCTCTGCAACAGCTCATGTGATTATCTGACCCTAATTCCAGAACTCACCACAGTGACCTGGGTCAGCCTGACAGGAGCTGTTGACCCAGGCCTGGGGCTGGAACGCTGCTTCATTGCTCTTCTGAAAATGGGATTGGTTTCTGTGAGCAGGGTGAGGCTGAGCCAGAGAGCCGGATCTAAGGGGCCTTCCCCAAATGTGCATGGAAGAAGACAGACTGGGGATGGCTGGGCCTAAGATGTCCACATGGCCTGTCTTCCCTCACTCCTCCATGTCCAAACAGATGAAACAAAGTCACAGCTCCTCACAGCAGGCTTATCCCACGCATCAGCTGGCCAGAACCCTCACACAATGACAGCACTCACTGCTCACTGATTCATGCTTTATGTCATTATTCTCTGCGTAGACGTGTGGGCAGGTACATCTCCATATGATCAATCAAGTTAAGGTTAGGAAAAAGTGGCTCCAAAAAATGTCCCAAAAGGACAAAAGAAACAAAAATAGGGGAAGAGTAGTAATACTGTTTATGATTAGGTCTGACCTAGAAAGAGAAGTCAGACAAACTTCCTGTTGCCTTTCTGGACATCTCCACTGTCTGATCACTAAGCAACAACTGAACAGAGGGAATGGGAGTTGGCAACATGTGATATGCTTGCTGTTGGTTAACTGTGTCTTCCTCAAATTGTTGAAGTTCTAATTCCTGTGACCCAGAATGTAACCCTGCCAGACAGAGGTAGTTAGATTACAAAGAGGCCCTCAGGATAAACCCAGATTCAATCTATTTGCAAGAGACTAAGTCTCAAGGAGATTCTTGGACGGTGCATGCACAGAGACCAGATCATGTGACGACACAGCAAGGAACTGTGTGCCTGCAAGTTAGGGAGGGAGGCCTCGGAAGAGAGCCTTGATCTTGGACTTACCCTGGAGGAAGAACAATTCTAAATTTTAAACCAAGAAGTTTGAGATATGATACGGAGGAAGCCATAGTCCACTTAAACACTGTTCATGGACTCTTGAGGAAAAGTGATGGCACACTCAACCTCCCCAGTGTTTTACAATCCTCCATGGTACTGTGCTACAGAGCGAGTTAGGGTGAAATTTTACTTCACAGCTGCTTTTAAATTCTATGTCCTTTGTATCTTATCTTCAGAACTCAAACTCCAAAGATGTGAACCATAAAATACAAAAGCAGATTCTATTTTGCCTTCTGGAGCTTGGCCTGGTGTGATTACCATGAACTAAGTTGAAGAATCAGATGTGTCTTTATGCATCATCCAAGTCAAGTGTCTGAAACGCTGTGAGAGCCAAGTGAATAGAAACCAATTTTGCCTTTTAATGAGCATTTTAACCAGATCAATACCACAAAACATCAAACTGTGAAGTGCTGCTACTACTAAATGTAACTACCCAGTTGACTGGCTCAAAGAGGAACAATAGTAGCTAAAAGAACATTTATTCTTTAGAAGAACAGAGGCTAGCATGTAAAATAAAGTCATAAAAAATCAAACTGCACTGCATAAAAGACAGAATCTACTCTAGTCTACAAACCATGGGAAGAAGCAGCAAAATAAAATGCAGCTGAATGCTTAATCAGCTGTCTGTCACTTTCTGAATAGTGCCTAATATTCTAATTATTAGTCTCTATACAAAGAAGGGGCAATTATGGAACAAGGAAGATTGCTTTAATTTTTTTTGTCACCTACAATTTGGAAGGCCTTCACAAAAATATAACTCAGTACCCATAAGCTATAAAGGAAAAGAATGATTAACAGTTAAAATTCAGTTTTCCATCCTAAAGCATTAAGAAAAGAAAAGCTTTGAAGTTGTATTGACAGATATGACTAACAATTGTAATCACAGAAATAAATGTAGTAAAACGATAATTTGTCTGTCACAATTTACCAAGGGAGAAAAGTAGAGCACAAGCAGCTGAATTGTGAAGTTAAAGGAAGGCAAAGACAGTATCCAATTTTTAATGAAATGTAGAGCATTATTAATTGGTTTCCTAGCAACAGCCAGGCTAAAATTACTTAACATGCCTGCTCAATCAGATGCAAATTTGGGTGTTATCCTTTAAATGTTGATTATACTTGGTCTTTTCAGATGCAAATCCAATGTGTAAAGTGAATGTAAATGTTGACAATGTTGATACAAAAAGATCCCCTGATTAACACCATTCTGCAGTGAGCAGCCACAGTGGAGGGGCTTCCCTGGGAAGACCTCATGCTGTCTGGTGGCCATCTTGTCTACTGGCATCCTTCACCTGTCCTCCATGTCCCACACCAGAACTGCCCTCACTCCAGGGCAAGCCTCCTAGACAGCCAACTAAATGACACCTGCTGAGCCCTGCTCCTTCTCACTGGGGCTACATGGGAGATGAATGACACTGTCAGTTTAGAATTCAGTCCAGGGAACTGAATTAGGGGATTACACCTAAGACCAGTGTTGAACTCAGTGTGGATTTTACCGATAGAATCAGACCTTTGGTGGCTGTCACATTTCCCAGAGACTCAAACAGGCAGCCTTCTTTAGCTTCCTGCAGTTTTGTTCTACCCTTCAAGAGTGGCACGTTCCATAGCCAGAGGTGGCAAAAAGAAGGGACAGAGGCATGGAGGAGGGTGGGTGCTTGGGGTAAGCCTAGATATGCACTCTAACCTCACTCTAACTCAGTTGACTTTTTAAAAAATCACTAATTTTAGCAAGGCATATATATGTATATATTCATATACTTGTAAATCTGAGGTGTCAAGAGGCTGAGGCAGGAGGACTGCCTCAGTCTGAGGCCAGTCTAAGCTACATATTGAGTTCCAGGCCAGCCTGGGCTATACAGAGACTCTGTCTGAAGAAACCAAAAACCCAAAAACTCAAACAAAACTATCACTATCACTGGAGGCCATGCAGCTGAGCTCCACACAGTTGGGCTCCTGCTAGCTTTACTGTAAGAAACACTAAGTGTAGCCAAGATGATACTGGTTATCTAGGTTACTTTCAGAGACTTGAAGGTCACCCTTACTGAAAGCCCTAACTCTGAGGTCTGCAGGGGTGCAGTGACTAAACCAAGTGACAGAGGTTGATGTCTCTGCTACCTTAACTATTAAGTCAGATTCCTATTTATCTTTGCATGTCGACAAAATCATCTAGGACGTGTTTTGACAGAGATACCATACAAGGTTCATTTGACCGAAACTTACTTAATCTTTCTCAGTCTTTGCAAAGTTACAAACATCATGATGAGAGTTAACTAGGATGACGTCCCATTGCAAGCCCACTGTGTAGGGCCCAGAGGTCCCCGCCACTGCTCCTTCCTTCCTGTTCAGCCCTTTGTCATAGCAGAGCTCCGGCCTTTGCTCTTACCTTCTTTGGTTTGTTGGTTTCCCAAATGAATCTTTTTTACTTGACACAACAGGGCCCTGAGTCACTGGATCCTTTCAAGTAAGTGTCAAGCAGCCAAATCCAGATTTGTTTGTAGATGTATCCCATTCATAGGACTACAGCTGCCTCAGGACCCTTATAAATGGTGGTGTGTTTGAGTTGCTTTCACTTACTCGTACAATAAAGATTTGCTGCACAGTTACTATTTGCCAGGCCTAACTGACCTGGCCTATAATGAACTAGGTTTGGACACAGTCGTCAGAAAACTTCCCTATTGTTACCCCCACTGCATGTAACTGCATACATAAATACATAAGCAGTAACATTTCAGATAGCTATTAAAGCTAAGAAGAGAATGTAGCATAGGCAAGACAGGGGCAGAGGTAGGGCTGGCTCATGGGCCACATTAGATGAAGGTGCCTTCCACATAGACCTTAAACACAAAAAAAGCAATGCAGGCGCAGGTGGGGAAAGCAAATCTACATCCAGGACAGAAATGAGCCTGGAACAGCAGAGGCCAGAGACGCTGAGTGTGAGGAACAGGGAGGGAGGAGGTCGATGAAATAGGAAGAGAAATTGTGGACTCTGAGGTTAGTCCTCAAGAATACTCAAACAAGACCACCACTAAGCCCCTCCCTATGGATATACTGTATGATTGTAAGACTGAGCAAAAGTCTGCTATGCAAAAGAAAAAGGTAGAGGTCCTGATGGAGGTGATGGATATATCTAACCCTAAAGGTTCTCTCATTTCCAGGTCAAAGTCCAATGCTCTTTGATTTGGAAATCTTCCTGGCCAAATGGAATCCAGTCTTGAACTGATCTCTCCCAAAAGGAGGTGGGGTGTATTTCCCAGCCAAAGCTCTCTGCCCTTGAGCTTCCAAGGTTGGGGATCAGTGAACAGATTAATTGTTCAAAACACTAAATTAAGACTCTAGGATATCCTAAGCACTGATCAGAAATTTACCGCATATATTATAGACATTTCTGAAGCTTGCTTTTAGGTAGTTAGCAGAGTTGACAGCTGCATAGCAGATCAAAGATCCACACACTTATTTGTGAGTGCTGGGCCATGATCAAATGGCAGATCCTTCTCTGAGGCATGTCACTTGTAAGTCAGGCTGTAAGTCCCTGAAGGCTTTAAGGACTTTATTACAAATGCCCTTTAGCAAACCATGGCACTGATGGCTTGTTGGGGCACACAGATGCAAGGAGCTTATGAACCCAGAGAAACACGGTTGGGAACAATGATGATAATGAGATTTGCATGTGAAGTTCTGAGATTCCAGTAGATGACACCAGTATCTCTCTAGGCTTGCCCTATGGAACTCTTACGTAAATCCTCACAGAGACACACCACTGACCCTTCACGCAGCCTGAGGGTTTAGAGAAGAAAAAAAGTGCAAGAGTTCTCAGTGAGTGATCCCAGGACCAGAGGCATCAGCAGCCCCAGGGAACTGTTAGAAAAGTACAGCATGTCCACAGGTCTGGCCCCAGACTTCAGAAATTTAAATTCTGGCAGCAGAGACAAAAATACGGTCTTTAACAAGCCCTTTAGGTGCTCCTGCTAAATTTAAAAACTGCCTGCCATCCTAGGCTAACTCAGCAAGATGGTGTGTCTCTTAGCTTAAACCTAGCACCAGTTCACTGCAAAATTTAATCAACAGGAAACCAAGGGTAGTTGAGCGCTACCTTCCACATTATGGCATGCATTCAAAACACACAGATTGTCTGAATTCCCTGACACAATGACTTTTTCAAAAGAACCAACCACCCAGAACATAAGATGCTGATTTGCTGATTTCTTGGGATACCTGATTAGTCTAAGGAGAGGTGAGAAACAGCTATTCTTCAGAAACTCGGGTTGGGGCAAGCTTCTGAGAAAAATCACTAAGTCCTCTGTTCTGATCCAAGGCCTCTTTACATAAGTCGTCTGTCAGGACTGTTAGGTTCTCCCTGGAAGAGCAGTGCTTCCTAGGGGTGGACAGAGGGTGGATTCATACAGCAGGGCCTCTGTAAATAGCCTCCAAGTGTTCAGCGAGTCTGTGACTGCCTTACAGCTTACATTTGAGAGACTCAGAAACTCACTTCTCTTTCAGTGTTTCTAACAATAAAAGGGATGCTATGCAGATGTATAGTTTTTATAAACCTTTAAAACAAAGCAAGAAACCTAGAAGATGCTTCAATCCTTATAAAGGAAGAGAAATCTCAGATCAAAGGGTGACTCTCAAACTGTATTTCACAAGACAATCACTTGCAATGCCTAATAAAAATGCAGACTTTTGGGTCTCAGTATGAAGCATTTTGATTGAGTTGGTGCGAGTTGGGGAAGGGGCAAGAATGTGCTTTTCTGACCTCCTCTAAGAGATTAAAAACCTGTATTTAAGTTACCAACACTGTATTTTCTGCAGTGGTTAAGGAGCTTTTCTAGAAGGTAATGAGAAGATTTTTTTTTTTTTTAGAGAAATAAAGCAATACGGCAGCAAAATGAACAAGTTCCCTTTCCTCTAAATGCATGCTAAGACAATCTCCATTAAAGTAACATTTAACTTTTTCTTATTGCAAAAGTTAAGTATAGTAATTTTAAAAATTAGAAAAGGAAAGGGAAAAGATATAATAAAATATCCTCCACTTGGTACATTATATTTTCAAGAGAAGATGCTGGCTCTAACACACACACACACACACACACACACACACACACACACACACACACAATTGGGAACAGAATTTAGAATATAGGTAGTTATTATGTCACACATTTTTAAATATCTAACAATATCAACTACCACTTCTTAAGTCTTTTAGATATAAAATGAAAGATAGAAACTTTAAAAATTAAGTAATTAAAATGATATTTATTATTTATATAGCCAACATATAAGTACAAATAGTTGTGCCATTTGTCTGAGTCTGCTAAAAATCTGTTTTTAATAAAGTAATTTCGTGCTGATAAATTTTTAGTGACTTTTACTAGTTGAGTAAATGCATGCACATTACTAAAGGCCCGTAGACACACAGAGAATAAACTGATGCAAGCTTTGGCATTTGTGAAACTTACTAGACCAAGGTTTTCTCATTAAATCTAAAGGGAACCAAAAGACCACTGGAATGAACCAGACTCACTCCTACCTCTGTTTAACATGCCCACAGAGTCTATAAACGAATCATTTCAACCAGAAAGTAATCAAAAAATAAATGTATTTTACAGAAGACACTCATCACAACCTGAGAGCTAGATTCTTGGACATTTATAAATGTACGAAGTATGCGAGTTTAGTTGACTACCCACCTGATGCAGAAGTTTATTTTTAGTTATGTTAAAACGGTTGTTTTGTGCACTGTTGGGAAAAGGGCTGCCTAGGCCTTGGCATTTGTATTGTCTGCAGGTGTTGACTGTTTAATCCCTCATGATCTGCACCTGCTATCAACAGAACACCTGAGGAGCTTAGGTATCAACAGAAACCCCTGAGATGAGAATCTCAGGGTTCCAGTGTCCAGGATGGCGCTTGCCATGATAGTGGTTCCCTCTCCTGAGGTCTAGCAGGGTTTGTATGAAAATAGCTCCTTGTCTTCTTTGGTGAGCCACCACAGCAGTGTACTACTACAAATGGTGTACCAATGTGGGGCACTGACATCACACCAGCCACATCCAACATGGAGACAGGGAAAAATGAGAAAGAAACTTCAGACCTCACAGAGTCTGGTAAAGTATGCTCAGAGCAGTTCTCAGAGGACAGACATTAAAGTATTAAAGAAAAGCTTCCTGAAGGAAGAGGAGAATGAGGAAGAGAGAAGGCTTTGAAAATTAAGTGAGAAAGAGGGCTCAAAAGTAAGAGTCACAGAGAGGCCTCTAGAGGAAGAAAGACCTATGTACAGATAAAGGATACTGAAAAAATTGAGAAGTCATTCTAGTATAGTACGAGAACCTTGGCAGGTCCGTCAAAGCATTAGAAAGCACGGTTCTAAGTGCTTTTCCTGATCATGGAGATGACAACATTCCTTCCTGCTGCTGGTGGCAGCCAGGGCATGGAAACAGAAACCAGAGCATACTGTTCTACAAATTAAGCTTTCTGATAGCCGCTTTGTGTGTATGTGAAGCTCAGAGTCTTGTGTTTGAGATCTATGGAGAAGGTTGTGTGTGGTGGCAGAGGGGACCGCCAAAACGCCAGGATATTTCCACTAGAGATTCTTCCCACTGGCTCAGGACCCCTGCTGTGGAAGCCACAACTTAGATCTAAGAAGCCACTGATAAAAACTGACCCAGATTTTTTCCCTGCAAACCAGACTCTATCTTAAAATCTGGAAAGTGTTTTCCTCAGGGCCAGCATAGCATAAAGAAGCTGTCTTCCACAACTGGCCAAGGTTGTATTTCATTTTAGTAGCTGAACATGATATTGTAAGAGTGATCCAGGTAGTACTGCTTTTAAAGGCATGAAGAGGTCATGGAGAGCAGCGGATGCTTGGCACTATGAGAGACCAGTAGAGGCCATTAGTGAAGGTGCAGCCTCAGTGGCAATTGAAGGCCCAGATTGAAAAGGTCATGCAAAGTTTGAGGCCTGCAACATGAAAAGAGCCTATGAGAGGCTCTTGGTGAAAGTAGAGCCTAAGTGCAGCAAGGGACCCAAGAAGTTTTGGAGATGCTAGTACCATGGGACAACCACCAAGGACAGAGTAGCAGTGGTGGAGGGGAGCCAGCCAGAACCTGTAGGACAAGTTGTGTGCGCTGCAGAGGGCAGAGCCAGAGAAGTGATCCAAGCCCCTTGGAGGAGCCCAGAAGATCATGAGTGAATTCCAGATAATTGGACATTGATAATGTTTGTCCAAATCTGCTGTCCAAAGACATTATGAAAAGCTTGATAGATGTTTGGTTTCATTTGGTCCTGTCCATTAACAAGCCTCATAATTGTTCCTCTTGTAAATAATTTTGCTGGCGTAGTGTTAAATTGTGTTGTAAAGATAAAGCAATATTTTTGATTGTCTTATAAAGAAAGAATGAAACACTGCATAAGTTTTTTTTTTGTTTTTGTTTTGTTTTTGAGATGGGCTTTTTCTGTTATAACCTCTGACTGTCCTAGAACTCACTCTGTAGACGAGGCTGGCCTCGAACTCACAGAGATGTGCCTGCCTCTGTCTCCCAAGTGCTAGGTTTAAAGGTGTGCACCACCACCTCTGGGCTAATTTATTTTTAGTTATGTTTAAAATGGTTGTTTTGTTCACTGTTGGAAAAGGGATGCCTAGGGCTTGGCATTTGCATTGTCTTCAGGTGTTGGCGTTATGTAAAAGATGTTTGATTCTCATGATCAGCACGTGCTATAAGTAGAACACCTGAGGAGCTTAAGTATCAATAAAAAACTCTGAGATGAGACGCTTAGGGTTTCACTGTCCAGAATGGCGCTTGCCATGATAGTGGTTCCCTCTGCTGAGGTCTGGCAAGGTTTGCACCAAGGAAAATAGCTCCTTTGTCTTGGTGAGCTGCCAAAGCAGTATACTGCTACACCCTCTCACATCCATACCCCCAGGCAAGGCCTGCATCAGAAAGCTTACAATCCTGCTGGAATAGAAGAGGCCAAAGAACAAACCCCGTGCTTATTAAGGGTTTCCCTAGAGCCAAGTGCAGCAGGGTGTTAACATGCATTAGAGAACATGCATTCTCTAAAGCAGGACTCGAGAGTTATCAGAAATCAGCCTGGTAGTGAACTCTGAAAATGGGGCTATCAGCCTTCCTCTGTCTTTTGTCTGCCACAGTACCCTGTGCTCATAAACACAAGAGCTGACACAGAGGGCCAGATACATGGATGTTAGCCAAAGAACAGAGATGTGCAACTGCGGTTTCTCACTGTCAGGAACAGTCAAGCCAGGCGCTCTAGGGAATCTGTCTTTTGAGAGTGACAGGGTATGATCCCAAAGAGGGCTCAGCATGACCCTTTACCTGGTGAGCTCTTTAGAAACAAAGACTGAGTTCCCTAGTCAAACTGTGCTGGTGTTTTTCATTCGAATCTATACAAAATTTCAGAGTCTATCAAAGTGCTCTCTAGGTCCTAGTATTTAGGATATAAAAACTTTATCGGTTCCAGTAAGACTGGGAACTTTCAGTACAACATGACAGTACTACATTAATGTGCATACTCACAAAGAAAGAAGCTCCTAAAGTCTCATCCTTTGCTTTGGCAAAAGCCCTCCTAAATAAATCCACCTGAATATACACAATGAACTCTCTCCATAGCACCCAAATTAGAAAAATAAAAGTCTCCCAACCACAACCTTCTCTCTTTATGTTAGTAAAACCATAAGATATATTTACTAGAATCTTTAAGAAGACTCTTAAAAATTACATATATCATCATCTCTTTCCTTTTACCCGATAGGCAACAAGCAAGACAGACAGACATTTGGTCCCTAAATATAGTCTGTATACTATAGTCTGTCAAAGTTCTGTATACAATGTCCTTTTGTTCATTCAACAAATGACCAAAATAGGCATTTCTTAACGCAACCACATATTTTCACAGGTTATCTCAGATCACTATCCAACAATTTTGGCAGGGTTTAGTTACCACTTTCTTTGAATCAAATATTGCCTATTTTTTTCCTGTGTTGGAAATTGGGTTGTCATGTTTAAATAGTTTCATCTGATGTGTGAAAGACAAAGCCATTTCATGTGATTTTTGACATGGAAAACATGTGTATGTTAATGCACAGATCTTCCTATTCACAGAACTAATCTATCAAATCTGGGACTATAGGACAGAGACTGATCACATAAGGTATGGATAAAAAGACCTTTTGATTATACTGCCCCTGTGATCAGTGACTTCTTGGATGAAACATTTCTTCCTTGAAATCCCATGGAGAATATCAGTATATATAATTTTTCTACTGTAACTGATGAAATTGAATGTAAAAACAAGTGGGGTACTGGCCACCTGATTAGCATTAGAGAATACTAATTAGGGTAAGCAGTATGTGGTGGTCTTGGCTGGAAAGACAGCAATGGATTCATTAGGGAGAACAAGGCAAGACTCAGCTCATTTATACTGACCACAACATGAAATCAAGTCGTGTTCCAGAACCAGAACTCATTAAAAAGTGCAGTGGGAGAAAAGTGAGCAGAGACTGTTTTGTTTAGAAACTTAAAGACTATTGGGAACAAAGTATCAGGATACCCACAGCTTAAGGGAGACCAGGACTACCCATAAAGATTTCAAAGGAGTCAACTTCAAGGACAGGGAAGGATTCATAAGGGTGGTAAGGAGAGGATTAGTGGAAGTTATAAAGTGAAATTAGTGCAAAGGCAGTTTGAGCTACACATAAGGAAGCAATTTCCAGCTCTAATTTTCATTAGGAGCACAGAATGATCTGTGCAGTGATGACCCTTCATCATGGCCATTATTTGAAATTACTGGCACTTACATGCATAAACAGAGTGGAAATTAAATATAGACATGGAAGACAGAGTACTGTGAACAATTTTTTCTAATCTTCCAACTGCAGATGAAATTTTCCAAAATAAAAACCCAGTATAATAAGTTCTCAATTTATAGTATTCAATTTACAACCAATACATTTGGAGAACCACTACTGACTTCCACACTCACCGCCCCTTGCATCCTCGGATTCCTTCCTGTTTTCTGTTCTGCACTGCAGAACTCTCTGCTCTGTCACATGCAGAACTTTCAGGAGAATCTGAGTGCAGGAAAGGAAGTGGCCACTCCTTCCACCAGGAGTGCCCACTACCAAGCAAACAAGTGGCTCTCCCTTTTCCCTAAGAAGCCCTCTCCCTAGTCTTGCAAAGGCTTTGTTGTCTCTATTTTGTCATCTTAAGGAAGAAGATTCATTTGCTCTATAAACACCCTTCAAAGATGTAAATTCTTTTCTGTGTCAACCAGATCCTATCAGTTATTTACACTATGAATCAAATGTTTTTAGAATGTGTCAAGTGGGGAAAGGAATGGGGTAGTGCACAGAAGTAGGAAGGATGCCTGGCTGCAAGTCTATCTGGTGTCTAGACATAAAGAGGAGTGGAGAGAGAGGGAGACACAGACTGTGATTGCTGTTTAAAATCTAGCAGGATGAGTCCAAAGAAAGCAAAGTTTCTTTATCCAGTAGCCATATGTTTACAGGACCCAGAATTCAACCCAGTATTAGTACTGCAGTTGACTTACTGCTGACATAGATTTTTTTTGTGGGGAGGGGGTAAGGCCAGGAACCTGTGGTAATAACTCCCTATTGTGACCCACTAGGACCACGGCTCCCCTCAAACCTAACAGTAACCCATCCACAGAGGTCTTCTTAAGTTCTTAAGCTGACCAACTTGTTCCTACCTTGTGCCTCTGCCAAGAAGAGTCTTCTTCCAGAAGAAAACTTTCTATCACTCTGGTCTCAAACCTCCTCTTCAGATGGGCCTTCACTGAGCCAATCCAAGGTTGCCTGCCTGACACATAGAAAGCACACAACTTCTAGTGTCTAGTACCTACTTTCTTCCTTCCACAGCACTTAAAGGCCTACTGGGAATGCTATCTGTAATTCATCTGTCTTCCTTACTAAGATCCTGATGTTGTAAAAGCAGGGTACAGTCTTCTGGTGGCTGCTGTCTACCCTGTGTGTGAACTGTGCCTAGCCATCCTGAGTAATCCAAGGTCATTGGTTGTTCAAAAAAGAACCTGAAAAATCACCTGGGCCACCATTTCCCTTGTACCTTGGAGATGTCTCCAACATGAATAGTGCAAAGGCACAGACAATAAAAAAAAAATCTCTGACCTGATATCCATAGCTCTAGTTTTCAAGTTGGGTCTCTTATTATTGTCTCAAATTTACCAGCATTTCTATTCTTAAAGGCCACCAGTGAGAACCCATTCTAAGTGACTTGTTTCTGCCCAAACGAGCTCAGTTAGGTTGAAAATACGATCCTATAGTGACAACACAGACTGCACTTCCCAGGGTCCTGAAAAAAGTGTGAAAATTTGTATGTGTGGGTTTGTGATTCCTACAGCACACTTTCCAATCCTTTTTATACCATGATTCACAATCTTTTTATTTGTTTTTTGAGATAGGATTTCTCTGTGTAGGCATAGCTGTCCTAAAACTCACTCTGTAGACCAGGCTGGCCTCCAGATCAGAGGTCTGCCTCTGTCTCCCAAGTGCTGGAGTTTAAGGCATGCTCTACCACGCCTGGCAATCTTCTATTTTTATTATACTTATTTATATTTAAATTTTCTCTTTTGGTTCCCTGAGGGGTGGGTTTCATGTCTATTCCTTCTACCCCCAAAATGTCTATCATTGAGTTTTAAATGAAAACAGGCATACCAATTCCACTATAATCTGAAATGATTTCAAGCTATGAGTTGTTTGGTGTGCAAGTTAAGTAGCAGTTTTCTTAAGCAATAACTGTGTGTGGTAGTTAAGTTTTACACTCCAAATGGACTGAACAATACTTAGATTAGTAAGGTACATGTCTGTGTGTCTGGGAGGCATTCCCAGATAGGATTAGGTCATGAAGGCTCTGATGCAATCATTGGTTTAATCCACCACTGGATTAAAATTTGGAAAGGTTATGGGAAGAGGTAGAATTGTGGAAGGTGGGACATAGCTGGACAAAGTAAGGGTAACCTTGGGGCTACTTTTTGCCCTGTGCCTGTCCTGCTGCTTTGTTTCCTGTCCTCCATGAAGTGAACGTCTTCCTCCCTGACATGTTCTCACAGCCATCATGCTCTGCCTTACCAGGAGTCCAGAATCAATGGAGCCAAGGACTAGGACTAAGTCTCTGGACCTTTAAGCCAAATAAAAATGTCTCTTTCCTTAGGTCAGTGTTTCTATCAAGTATGTTGTCAAAGTGGTTAGAAAAGCAACTTATACATAACTCAGAGGAAGCAGTATTGTCTTTATATAGCACTATCTTAAATTACTACTGACTATTTTATTTTAAATTACAGACTATTTTAAATATAAACATGTATACGTTGCACTGCCTATACAGAAGGACACAGGTCTGAGTGAAAATCCAATATGGAAATTGGAATGTATAAAGTTCTAGCCCTAAAGGTTGTATTATCTTAAACTGAACAGTCACTTTCTCCTCAACAGGCTAAGAAACTAACAGAAATATGTTGATACTCTGAACATGTGCTAAAAGGCAGATGGGAGACACAGCATTTTCCCTGAAGCACAAAACACACTGTTTAGCACTGAGGGGTTATTGCATGTTACAATTTTTATATGCTTTGCAATCATCCCTATGCCAGCTAATTGCTAATAGGAGCAAACAGCTCCCTGCCACATGCCCCCTGCCACATGTTCTTCGGCTGTTTTAATAAGAACTGGCCCAGGTTTATAGCAAAATAACTTGACTCAGGATTTCTGCCAAAAATTTTATCTTGTAAGTACCCCCACAAAGACCATGGACATCTGGGGATGGGGCATATTTTGAGGTATGGTTTTGCAAGATCAGGGAGAAGATGTTTTCAAGGGCAAAAGACATCTTCAAAAGAAGTAATTACTTTTAAAAGTCCAATCAATAGGAAGAACAAGAACTATAAAATGTCTTTTAAAAACTCATTTCAGAGTAAGGGAAAGTGACATTTACAGCAACACTAATAACAAGCTGGTGGTATTCTGGCTAAGTAGGTGGCACCAACATAAGATGCTGCTTGTAGTTATGTATCCTGGTAAAGGAAGTTATCAGCTGACCCATCTCCAGTCTTCTTACTATACTAATGTCCTGTGTTATTGTGCTAGCTCTTCTTTTAAGTAACTGTGTGAAGTTCTGCAAGCTGCTGAGATAGGCTGTATTATTTTCTCAATTCTCTGCTTCACCTCAGGGGGGTGGAGCTCATATTTCCAACATGTATGGACAGCCTTGCAATCCAAAATGCTGTTATGGACATCAAAAATACAACACTGAACATGATTACACATGGCTCTAATTCCTGAAGGCTCATGATATATCAGGTGTTGTGCTGAGTATTTGGTGTTTTTGACCTCATAACCCTTACAATTCCATATAAAAGGTATAGCTCCTATTTTACAGATGAAGGAACAGAACACAGAGCTTATGTTTTGTGTCTGGAGTATTCACAGCTAAAGATAAATAGTGGATATTGCATTCAAACACAGTTTTCCTAACTCTGATTCCAAGTCATCTACTGTGTGGAGCTTTTCTCCTGTTCTCTGTGTTGATCCAAATGGGATCTGTGCTATGGTCTCTGTGTGGGAAGTTAAACTTCCTGGAGAAGGACAAGAGAGAAACCACCCAGATCTTACAGGTAAATGACCAAGTATATGCCTAGACACAGGGGTTGTTTAGAATCTAGTGAAAACTACATCTCAGTTAAGGTTATGCTAGGCTGGGCTGGGCTGCCTACTCAGCAAGTTAATGGATGGTATGGTTGGATATTTAGTGTATAATAATACTAATATTTAGTGTATATTCACTACTTCAACTGACAGAATTCAACTTAGGATGGTTTTCCATGTGGGGATGGAACCCGGAGCCTTATGTATACCAGGCAAGCACTCCATCATTGAGCCACAAGTCCAGGCCACCATGTCTGAACTGCAGGGATTAATATAAAGTCTTCATTCTCATATAGTTTGCATAACAGTTAGAGATAGACTACTGAAGTAGAATAAATGCTCTGATGAGACAAGACCCAGAGAGCCTTTCCTACCACTTCTAGACTCCTTGCAGTCTTTGTCACAGGCCATCTAGAACTTCCATATAGTTCCCTTTCCCCATAAATGGGGAGCTTCTGATAAATATATTCTCAGGACACAGATAGCTACTTCCCACAGGTGCTCCCCACTTTCTACTGATGCTGCTTCTCAGTGGTCACACATGAGTGGTGTATGTCGTACAGCCTGGAATTCGGGATGGCATATGGGAGTGACTGGGTGACACACAAATGAACATGGCGTCCGAATCTCAGGAATGAGGTATTAAGAGCCCAGGGAATATGATCATTAGTGCTAATCAACATTTATCTGGTATATACATGTATTTTTCACTTTTCTAAGAAGTTGCTGCATGTTACTCATTCAACTGTTACAGGTGGATCTTGAGTGTTCTCCATGGGCCCATGTCTTAAAAGGTCTGGTACCCAGTCCAAGGTGTAATGGGAGTATCAGGACTTTCAGTAGAAGAATGTGAATTAAGGCATGCCTTCAAAGAAGATGGTGGAGCCCCAGCCCCGTTCTCCCTTGCTTTCCAGCTGCCACCATGGTGAACAGATGTTCACCATTATGCTCTCCCATCAAATGGACTATATTGTCATGGATCCAAAACAACAGAGCCTATATACTATGGATTGAAACCTCTTAAACTGTGAGATACATATGCGGAAAAAATAAACCTTTTCCTATGTGTTGTCTCAGATGTTTGTCACAGTAATGAGAAACTGATTAACAGAATCATCACAACAAACTTAGGGGTCAATAGAATTATTACCCATTTTTCCAACAGGGAGACCAAGGCACAGGCAGGGTATACACCATGCCCAAGGGTACATGAGCCAGGAGATACAGGGTTCAGTTCTATAATCTTACCCAGAGCCCAGTCTTAGTACTACCTTCTTCTGCTATCTAACTCTCAGGAGAAAAACAGGGAAGACCCATATTCTAGAACCTCATCTACTAGCTGCTATGAGCAAGTAGGTGTAATATTTTTGTGACCTTACGTACTTATTACAGTAAGGAAATACAATGTGATAAAAGAAGTATATTTTCAAAACCTTGATGCTCACACACAGCATAGTGGCAACAGGAGCCTCATTTCTAAGACTGAAATGAAATTGCACCAGCCAAGTAAAAAAGGTGCAGAAAACAAGTTAATAATGGCCCAAATAAAGACATAGTTTCAAATCCAACCTACTATTAATTAATTTATGTATTGCCACAAGGGAGGAGGCAGTCAGTATAAAGTTAGATAAAATTGCAGAGAAGCATCAACATTGCTGTGACTGTTCGAACAGTAATTACTGAGTTGTGGTGCCTTCCTTCCTGAGTAAAAACCCCTTATTCTCATTCGCGGAATGCTTTGCTGTTCACCTGCCACAGCATCTTTTGACAGGCCTGACAAGCTTTTCAGAGACTAGGACACTTTTCAAAGAGAACAAAGGAGATCTGATTTGTACATCCTGGCAGGCTTCTGATCCGAACCTGGGCTCTGAGGAATATCTGCCTCCCGTCTCCTCCCAAGGGTCCTGGTTCCACTGCTATGCTGTATGCACACTTGCAAGGACCACAGAAGGAACTCTGGCCAGCAAGAGTAGGATGCTGACTGAAGAGCTCTTAGGGCCCCTTGGAATCAGGATAACTCACCACTGTGAGTTGTGTGACTCTGTTCTGGGTTTTCAGGGCTAGAGGACAGAGGCACCTGAAGTAACTCTCTATCAGAGTCATCTGGAGGCTGACTTGGAGGAGAAAGGACATACTGAGTATGAAACAGCACATCAAAGTAAATGAGTTGGTTGTCTAATTAGGTTGGGGTGGGACTGAAGTGAAAACTCTACTACTACCCAGCTCCCAGATCTGACCATCTCTCAGGGGTCTGGCCCTATTCTTGCTTCAACACTTAGACAGATTCCCCACTGTCACTGGTAATGCCTGATGCTGGTTAGACTCTGCCATAGAACTCTCATTTCCTATGCTTTTGTCAGCTTATGAGGTCTGGTCTACAACATGGCCAAATTTTTCAAGAAGAGGACCCAGGAAATTTTTGGCAAGGCCCGTACCTCTTCCTTAGAACCAAACAGAGACTGGGAATGGGTCATGGCAGAACAGTTCCCCCACAGGATCTGTATGATAGATTCCTGATCATGGATACCTCAGAATGTATTTTACTTGACTTTAGGGCCACTATGGTCCAATTGTTCCAGTATGTCTGTTGTCTTTACGAAAGGGAGATACCGAGACACAAGCATGGTCCTAGGAGAGTACCATATGAGGATGAGTTGTGCTGCCTAAGACTAAGAGCTTCCACAGCTTAGAGAACCTGCAACACATCTTTCTGTCACCTCCAGGGCAGCATGGTCTCTCTGTGCCTTGATGCCTCTACTTGGTCTCTAAAAAACTGCCCGAAAATAAATGTCTGGCATTTAAGCCACTTCATTTATGGGACTCTGTAATGATGGATTGCGGAACTGTACCCTTAGCATCTGCTTCCCAGTTGAACTTTCATTTCACTGTTTACAGAGAAGCCACTAAGGGCTAAGCCTAGAACAGAAGGGTGAAGATGCTGATACTTCCCCTAAGACATTTGAGTCAAGTAGGAGGCCAGTGCCCTCTGCAGAAGCATGGTGAGATGGTCTTGGGGTAAAGGGTAGGTGGGAGGGAAGGGGAATTATTCTTTCTGAATCATGAATCTGAAAATTCAAGATGGGAGAGGAAGAGTAGGAAAGGCTGCAAAAAGACTGCCTATCTTCACAAGACTCATTATTGAGCAGCTCCAGTTTCTGTAAAGGCTGAACACACAGAGATGATGGCCCAGGACACAGCAGAGATAAAAGTAAGGTGTCACAATACAGTGAGTGCTCATGGGAACAAAAGTACTCATCACAATGTCCTCTCTGTAGGACAGGATACATGTTTTCTACCCTCCACCCCTTCTCAGAGACTCTGACTGAGAACCTGGGTGGGGACAGAACATACACACCTCTAAATGTCCTAGGGGTGGGTTAATATTTAGCCTCCACAGACTCTGTTTCAGCTTCTCAGCACTTCTCAATCATGGCACACACAGGAAATGATAGTCTACAACACAATTAATTAAAGTAGAAGCAATTTGGCAATGTCTATGTGGGAACTGTTGAAAACATCCATTTCTGTTCTTTACATTACACTGTTGATAGGAAAAATACTATGAAAGGCACTGAGCAATTTTGAAATCACTGACATGATGTTTACAAAGGAAGCCATAGGAGTGATGTTCAAATATACTTTGAATTGTTCAAAGTTCTTTGTGGATGTAAAAAATGTCCTCTAGTTGAAGACAGAATGAACTGACCACCATGAATATCTACCAGCACATGTGAAGCTCATTCATGACCCATAGTTGGGAAGCTCATGCTTACATTATGCTCTGCTATCTCAGCTTTCCCTTTGGGGTAAAACAAAAATTCAGAGACTTAAAAGATGGAGCCACAAGCTGGGTCTTGTTACATTGAATTCCCAAGCCAAATGTTAAATAGAAACTCGATCCTGACACAACTCAGACATGTGACTTCTAGAAAGTTTAAGTTAACAAACAACATGGACAGGCAGTCACTACAAGAGGAGGCTGGTGGCCAGAGGAGAAGATTTACAGAAAGGATTTTTCAGAGGCTCAGCTTCCTTAGCTATAGACTGAGACTCTAAGACTTGCCCTAAGTTGTATAGGTACCTAGAGATGGAATGCTGGAAAATTCCTGTATGGTGCTGGTTAGAAGCCAGCAAGAATCAAGCCAGGCCAGTTTTCCCCAGCAAAAAATGGCTTCATGTAGAGCAATGTCAAGTTATTTCCAGTAAGACTCAATTCAACTTTTATGCTATCACATTATCTACACTCCAAGATCAAACTAGATTTCTTTTTTTCAATAAAGCATGTCTTAACAACAGGAAATTTCTACCGTTATCAAACAGACTGAAACTAAGCAACAACAAATGTAAAAACAAAACAAAACCACCTGACTTGCACTTTGGTGTCTGATTGGGTTCACACAAAAACACACTGAGAGTCACTACGACTTCACTCTCAGAAACGCAAGAAGTTCTGGTGTTAGGTGCCATACCGTTACTTTATGTGTTATTACTATTTTAAGCTATGCCTTTCAGATTTTTTTGTTTACTACAACTTTTAGTAAGAAGCACTTTTAATTGGGGCTGGGGAGATGGCTCAGTGCTTAAAAGCACTGGTTGCTCAATTCTCAGCACCAACAGCAGCTCACAACCATCTGTAATTCCAGTCCTAGGAGATCTGATGCTCTCCGCTGGCCTCCACAGATTAAGGCACTGATGTGGCCCCAGATACAAACAGGCAAAATACGCATAAAGTGCAATTTAAATTTTTTACCTTCAAAGGTGAAGAATCCATGTCTGATATCCCCAGGCAGTGACAGCAGCAAAAACAAAAACAAAAAAACCCTCCACCCATATTGATTTGACCATGTTCAGATAGCTTCCCCCAGGCTTTTGATGCCACTGTGGCTCTAGCACGTTGGAGCTGTGCACATGCTGGGCAGCTGTTCTCCACTGGTGGCTAACATGTCAGTGGTCAGACAAATACCCTCAGACACGCCCAGGTGTGTATTTTAACAATGTTCTAGACATCTCCAGTCAACATGATTAACTGTCACAGTGAATCTGAATTAAACTATCTATAGAACTGATTTCCTTCATGTTTGAATTTTAGAGATTAACTCTCCTGTCTCTGTTCTTCCCACAGTCATGGCTAGTCTTGGTTGTCAACAGCATACATAGGAACAGGGACGGTCAATTGAAGGAACTGTCTCCATCAGATTGGCCAGTGAGCATGTCTGAGGGGCTTTTTTACTGCCTGTTAGTAATGTTGTAAGAGGGCCCAATCTAATGTAGATGCAGGGCCTGGGCTATATAAAAAGGATAAGCGAACAGGAGCCCAGGAGCAAGCCAGTAAGCAATGTGTTGTAGCTTCTGTTTCAAAGTCTGGTCTTGATTGACTTCCTGCCTTGGTTTTCCTCAACGATAAGTTGAAATACATAAGCTGAAATAAGCCATTCATCCCCCTAAAAATAAAAAAATAAAATAAAATGAGAAATACATTTAATTATTTCCCCTCTCTTACTCTCTCTTTCACACCCACTAAGGACTGAGCCCAGGGCTTCTTGTATCTGATCAATGAGCTAGACCCAGCCCCTACTTCATTGAAAAATATTAAAAATTAATAATGACTACAAACTGATTTATAACCTGTTACTAAGTTTACAGTTAGAAAGACTACATTTAGAAAAATACCAGCTAAATTATAGAATACCTGCAGAAAAGAATGTGTATTTTTTTAAACCACTGATAAAATCAGTTTAAAGGTCAGAAAAGTGTATTGATTCTAGGTTTCAGCCCACAGGTCTGGGCCCTGTTATGACATAGTATCATGGCAGAGCACAGGGCCAGGGAAGCCTGTTTACGTCAGGGCAACAGGAAGCAAAGAGACATGAAGAGACTGAAGTCCTGACACTCTCTCCAGTAGGCTACATACTGAATGTTCTATAATTTTCTCATTATGTTGCAGGCTGGAACCAAGCCTTAAAAGCATGGGTCTGTGGAGAAGCACAAGGTCCAAAATGTAACAAGAATGAGGAGTTCTACTGATACAAAGAGATTTTCAAGAAAAAATAAACTGGCTGAAGAAATGGCTCAGAGGTTAAAAGTGCATACTGTTCCTACAAAGGACCCAAGTTTGGATCCCAGAACCCACACTGGGAGGCCATAATTGTCAATAATTCCAGCTCCAGGGGACTGACACTCTCTTTTGGATTCCATGGGAACCTGCACTCATGGTCACATGCACACACACACACACATACACACACACACACACACACACACACACACACACACACACACACATATGCCTTTACAAATTAAACAAAAAAAATTTAAATATTTCTGGATTTCTGCTAACCCCCTCACAGGCATTTCCACATGAAAAATGCCTTGCACAACCAGGCAGGCTGGATGCGATTCCTCCTATTGGTCAATCCTGGCCTAGGACTTACTCTTTGCTCTAGAGATAAGAATTACACGCCCTGTTGGAGCAGATAGAAGACTTTATAGGGAGTCATGAGAGCTTCCAACCCCAACCCCATCTCTAACCAGATGCTGAACTAGCTTGGGGCTCCTCGACGGAAGGCTTTCAGAGACAGAATAGTTTGTCTCACTCCCTGGGTCTAGCCTCCTCTCTCTCCTCCTTCCCATACCCTACACTGATAGAAAACATTTCACTTGCAGAAATCCCCAGGCTTTCTCCACACTTCCTCCAGTCCTTGTTTGTCATATAGTTCCCACATAGAAAGTCCTTCCTGACACCCATGCATCCTGCTTACTTAGTCATGAACATCAGGTTTACGTTCAAGGCTACTTTTTTTTTTCTGGATAAGCCTCCCCTAATTCTCAAAGACTGCTTTGAAGCAGCATACTTTGAACACACACGCCTCCTTAGGGTGGGTGCCATGCTGCTGGGTACTTCTAGGCCCTGTGTCTGCCTCCCTGCATCCTTTGGAAAGTCCAACGATGGGTACAGCACTAGGGTGTCAACATGCTTAGCACTATCTGAGGAATTAGTAAGTAGAGGATTCATGCTGTCTCCTTCAGCTGTCACTAAAATGTTACACCACATCAAGAAGAGGGGACATTAGAAATACAGACAGAATTTTTAAGTTTAAGAAAGGAAATGCTGCTATCCACAGTAGGAATTTATGGCTTATTCTTATCAACAGAGCCAGAATGACTTTAATAATACAAGCCAGGCTATCTATCTATCTATCTAGTCTGTCTCTCTTAAATGTAAGTTCTAGGAAGCAAGAGTCAATCCCATGTGCTGCAGGATGCTTAGTACATGGTGTTGACTGGATGCTTGCAAATTCTGCAAGTGACTGAATGAAGGAATGAACGCGCTATCAAGCTTACAAAGAAAAGTTGCTGGGTGTGGGAATTAAGAAGGGTTGTAAGTTAGAATAGATTCTGCAGCAGCAAGAATATTACAAACTGTTTCATAATCACTAATCAGCTTTTCTAAACCACATCTCCTTGGAAGATAGGCAGTACTGTCCTTCAACTTTTAAGAATCATCGAATCAGCTTCAAGCTCATTGCTTAGTCCTCTGCTAGCAATATGAATGAGACTAGACATACTGCTGGCTTCCAAAAGATTGAAACACTTGTGGAAATAAACCAGTTAGAAGCAGGGAACCAAGAAAGCTCTGCACATACTCTCAGCATACTGCATCCAAAGAAACAAACCATTTTATCTGAAATGGCAAGTTCTCAGTGTGTTCACCCTATTATGCAGTTGCCAATTTCCCTGACCAAGAAGCTGACATTTTCAGAAAACAATGGGGCTGAAATCTAACTCCAGAGATCCAGACTTTGCCTGCCAATCAGCAGTAACATTGGTCTGTCATCAAGAGGCCAGGTCCCCTTATGGCCAGGGTCCCTTCAAGCTCTTTACAGAGCAGTTGGAGGAGAAAGAAAAGAGACAATAAAGAACAAATTAATAAAAATTAAATCAAATAGGCAACAAGCTAGCATAAAACAAATGTACATATAACCATAGTTTAACCACAGTATAATCATCTACAATAAATATGCCCATTTGTATTATAAATTAGACTAATTCTTTTAAAGGAGAGCACATAGACAGATGAATAAAGATTTCTAATTTTTCTACTTCAGGCTTTTTAAATCAAAATTGAATTTGTTGGAAAATGGCAGCTCATTTCCCAGCACTGTTACTCATATTCCAAGAAGGGAGAGTAAGACGTAAATGCTGATCAAACTCAGAAATTAATTCTGGTTGGTCTTTTCAAATTTACATTTTACTTCATTTGGGAAGTGAGATCACTCTCTGTCTTCTGTTTGGGAAATTATTTTCCACTTAAATGTAAAAACATGTTCGATATTGCTAAGGGGACAGAGGCAGCAGTGAGCCTGCTGAGCGACTGCCTTCTGACCCCTTCTAACCTGCTCTGCAATTCCTGCAGTAGAAGGAGCAGGGCAAGTGGAATGTTCCAGCCTGTAAAGGTCCCTGAGTGCTGCAGCCATGTTAGCAGGCTGCAGGTATCTACACCTCCCACATAAAGATGGGTGCACAGCTGAGCAACACCAAAGGAATACAAAGAAAATCCAAAACTGAGGAGAAAGCATACCCTGCCCCCGCTTAATCACCAACTGTTTACTCTTAACCTTATCTAAAGCCCTATGAAGCCCTTCAAATGTTTAGATCTGTGTTTTGCTTTGTTTTGTTTTGTTTTGTTTCATGTAGACATGCAACAAATAAAAAGACTGAACATGGTATGACAGTGATCATCTTTAAAAGAGCAGGAGGGACAGCTGGAAGCTCCCCGCCTATCCCTTCATTTTACTGAGAAAGGACACAGGTGCAGTAAATCTATTTACTTTTTAATTTACATTTTGAAGAGCTTAGCAAACACAATCAGGTAACTATAAAAAAACCAAACAAACCCAGAATCTTTGCATCATCTCCCAAAAGTTCCTTTGTGTCTCTGGTAGTAAAGTCCCCTCTCCCAGCCCAGCACAAGGATAATCACTGACTGGCTTCTGACCCTATATCTTGCCTTTTCTAGAACTTTGTATCAATGACATCACACTGCTGGTAGCCTCTGTGTCTAGTATTTATTTTCTAGGTCATGGTTCTGAGATTCATGTGTGTCGCCATGCAGGAAGAGTTTGTTCCTTTTCCCACTCCGCTGATACATACCGATTATATACTCTTCTAGAAGCCCTAACACAGGCTCCATGATTATACTCCAAATACTATTTCTTGACTTTCCTTGATTTTATCTTGTGTAAAAACATCGACCATGGTTCTGGTAAGATACAAAGACAGCATCTGCTTGTAGGGCCAAGCTGAGCAAGCCAACAACTTAGACAGAAATGGAAATGCTTAGATAAAGCAATGAGAAGTGGGCAGCAGAGGAGGGCAACCTCCTGAGGACTCTCTTGACCATAAGAGACTGGGTCAGTGCTGAGTTTCCAACGACCATGTCCCCACGACCAGCAGGTGTCTGCTGTAGAGCGTCCCCTGCCCGCTGCGAGGTGGTATATGAACTGTCTGGGGCACCCGAGGAGTTGGGAACACCAGGTGTTTTCAATTAGTGACTTTTGAAATAACTTAAACTTACCTTACAAAGTGCCTGGAGTATTATTAAGTACCATAAGGTGCTAATTCTGTCTTGCTCAAACCAAGTCTACTGAATATAACTGAACTTTACTGGTATCTAATCATTGCCAGCATTCTGACCAACGTACGAAGCTCTTAGGCAGATGTCATCATAGGTTACCAGTTTGGCAGCCTGGTGGCTTGTTATTCTAAATGGCCCTAAACTACTGTATTTAGTCTTCTTTTATGTGCATGGGTGTTTTGCCTGTGTGTATGTCTGTGTACAGAATGCATGATTGATGCCCTCAGAGATCAGAAGAGAGCACTGGACTCTTCATACTGTGGCTATATCCTTGCCTTTAACCTACAACAGTCTCTCTTTTGGAAATGTTCTAATTATAAAATATTTCCATCATACAGAAAAGCGCCCCAAAAAGAAGAATCCAAGTACTCACCATCCAGTTTCATTTTGCAAGTGTTCACATTTGACACACTTGTTTCAGATTATTTTTTTCTCTACTATTATACACTTGTTTCATATTATAAGAGTAGCTTAGCCCTCTCCAAGGCATTTAGATAATAGAGAAATCACTCGCAATTCACCACAACCACTGTTTACATTTTGTTGAATTTTCTTTTTGTCCTCTTTCAACTGGGATTCCCACAACTCTGTGTGCATGCATATAATTTGGAATTGCTTTCACAGTAATGGTCTAGCACATGTGTTTCTTTTGGCTGCTACATAATTATTATCTTTAGAGGCTTCAGAGTAGTCATTCTACTTTGGCCTTTTTCTGACCAATCTCATTATTTATTTAGGATATTTCTAATTCTTTGCATTTCAACCTCAAAATATCTTTACACATACTGTTTAACCTTCTAATCTGTAAACTACTCAGAGTGCACACTTGAGTTTTACATGGCTTGGGTGATCCCATCACCAAGGACAGGGACTTCTTGGCATCAACTGAGTGTGGTTTAGGAAAAGGTTTCATTCACTCATTCAGTAATCAATGTAAAACACATTTACCAGATTCCCACTTTAGAGTAGAGATTTTTTAAAACGTAAAACAAGTTAAAAGAAAGAAGGCAAGGTTCCTGTCCTGAAGCTTGCCAGCTAGCTTGGGAGATAGGTTTACCACTCATGAAGCAAGCAGAGAGCAACAAGGAATTGGAATGCTGCTGTGATCTGGAGGGTTCTCACTGCCCCAGAGCAGGTGCAGCCCATTCGCAGGAGGAATCCTCAGGTTTAGTGGTAAGGATGGGCAGGAAGACTCTACTGCTAGACAAGGTTGGCCTCACACCACTACACTAAACTACATTGCTCTGATTTGCATGAAGAGATGGCATCCAAAGCTTACTTTTCTGAATCCAATGTTATGCAGGACAAAAATGGTAACTTCTTTCCCAGGATCAAGTGTGACATTTGTCATTTTGGGTGAAGAATCATTGGTGTCAGGCACCAATGATTCTTTCTTGGAATGCCAGGAAGCTGTCATATGTAAATTGAGTTACATAGCTTATCACCAACTTTTCATATCTTACTAACTGAACAACTATATCCTGTTCCTTGCTCTGCTAAAAATGCCTTTCATTCTTCTTAAGGCCTATCAGAATAGAAAATGTGCCAAAAAATATGACATCAGTGTTAAGGAACATGCCCATAGAGCAAAGGGGCTCACAGTTCATCAGTATTTATTTTTCTTTTTCTGAAGACCAAAACATACAGGAAAAACAGTCAAGCAGAAAGGTTTGGGGCAAATACCCAGGTCCTTATCCATCATGGTCTCTTAGACATATGGGTCCTTCTCTTTGGGGACTATGACTAAATCCCCTACATGTCCCTTAGTGTAAGAAACAGGAGAAAAATCTAGTCAGTAAGCCAATGAGAAACCAGCAGCAGGAGGCTCAGGTCATGTAAGCTCACACACAAGCACATGCTTTGCTCCCATCTGAATCATGCATGGGGTTGGGTCATTTCTCTTTAAACCTGACCCCTGGCCAATTGATTGGATAGGATGCGGCAATGTGTGGGACAGCTCACTGGCTCCCAGCAGGCCACTCATTTTCTTCTCCTTGCCCATTTTCTTACCCTGTTGTCTTTCCCACATTGACTAAACACATTACAGTGTTGACTGTGGAATCCCTCTGGAGGTGATCTGTCAGTGACCTAAAGCAAACAGAGTACCCCATGGCCTGAAGGCAGAGACAGCTTGCACTAGAAGGCTTTACCTTTCTGGCTACTGTTGCAGGAAGTACCTAAGACTCTGGTTCCTCTGAAAAGAATTCTTAAGGAAACTTCTAGGTTGTTTTAGAAAGGCAGAGAAAGAAGTAAGTGAAACAAGTGTCTCTCAGAAAGAGAAACAGCCTCCAGGTCAGTGAGAGGAAGGTCCAGAAAGCTCAAGGGGGTGATGCTCATGTCCCAACAGAGTCATCTTCCTGTCAGAGGTGGGGGCAGCATGACGGAGCACAACAGGGTGAATAAGTACTGCTGTAGACAGGTGGGGATTGCCAATAATTTGCCATGGATGTTCATTCAAAGGGGTCCTTTTAGATCACACACACACACACACACACACACACACACGACATAAAGGGGAGCAGGGCAAAAGCAATGCTCTAAGAGTCCAGAAGCAAGATGTCTGTTATCATAATCTTCATAATCACTGTCATAAAAAGTGATTTAAATACACATACTGGAGAAAAGCATCATCTCAGGAAAAGGGATAAGAAGAAACATGTAACTTAAAGAAACTGTCTCTCCAGTGTCTAATCTTTATTTTTTCTGATTTTTCTACAGGGAAAATGCTGTCACAGTCTAGCTCCAGGCTAGTTCCTTCAGGGCACAGGGGACTCATCTCCTAAGACACCAAGCAACTTACCCAACTTCACAGTGAGGTCGGACAGGAAGTATCAGGCTCAGTCAAAGGTTGCTTGTGTGGTGGATGCAGACTCCACATACTTTTGGGACTGCAAGTCACCTGGCACCTCACGATACCCTTACACTCAAAGCTCTTGATATCCAAAATTGTATCAGGCACAAAGGTGTCTTCAGGCTGTATGTGAAATACATGCAAATTATTTCAAAATAAAGTGTGTGGGTTTGACATAAGGGAACCATGAAATTATATTCATAAAGAATTTATACTAAAAGGAAATAGGTTGTGTAAAAGAGTCACAAAAAAAAGGTATGACAAATTCCACATAACAATCTCATGAACACTATGAAGACAGACAGATGTATGTCCACATAGCAGTCGAGGGGTTAGGAATGTACTTTATGTTTTCATGTGTCTTTTAAATTCCTACAATTTATTTCCATGTTTTCCTGTATCTTCATTTTCTACATATTTTTAAAACCAGAAAATGAAATCTTTTTTGGCTTTCTAAATATGAGGGTCAAAACTAACACTTAAAAAACAAACAAAACACCTTCATTTTTAAATTGGGACAAATAGTTTCAACTCAATAAAAATTTGTGACAATATTCTTTATAATTAGAGAGTGTGGCTGAGTTAAATAGAAGCCTCTGGTTCTGTTGAAGGCAGTACAAAGAATCACTCTATACACACATACACACTTCACACACACATACACAGACACTTTACACACACATACTTTACAAAGGCCCTCATACACAGCACATACACTCACATACACATACACACTTGCACACACACATGCACACATGCACACACGTATGTGCTCACAAAATATGACATTTTACTCTGAGTTTCTTCATAAAATGATCAATATTACTATCATGATTTTAAAAGTTATATCTTCTGTATTTGTAAAATATCCACGGTTAACAACCTTTCAAGTATGGTAAAAGAACAGAGAGAGCAGGAAAGGAGGGGTAATGGTGACAAGACTAGTGAGTTCTAAAAGAAGCCTGGCCTACTACAGTCTCCATTCTGACCCTGTCTTCACCCTCTGTAGCTGCATCAACTCAAATGATCTGTTCTGTCTTCTGTCTGGATCTGTGTTCTCTCACCAAGCTAAGCACTGCCACCTTCTCCTCTCTTTTGCACTGCAGGTTTCCATGGCTTTCATTTCCCACAGCCTTGACAAATATTTCCTCACTATATAAAACAGCCGGCATTTGTGTGGTCTTGTAGTGGTCACTCCACCACCCCATTGCTATGACATCACTCTTCTTGTGATGAGTGACCCAGGTTGTCAACTTGATACACCTAGAGAGGGAACTGAAATTAAGTAAGTTCCTCCATAGACTGACCTGCAGACATGACTGTGGGGCATTTCTTGATTGCAAATTGATGTAGGAGGGACCAGCATGTAGGCAGCACTGTCTAAGGCAGGTGAGTCTGAACTGTAGACCGGTATGTAGGCAGCACTGTTTAAGGCAGGCCAGTAAGATGTATTCCTCCATCGTCTCTGCTTCAGTTCTGTTCCAGTTTGCTAACTTGAGTTCCTGCTTTAGCTTTCCTGGATAATGGACTGTAAGTGAAATAAACCCTTCCTTCCCAGCGGGCTTTTGGGCAGTGTTTCTATCACAGTAACAGAGAAGCAAGATAAAACATTTCTTATAGAAACTTTTGAAAGTCTAGGATAACATGGGACCAACACTGAGTTTGTGAAGAACCAAAAGCCCAGATTTCCTTTTCAAACCATATAACCCTCCACTGCCCTCCACCGTGTCTTTTACCCTGACCTTAGAACAGTTACTCTTAGAATCAAAAAGAGGTTGCTGCTGAAACTGCACTATGCAAAAGTGAAGAACCCAAGAAAATGCTAAGAATCCTTGGTCCTGGGTCCTGCCACAATGGGGTAAAATTAGTGTATCGATGAAAAACCCTAATGTAGGTCTCCGAGGTTCTAAGGGCTGTCATCCACCTGTTATGGAAATAACTAGTTATATAAGGAAGAATCTGCAAGCACAGATAAGCCTTGCTACAGTCCCACAAACTCCCCACAAACAGAGCTCTCCAGGAATAGAGACACCAGAATAGACTAGATGGTTTCCTTAGTCATTACAACATTCAAACATGGCAGAGGACCATTTGTCAGGTCCCTACAGAAGTGTCCAGTACAGAGAGTGAGCTGATCACCCACAACTTTCTAGTATTTAAGGTTTCATCATTATATAGTCCTTCAAGATCCTCTTGGCAGACTTAACTTCATTCCCGGTGTTCTAACAACCTAGAGTGAATTCCAGTCTCAGATGCTCACTCAACGGTCAACAAATGCAAACCTTATTCTTGAATGTCTCTAAATCCATTCCCATTTCCCACCCAACTGCCCACTCTAAGAATCTTCTTGAATCTGATTAATCTTTCACTCAACAACTTTAGGCTATTTTGCCAATTATTTTTAAGCCATTATTTATGATTCTCCACTTCAACCTAATATTTATGAAAGTTGATAAAAATGAAAAAAAATGTGACTTCTATGGTTACATATAATAATGATGTTTTCTACCTCAAACAATGACAGTAAAACATACTAGGGAGAACAAGAAGAAAACTATTTGCAAAAAGAAAAGCTCACAAGCGAGTAAGATAATGTATGTACAGTTTCCATCTGCCCTTGTTCACTACGACTAAAATAAAACTGGCCAGGGTTTTTACTAAATTTGGTTGCAAGTGCTTTTCCCACAAAACCACTCTGAAATCCCAACAATCGTTAATAAAGTGATTGAGAAGGGGACCCAAAGGAGGCTGCAGCAAGAGTGTACCACGCAGTTCCTGGAACACATGATGAAATAGGAGGCTTCACTTCTTGTCCTAACTATTTTAGCACCTTCTCATTTTACTCCATTTAGTTGGGCAGAATATGAGAAGAACTCATTTTGAGAGAAGATTAAAACTTGATCCAATAATAAAATCTTCAGTTACTGGACACATCAGTCAAACTGAACAGTTCACTCTGGGTGCAACTCATTCTGCAGGCCTCTGGGAGCATCCGCATCCCTCTTCTGAAGGAGGTCCCAGCTCAGTCAGTACTGACTTGTACTGCCACAGGGTTGGAAGGCCCTCATTCTTCCCATGGAAAGTGGATTTTAGTGTCTGCAGATGGTAAATTCAGAAGGGCAGTGCTCTAGCCCACACAGAGTCACGCTTTCTTCTTCCTGTAGAGATCGGGAGAGGTACTGTGTACAGGGAGGGCCTGGGAGCATTAGAGCCTCCATCTAAATTTCAGCTTACCACACTGCAAAACACCCATCAGAAGAAACACAGCAAAAGAGTGAATTTAAGCTGCTACAGCCCAGTATGTATATGTTCATGTGTATGCCCATATGCACAGATACAAACATGTGAAATACAAAAGGACAATCTGGGCTTAAGTTTGAACACTGCCTCTTCCTGTACAAATCTACCTCACAAATGCCTCTGATTTCCGACGTGCAAAATAGCATGAGGGATAGCAACCTCCCATGGTAGCTGTGAGGCTATGCAGGCAAAAAGAGGTCATGCCCAAAGTAGAGCACTTCAACATATAAAGATAGGCTCTCTATGGATAAAGTATTCATTCTACCTACACTGTGGCTAACTGGTGTTTATTGCTTGCCAAGAGTCATGCAACAATATACTTAAGCACTAACTCACCTAAGCATTTGGCTAAGCCATCAGTACTTAATCAACAGACTCGTTTGTGAAAGGTTCTCCTGTCTCTGTTTGGTTTGGACTAGTAACAAGTGTCTGCTTTGCTCAGAGCTTAAGTCACTGGGTCAAGGCTGCGGAGATCCTTTGCACAGAGGAATCAGTCAAGGACTGAGACTGCTCTGTGTGGTGGTGGTGGCTGCCTGGCCAATTTCATGGAGAGTCTCCTTTGTGGCTTTGGCAGATTCTGGCACTGTCTACTAAAATAAATCTGGAGACAAAATATGAGTTTGCCTATTTTGACTTGTGTACATTTTCTGAATACAAGAAACTATTGAGAAGGGCTGAGGTAAGTGGAGAAAATGTTTGTTGGTTTCCCTGAAAGTCCAAGCTGTTTTTCAGTAATAGTGATTATGAATTAATGCTACATCTACAGCAGTGGTTCCCATGTGTGCAGCAGAATTGTATGGGGGCTTGCTAAGTCACCAGTTGCTGAGGCTCAGCCTAATAGTTTCTCAGGTTAGAAACCTGGGGCAAGAGAGCACACAGTAAGTACCTGCAACTCAAATCCAAGTCCAGAAGTTGCTGCTAGTGGTGGGCAAGGTGTCATTGTGCTGTTTGTGGAAGAAGTTTACTAAGAATGCTAAATTCAGATCAGAGAACTTAGTACACCACCAAGCAAGAAGAGTGTATCATTCTCATCCAACATTTGTTAAATGAATAAATTCATGAATAAACGAGCAGACAAATAAGTCGCCTTCACCAGTGCCACATATGCTGTTCTTAATATCACACTTTATATCACATAAAAACCAAGATGGCTTCCAATTTCCTTTATCTAGCCACACGGATCTTAAAGTGGAAAGAGACCGCAATATGCACATTCATGTGTACACTCACATATACTCACAGGGGCCTGCTCTATGAGCCTCAACCATTATATCTGTCTCCCTTTTATTAACAGAACTTGCAGTTTTGGCTGGGTAAGTGGTTGCCTAGTTGCAGACTATATCTCTCCACCACCCTGCAGCTATGTGTGCTCACCAACAAATGCTCTTCTTCGTAGGCTGAAGATCAGACAGGGAGTCAAGATGATATCCCACAGCAGAGGTGGGCAAACTTCTGTAAAATGCTAGACAGCAAACATTTTTAAATCTCCCACCACAGTGCAAAAGCAACCACAGATAGTGTGAAAGCAAACATGTGACCATGCTACAACTGAATTTTACTTTTGACATCAAACAGGAGTCACGACTTTCATATTCTATGATTTCTTTCAACTATTTAAAAATATAGTAACTATTCTTAGTATGCAGACCAAGTAAAATAGAAAGAGTAAAGGGCTGGGGAGATGACTCAGTAAGTAGACGCTTGCTGCGCAAGTGAAAAAAACCTCAGTTAGCATCCCCAGAAGCTATGTACAGCCCAAGCATGGTAGTAGGCATCTATGATCCCCACACTCCAGTGGGGAAATGGGAGGCAGAAACAGGAGAATCCCTGGAAACTCATGGATCAGTGGCTTGGCATATGCAGAGGCAAACAACAAGAGACCATGTCTAAAAGTGGAAGGCAAGGAGCAACACTAGAGGCTCCCTCTGACCTACAGACATGCACCATGGTATACACACACACACACACACACACACACACTCACACACTCAAGGGGTGGGGGGATGAAGGGAGGGAGGAAATTTTTTTAAATAATAAAAAGGAACCAGATGAGCTTAGTGGATTTCATTCTCCCAAGTATCCATACAGCCCAGCACACTACAGAAAAACTCCAACTCTATCGGCTCAAGTACCATCTAAGGCCTAAACAACCTTTAGAAACCAAAGCCTTGATGCTCTTTATAAATAAAATGAAATTAGAAAATAAAGTGCTTTGAATCTTAAGGTTCCTTTAAGTTAGATTTTGATAACTTAAAAATAGCTACTGTATGAGTTCAGCTTTGCTCAAAATAGCAAAAAGCACAAGGCAATAAAATAATGGTTGATGGTTCCTCCCAGAAAGTGAAAACTGGACTGCAGAGGTTGGGGGACAACACATACACTGTAAATAAATGCACTGTACATAATCAGATCTACAGCACATCTGTGAGATTAAAACTTCTTAGGGAGAAACAAGAATAGGAAAAATGTTTTGCTTTTAAACTCTGTGGGTTTGGCTAAACACATTTGAGAAATGAGGATTTGCATAAATAGCCTTTGTGCAACCTAACACAAAGCCCCAGGTCCCTTCCTATTCCTTCACATTCCCTTTCGTATCACTGCTTAATGTGTTTTGCTCCCTGGCTTTCTGCTTCTGCTTTCATTTTATTCTGCTCCTGTCAAACACAGGGGCCCCAGGAGAGCTGTGTTTGTGGCTAGAGTCCCAGTCCTTACAGCAGGGCCAGGCACTTAGTGGGTGAGACTGTGAGTATGAAAAGAGGCTGCTGGGTTACATGTTCTCAAATGTTCCTCCACTATGACATCCTAAGACTCCTTTACAGCACCAGTTAGTTAAGTTCTAAGGCTCCTTTACAGCACCAGTTAGTTAAGTTCTAAGGTGCCTTTATAGCACCAGTTAGTTGTAAAGCGCCATCTGAAAGCCATCCCAGGAGGCCATTCCTTGCATACCAAAAGCATTTCATCAGTAGGGGCTCCCTGCTCTCAGCCCCTACCCTCAGGACCAGCTGTGTTTTAGGAAGACTTCTATGTGTTTAGCAAAGCTGATGCACCCAAGCTTCACACTGCATCAGGTGGCAATGACAAGACTGAACGCTTCTTAAACATCACCAGCTAGACAGGAGCCAATTCACATTCTGCTCCCAATTGTCAAGGGGGCTTTGAGTTATTTGGGAGTTAATCAATTTGGTTGGTGAAAAGCTCACATGACATCTCTCTATATATACAGTGACTCTAGGAGCACAGCACTTGGAACTGGGAGAGAGCAGAGCCATCTGTCCCTGAAGCAGGGAACAGCTCTGGGTCTCAAAGTTTAGGTTTGAGTTCCGTTTGTCTTCCACTGATTGAAAATGGGCATGCTACTTAACTCCACTGCTGTTCCAACTTCTTAAATGCAAATGGGGGAACAATCCATGTACCCCATAGGTGAACTAACTCATAGAACACAGAGCAATGCTGCAGCTGCACATGCTATACGCATTTAACAAGCAATCGTTACATTTGGTTTTTGCATACCATTTTGTACTTGAAAGATAATCTAAGAAAAATTTACCCCAGGGACCTGTGAGGTATAAAAATTGCTAGATCTCTATAGAGCTCTAAGAACATTCATGGGAAAAAAATCCAAAACACTAAGTATCCTTAAGCACATATTTTATTTCCAAAGAGATGGGGGCTCCAAGGTGAAGTCACCGCAAACTCCAGGGTAACTGCTGGCCCTCTCATGTACTGTTGGCAAGTGCCTTCTGTTATCAAGAAACAAACTGTCTGCTAATGGGCTACCCTTCGGTCACAGGACAGAGTCATGAGTGACAGTGACATCTAGACATTACGATAAAGCAGTGCATCTGAATGGCTCACACTACAAATCAGAAAGTCATTGCGTGGCATCCCCCATACAGGGTTCCACAGCCTCTCCCTGAGTCTTCCCAGAGAACTTGCCTATCTTCCTGACTGTGCTTGCTGTTGTCTGCTTCCAAAGCCTGACTTAGATGCAGTATATGATTTTACTTTTCTTTACAGTTGAATAGAATTCCATTGTGTGTGTGTGTGTGTGCACGCGTGTGCGCGTGCATGTGCACACACATGTGCAAATGCATGCATGAGCACGTGTATGTGTTTCATTATCCATTCATCAGTTGGAAAATACTTTGGAAGAAGAATGAAATCACAAAATTTGCAGGTAAATGGATGGAACTAGAGGATACTATACTGGGTGAGGTAACCAGAACCAGAAAGATATATACCGCATATTCTCTCCTGTTTGTGGATCCTAGCCAAATCTTTAGATATGTGTAAACTGTAGTAAATTCAGGAACTAGAAAAGAAAACAGGGACCAGGGTAGGGGGAAGCAATAGTGCGGGGGGGGGGGGGAGCTGTAGGACACAGGTACTATGGAGGGGAAAATTGGAAAACACAAGGGGGCTTTATCTCCAGAAGGAAGAGACAGGGAAACAGGGACGTGGGGAGGGAAGAGGAATAAAGAACACTAAGAATGCAGACTTCCCTTCCCACAAGCAATAGAAGCATGAGGCCCTGCTAGAGGCTGTGTGTGCCAGAGTCTTCACAGCTCATGGAGCCCTGTGATTACATCTCCACTAGTGGAGCAGTGCAGACATCAGCCATAAACATTGTATATGAACTCCTCTACACTCTTCCATTGCCTCCAAGGTGAACATGAAGGCTCACCTGTGAGAAAGGACCACGGGAAATCAAGTCTTTGTCTTAGAGGGGAGAAGTCAGTCAGGGAAAGCAGAGAAGGAAGGTGGATAAAACCTGAAGTCTGAATGACTCCAAGGAACCCAATAGCTCACCCTAGACCTCTATATGAAAGACAAATGAACTTTCTGAGTCCTTACTCCTTAATCCATGCAACATTTGCTATGGCTGCTGAAAAGATGAACTTTTTATGCCAATGTGACCACTCACTGCAAAATATGACTTAACTGAAAATCTATGATGCCTCTTAACATGTGATGGTAAGATGACAGCTACAACCCAAGTAAGTCCAATCCAAGGAAGCTCTTAGCTTACTGAGGACAGCTCAAAGGAAATAGAGGGAAATAGTCTTCAAATATCCCAGTCTTACTAGAAAACCAACTTCTATACTTCTTCTTTCCTTCTCCTCTTCCCAATGCTCCTTGTCCCTCTTATTTCCCTTTTCCTTTCTTGCCAGGATCATCTCTATTACAGGCTGGTCTTGAACTTGATGTGTAGCTAAGGCTGGCCTTGAACTCCTGCCTCTCCTGCCTCTACCTCCTAAGTACTGGGAATGCAGGTGCAAGCACCATGTTCAACGCTTTTACTAAACATCTTCTAACTCTTCCAATGCAATAGAAATAGAAATAGTCAGAGACGTATAAAGTTGTCGAATTGGAAGGAAAGCAGGAAAGTAATGCAAAGCTTTTAAATTAGCGTGGCTTCAAAATTCTTTACCTCAAGCAAAATGTGAAAGTGAAAAAAGAGAACAGCTCACTGCTTTTCAGAAGTCATCTAATCTGGTCCTTGGAGCTGAGGCCAAGCTGTTAGATGATGTAAAAATGGAGACAGTTCAGTGGATATGTTTAAATTCCTGCATTATAAACACTGCAACTGCAGAGTGGGGACACAGTAGAGAGATGTAGAACCACGAACCATGTCTTCAGGAGGCTCATCTTCTAGTCAGGAGAAACAAAAATTACTGGAATAATAAGTATTTGAATGGTACCCATTGTCTGTTCTAACCAATAACAATGAAGGCTTTTCTTCCTTTTATTTATTACACAAATTTGCCACAGGGACAGAAGCAACTAACACAACCACAGAACCATGGGATAGTTTGTGATGTTGCATTATTGTGATGGTTACTGATGAATATGTCACCAGATATTTTATATTGACTGAAAGATCAAATTTACAGGTACAAATACATGCATTTAATGTTTTATTTTTTTATAATACTTTTATTAATTACCTGAGTTTCACACAATGTCTTCAAATAACACCCTCTTCCCATTTCTCCCCAGTCTACCCTCCCATTCTTGTGCCCTGAAAAAAATAAAACAAAACAGTAACAATAAAATTGAGTCCAGCCTGTGTGGTGGGAGCATGGATCACAGGCACCACCATGGTCTTTGGAGGCAGCAGGCTCCTCTGATCATGGACATTCAACTGATCCACACCAGCCTGAGATCAAGCATGACCAAGTGCAACCCAAAGTTGGGCTCCACCACCCAAATATGCAGATACCTGGGTACCACACAGAGATCCAGACTTCCCATATGCACCCTGACATCTCACAGGAACCAAAGTATCTCACAGGCACCTAGGCTTCCCAGGCTTCCCAGAGGCACCAGGACCTCATGCAGGTACCGGGCCACCCCTTGGACACCTGGCCATCTAGGTATCAGGCATCAGTACATCCCACAGGCACTTGGAAAACCCACAAGTATCCAGAAAGCTCTCAGGCACTTGGGTATACCACAGGCACCCCAACATCCTGCAAGCACCAGAACACTAGCAGGTGACCAGACCTCCTGCAGGCACCAGGGCCTCCCACAGGCAGCAGGACATCCTGAGGGCACCTGGACATCACACTGGCAACGGGACATCTGAATTTCACTTATGTGTGTATCCTGTCACACGAACAGCCACTTCTCAATTACTTGAACAAAGACGTTGACAAGTAAAAACTGAGCAGATTTGTATGCTCTCAGTGAAGTGAAGGCCCATTTTGACAATGAAATGTCTATACTACATCCCCCCTGCAGATGAAAATTTGGAAAGAGAAATGGTAGTCACCTTTCACGACAGAGTTACATTAAATACTGCCTTTCAATTGGAAACAAGCCCAGCCATGAGGAAACAATATCTTCAGGCTTGTAACCACTGTCAGTCAAATCATTTTATTTTCTGTTCCTCACCCCTCACATTTATATGAGCCAGTAAAATCTATGCAGGATTTCACAAAACTGCTGAAGAATAATTTTTAAGGAACCTATAGGTTCTCAGAGTTTAGAAGCAAACATTATTTTAAATATGAGTATATATAATATTTTCACTCCTGCCTTAAAATAAAATGCCAAATGAACAGGATCAGTCAAATGAATTCATCAATATTTTTATTTATAGATTTTTAAAAATAGGATTGTTAAGAAAAAAGAATCAAGCTATATTTAAAGAGAACTTGAGTGCCAGTTGTTTCTTCTCAGATTCCCTTCCTGGCTTTCAGTGTGGTAACAGTCTTTAAGCTGCCTAACATTACCTAAAAGCCCAGTGAAACTAACCGTAATGAAGTCGCACCATGTCCCATAGCCTCTGCTGGGGCTGGACTCACACGTCCACATGTGCAGGCCCACCCTACCCTCTTTCCTTTACACCCTGCCCCCTCACTCCCTCTGGCCAGTTGTGACTGCCCCCACCTCCATAACCAAATGGCTTCTTCACTCCCTTACTCCACATGGGCCCCCTCAGTGATGCCTTCCTCCAAACAGGCCACCCTAGACCCTCACTTCAGATAGGCCTCCCAACTGTCGCCTCGCTCCTTTGTGTTTCCTCCCAGCCAACTGCTCAAGATTATCTACTGTACTATGTTTAACCAGCTTCTCCACGAGCCCAGTGACTTTAGCTGTGGTAACTCACTGCTCTACCCGTGAAGCCTAGACAGTACCTGCACAGTTGACACTCAGCAAGTATTTACTAATAAAGAATTAGGAGTTTAGATGCTGCGGCATGGGAAGTGGAAAAATAAATCATTTATTACTTATTAAATCAACCTGTTTATTAGACAGTCTTTCAAAATATAGACACCACAGTGAGGGAAAAGGGAAACCAGCAAAAGGGCTTGGGGAGGGGGGTATTGGAAATCATTTTGCTACTTAGCTACTGCTATATTATACAACCTGGACTCCCTGTCTGACTATGAGAGTTCAGTACAAGCTACAATGGGGGAAACTTCTGGCATATGTCTTATAAGACTGAAAATAATTTCAACAGGAAATTACTGTCAAGTGAGGCATTTAAAGTAGACTCTATAATGAGTGAACAGATCAGCTATTACTGAGTTTCTCAAATATGGCCTGTCCTGGGGATTTCCTAAGGAGCTTCCAGCTCTGAGAATGTAACATTTCCAAGACTATTATTAAAGATGTGCATAGCACTTAAAGGGGAGGACATGGCATTTTGTTAACTTAAGAGTTTGTTCTTGGATTCTTTATAAAAGCCCTACAAATCCTTTCCAAACAAATAGTACACAAAGTGTCTCCTGTTTTTCCAGTGCTTAGTGGTTGAAGGATGAGAAAAGCTGCTCTCCGTTTATTATATATAGTTTAATAAAGCTCTCTAGACCCTTGAAATGCATGACCTTTTATCTAATCACGTGGCCTAATATCTCAAAAATTTAAATCTACATAAGCAATACTAAGTTAAGGTTGGTAAACTTTGAAACCACAGTGTAACTGGATTCTGAAGCTGTATCTGAGCTCTGAAGTCTTATTGTTGGGAGCCAAATGTAACCATTAGGAAGCATGCACAGTACTAAAGACTTCTTGGCAAAGCGTCCTACCACACCACAGCAATTTATATAGGGAATCTTTTAATAACCCATGGATTCCTAGGAACACTCAGTGTGACTTGCATAGAGACCAAAACTTCAAGGGAAATCAGAGTCTACCAGAGATCTCCAAGTAAAAATGCTTAGGTTAAGACGTAAGCACATAAAGTAATTTTTATAATTTTATTTCTTCCATGTACTGTAGAAACTTGAAGAGGACAGAAGAGTTTGAGGGGTCTGTGGTACTGGGAGCACCAGCATGGAAGATGGATAAAAGACTGAACAACCATATCAAGATTTTTGGACTGTCCTTAGCTGGCGGGCCCTTCATAAATAAGAAGTATGTCCTATTTTCATCTTGTCAGACAGAAGCTTTACAAGGTCACATGCTAGTTGGGAATCAAGGGCAGCACTCAGAAACATCCATGGCCCAGTGCCAATCCAGTTCCTGCAATGGAAATGACCATTGGAAAACGACCAATGGAAAACACTCTCTAGCTAATACACCCAATCTATGTGTTGTCGTACAATGCCTTGAGGTTTGCGTGGACTCTTGCCCCATTTTAGAAAAGCAGAAAATGGTACACTGAGAGCGGTTCCTAGGGAGGTAGCAGGGTTGTAGAATCCTCAACCCAACTCGGTGCTCATAGTGGCCTTCTTCGCCTCCCATTCATTCTCACTTCCAATCACTCACTGCTTCATTCACAGGATCAGTAACTGGACTGGATCATCTGTAAGTCAATCTAGCTGGATCCAGCTTTAAAACAGTGGGCTGCTCAAAGATTCTGATTAAGGAAGGCGCTCAGGACAGGGTCTCTGAGGAGAGAGGTGCTACCACCAACACAGATGTTCCTAAGCCAAGGGCAGCTGCCTCCAACGAAGCTACCATATGTGAAAAACATCACAAGGATGAAACTCAGTCCATCCTAGCCGAGCCACACGGTGCTCTGTAGGGTAAATGTTTTCTGTGTGGCCATGTCATTCACTACTCTGCCCTGCATCAAGAAAGGATCACACTACCTTTTGTGACCCTGGGAAAAAACCATATTCAAACCCTGAAGCAGGGTTTCTACTAGACACGAACTGCTCTTGTACCACCGTAAAGTTTTTAAAAATGTAAAGCAAACCATCATAAACTGGGGAACATCTACATACTTCTAGGACTAAGGCTCATCTTTTTAGAATAAGGTGTATATATTTTCATACACACACACACACACACACACATATATCCATATATATACACATATGTATATATACATTTATATAATATATAATGTATATAATGCATATTATATAATTATATATGTATATAATATATAATTATATAATATAATTTATATATAATATATAATTATATAATATAACATATATCCATTTATATACATTTTAATCACAAGGCTTTCATATAAAACAGCCATTTTATAAGGGACAAAGAAAACTTTAGAAAAGACAACTATTAGAGTCTTCTTTCCATTATGCATTCAGTAGTTCACATAGCTCCCTGAGAGACCAGCGGTCTGCAAGGCTACCTGCTTGCCCAGCCCAGACCTCTCCATACCCATGACAAGTATTAGCCTTGGTATTTATCTAGGTCCCCCAGTAATTTTGATGGCAACTGTGCTGATAGCACTGATTTTAAATCTACTGGCTTCCTGGTATGACTTAAAAATCACTAACAACTAGTGAAGATTACTCCGTACTTTATAGTATATGTGAGATAAATACTTAGGAGCCCACTTTTCCTTTATTCTACTTCTCAAATAAAAGGCAAAGATAGCCCAACATTTCTTGCCTGAACCTCTTGTCTGGTATTTGAATATTTAAACAGCAATTATTTGTGTTGGGCCCTGAGAGTACTAAAGAGAAGCCAGCCTGGAGAATACTCCTGAACAGGGACAGAAACTATTTATTGGTTTCACACGAGCTGAATATCACCTGGTTAACACTAGCAGATCCTGAGGATGAGTCAATTCAGAGCCCACCAGTCTACAGTTTCTCAAGATTAGCTTGAGGAAGAAAGCAGAGAGGCCCAGAACATACCCATCTGGAGCTGCTGAGGCAAAGCTGTCAGTACTATGTACTCAGAATGATTTACACAGAAGCTTTGGGAACCACATTTCTTCATTTAAAGATTGATACCCAAGGAAAGGAATTGTTTATTACCGTGTCTCTCAGTTTACCTAAACTGTACAAATAAATATCATCAGATTTCCCTGCTCATGCATTACTTCTGTGTCATTCTGCCACACGTGCGGGATCAGGGGCTGAAACCGCATTCAGGTTGCATCCAATCAATGAGTTACGCAGCAGTAAGGTGCTTTGGTCTTATGTCCAGATGTGCTCCTGTGCCAGCTGTTGGGGGTCTAATGAAGGAATGACATGGCACAAAGTGTGCTCTCTGTGGATATCACCAGGAAATGCCAAGCAGGAACTACTCAAGGATATGGCCAGGCAACCCAGGGTTTTCTTTTTTTGTCATGTTTACATACAGATGCCATTATATACCACTGATGCAAAATTTTAAATAAAGAGCATGGACATATGGAATGACTTTACCTTTGAAGATCCAAAGAAAGAGAGGACTTGCGTGTTGACAGATAACACTAGGTATTTACCTCAGCTAGGTGATTACCTAATGATATCCACACACACAAATTCTCTTTAGATTTGGATCTTCAAAAGTAAATAAGTATCAATGAAGAAAGCTCATTGGCACCTTTCAATAACCAATAGATCCAGTCATCTTAGAATCAACACAGAACATCGTTTCCATTGTTCTTATTTCCATGGTGGCATGCTCTCATATGGGTTCACGGGCCTCTTCAAGAGCTTCTCCCAGAGTCTTGAACACCCTTTCTACCAAACAGAAACCAAACTCTCCCTAGGTGTTTCCAATGTAAATCCAGCCTCAGTGAAAGGCATCTTGGTGTAGAATATTATGAAAATGCAAATACCAAGATGCCTAATTAGTGCAGCAATGAACACACTGATCTCATAAAATGCAAACACAGACAAGTGCTGTAGCATATACCAGTGGTCCCAGTTGCTAAGGAAGCTGAGGCAGGAGGATCACTTGCATCATCTTAGGTCACACAGCATGATTCTATGTGGGAAAAAAGAGAAAGTAGTTTACAGAAGATCATAATTCAGGCTGGAAAGAACAAGTAGTGGATAGACAGCAATACCCACCCCTTGGTTCCCCATGCACTTTTCTGGCATGTGTGTGAGACTAGTTATTTGGTCTGTATCTTGGTTCTCTCTTGTGTCAAATGGGAATACTATGCACAGCGTATATTGAAGGCTGCCAGATGCACTTTATAAATAGTTATATAGGATGTCAATGTGCTCAAGTTTGAGGATCATAGAGATGGTAAGATCAGGATTCAAAATTCAGTTTTCTACTTCTGCTCAAGTTTCTTCCACCCAGTCTCCAGCCTTCTTTATGCCAAATAGTGTAGCAAGAAAAATGAGGGAGGAAAAAAGTACACTTCTGCTTAGACTATATAGGCCTCAGCGTGTGCCAGAGTACCAAACATTGTAGGTAAGGCAAGAAACAATTTCAGTAAATTCCATACTATGCCCAACCTGGGCATGCTTCCCTCTCCCATTTCATAAAGTTATTTTTTATATTCCCTAAATATAAACTGTCCTTTACCAATTTGGTATTTGTGTATATGTGTCATTTACATTCAAACACATAACTTAGGTATGTATCCAAGCCTAGTTTTAGAGATGCTACCCACTGTCCAAAGACACTTTGTAAATCATTCTTTTCATAGCCAGAGTGTTGCTGGGTTTTCTCACCCTGCTTCTGGAAATACTTCTGGAGGAAGAGAACAGGAAGATGACAAAACCCTGCATCTTGGTAGGAGCTGAATTTTGGAGGGGAGAAACAGCGCACATAGGGACACACCACGTGACACACAGGGGCAGACACTTCAGGACACAGGGAAGAACTGACTATAATAATGATCTTCATAAGGTGAGGAGGCTTTCTGGACTGAAGGAAAGTATTCTTACTATAATCTAACCAAGAAAAAACATTTTAGTTCACAACTCACTAGATAAGGTGTTTAACTAGTATGATAACATATTAAGCTCCAATTCAGGAGGCAGTACTTGCATAATGAGTAGACTGTCTGCTTCCTATGTAGGCTGGGAGGGTAATTAAATAGTCTAGTTTCCACAACATGGTGATGAGTCCCTACCTGAAAGCCCAGGGAATTAACTCAAGTTTGGGGCAGCCTACTACTTTAGAACTTCTTTCAGGAAAAAAATTGCAATATTACATTTGTAAAATTTTTATGAAAGTTAAACTAGCCATACCAAAACATTTACAAAGTCAAAAAAAATAAAAAGCTTGTGTGTATATTAACAGCCGGACATATTGTTAATCTCTGCTTGGAGCTGTGCATGTTCATGAATTTTCATGACAATAATTTGCATTAAAATCACTTTCTGTAGGTGGAAAGATAAACCAGCCTTCCCTCAAGCACAGGTGATCAAATTCAATTTGCAATTATTAATATTTCAAAAGAATTACTCTCAGCCTCATATATCTCTGTTGGTAATGTCGTATCAAGTCTTACAATTGTCAAATTTGCAAACGCCTCTCTTTCGCATATGAGCCATAAAATCTTAGGGCATCTCAGGTTTTCTTATGCATGACCTAACTTCACACATTCTTTTATTGATGACACTCTGTCGTCACCATCTTTCATTGTTGCGTATATTCATGCCAAATAAACCAGGAAACTTAAGCACAGAGACTCTTTAACAACGCGTTTGTAATTGCTTATTTGCATTACTGAGTATATTCCTAATAGAGGAGAACTTGTAACCTAACTGAACCAAGGTTAAGGTTAAGAAGAAATCTTCCATTTAGAATTTTACACATCCACTGACCAACGTCTGGCTCCATACTTCAAACCACTCCCACGACAGACATTACAGTTCACATTCATGTTTCAATGTTACCTCTGACCCAAGCCTTTGTGAAAGGACCCTAGGTGAACTGGACAATGGGTAGAGTTTCTAGAAAGCAATTCTCACTAGAAGACGGCCAGGCAAACAACTAGATAATAGATGACACCATGAACTGCACCAACTCCTCCCACAAAAGTCAAAGTCCCCAGTTCACCTTTCCCTAGTCGTCTCTCAAAACCAATTCCAATGTCACTGAACCCATGGGAAAACTTGATACGGTGAGTGCAGAAATATACTGAGAGTGCTGTCAGAATCTTTTTCAAACTGTACAATTTTCAATCCTGTGAGTACATGGCTGCATACACTGTTAGGCTTCTCTAGAGCCTCAAGAGGTGCTGAATGGGCCCAGGAACGTACTCAAAACTGGTGCGCTTGTGCGTGTACACACACACACACACACACACACACACACACACACACACACTGTTCAAAGTAGAGGCCATGAGGTTGAGCATTAGCATCACAATAAATCTGTCCCTGCTCCCCCTATAATTTATTTTATCCATATATATATCTAGTCTTTTCATACATATATTTCACCTCATTAGAGATAAGATTAGAGATAAGTACTAGCATGTAAGAAGTAGTCAAAAACCGTGTGGGGTAATTCTCACAACCAAGGGCATCAGCCATTGATGTTAGAGAGAGAAAAAGAAGGAGAAAGATAGGGAATGAGAATGAATATGTTGTCTATACACACAAACATGTATATACATATATATACACACATATATACATACATGGATGCATATGCATACATAGATTGTATGCATATGTATACATATATTATTTATGTATCATAATCTAGAGGGCATAATCAGTCTTTCCTTATCTGGATTTCTTTTTTCATGGCTTTAGTTACCTTTAGTAAACAGAAGTTTTAAAATATCAAATAGAGAACTACAAAAAGAAACTATTCACAAATTTTAAATGGAATAACATTCTAAACAGTGTGAGTGTGATGAAATGCTTTGTTGTCCTGCTCTGTCTTACCTGGAGCCTGAACCATTCCTTTGTCCAGTATGCCCACTTCAGTATGTACTAGCCACCCATCAGTCTTGGTAAGTAGCTCAGCCGTCCAAGTATCAGTTATTTTACTTACTAGCAGTCACCAAATCAAAGAGTAGAGATGTTAGCAATTCCAGTGTGCCAAGGACAGGCCATATAGTGATATCTTTAAGTTCTCAACTGAATAAGAAAAAGATATATGCTCAGTTTACTAAGAAATTATGAAAGGACAAAGAAATGTGTGCTCGTTTTGCTCTGATACTTCATTTCAAACTGCAGAAGTTAACAACCACAGTGTGTATAATAGTAAGTGCCTAGTTAATATGGAAAAAGCAGTACATTTGCATGTAGAAAACATGAACACAAAGTATGTTCTGAGCAATGGTAATACATAAAAAACAGTGTACACATATGTGAATGTACACAGATATATGCAGTTCTACATTACCCACATCCATCCATGTGTATGTATCGAGACACTACTTTTATGGATGTATGAATATATAACCATTCTCTGCATACACATACATTAGATATTATCCATGGTTTCAGGTCTCTACTAGATCTTGGAATATATCTCTTGTAGACAAGCAGACTATAATATATATGCAATTTATACATATTGTACATACACTATTTACAAATATAGTATATTTAGTATGCCCCACTGATCCTCATATATATGGTCCACCTTAGGAAAAAGCCACTGTTGCAGTCTGGCAGATAATGAACAGCCTTCCTTTAGGGGCTCAGTAGGTGAGCCAGACAAGAAAATACCCATCAGAAGACTGTCAATGTTCTTTGATGCTAGACAGAAGATGTGCATTTAGTGACCCAACGCAGTCCATTTGTTTCCTGCCAAAAGATTTCAACCTTAATGTGAACATTCATTATTTTTTAAAAAGGCAACTGGCCTTTTTAAAATTGTGAAAGCTACTGCAGTATCCCAATATCTACAGTACAAGGTAGTAGTATCCCAGCACTTTCTGTGAGGGTAGAATGTAATTACATCTCTTTCTCTGTATCTATTCAATGTGGTGTGTGTGTGTGTGTGTGTGTGTGTGTGTGTGTGTGTTGTATTTGAGTGCAAGCATACACACCACAGTACACACATGGAGCTCAGAGGACAACTTCTGGAGTTCTCTTCTTTCATCTTCTGGGTTTCAAGGACTGCACCCAGATCCTCGGGTTTGTGTAGCAAGAGCTTTACCCACCAAGTCATCTCAATGGCCCCAAGAAAATGTAATTTTCTTCCAACTCTGATTTAGAGCGAAAATGAAAGACATTTTGAAAACCATATATAAATTTATGATATTTGTAGTTCTCATTTCCAGATTCCAAAAGTACACAACATTTGTGGGTCAGCACTTTATCCGAGTCAGTGTGAACAAAACTAGTGCCTATTAGATTATCATGAAAGAAAATGAATATATGTAACCTAGAAAGTATTTCTTCAATAGGCAGTCCTAATCATAGTTACATCATCAAAGTCTGAAGGCAGAGGCAAGGATTGATGGGATGACAGAAATGCAGAGACAGAAGGTATAGGGCAAAGACCAGAAAGGAGGACTTTTTCAAGGGTTCGGAGCACAGCCTCCTGCCTCTGATGTTGCTCTAAAACAGAAGAAAGACCTCTGGCTTCCAGACAATCCCTGGAAAGCCCCTCCGAGTGTCACCAGCCTGCTCTAGCTTTGAGGCTTCCTCCCTGTCATCAATGGTTAAGAATCAAATTCTCTGAAAACAGCTGTCAATTTGCATTTCTAAAATGCCCTCTAGAATATAGGAACTCTAAAGATAACCATCTTCTAAGGACTATGGAGACTTCTGTCCACAGACCAGTCATAAGCACAGCTGTGGAGTCTGTACTTAGGTTACATGTCAGAAATCGTGTACACTAAAGGGAAGCAAGCAGATATTGGTGGGATTTACTAAACAGCATGTTCAATGGGGATGTTTCATACAGGCCAACTTGACTCTAGATGAGGAATGAACAGGTAGAGAAAACACTGAAGATGGTGTTTTGAGATGCAGCAAAGTGTTGGACTTGGGACTCTTCCGCCAGGTCTGGTTGTGTGCCTGTGTGAAGATCCACATTGCAAACCTCTCAGCTCTGCACTCAAAGTCCTCTTGGGAAGGCAAAGAGTGACAAGCATCTTGTTGCCAAGCCACAGGGTACAGAGAAAGCAGGAAGGCAGCAACAGCCTTTGGTTCATTAATATCTTCATTCAGTCATCCTTCTCCCTACGGGAAAGCTCCTTAGGGGAATGTGCCCACAGGTCCAGGCACAGTGCCTCTTTCTGGTCTTTTCAAATACACTCAGGCCAAAGGAAAGGCCATGCTGTAAGCCGCTGGCCTCGACACCACTTTCCTAGTCCACACTGGCTAAGGCCCTTGCCAGCATCTGAAGTACTTCTGGCCACACAGAAGTAAATGCAGCCAAAAGCTGCAACATAAAGCAGATGATGCAGGGGCTACTTCCTAGCCTCAATCTCTTCAGGATACCCAGAAGTCTCACATCGCTAAACTGGCCAAAATGGCACTCTAAGGTAGATGGTCACACCTCTACTGCTAACCTCTACACAGACTTTCCTATGAGGATTACAAACATAGTTATTTAGCAAATACACAAATGGCAAGAAATTGAATGATGTAGAAAATTTAATATTATAGATGAGTCTTTTACTTCTATAATCTCATTTAGTCCTCATTAACAGTCCATGAAGCAGATGCTATTATCATCTTCATTTTAGAGAAAGGATACAGTATACATAAGTGACCTGTCCATCAGAAGGTACTAAGCTGCAGAGGTGTATGCTCAACTTCAAGCAGGTTGGATTCGCTATGCTGCTTCCAGTTCATTTATACTCCAGGGAAAAATAGACCAGTTGTACATGGAAGGGACACAGGAAGAGTACAGCCAATTTTTTCAGACCTAGCTTCGTGTATCTATCTGGAATTAAAATTCTAACTCATACTTACCAGTCAGGAAAACACAGGGAAGTTGTACCTTCGTGCTTCATTTCACTCACCTGTGCAGTAGGACCAAGGACCTACGTCTATTGCACAGCCTTCTACTCCACCGTAACGCCTCTTTATACTGCAAGTACTCCCTGCGTTAGTTAACTGTCGGTGCTGTGACCAAATGCCTCACAAGAAGCAACCTAAGGGAAAGGTTCAACGGCTCACAGTTCAAGGGAACAATTTATCATGGTGCAGGAGGCATGGTGGCGGGTGTGTAAGGTGGCTGGTCACATACGTCAGCATCGGCAAACAGGAAGCAGACTGGAAAGGGCACTGGACTATAAACCTCGAGGTCACCCTTGGTGACCCACTTTCTTCTGCAAGGCTCCACCATTTCCTAAAGGCTCTATAACTTTCTGGGGACTAAGTGTTCAAACAGGAGCTCATGGGAAGGATTTCACATTCAAACCGCAACATCTGAGTCTACCCATTCCCCACAGAGTCACGGCTATCTCATAGTACAAAACACACATATTCCTACTTCAAGTTTCCATAGCCCGGGAGTCTCAACACTGAGTAGGGGACAGAGCTCCGTGGTAAAGTGCTTGGCGAGGACACAGGAGGGCCTGGTTCAATTCCCAGCAAATACAAATGACAAATGCACTGTAAGCGAATACACAACAAGAGCATTCTTTAAAGGGGGAACGGGCTGGAAAGATGGCTCAGCAGTTATGAACACTTGCTGCTTTTCCAAACTCAAGCTTGGTTACCAGCACTCAATCAGATGGCTCACTAGAACTTGTGACACTGTCTTCTGACCTAGGAACCTGCAAGCACATGGTACGTACTCACAGAGATACGTTCATATATACATCAACAAAAGTAAACCTAGAGAACAAACAGCCCCAACACTGTTCCAAATCCCAAAGTCTCTTCTGAAACTATAGGCAATGATCTTAAATCTGAGTTCATGACAGCAAAAAACAAGTTATATACTTCCAACACACAATGCCATACACCCTTCCATTCCAAAAGGGAGGAATTGGGACACAGAGAGGGAAGATCAGACAAAAAGCTTAGTAGGGAAAACACCAAATCCTGCAGCTCCATATCTGGCTTTGGTACTCATGATAGAATTATCTGAACTTTGAAGGCCTTGGTCAGCTTTGCCAGCTAAACCTTTCCTCTGTGGGTAACCCACGGTCCTTAAATTTGTAGCACTCTGCAGTCTCCATTGCAACTTAGACTTCATTTTCATAGCTTCATGCAATGGCCTCTTGGACCACATTACAGGGAAGCCAATCCTGCCACACACTGCCTGGCGTCAGTAGCTCTCTAGAATCTAGGCAAAAACCTATGTGATAGTTCTCCTCCCCAAAACCTTAATTAAAACTTTCAAGTCTGTAAAATCCGTAATGTGGAGGACACTGCCAAGTTCTGCTGTCACCTTAAGGTGTAGCCTGGCTCCTCTGGGCCAAAGCTACAGTGGCTCTGTCCCTTGGTTGCTGAATCAACAAAAAACATTTTCCTAGACAGTTGTTTTCAGACAGGGGAGGCCTTCAGTAGCATTCTCAGTTTAGGCTCTCTCCTCTCAAGTGAACTTGCCTTTTCATTAGATGGAGCCTTTACTAGGAGGGAGCTTGTTCTCAGAGTACTATTCCTGCTGTGCCAGTACACAACAGAGGTTTCTTTTTAATGGCATTTATCTCCTTAGTAACTACATGTGCTTTTCTCAGGACCTGCCTTATCTGTAACCTTAAAACTGCACATGCTCTTTGCCTTGGGAAACTAGACATTTATTTTATATCCTTCTGCTCCATTTGTTGTTCTTTTTTAATTGTAACCCTAGATTAAAGGTAGTGAGCAGTAACCATACCACAGCCTAAATTCTATTCTGCCTTGAAATTTCTTCCACCAAACAAATTAGTCTATCACTTTTTAATTCAGCCTCACTAAGCTCTCAGGATATAGACAGAATAAAGCTAGATTCATTATCAGAATATAATACCAATGGCCTCTAGTAATATTACAATGCTGTGATATTTGTTTCCTTCTGAAACGCCACGAGTTAGGCCTCTACTGACCACATCTCTGTCAGCATTTTGATTCTTCCAACAGAATGGCCCAGTAAAGTCTGTTTGCAGAAGGCTAGAGCTCCTCTAGCCTGAAGCTCCAAACTCTTCCACATTCCTCCTGCAGACCAGTTCCAAAGGCTTCCACGGTCTAATGTGTCACAGCAACCACCCCACTTCTCAGAATCAATTTTCTATCAAGGTTATTTTTCTTATTGCTGTCATAAAATACCTGACAAAAAGAACTTACAAGATTTATTTTGCCTTAACGTGTGAGGGTACAAGTCTGGCATGGTGTCAAGAAGTGAGGTAGCTGGTCACACTGTATCGACTTTCAAGCAGACTGTAGACAGGAAGTAGGGTAGGGCTGGACCCTCTTTCCCCAATGACCCACTTCCTCCAGTCAGGCTCTATCTCTTAAAGATTACATGGCCTTCTATAACTGTACCACCATTTGGGGACCAAATACTCAAACCCATGAGCTGTGGGACACACTTCACACTCAAACCACAGAACACACTAAGTCATCATGGAAGCCAATCTACATTACTGATACTAACTACCCCTACGTTTCTTTTCAGAAACTTTGACATATTAATTGATAGCTTATATACCCACTCTATTAAATGAAGCACTTGCGGATTTATTACATTGGTTTTGGAGGAAAACAAGTAAAAATATCGAACCCAGAGATATTCTAGGTCTAGAAACACCAGTCCTGGCTAGGGAAAGCCAATCCCTGTGAATTAGATTCCAGCCCCATAATGGAAACCTACATAAATGACAGTTAAGGTGAGGCTCTTCCATCCAGGAAGTCTTAAAAGCCCTGTCAGTTCATTACCATTACAAGAACTAAATTGGGTCAGATTCCTGAGTCTCTCTTCCAAAGGTATGGCGCTGTCTTGGGACCTGGGCAATGTCTGCTCTCCCCTGCCTGGACCTCCCTGCTCCCACTGATGTCACCCCTTTCAAGATGGTGACCCTGTATTAGCTTCCAGGGCCTTTCTTGGCCAACCTATTTAAAATCTCAACGCTTGTTATTCCAAACCCACTGTACCTTATTCTAACTTTTCTTCAGTGTCATGAATTACTTTTCAACATACCCTATCATTTATCTAAATTATTGTTAATTTCCCTTCACCAGAATTTAAGATACCCCAAAGTCTGGTGTTTGGGCTTTTGTTTTCCCTCACCAAAAAAATAACAAGTATTTAGAACTCTCCCTGGCAAAGAAGCAAGTGCTATGTTATTACATAAATAAATTCAAAATGCGGGTGTAGTTTCACAAATGTACCAGAAGATGAAATCAGCTATTAATGATTACACAGTTGCTTTCTGGGTCCCAAAAACCAAAAGATTTCACAACAGCGATACAAGTGTTCATTCATGAGTCTGGGGCGTGATCTTCATTGCTAAATTTAGTGTTCTCCTCCATGTTTCTAAGCTTCCTTGTTACCAGTTTAACCTCACCTATTTACGATGGTCACGCCAAGAGTGTTTCTACAAACTCAAGTACCCACTCACCATGAGAAGCTTCTCTGGTCTCCAGGAGATGACATCAGGGCTCTGTGTGGACTGACAGCAGAGCTGAGGGAGAAGCACTTCCCAGTTACCAGACTGTGAGTGTTTTAAGGCAACGTAAGTGAAACGGTTGAGGGAAGGCTTTGGCTTAGAATATTTGAGTTGTTCATTGAGACGGGACCTCACTCCAGGACTGAGCTAGCATGAAGATTAAAGGAATAAAAGAAGAAAGCAAATCAGACGAAGAGGTACAGCAGTCTTTGAGGGAGAAAATTGCTTAAGATAACAACCGGAGAAAGCATACTTCCCTTGTCTTTGAAGCTACAGGCCCTTGTTCCTTACTGTAAATGGGAAGAGGCAGAAACAAGAGCTGAGGATGGAGCTGCACGGTAAAACTGGTGTGTTTTGAAGGTGACGCTATCAGTTCAATAACCAGAATCACCATCTGGTGATTGCAGCGAAGTATACACATATGAGACCGCCACTCACAACATAATGTAGTTACTCTGCATGAGAAACAATAGTCATGAAAACTACAGGTTTTGAAAATTCTGTCAGTGCGCTTGACTAGTGATTAAATGGTTCCAGTTCAAAAAGAGTCGTATCTCTAACCCTCTCGAGGCAAGAAGGCTCTAAAATAAAAGTAAAGTAACATGCACATCTTGGGTATTTTTGTGACTCTAATGTGGCCACTAGGAGATTAAGATGTTAAATCAGTAAAGCAACCATTTGTTAAAAATCTCATTATCTCGAAAAGCATATCAAGCAAATCACAATAAATAATAAAAATGTAGTGCTCTCATAATACTTCTGTATTTTCACTCTTGTGTTTAGCTAATGTGTGTTTATGCACTGCCAAGCAACTCAGATGTCATCATTCTTCGCCAGATCAGTTCCTATCTCTTCCTGTATGGCAGGCTGCCCTTCGAAGGTAAGAGGCCTCTTCTCCTCTGAAGGACACAGCAGTTCCAGTGAGCCTCTTAAAGCTTTGCCTTCAAGTGTTTGTTCATTTTAACATCTATTTTTCAAAAACTTGGCTGGATCAAACTAGTTCCCAAGTATAATAAGTGTTAGTCTTGCAAAACAATTTAAATTTGTTTTTTTCCAATACTTTCACTATTAAAAGAAAAAAATATTAGTCCTTTGGGAATAAGCTATCATCCACTTAAAAGCTGAATTTTAGAAAATTCATAAACCCTTGACCCTCTTAAAAGATATCTGCACCATACTGGGACAACTTTTGCCAACTCAAAAGAGAGACAGACAGACTTATGATTTACCAACTGCTAGTCCAAATTATCTAATTGCAAGTTAACTGAAAAGAAATAATTGTGCTTAAGTCATGTTAACTCAATATATACTCTTTTAATCAGCTAGTAGTCCAAGTAGGTAAGCAATCAGATAAAATTATTACTCAACTTACATAAATTTGTTTGTCCTGATATAACTGATGGCATGGATGGAGCATGAGATGACAGTTTTCTGCAGGTCAAGGGTTACCATTCACACAAACGTATACAATGTGTATTTATATTATTAACATTTATCATCTTCATTTAGTTAAGGAGTAAAAGGAGTACAGAGAACTAGGAAAACTTCCTTTGGAACTCTGCATCACTAGATGTTTAAGCCATGATGAGAAACTTACTTTATACCTGGAGCACTTTTAGTTATGACTACCCAGTCATGATATGAATCAGCAGGTTTGCTACTTTATTAAACTGCTTTTAAGATCACCAAAACTTGAGAGTCTAGCTCTTTTATCTCGTTTTTATCAGAAAAGATGGGAAAAGCTATTAAGGAAATATTCTGAAACTTTGAAAATGTCAAAGCTTGACAATTACTCATCAGATTTCTGTTTTCAAAGGCATTTTGCAGACAATTTTCACGATTAGCTCCCATTCTGGACGCCCCATCAAATCTCGCTCGAAACAGGCACTTAACGCTTCTTAAGCGCCCACTGTGTGCAAGGAGAAAGCATGCTACAAAGCAAAGGGGGCAGAAGGGCTCTGTCTCATTTTATTCGTGCATAAATGCACAGCACTCATGATTTACTCTCTCAACTTTGCAGAAACGTGAGCTGCATCCACATGGCCGAATCCATGGCTTTCATTCGGTCTTCCCGAGGCAATTCACAGGTAGCCTCTCCTAGGCAACCCGCGGCCCTCTCCACCTTGCGAACCCACAGGGCCGCTCTGGGCAGCCGGCCACACCTTCTGCAGGTGGCTGGGTCTCCCGAGCCAGAAGCACCCGCCCCACCTCCCTCCGCAGGGGTCGGGATGAGGGTGCAAACGGGGTGCAGGGACTTCCGCGAGGCGCAGGACTTAGGAGGTCCCTGCGTCCCGGGAGACACGGCCGGCCCCGCTTGGCGCCCCTCCCCCGCACCCCGGCGCCCGCGCCGCGCAGGCCCCGCGGGTCCCGGCGCGCACCTCCGGCCTAGCCGCAACGCGGGCGCCGCACCACGCCCGCCCGCCGCCCGCGGGCTCCGCTCCGCCGCCGGGGCCTCGGGGCGCTCCGGCCGGGATGGGCGCGGCCCGCGGGTTCCCGAGCCGCGGCTGCAGCGCCAGGCCGGGCCCCGCGCCCGCGCCGCTCTGAGCACGCAGCGCCCCGCGCCCGCCGCCGCGGCCCCCTCCCGCCGCGCCACACCTAGCAACCGGCGCTGACAGGACGCAGGCGGGGGAGGAAGCGGAATGGCTGCCGCGGCGGCGCCTCCCCGGCTCCCGCCAGCCTGACAGCTCGGGCCGGGCGGAAGCGGCGTGCGGCACCCGCCCCCCATCGCGGCCCGCGCCCGCCCTCACCCCGCCGCCCGCCGGCCCCCGCGCCCCGCGGCCCTCCACGCCCGCACCTTCTCGGGGCGCCCGGCCCGCGCCGCCCCGGGGGCTCGCCCCGCCGCCCCGCCGCCCCGCCGCCCGCCGCCCCGGGCCTCACCGATGTGGTTATCTTCGATGTGCTCGATGAGGTCGGCCAGCGTGGGGAAGTGGAGTCCGCAGCCCCCGAAGCGGCAGGTGTTGGAGAAGAAGGAGGCGGCGGCGATGCCTGTCATGGTGCTACATCGAGAGCCCCCCGGAGTCGGCTCTGCGAGCGCCGCGCGCGGAGGCGGAGGGAGGGGCCGGGGAGGGGGCAGGCGCGGGGAGGGCAGCGCGAGCCCGGGACGGAGGAGAGGGGGCGCGAGGTGGAGCGCAGCGCCGAGCCTCCGGGAGGCGGCGGGAGGCGGCGGGAGCTCGGGGAGGGGGCGGGGAGGCCGCCGCAGCCGGGAGGAGGCACCGGGCGCGCGCCCGCCGCTGTGCGGCCCCAACCTCCGCGACCCAGGCCTCACCTGGCGGCGCCCGCCTCCAACTTCGCTTTCGCCGGCCTGCCCTTCGCGGCCTGAGGTGCCTGCGGTCCGCTAGGAGCCTCCTCGCCTCTGTGCATCGCCTTCTCGGGAGATACACATCTATTAATTACACGGGGCTCCCTCGGATGGGCGCTCAGGGAGTTAGCTGGCCCTCTCGGGGACATTTGTTTGCACTTGGCCACCTGTCTAGGTGTGACAGTGCCGTTCACTAGGGACCCAGGAAAGGTAATTGTGAGCACCTTATTCTTTAAACTTTCTCATTAAAAAAAAAAAAATTAAAAACTCCGTATTCTCTCGAGGTTTGTACTGACTAATTGATTTTAATGAAGCCTTCCCCCTAGGCCAGAAGAAAAATCTTAGCTTTATTTAAATTTCAAAATAGAGTGCTTGGTTGTCAAGTGCATTTGACTGTGTTTTACATATGTATCACGTTTGTTCTCCTTGATTCTTCTGAGGGGGAGGGGACCTCAAGTAATTTCCCTACCCCACATAACAACACCACCACCATGACCCACTCCACCCGCCGCTGTGTCTCAGGTCTGGCAATGCTGCTCCCACAGCAGAAAGGGCGGCACAGTGGTTTGGAAACAAAGTCAAGGTACACTCGGTTTTCACTTAAATGTGAGATTTCCCCAACCCATTAGGATTATCCCATCTTATGAGCATTTAAACTATGATGTTCACCAGTTAACCTCTCAAGGATCAATTTTCTTCTGGTCCCCACACCCAGCTGCAGCCATCTTTTACTAACAAGGTGTGTATTTTCTTCCAGGTGCCCAAGGAGCATTATACATGACTCATGAGCACAGTTCTTTTTTTAAAAAAAATTAATTCATGCATTGTGAATTTAGCATTTGTTTTTCTTAGGACAATTCCATTTACCATCTGATGCATATACCTGCAAAAATAGTAATTCTCTCTTTTTAAACTATATATAGCACTTGTGACATTTCTAATAGGATTGTTAAGGCACTTAGTGTAAGTTTGAACACAGGCCTATGTAGTATTTCTGTCGCTGAGAAAAGTTCCACAGTCTCCCAGTCACAAAGACTAAGGCTGAGTTCTCTCACCCATTGACGTTTTTCTACTCTGATTTATCCAGCCTTATAGGCTGGTTTAGGTTCCAGCCTACAAGGTGACAAATTTGCCAAGGGGACAGCTAGTTGAGTGGGGCAGGGCCGCGTGTCATTAAAGTTCAGTTTGGTGCCAGGGATAATTTCCGGGGACCAAATGAGAAGGAGCGTAGGACCCCCAAAGGCTTGATAATGAGCCAGGGACCTGCTTGGCTGGGAACTGGGGCCAGACAAGGGTCTAAAGAGCAGAAGTTAGAATTCTGCATCTTGAATTGGAATTTTGGCAAGTGTGCAGTGTGCTCAGCTGCCCAGCCAGGGAGGAAGGCCTTTAGCTGAGAGCAGGCAGAATATCTGGCAGATAGACATTGCACCCAGTGACATAGAAATACAATGCAAAAGCTTCAGCCAAGAATGATGCCAAAACAGCCTCCCTAGAGATGTTAGGCACCCCCCACCTGCAGCAGCTGGGGAGTGCCCTGAGCTTTGAAGTGGCAGCTCTGTTCTCAGGAGGAATGACTTTCTTTCTGGAATTATCAACTGCAGAAACAGTGTAGGCGGCCCAGAGGTGGCCCAGGCAAGAGAGCTCAGCCAAGGAAAGTGCCAGACTTGTGTAAGTGAGAGAAAGAGAAGGGGGAGAAGGGGGAGGGGGAGAAAGGGGAGGGGGAGGAGGAGGAAGAAGAAGAAGAAGGAGAAGGAAGGGGGACTGGGTGTTTTTAGTTTAGTCCATTCCCTACCACCTCCTATCACAAAGTGTGACTTCCATAGTAAAAGCTTGGTAAGCCAAATTGAGCATATTGATTTTTTTTAACGTGAAGAACCAAAGTAACTATAAGATGAATTATAACCTTCAAAGAGATAAGATTATTTCCTTTGTGTTGAACCATTACATTTTGCAAGGGATCAGTATATTTACTTACAGCATCTTTGTATATAACTGAAGCTTGCTTATGTAATATTCTGCTCTTTTAATTGGCACACTTTTTTTGGCTTTTTAAAATGAGGTATATGATCATGATCTTTTAAATCTTCAAGTCTACTGGTGCCGTATGGGTAGTAAACTGAGGCAAGGGCATCCCGAAGTCTTCTCATGTGCACCCAGATGGTTTCCTCAGTGTACCCACCAAAGCATTAATAGACAATACAGAGACAAAGAGTAACCACAGGCAAGCAAACAAAAAAACAAATGCTTTCCCATAAAATGTTTACTTTTGCTATACTTACATTTTAAAATGTGTGTTGAAAGTGTATCCTTTAAGATAAATCTATACCTAGGCCATAAAAATATGTAAACCAAACACTTCAACCTGTTGCTTCCAAGAGACTGGCACACCTCTGTTCTTGAGGAGACATTTATCTGTCTTGCTTGAGGAGAGTCAGAGTGTCCATGAACTACAAGCATTTAAGATCCTTTTCTTGGGAACTGTTGGCCTCTTCCTGGAGCACGGCACCCCTTAGCATGTCAGTCGGCCACATACGGGTGGAGAGTAATGCCATGGGAGAGGACATACAGAGAGGACAATGCATTACAGACCATTACAACTCTCTATCCAGTAAGAGTCTCCTAAAGCTTGGCATGCCGGATCCTCAGGATGGGCAGGTGCCGTGAAGGTGGGAACCCAGTAATTCTATGGAGCCACCTGAAATCAGCTGAAGATCTGCTATGCAGTTGTCTGATTTCCACATGCAGGGATTTCGGGTTACTCTGACAGCCAAAGCATGTAATTCCTGTTCCCTGTGTGGGCTTCTGTTAAAGGTGTATGGGGGACAACTGTATGGATGGCAGGCTTCTATTTTAAACAAACCTAATTCTTTATATTGCCTTCGGCATTAGTGATCTCTGGAGTAGTGGGTCCCTTCTTAGTGCCCTCATGAAGTGCTTTTTGGGTCTGCTAGCTACAGCCTCCTGAGTGGCTTGGGTGCGCTGCTTTTCGCTCCACTACTTTGAAGAATGAACGAGTCATGCGCTCAGATCTTCTTCGGCTCAGGTAAGTCTGTGGCTACCTGTACTAAGGCCTGATGCTTCTCTCCCCCCAACCCCCAACTCTTAAAAACTAAGGCTGCATTTCCTTTCTTCAATAGCAGCCTTACTTTCAGAGATGATATGTTTTCCTTAGGCCTTGCCTTCTTCCAAAAAGGACCATTACTATTCCACTCTCCTGTGCAACCGAGTCTGTCCAATTGATCTTTTTCCAGCTCAGAATCTGACCTTGCATAACATGGCCAGGCCATGAGCTTGAGCCCCACCACTGCAAACAATACAAACCAGCTCCATCCACTCTTTAATGATTAGTTCTCAGTTGGTTCCTTGGTCCTGTTTTACATAGGACCAGGGGTTGGCTTTACATTAACAGAGATTCTCTCCTGGGTTAGCACAAATGAGCATTCTTCATGAGCTTCACCTGGGTGCTTCTGCCCTACTTATTATATATACATATGGTACTAGGATTCATTTCCAGGTTATCCCAAGACTTCTCCAGATTGGAATTCATAATTCCCCAGCCAGTTACTGCAGTTCTGATTGGACAGTCTAGGTTCACTCAACTACCACCCTGAAGGGAGCAACCACTGCTTCTCAGGTCAGTGCTGCCAGAGGTTTAACACCAGGCTCACAAGGCTGCCAAGTAACTGCTATTCCATTCATTCCAATGACATGTCTTGGTCCCGCCTCTGGGCAAGGTTACTAGCGCACAGCACCAGCCAAGTGCATGAAAGGTGAATCCAGGATTCCAGTATCCTGGAAGTCTTCATAAGCAAGGTATGAGGGCTGCAGTTTGAGTAGGACAAGTGTGGTAGCCTCTTCATAGGAGGGCGTGCCAAGGGCTACACAAGGTCCTCTTCAGTCAGTCCCAGGAGTCTTCTGTTGAATCCACGTACTGTCCTGCTAGCTGCTGTGGCACCTGTTTACCCCACCCCCCTTTCAGCACTGCCTCCTTGCGGTGATGAGTTCTGATGCTCTTGATGGCAATGGAGCCCACAGTAAGGTGTGAATGTTTTACAAAGGCTGCACAGCCTCTCTATCCAAAGGTGTGTCCATGTTACTGATGGTCACCCAGCAATGCTGGCTGACGATTTTTATCCCCGGAATGGCTTCCTGCGCTGTTTCTGTCCTTGATTTTTGAAGTCTCACCAACCTGCTATTCCCATCTGTTCCTTCCAGGCCTTGGACCAGTATTAGTAGGAGACTGGACTAGAGGACCAAGTTGGGCACCCTGCTTGCTCAGTGATCCCCTCTCCTGGGCTTGAATCCCTTAGCCACACCTTCATTCTCTGAGTCAGCTTCTTCTTCAGTGACTTTGATAACCCACCTCTGCAGAAGCCTCCCAGACTTTCTGCCTGAGGATCCCCTTGGGTGCTGACAGCTTACGAAGGGCCAAATCATTACAGTTTTGAACTCCACTCACTTGTGCCAGCCAGGCCACCTTGCCTTTGCTTTGCAGATTGGCTAGATTATTTTCTTCCCTCTTCCACTTTACTTCCACCAAACTAAATGCACCTGTCACCTCCTCCCAGAAGCCTCAAATATGTCCTCTTCCTCCCCTTGCTGAGCTGGGTGCTAATCATGTGTCCCCACCAAGTCCCCTTGCATTTCTTTGTTGGTTTGCTGCTCTAGACCAGAAGGCCCAAATATTTCTTTTTCTTTTATTTTTAAGAGCAGTACTTTCTTCCTTTTTTTTAAAAATTGCTTTTTAGTTTGTATTACAAAATGAAGAGTATCACTAGACATTTCCTAATTAGTCACATATCAGAGAAAACGTGGAACGCTTGTCTTCCCACCCTGCTCCCCTCTGACCTACCCCTTTCCCTTTAGAGCTAGTCCTCCTTTTGCGGTCCTCTTCTTTCTCTCTGGATGTGTATTTGTGTTTGTGTTTATGCATATATATGTGTTATAATTTGTATGTATATATTTAGATTCTGCATATCTACATTTGAGAGAGAACATAGAGTATTTGTCTTTGTGGGCCTGGTTTATTTCACCTAGCATGCTCCAGTTCCTACCATTTTCCTGTCACAGTGGCATGCTTTCATTCTTCTTTATAGCCGAATAAAACTCCTATGTGTACGTATCACATTTTCATTATTTATTCTTCGGTAGATGGCCATCTAGGCTGGTTCTATGTTTTGGCTATTGTGAATAGTGTTACAGTAAACATGAATTGTGTTTGTGTGTCTCTGATTTCCAAACATAGAAAATGTATCATATTTTGTTTTGTACATAAATAAATATGTGTGGACAGGCACTGTCACAGTGTACATGTGGAAATCGGACAGTTTCCAGGTTGGTTCTCTCCTCCCACCTTGTATGTCCTAAGAATTGAACTCAGGTTGACAGGCAGTAGGCACCTTTACCCAGTGTTGAGCCACCTCGCCAGACTCCTCCCCCCAACTGTAAATTTGAACCAGCCTGTAACATCACGTACGGATGTTACTTTTCAAATATGATACATATGCTAAAAATAAACCAGGCGTTTCAAAAAAGTTGACTTTTGTTTAACCCAGAACCTAGAGACCTGTTATCTTCACCTATGCTGCCTACTTACCTCCTAGACAAAAGCTTTCAACCTTGGAGGCCACTCTTCCTGACCTTGTGGTCAAGATTAGCTTCAGCTGTCAACTTGACACAGACCTGGAGGTACCTGGGAAGAGAAACCCTCAACTGAAGAATTGTCAAGATCACACTGGCCTGTGGCCTGTGGCCATGCCTGCAAGGCAGTTTGAAAGGTTAGCCCACTGTGGGCAGTGGCATCCCTTGGCAGGTGGGTCTGAACTATGTAATGAAAGTAGCTGAACATGCTAGTAAGCAGTTTTCCTCCATAGTTCCTGCCTCTGTTTCTGCTGAGGGACTGTAAAATATAAGATGAAATGAACCCTTTCCTCCCTGAATTGCTTTTGGTCGTGATGTTTATCAAAGCAACAGAACATAAACTAGAGCACCACATCTCCTTGAAAAAGGGAGGATCTGTCATTGTGCCTGTCTATGGTATGGGGACAGCTCAGGGTTGTGATGAGGCAGTGTTCTGAGATCTTAGTTCTCAGTGCTCAAGCTTTCCAGCAGTTTGTTGATGTTCTTCTCTTAGATATCGTCCATGAATGGTGGCCTTTACTCATCTTTTAGGTTGGTTACAACAGATATTCCTTACGATGAGCACAAACCAATCTGACAAGACATTTGTCAGTTCTAGTGCATGCTACTGTGCTGTGCTCCCAGAAGTCATATGACATATTCTTCCCATTTGTTTTGATTCTGCTTGTTTCCCAGTCTCTGCTGAGGTAGACAAAGCCATTCATCTGGACAATGATAAGCAGGGAGGCATTCAGCCATGACATGAGTGCTGACACTAGCTGCCCTGTTATCTACTGACTCGGATACCATTCTCTTTCACAAATAGCCAAGCTCATTGTGATGTTATTTTAAATAACTGTCACCACCATGCACCAAGTGTCTGCTGCTGTGCTAGGCACTGGTTCCCAGCCCACAGTATGAAGTGTCTTAACAGAGAGCAGTGTTTGAACTCTGTGAGGTCCACAGATGAACTATGCCTAAACTAAAGATGAGAAGAAAACAAGAAGGAAACTTGCTGAAACTCCTCAAGCTAATACCTTCTGGGGCTAGAATTTAGACTTGGGTTTCTCTATGTGCAAACTTAACTGTCTATCCATACTTGAATCTGTGGGTTGTAAAGCATATTTCTTCTCTCCCCTTGAATCTGGAGAGAAGTTGGACTCTTTGCATAATAAGAACCACGCTTCTGTGTATTACAGACATCAATTCATTTCCCCCATAGCAGAGTGGCAAATGCATACCATCTTGCTAAATGCAGGGAGATGGTGCTGCATAGGGCCAGGACTGGGTACCAATGTTGCAGAGGCTGTGACTCCATCAGGGACTGAGGCTTTGCCTTGTCTGCTTTTCTTTTCCTTCTGCCCTGGGAAGTAGTTTCCCTGATGTTGCTAAGCTCTTTTCCTAGTCTTGCTACTGTAGTTTGAATTTCAAATGTTTCTTCAAAGCCCTCATGTTAAAGTTTAGTCCCCAGCCAATAGTATTAGTGGGTGATGCTAGAATCTATAGGAGATGCAGACTAATGGAATTAAGGTCATAGGAGTATGCCCTGGAAGCAGATGTTGGGTCCCTGGCTACATTTCTTCCTCTTTCTTTGCTTCCTGGATACCATGAATTGGGCAGATTACTCTACCACATGCTCCCATGACGTGTGGCTTTACCGCAGGCCCAGAAGCACCAGGCAAGCTAACACTGCTGAAAACTCCAAAGTTGTGAGTTAAAAATAAACTTTTCTTCTAAGTTGACCATCTCAGGCATTTTGATACAGTAACAGAAAGCTGATACAAACACCTTGTTTAAAACTATGTTTATAAAGAAGGAAGACTTAAAAAGGATTCCCTTACTTTGTTCTTCCAGTTCTTGTCCCAGCCTTCCCTCAGTGCCTTCCTACTATAGCCTGGGATGCGATGGGAAACAGGCCTTGCCTATCACAGAGAAAGGTGACCCTTTTGCTTTCATCTTTATCTCCTGTCCTATAACTGTAATAATTTGGTTTTTAGTCAGTTGTTCGGCATACTCATATATTCTGCCTCCATTTTAGTTTCCAGAGTCACAGAACAAACAATCCTACTGAGTCCTATCTTGAAGGGCTCTTCAACTTGATTCCTTATCCCTGTGGCTAACTTATGTGGAAACTACTTTTATGTTCCAGAAAACAAACCAGCTTCCAGTAATTTCTCCGGGAAGGACTACTCCCTTGCATTTTATAATGAAATTTATCTTCCTATAACTTGTATCTCGATGTGTGTTTTCCAAAGTAACAATTCATTCTTTTCTCTTCTATTGTCTTTGCTTACCTTAGGGACTTCAGAAGTTTGAGTTAAGTGACAAGGAGTAGGCAGGAGACATGATGAGACAAGAAGTATGAGAAGAGCCGTCTGTGGTTTGAATGGTAGGGACTGGTGGGGAGTCTCCTTAACATACAGTGTATGTTACTTTTCTTGTTGACGTAACAAAAATTACCTAACACCAAAACGTGAAGAAGGAAATATTTAGTTTGGCCTATGGTTTCAGAAGGTTTAGTTCAAGATGGCAGGGTTAGCAGAGCAACTCAGTCCATGGTGAGCGCATGTGGTAGAGGCTATTCACATGATGGAGAGGACCAGGAAGCAGAGAGTGAGACAGGAAGTGGGAAAGATAACACACCCCAAGGGCCTGCCCCTACCTCCCAGCAGCCTACTTCCCCAAGCAAAGCTCCACCTTCGAAGTTCCCAGAACCCTCCAAAACTAGTGCCACTAGCTTAGGACCAGGCATTCAAAACATGAACATTGTAGCTGAACACACTAGAAGGCAAGCAAGTCTAACCTTTGGCCATGTTTGGCCCATTAGCCTCCCAGTTTGTGATGCTTCCCTGTTTGTCCTTCTGTGACCAAGGTCACTCTTGTCACCTGAACAACCTGTGAGGATCCAGATTAATTATTTCTCAAGTTTTCATCACCAAGAGATTAGATACAATCTAATTCCTTGTGCAAGCAATTCAAAGGAGACCTTTGCCCTCAAGCAGATCTCCAAGACACCAGAGCTGCGGAGACAGCATTATCTGAAGGATGAGCTTCCAGTCCTTCAGTGGCTGTCTGTACTTCTTGTTGCAGATCAGAGTCATGAGAAAGATTTTATTAAACAGAGTCTATGAGCACGCTAATGTGATCTAAAATGAGTATTGTAAAAGATAATGTTTTCTACTGCCTAAGCAGTCCCAACCTACACTTTAAAAGAATTAACAAGCCTTTCAGCTTGTACTTTGTAGTCTTTGAATATTACCATTTGTTGGTCTGTAGTTTAAGTCACATAACTTTGAAAGTGTGTGTCGTCTCTTAAAAACTATATAGTAGTATGTAGTAGCCAAGCAGTGGTGGGACACGGCTTTGAACCCAGCACTAAGGAGGCAGAGGCAGGTGGATCTCTGTGAGTTCGAGGCCAACCTGGTCTACAGAGTGAGTTCCAGGACAGCCAGAGTCACGACAGAGAAACCCTGTCTCTGAAAAACAAACAAAAAAACAAAACAAAAACCCTAAATCTATGTAGTCATCTAACATTTTAAGTTACAGTGAATCTTTGGTGTCAGAGCCAGTTTCATACATACAGTTTCCTTTCTTTTTCCCCAGCATGCTCATCTTCTCTCTCTTCTTCAGTCCTGAGCAGACTCCCACTTTTTTTTTAATGTTTGATCTCTCTTTTGCAAGATGCCTGGTTTCTTCTTGAGTGGGGCCAGAGTATGGGACGTGCTTGGTATTACATTTGAGAAAGTTATACCGCACAAGAGTATTTAAGCTAGAAACGGGAAAGATAACAACAGAGACACGGAGCAGAAGCAGAGATTGGAAGGATCTTTGATTTCTCCATCCTGCAGGATTTGGTGGCCCTGCAGCAGAAAAATCTCTTCACACACCACTCAGTTTTCTCGTCCCTTCAAACCAGAATCAGGTTTGCAGCTTAGCTTTCTTATTCTACACACAGGTCCAAAAGGCCTGTCAGAGCAGTTCCCCATACAAGGTCAGCATTAAATAGAACTAGGTCCTAACACAAGCTCAATTGCTTACAAGCCATTAACCTTGGGCAAGTCACTCTGTGTCTCTGAGATTTCTTTATCTGCAAACTGGAGAGTACAACTCCTACCCACCTCTCAGGCATGAAATGAGATGCTGAGCCGAGAGAATGCCAGCAACAAGGAACTACTGGTCAAAGATGAGACCCTGTCCCTCTATCTTGGAATCTAATGCCACAGAGGCTGCTGCATGGTGTCAGCTCCACTCATCACGTTGTTCAGGATTCCTTGGAGGAAGGGGGTGTGTCTCTCAGCATCTGCAAGCGCAGAGAGGCAGACCTTTATGACTTAGGAGAAATGCTTGCTCTTAAACTAGCCACCGTGGCTGCTTACGAGACACCACGAGGTCATGAGGTTGCTAAGGAACACCCTTTCTGGGGACAAGCAGTTTGGATCCTGTGACTGGCAGAGCCACAGCAGCACTCACCATTCTGTGTGAAGTGTGAAGAAGTAAGTCCTATTTGTTTACTTGTTTTTGCCTTGTTTGACTAGGGCTTAGGGCTTCCGCACTGCAGCCAGATGGAGTCCTGCTGCCGAAATGATTGTTTCAGAGGCTGGCGCATAGCCAGAAGGTTGGGTTCAGCTGAGAGCTTTTGTCTGGGAGTTATCAAGACATTACTTCTTTTCTCCTCACTTGCACAAGGCATCACACAGTCCAGCGAATACTGGCAGACACTTGTAGAATCAGAGAGCTTCTACCTGGGGTCAAAACTGGTTTGGCACCAAGCGTAGTTGGGAAACCTCTGAGATATCTGAGTTGGAGCTCTGATAACTACCTGGAATCCACCTTGGCAGTTACATGTGTCAATGCCTCTTCATGTGAGAGATGCCAATTTGTGTTGGACATTATGATACTAGATTCTGAAAAATCCATCTATAATTGTACATAGCATACAGGATTGAGAGGGTGTGGGATGGGATAGGATCAGTGTTCAGGGATCTGATTGACAGGGAAAGTCTTCTCCTCCTTCTGCTGAGCTCTTGGGCTATTGGGGAGGCATGCACAAGTTCAGCGTCTTTGTGGGAGAAAGGCTGAACAGGTTCTGTCATGGGGAAAGCTAGAAGCAGATGCTGTGAGTGTAGAACACAGCTGTATCTGCGCTGAGCGTTAGTGGATCCTACCACGCTCTTCCCCAAGACTGAATGGAATGACAGAATCAGGCTCCCATCATGAGGCCTTTTACTTTTCCCACAGCCTCATGAGCAAGGGGGTCTGGTCTTACCAAAGCAGAGCAGCTTACAAACAGTAAGTGAAAAGATTGCTGCTAGAATAAAACACCAGGTAAAGGGAAGACCCCCAGCGCTGCCACATACCATGTACAGACACACACACAAAAGCATAAGAAAAAGCACAAGGCAACTTAAGGTGATAATTTAGGAAAAAAGTATTTAAATCATCTTACGTTCTTTTGAAACTGAGTAAATCCAAGAACCTGGGTACCTGCCATCTCTAAGCTGGCCTTTGTGATGTAGGTGTATAAGCCACACCTCCTGAGAGTTCTTCTTCCTGTGTAACGGTTAGGTGGGTATTAGGGTTTGAATCTAAAATGTCTCCCACAGGCTCATGTCTGGAGGACTTGGTTCTCAGCCTGTGTTCTGTTTTGAAGGTTGTGATGCCTGATGGTCGATGTTGCCGTTGATGAGTATCACATGATGGTTTGAGCCCCAGCTCTCTGCTTCCTGATTAGCCAAGATGTAGGAAGCTTCCACCTCATGCTCCTGCCAACATGGACTGTGTTTTACCACGATAGACTGAAATCCTTCTGAGATGTTGAGTCAAAGTAAATCCTTCCCCTGTTAAGTTGCTTCTGCAGGTAAGCCCTCACTGCAAGGAGATAAGACACTAATATTGTGGGGTCAGGAAAGAACAGAAAACTCTGTGTGTGTGTGTGTGTGTGAGATGGGGAAACTATGGGAGATGGTAGGAACAGTTTTCAACACAAGACGTGAAATTTTTTCAATATTTGGGATGAAATAAGCAGTAAGATTTATTATAATTTTTTATTACAAGCAATTTTTTTGTTCATTGTGGCTTAAAACAGTGTTTCAGTTATCAACACAACTCCTTACATGGGGCTTAGTTAATAAGCAGCTTGTTATATGAAAGGTTTATTTGAAGATGTCAGAGACAGTTGATAGCATTTAATTGACATAATAGTCTCATTTAAATACGTATTCCCTAAAACCAAACAGTTCAGACTAAAAACAGATTCATGCACATCAACTAATACCTTACCAATTCCCATGTCATTTGTCATGTGCTCCATCCTTGGGGTAGGGACCAGCAGTTTTCTGAGTTTCCCTTTGTCAGTGTCATTCATTCACTACCATATACATTAACCACACATGCTAGAATTATGGTGTTATCAGCAGTCATTGCCATCCACCAGCCCCTGGAGGCCAATAGCCAGGCTCCTGGGCATCTTTTGTGGCTTCTGCAGTCTTCTTGTTCCCGCCATGTCACTTTCAACAGTCTCCTCTACTCACAGATGTGTGGCAGGTGCCAACGCAATCTCTATTCTCATCTTGCTCTTTAGAAACGGATTCTGTCGGGAAATGATGCCCAAATTAAGCCCAGATTTTCCCAGCCTTCCATGTAAAAAGGGTCACGATATGTTTCAATTCTGATCATTGACCCACAAGAAAAATTATTGAGTGTAACTTTCTGAAAGGCAACTTTAAAAACATACTAACTCACAGGAGGGATGGGGGATAGAGAGGGAGCGAGAACAGGGAGGGACAATGGGAACTGGGGGAGACGTGGAAACCTAGTGCAATGGAAGCTCTCTGGACTCTAGTGAGGACTCCTAGGAATGGAGGATAATGAGCCTGAACAGGCCATCTTCTGTAACCAGGCAAAGCTTCCAGTGGTGGGACTGGGTCGCCAACCCAGCCACAAAACCTATAGTTTGCACTGCCTGCAAGATGTGCTGGTGCAGTGGTGGCATAGAACTAGTGGGAATGGCTAACCAATGACTGCTCTAACTCCAGGACCATGCCAGGAGAGGGATCTCATGTCCCAGATGGCCAGGAACAGGAGGCTGGATAGCTCTGAGACCTAGGGCAGAGCCAAACACAACTGGAGATATATATATATATTTACATATTTATATTTATATAGATAGATATAGATTATTTTTTCTAATTATATTCTGCTATACTCATAGATCATGGAAGAGGTGAAGAAAGGATTATAGGAACCAGAGGGGTTGAGGTCAATGTGGCTCACAAAATAAACTAAGCAGGGCTCAGAGGGGCTCAAAGAGACTGGGTGGCAATCAGGGGTCTGTGTTAGGTCCTCCACATATATGTTATGGTTGTTACCTGGTGTTTTTATGGGATTCCTAACAATAGAATGGGTGTGTCTCTGACTCTTTTACCTGCTCCCCGGACCCCTTTTACCTGGACCCCTTTTTTCCTACTGGTTGCCTTTCCAGCCTGGATATGAGGGTTTATGCCTAATCTTATATCTTGTTGTGCTATGTTTGGTTGATGTCCCTGGGGAGGGCTGCTCCTTTTAAAAGAGAAGTGGAACTGGGGGGAGGGGAAGGGAGGGAAGACTGAGGTCAGGATGTATTGTATGAAAGATAGATAGATAGATAAATAAATAAATAAATAAATATTAGTTTTGACCAATGGGAAAAATAAAGCCAAAATAATTAATACATATTTATATGCATTTTAAAGATATCCTAAATTATGTCTGAAAGAATGCCAATTATAGCAGGATATGGCTAGACCAACTGTAGGCTACATAAGGTGGTAGGAACTGTCATAGGAAGGAAAGGATTTTATGGTAATATATAGAAGAGGAGGTGTTCCATCTTTCTGTTTTCCTCAAAAACTTAAAGTTTCCTCACTCAAGTGAGCCATACCCTGGATCCCAACATACAAAGAAGTATGAAGAAAAGCCTTTGTTGAGGCGCGTAGCCTAGATCCCACTGCTTTGGAGACGGAGGCAAGAAAATGTGGAATTGAAAGATATACATAGTCATAAAGTTTCCAGAACCTGGAAGAAGTTATTAGAGTAATTACAGCCCATAAAATCTAAAGAGAATAACCAAAGAATATCAAAACTGACTACTGAAGGAATCAAACTAATAAATGCATTAGTCTTGAAAAAGAACATATTAACTCAACTGCTGAGCACCATTTTCCTTTGGATCACCTTCCTTTCTGTTTCTAAGAGCACCATGTGATAGTTGGAACTTAAGGACGTGAGGGTGAGATCCACAACCTAGAACAATGCTCAGAGCCGCCATATCAGCCTCAGACAGCTTTCCTCTGGAGTTCTCATCCTAAGAGAGAAAATGAGCATCTGTTTGTTTAAACCACAGTCCTTTGGTATCTAGTCCTCATAGCTGAATGCAACTGTTTGTTCAGTGTAATACCCCACTTGATTTGATCAACATTCTGTAACCGTCTGGCTCATTCAGACACAGCAGTTTTGTTCATACATGAGCAGATTACCTGACCTGCTCGTGAACCATTCCGCTTTAAAGGGTAGCCACATTAGCTATTGTGGAATCAGGATAGGATGGCAAGGTGAGTCCTTCTACTTCAGTATTATGGAGTCTATAGCCATGCAGAAGCTTTCAGTGAAATAGGTAACTGGTTGACACTTGTGTGTATCTTACTGAGCCCAGCAATTACATCACTGTCTTAGTTACTGTTCTATTGCTGATCTGAAACATCATGACCAAGGAAACTTATAAAAGGAAGCATTTAATTAAGGACTTGCTTGCAGTTTCAGAGGTGAGTCCATGACCATCATGGTAAGGAGTGTGGTGGCAGGCAGGCAGGCGTGGTGCTGGAGCAGTAGCTAAGAGCTTACATCTCCAACTGCAGAAAGCAGGCAGAGAAGGTGAGACTGGGCCTGGCGTGGGCTTTTGAAACATCAAATCCCTGCCTCTGTCACCAAATTCCTGGAAAATGATGACAAACTGCTTGAGCATTCTGTACCTTGGCTTCCCCATCTTTAACATGGGGATAATAACAAGCCTACTAGAAAAGTCTCTTATGGAGATTAGGGAAGCGAGTTAGTGCCATGGCCCTTAGACAAACAAGTAAGTAGGCGTCCTAGTTGGCTTCTCTGCTGCTGTGATAAAATACCTACCAAAACAACCTCGGGGGGGGGGGGAAAGTTACAGTCCACTATCAAAGGAAGCCAACGCAGGAACCTGAAAGCAGAACTGGAACAGAAACCATGGAGCAATGAAGCTTACTAACTTGCTCCCTTTGGCTTGCTTAGCTACCTTTTCCTGTACAGCCTCGGGCCACCTGCCCAGGGGTGGTACCACCACAGTGGTTTGGACTCTCTCACATCAATTAACAATTAAGGAAACACCCCATAGGCCAATTGGGTAGAGACAATTCTTCACTGGAGGTTTTTTCTTCCCAAGTGAGGCCAGGGGTCAAGTTGACAGCTGAAGCCGACTGTGACAGTCTACTCGCCAAGTACAAGGACAAGCCCTGTGAGCCTTCACCTTCACCTCAGGAGCAGGGCCCATGACATATTTCCATCTTACAGGTATGTAAGGCAAAGTTTGAAGGATCGTGTCATTTAAAGCAATACAGCCACGATTTTGAAGACTTCAGAGGCTTTCTTCTTGCTCTGAGAAGGCTTGAATTTCATGAGTCAGAAGTCATCTTTTATGGTTTGATCTTAAAACATTCCCAATGGATGCATACTGAAAACTTGGTCACTTGCCAGTGGTGCAGTTAGGAGATGATGAAAAGGTTCGGAGGTAAGGCCCTGTGGAAGGAAGTTAGGTTATTGAGGTTTGACCTGGAAGTGGAGATCAGAAACCCTGTCTCATTTCCCTACTCCCTACTTCCTGATTGCCACAAGCTAAGCAAGTCTGTACCATCTGTGCTTTCTGCCCCAATATCCCACCTCACCCCCGGCCCAAAGCAATATGACCGAATGACCATGGACCAACGCTTCTGAAACCAATGGGAGGTAGCTAGTCAGACACGAACAGGCTTGATGGTCGTTGAGAGTAGACCCTGCCTTCATAGTAGTCAGCGCTGTCCCCCCAACCCCATTTCTCTGGAAACACAGCAATTTTAGTTAAGGGGAAAGTATCATAGCTGCCCCTCCTGAGCATTTGAAGTGCCAGGTAAAGAAGAGAAAATGATCACAGTTGTCTTCTAGAGATTTGCAATATATGACAGGGAGGCAGGGCAGCAACGCTCTGCTGATGCCCACTGAGGGGAGACTATTTCTTCCTGCTACAGCACAGCTATTTTACAGATATTTTAAAAACATTTTCTCTACTTCGTTTTAGTCTACTTTGTTATGTGATTTTTGGTTAAAAGAATGGTATCTGAGTCACGCGTCTGGCCAGAGAGTGCGTATCTCTGCCTCAGAGACTTTGGAAAGTAGACTAGAGCCTACCTAAGCTCACAGTTGGGCACAATGGTCTCCGGCTGTTGTCCACTCTCATCTCTTACTACCCCGGGTGTTCTGTCTGAACTCATTCAGCAGAGAGCACGGGACTGGAGCACTGTGGGGAGGCCACAGCAAGGTGCTAGTATAAACTCCCCCATTCAAGCTGATTTCTCCAGTATTCTATCGCAGTTGACTGACACACCAAATCTAGGTTGGCTTCATAAGCTGCGTCTCCATCCTTCTGCACGAATAACACTAAATGACCCCTACCATGAGGCTCCTGCACTCTTATGAGGCCACAGGTGCCAAAATCTCCTGGAGGACTCTCTTCTCCATGCAGGGGGTGGTGGGCAGTCCCTGCTGAGAGCAGCACCCCCAGGCCAGGAAGGGAGATGGCTACCTGAGTGATGAAGGCTCCAGTTTGTGGAGGAGCTCCCAGCACCTTCCTCTCACCCACAGTTCATGCTTAACAGCCAGCTGTGGTTGACAGCATTTGCAGGGTTCCTGGTCTAGATTTGTAGCTTGAATAACCCAAACTCTGTCTTCTGTGCATGCCATCCTCTGACCACTGTATTAAGGATGTGGATACAGCGTCAAGTTACTTCTTAACAATGATCTTGAAGCCTTTTCTCTCAGCTTCCGTCTGACTTTCCAGTCTGGCTGCACTGGGTACACATTATCAGCTTCCACGCCTAGCAGCTAATTGCTTACATCAGGCAGTGCGACTGACCTACTCTCCCAGAAGCTCCAAGCAGCACACTGCGAACACAACGCCAGTTGGGCACGTGTGCTTTCTTTATCTTGTCTCCAAAGAATTTGGGGATTCAGTTAATGAAACTGATCTTATACTCAGTGAAAGTTCTAGAAATGTACTCTACTGTCTAGAGGGACATTCTGGGAAAAAAACCCTCTTAGAACACTGTTCATTCCCTCTCCAGGATGCCTTCTCCCAAAGGCAATCACTCCAGCAGGTTGAGAAGCATGGAACCGATTCACCCTCGTGGTGACTTTCATAGGGTGTAGGTGAAATTTCACCCAATCTCACCCTATTAGGTATAGGACCCGAGTTTTGAGGCACAACATCCATTTTTTATGAATAGCATATACACATAGCCTGAAAATAACCTTAACATTTTAGTGCACCCGTATTTTTGACATTCAGCAGTCTCATGAGGTCAGGTGTGGAGTTTTCTGCTTGTGGTGCCATGTCAACTATTAAAAAGTTTTTAAATTAGGGATGTTTTGCATTCGTTTTGCTTCCTAGAAATGCATGACCTATGTGTACACCACATACAACAACAGAGAACTGTGGAATTCACATTGTCTGGACATTGACATTTTTTCTCAAATAATAATATATCTTGGAAACCTTTTCAATCACAAATGTTGACATAGTCTTTAATTTTAAAGGCTTGCATTGTATTCCATTATATATGTGAAATACCTGTATTGACTTCCTCTTGCTTCAGTTACAAATGACCACAAATTCTGCTGCTCAAAACAACATGTTTATTAGCATGAATCTCTAGAGGCCAGAATTATAAAGTTGGTCTCACCAGCTTTTGCTTCAGCGACTGCCTTGTTCTTGGCTCATGAGCTCCAGCTGGCAGTTGTACTATGGTAACTTGCATCTATTATCCTGTTCCGTTCTCTTACCCTAACACTTCTGCCTGTCATTGCACTGGACCCACATTGATAATCCAGGATAATCTCTCCTCCTGGAGACCTCAAGACACTCAACATCTGGAAAGTTCCCGCAGCCACACACTCACACAACCCAGGAACTAGAATGAGGACATCTTTGGGAGGTATTATCACGCAGTCTGCGTCCATCCATGGACCTTTGGATTGTCTTTCATTACCAAGTATTCAATGACTATCTTTGTAAACATGCCTTATGGAGTGGGCTACAAGAAAAGAAATCCCCAGAAAATGAATTAGAAGTTCAAGTCACATGTGTATTCTAAACTCTGATAGATCTCTGTCATGGCAACCAGCAAACTTTGTTTTATTTGAGGATCTCTGAATGTGCAATTTCACAAAACCACTCAGAAGTTAGATGTTTGAGATGATTTTACCGTTTCCTCTCCTGTTACAATAGCTAGCGCTGGCTCCTGAACTCTACCAAAGTCTCTGCGTTTGAGGTACTGCTCTTAGGAAAACAGACTTAATTTATATGGTTAAAAAACACAAAACTATAATTACATCTTTTAAAACTTAACTTTCAGTTAATAATTAAACATTGAGTTCCTAAGTCACACAGTGTTTCAAGTGCCCTACCTAAAGTCACAGTAGGCGGTCTAGATACAAGGTAGTCCTTTTGGCAGAAACTTCCATTGGATAGTGTTGCTACAGGATACTCCTTTAATCTTCTATCAAACTAGAGCCAACCCATTGCTGTATTTAACTGTATTTAACCCAATCCTACTTACTATACACTAAATGTTTACAGTACCTCCATTCTCCGTTCAAATAGTAAGTCTATTTCCAATACTTTGGGAAGGAGATTTGCTCTTGTTGGCAAACATCCATGAATGACATCAATGACCTTCGTAAAGAGACTCCAGCAAGCTCCCTGCCTTCCTTGTCTGAGATACATAACCAACAACAGGAAGGTATAGCCTAGGAATGCCATTACATCTGATGGCACCTTAATCTTAAACTTAATCAGTCTCCAGGATTGTCACAGATAAGTCTCTGTTGCTTGTAAGCTAGTGTGTTTGGTATTCTGCTCTAGTACCCTGAGCAGACTAAGCCATCACCAATTTAAAGAACATTTATTAAATGCCTACCTATTCCGCTGCAGCTTAGAAACTGTGAGTGATACAAAGGTGTTGTAGAAGTTTATTTTTAGTTGTGTTTAAAATATTGTTTTGTGCGCTGTTGGGTGAGGGGTTGCCTAGGTCTTGGCATTTTATAATGTCTAACAGCAGCAGCAGTGGAGTAGAGCCAGCCAGAACCTGGAGGACAAGCTGTGCGTGCTGCAAAGGGCAGAGCCCGAGAAGTGACCCAAGCCCTAGGAGGAACCCAGAAGATCCTGAGTGAATTGCAGGTGTTGGATTTCTGTGGGGGATGTTTGATTGCTAATGATCTGCACCTGAGGCGTTCTGAATCAATAAAAACACCTGCACTCAGTTGCTTGGGGGTCCACTGTTGAGGATGGTGCTTGCCATGACAGTGGTTTCCTTTGCTGAGGTCTGGAAGCATTTACACCTATGAAAGCACCCCCTCATCTTCCTTGCTGGGCCTGCCACAGCAGCGAACTGCTACAAAAAAGTAATTTTTATTTTAAAGGATTCTTTTCTCAGGTAGATCACAAATCACTAAAACAAAAGTTGTGATGGTTAAACTTCATGGTAAACTTGATGAGACTTGGGAGTCTCCTGGGAGACACACCCCTGGGTATAGCTGTGCTTCCAGAGAAGTTTTACAAAGGAAGGAAGACCAATCCTGAATATGGGTGGCACCTTCCCAGGAGCTGAGGCCTGGTTTGACTTGTAAGAGAAATAGAGAAAGTGAGCTGAGGGGTCCCTCCTGTACCTCTCTCTGCTTCTTAACTGTGGACACAATGTGACCAGCCACCTAGGTCTCCTGCTGCCATGTCTTTCCTACTGTGCTGGATTGTAGCCCCTCAAACTGTGAGCCAAAATAAATCCATCTTCCTTTAAGTCACCTTTGTCAGATGTTTTCCCATAGCAAAAGGAATCACTAACACAAAGTGTCTACTGGACTTGACCCAGGACTAGAAATGGACCGTAAGCAAATGACGAGTATGAGGTTCCAGAGCAGGAAAGCTCACAGGGCAGGCGACTATTTCTGGAGACAAAAATATGGAGGTTATTTTCCCATTGTTAAAAGTAGTTTGCTCATTGTCCATTTTCTAACAAGACTGGATTACTGAAATGTTCCGTGACATTTTTAATGTAAACAGCACAATGAGAAAGCATCCCCATGGTTCTCGAGGCATTAGAAGCAAAGCAATTAGACTCTGGAGTCACACTGTGGAAGGTTCGAGCCCAGATTCTAGTTTTTGCTGGCTGTGTGACCTTGAGCATGTCACTTAACTCCTCTGTACCTCAGTTGTTTTCTGTCAATCAAGTATCTCACAGAGTATTGTAAGGACTAAACACACTTACATCTGTTAGTGTTACGATTGGACCCAGCATGTAGTGAGTGCTAAGTGCTGGTCACCTCATTTGCTAAACAGGAATGACTTCAGCTATTCACAAAGACTTAATAGAGGAGTTCAGTGGTTTGGTGGAATCTATTTACCAACTACCAAGGCAGGTATGATATATGCCTGGCTGCCCTGCCTGAACTCCTCTTGAGACAGTAACACTAAGGAATTTGCAAGCAGGGGACCTGTACTTCTTAGGGTACTGACTGGGAATTCTGCACTTCCCCAGTAATTAGCTATGTCCTGGTCACTGGTGAATTTTCTCATGTTCCTTGTGCTCATTACTAAGCAAGACAAATTACAGACAGGGCATGGATCCTGACACTCTCTTCTCATCATTTTAAAGAACCTCTCCTGCACACACAGCCTGGAAATCCCAGATTCTGGAGGAGCACACTTCCAGCCATTCCAGACCCATCTGCCTTCGAATATCTCCAATATTCCTGTTCCTTTAAGACTCAGACTCTTCTACCTCTCTGAAACAGTGTTAGGACAACCTGCACTGGCCTCACCTGATCATTAACAGAAGTCTGGGGAACACACAACACATACAGACTAGTGGTAAAGGTGCAATAATGCCTCCAACCCTGAGAGAGCACCATCCTTGCTTCCATCTGCAGTTTGGGTCACCTGACTCATTTGTATCTCCAAAACTTGCTCCTTAGATGCCAAAGGCAGCTGGCTACATCTGCAAACACATGTTATAAAAACTATTTGAGCTGAATAAACACTTAGCATCTGCTTTCAGATGACCAGGGCTGTTGTTTATTGCTCTACAATTGTCAACTTCCACTTTAAAGCAGAAACCACAGACCCTCTAAGTGTCTTTACCAAAGGGGAAAAAATTAAGGAAGAAAAAATAGGAAAAGAAAAGCTACACACTATTGCTTACATTTTCCTTAATGCAAATTACCTACGTGTTTGGAAAGCAGGAATGATGAGTCAGTTCACAGGTGTCCCAGTGGACTCAGGATCCCTGCTTCTTTGAGGCAGGGTTACTCCACAGCCAATGACACTTCTATTTTAAGTCAAGCACCTCACTTGCATGACCCCCTACCAAGGTGTCTTGTGATACATTATTTTCTTAATTGGATCACACCAAGTGGTCAAGCCTTACCTCTGCCATTTCCACATTAATAATCTGTGCTTTGACTTCGATCACCTTAACAAATTCGTGGCTCAAGGTTCTTGTGGCCCACACACAATTGATGTCAGTTTGAGGAAAAGTTTCTGTGAGGGTTACTTCTTTGGAGTTTAAAAAGCAGCCCCCCACACCTGAGGTTGGAGTCCGCCCTGCTCAGCCAGCCTGAAGAACTTCCTTACTTCCTTTGCATTCTGCCTAGATGGGGTTGGGATTGGTTTCATTAGGTTTGGTGTCATCCTGGGGCTTCTTATTAAGAGAGGTTCTGTTCTATTCTTTACCTGGTGTGAATTTCGATTTCTTTCCTTTCCCCTAACCAAGAAAAGTTCAAAGTTGTTCCCCTCCCTGTCTGGTTCCTGCTTTTACTTGGAGGGCTTTTCCATTTGCCAGTTACATGTCTCGCCATATCTTACATTGCTTTCTGTGTGGGACCGGTCTGAGTAATTTAACTTGCCACTACCAAAAATAGCAGCGAATTTTCTTACATGCTACATATTATATGCCAATGTTATTTTTCCACTTCCTGATAGTGAACATTAAAGTTATTTTTATCTTTGTATAGTATAAATAATATTGCAATGAGTGACTTTTTTACCCATTTTTCATATTCTATATGTCTATATACAATGCACACACACACACACACACAGGCATAAACGCATACAAACTGTATTACCCATTATTTTTGTGCTTTTGAGAGCTGTGGCCAAGTCACATTCTGCACTCTGCCGTGTATTATTCACCACAGCTTTTCCCTCTAATGATTTGGATCTGGAGAAGGGCGTTCTCAGAGCTATGATTTTCAATGCCGTCTTGCTTTCCTGGGGATATGGCCATGAAATCACAATTGAGATGGGGACTTATCTTGGCTAGACAGGGCTATTTTTAATGTTTGCCATACAGGACAGGTACCTTTTCAAGACCCTCTGTATCCTGGACTTAAAAAAAAAAGGAGAAAGGGAAGAAGAAGGAAGGAGGGAAGAAGAAAACCAAGGAAATCCATGGAAGCTAGAGCCCAAGGGAGAATTCAACAGTATCAATCTCACAGAGACACAAAGCAAAGGCTCAACCAACTTACAAATTATTGGGCTGAGAAGTTATTTCTCCAGCCCAGAAGTTGTTTACATGCCTCTGAAACTTTTTACTAGAAACCCTTGTCATGAAAAGACTTTCCTTTCTTTCAAATAAAGTGCAGACATTCTTATTGATGAAGGGTCTAATTCAGGCAGTATGAACAACCCTTCATGATAAGTAATGATGAGATCCTGACCCCAGTGCCTCAGAATGCGATTGTATTTGGAGAGAGCCAGAACAGAGATGATTAAGGTGATAACTTTGAGGAAACTGCTCACTGTTTGGGGTCTTTTTCCATTTTTATTTTGAACTTGGTTGTTACCTGAGTAATATTCTGTTGGTGTGTGCTCTGGATAGCCATTCACATTACCAGAGATCCAAGTGAAAACAATTTCTTCGTAAGTAATATATTATATAAATGCCTAGTTGCCATGTGGACATTACCATGAAACCCTTCTCTGTTCTGAAAACACTGAACTCTAAAAAAGTAGCTCTGAAAAACTGGGATCCTTAGATTCAGGTACTTCATTAGGAGTAAAAATACTAATTAGGTATGGAGTTCTGTGCCTGAAATATCAGCACTGAAGAGTCTGAGGCAGGGGAATCATGATTTTGAGACCAGCCTGATATACATAGTGAGACCCTGCCTCAAAATTATTAAATAAACTAACATTACCCCTGTGGATACTATGTAACCGGGGGATCTTTTCAAACTTAACTACAGCTTTTCAGTTTACACTGCAAACCCAAAATGAAAGTCTACAGAAAGCAATTACAGATTGTATCAGTGAGATTATTATGTTTTAGAAACAATTCAAAGTTACAGGAACGTTGCAAGAACAGTTCAAAGAATTCCCATATATCAATCACTGCTCTTGTTTGCCTCCGCAGCTTGGGAGGGAAAGGGTTTATTTGACTCACACATCCAGATCACAGGCATCATTCCGAGAATGCAGGGCAGGAACTCAAGGCAGGAACCTGGAGGCAAGAACTGAAGCACACACCATAGAACACTGCTTACTGGCTTGCTTCTCCTGGCTTGTCAGCCCGATTTCTTATACACCCCATGGCCACCTACCAAGGGTAGTACTACTCTCAGTAGGCTGGACCCTTCTCTGTCAATCTCTAATTAAGAAAATGTCCCCACTTGCCTGCAGGTCAATGTAATGGAGGCATTTTCCCAGTTGAAGGGTCCTCTTCCCAGATGACCCTAGCTTATGTCAAGTTGACAAAAAACTAACCAGTCACTAATCAGTGACTGCATTCAGATTACACCAATTACTCTTACAATATCTTTCTTAGCAAAATGATTTAACACAGATCCACATGTTGCCTGTCACACATCCTCAGTCCAGAAATTCCATAGTTTCTCCCTGACTTTCATGACTATAACATTTTCTAAGATAATGGGCAAGTTACCCTGTAGAATGTTACTTGGCTTAGGGGAATCTGCTGTTTCCTTACAGGTCAGGTTATGCATGCATCTTTGGCAGGAATATCTAAAACAATTTAAATGTTTCTGGCAGCCTATCAGCTGCCTTGTGATTTGCATTTGATGATGTTCCAGTTAATGCTACACTTGATCCAGGTGGTTTCTGCCAGGTTGCTGCATTAGGAAGTAATTCTTTTCCTTTGTAATGAATAGATCTTTTATGCAAAGATATTTTGTGGCTATGTAACTTTTCCATTTGTCGTCTAAATTTTTCCTGCAAATTTTGGCGTTTATTGATGTGTCTTGCATGAACTAATTATTATGATTGTTGCCAAATGGTGGTTTTCTGTTTCTATTGTTTCTTTTGTATTCAATAGCTGGCATACGCTGGCTTGGAGAACTTTCTCATCATCTCCCTCTTTTCCTAAATCTGCATGGTCTCCATAGTTTAATTACAATCAATCCCTAGCACCTTTACTTTGATGCTCACATAGGCCTACTATCCCCAGTGGTTTGATCTGGTTTTCATGTCATTTTTGACATGCCCCCTCATGTTCTGAGTGGTTCTTCATGTCTCAGGGTCTCAGTATCAAATTGTCTTCACACTTTCAAACAACAAAAGCGAGTCGTGCTCTCGGGGCTGCAGCCTGGACATCAGCCCATGCTTTCTGAGGCTTCCCCTGTTCTGCTGGTAGAATATGTTTTATCTGTGTGCTTGGCATGCTGACTGCTATTGGTCTATTGTTGCTTCCAGGGACTCAATGATCAGACCCATGACAGAAGTATAATATTGGACATGAGTTCCTAACCATATCTACAGTTCAGTTGAAACACAATTATCCTACCCTTTTCATATTTAAATCCTTCTTATCAGAGAGCAGGAAACCTGACTTCATAATCTCTCATATATTTATTTATTTGATTAAATCCCCCTGCATACAGCAAATCCGATAATCCATTGGGCCACCATTCAGTCAGCGACTTTCTGACTACCACCCCTGCTTGTATATCCCTAATGGGTTTTTAAGTGGATTACTAAGTGGGGAAGGAAGGCAGAAAGAAAAGACAACAGAGAGGGAAAAGGGGGAAATATTAATGGGGGTACCAACTGTAAAGTAGAAACTCTATGGATCAGAAAAATTGAGATTTACTGATTTTTTTTTTCACAAAAAATTTTGAGATTTACTGGATTGAGGCTAGATTGTGCCAGAATAATTGAGACCTTCATCTGTTACTGCTTAAAACAACAAATGCTGCGAATGGCCCTGCATGTTAAGTTCCCTTTGTGTGGGCCTAGCAGTCCTTGCTACTTTGGCTTTACTGTCCCTCTCGTAGGGCACCAATCAGCACAAGGCATCAGGGATCACAGGAGCAGGAGAGACCACAGATAGTTATTCTGCAGGTGTTCCTCCGGCGGCAGACATATATCACTCCTGTGGCTCTTTTTAGGTTGGTGGGAGTCACATGACTACACCTAGTTTGAGTGACAGCCTATGAGAGGACAGAAAGTACCACAAGAATTTCTCCTAACTGTTAGGAAAATCTAGCAATATTTAAACTATGCAGAAACATCTAAGGTGGTTTTTATTTCTGTAAAGAAATTTATTTCTCACCACAAATACTTTCGAAATCTAAGAGAAGTAAGATGTCCCATTATAGACATTAAGAAAACTATTTTTAAATTGTTTACTTTGAATTTTCATAAGACTTCAGTCTGAATTCAGTGAAAATTCACCATAGTCTTAACTCTGAAATTATCTCAGCATGGGTGGAAGTCAGCGATTCGCAAACCTGGCCACAGCTGAGAATCACCCTGAGACCATGATAAGCCAAGCTGCCCAGATGGGCCTCACTCTCAGATGTTGACAGATTGGCCTGGGTGTGATCTGGAGGCTGCAGCTCCAAAGCTATCTGGCTGAGCTTAGGGCAGGCTCACGTTAGACTCTGCTTCAGGTCCGAACGCCGGTGTGTTCCCATTGATCTTTTAGTCTGCATGACACTTTCCCAAAGAATCCCCTATCTTCTAAAGCCAGGTGATATACTCTTACGTCCCACTATCCTCTCCCATCTTATCCGTTGTGATAGTGTGCTGTGTTTGCCTGGATGCTTTGATACCTGTGGCTGTAAGCTTAATAAAGGTAAGGACAGGTCTTCATTTAGGGAAGACCCAGCCCCTGACATTAATGTCTAATTTATAGTAGCTTCTCAATTAATGTATGTTGACTCCATTAGTATTCGATGCACAGTATTAGGGTTAGAGCTGCTTTCATATTGCTTCCTCTTCCAGCAGAATGCTTGGGACATAGATATGGGATTAGGAAAGACAGATCCGGAGTTAGGAAATTTGTTCGTTCATAACCTTCGTGAATAACTGATAAAATGATCGTGGCCTAAGGTCACAATGGGCATTTGTAAGAGTGAGTAAAACAGCAGGTCAGACATCTGATAACTGTTGATTATACATATTCTTTGAGACCTAGACACACCCCAAACTTTCTTAAGAGAATCACAATGGCTAATCTATTTGCTTAAGCACAGGGAACCTGTCTGCCTGTTAGTTTGAAAAATAAAAAACAAAACACATCACTTTCAAGGAAAGGTACAAGCTTTCCTGTCCTTTGGGACCTTTGTGCTTTGCTGCCTCCCTCTCCGGGTTCAGCAGAGGTAAAAAAGAAGGTACGCTTTAATTCCGAAGTCTCCAAATCAAACTGTGGTTCCACGACATAAGATTCCTGAGAACTTCAGGCCCGTTTCTTACTTTCTGTGAGCACCGATTTTGCCGTGTGCAGTGTGGAGAATAGAAGGCACCTCTTTTAATTAAGACACCACAAGCGACAGCACCGTGAAAACCCAGAAAGCCCTGTGCGGGAGTCTGGGCACCGGTTGCCTACGGAGCTACCGATCGGTGCTGTACTGCCGTAGCTCACAGGTCTCCACTGGCTGCTCCCGGCCTAGGAGAGGCCATTTCCTCAAGCCTATGTGGTTGTTATGCTCAGGGTTATTGCTCTGCTTCCCCTCACTCATCTTTTTCTCCTTTGAAACAGGGTTCTGCCATGTTGTCCGGGCTCCAGCAATTGTCTGTCGTCTCAGTCACCCCAGTACCTGGACCACAGGCACATGCTGCTGCACCCCGGTCTTCCCTTCCCTCCCACATTATTTCTGAGTCAATGGCCACGGAACCCAAGCAGTGACGTGGCAGGAGAGGGACGGCAGACGGAAGGGCCGTGCGTGCTGCGATTCGGCAAGTGCAGACGATTTAAGACCCAAGCATTTGCTCGCTAATTTCAAATGTGCCATTCACTTTAAATTATTTATTGTAATACGTCAAAGCATACTTTGTAAAATTAATAAAGCCTGAGCAGTTTGAAACCTTTCCAATTGGGTCTGCCAAAGCCTCTCTGCTGAGGAAGACAGAACATGGAATCCTGAGAGGATGATTTGATCCATGGGCCAGGGAAGGAAGGATTACCGAGGGTTGGTGCATGTTCCTGGAATGCCTTTCTATTTCAGGAGAAAACGTATGCCGATTCCGATTTTGTCTCACAGCGGGCAGGTGGACTTAAACCACAGAAGTACTTACTGATCAGTTAAAGAAGAGACTTTGTACTCTAAATCACACTGCTTACATTTATAATATTGAATATAGAATAAAATAATCCAGAGAGTAAAAATAGTGGTTGTCACTGAACTTTGTGCACCATGAGTGTTGATGGGTTTGCTGTGTGTGTGTGTGTGTGTGTGTGGGTGGGTGCATATGCATATATGTGCTCATAGGTATGGAGGTCAGAAGTCAACCTGAGGCGTTGTTCCTCAGTGTGGGTCTACTAATTTATCTATTTAGTTACTGTGTGAGTGTGTGTGTGTGTGTGTGTGTTTGTGCTTATGGGGGGTGGAGGTCAGAGTTCAATCTTAAATCTTATTCCTCAGAATGACTATCTATCCACCTTATCTATCTATCTATCCATCCATCCATATATCATGTTTGTGTGTGTGTGCGCGTGTGTGTGAGAGAGAAAGAGAGACAGAAAGAGACATAGAAAGAGAAAGAGAAAACAGGTACGCCAATGCCACAGCACACACATGGAGGCATTTTGAAAGTCAGTTCTTACCTTTGACCTTGTGTTGAGGCAGTCACTCTTTTTTTTATTTTTTTTGTTATGTTAGGCTCTACTCCTGTTTCTGCTTCCCATCTCTTGCTGGAACGCAGGCATTACAGATGTGTGCCACTGCTTCTGGCTTTTCCTTGAGTCCCGAGGATCAAACTCAGGTCATCAGGCATGCCTCGTAAGTGCTTTTACATGCCAAGTCATCTTCCCAGTCCCACCTTGTTTCTGGGACAGTATCTCCCACTGGGACCCGGGACTCGCCTCTCAGGTTTGGGTGGCTGGCCACTGAGCCACAGGGAACCTCTGATTCCCTGGAGCATCTCACCATTCCTCAGTTTTCACATGGGTGGTAGGGATGGAATTAGCAAGACCTTGAAGACTGATTTTCCAGCTTAGCTGTCACTGAACTTTAAGAAATGGATGCCAACTTGTGAATGGAGATGTTAGGGTTGTGTGAGGACCTGTGTTAGTTTTCACCTGGTGGTTTGCTTCTAGGCTTCTCATTGAGGATAGAAACTTACACCAGCACTTACCTGTGCGCATGTCATGGAAGGCTGATTCTGCAGGATACTCTGACTAAAGGCTTCATGAAGATATAAGTTCTTTAACCATTTCATATGTTTCTCTCATCTTGTAGATTCACTAAGCCCTCTGCCTGATCTCATATGGCTCTGAGCACTCTAGTAGAGGCAAATCTGACCAACGTGGTTTTATTTCCTTTATTATTTTTTAAGATTATACTATAATTACTTCATTTCCTCCGTCTCATTTCTTCTTCCAAAACCTCTCATATATCCCTCCTTGCTTTCTTTCAAATTCATGCTCTCCTCCATTACTTGTTGCATATGTTCCCTCTCTCTCTCTCTCTCTCTCTCTCTCTCTCAAATACACAAACATAACTTGCTAAGTACATATAAAGTTACTTGTATGTGTGTTTTCAGGGATGACCATTTGATATTGCTGATCAATGTGTTTAACTCTTTGATTCTACATTTCTGTTTTTATCTTACAATTTTTTAAAAAGTTACAATATTTTGTAAGATAATATGATTTCCACATTATTTTTACAAAGAAATATTAAATTTATTAACACCTAAACACTTGCAATGGTCTGAGTTGGCTGTTGGGAGACTCTGAATTGTGTCAGTTAACATATTGATGGGCCATTTCATCTATAGAGCATCCCTTCTGGAACAGAAATGCAATAAGAATTATGTAAATTTTTACATGAAGCATAATGTGCTTTAGAAATAGTCATCATGGTCTTTTGTAAGGGTTTTGATTAAGATGTAATTTTTATGTTATAGGCTCTGTACAGTTTGATAGTTTGGGCACCCTTAGAGTTGAGTGACCATTGCCACAGTCAATCTTGGGGCATTTTCATTGCCCCAGGAAAGGATCCCTGTCGCCCTTAGCTATATAACCCATCTCCATCCTCTAATCCCACCTCTAACTAACTAACTAACTAACTAACTAACCAAACTATTTCTGTCATTATAATAGTCTAGTCTAGACATTTCTTCTGCATGGGCTTGCACACTAGGTGGCCTTCTGTGATTGTTTCTGTCAGATGGTATGGCATTTTCAAGGTTTATCCTCATCACCGTACACACTAGTCTACCATTTCTCCAGTAGTAGGGTTTTGAAGATCAACAGAAGACCAGAAAGCTAAAGATGGGCAGGATGGATAGGGACCTGGTGCTTTCCATTGGTGGCTGCCATGGTGAATAAGGACCCTGGCCCAGACAGTCCTCCCAGAGAAGGGACTCAGCTGGAATAGAAATGGCCTGGTCTAGGGAAGAGGTACCATCTGCTTCCCTGTTCCAATATTGTCATATAATTTATGCTCCAAGTCTTTCTATACACACAGAATTCTATACTACAAAGTCTGCTTCCCAAAGTTGCTGCCTGGTCGATGCAGACACGTGTCTTTGACATGTGGGGCTTGTGCCTGTGCTTCACAATGAGAGCAAGAAGTCTGAGGTGCTCACACTTGTTTTCTGCTTATTTCCCAGACTTTGGGAGGGGATTTTCAGGGGCAAATTGGCACTTCAGTTAAAACTTCTAAAATGCAAAATTGGTCAGGCGTGTGAATGTCAGGGAGATTAGACTTTGTGAAGTGTCGCACAGCAATTTTCAGTAATTAGCTCCTAAGAGCCCTGGGATAGGGAGAGCAGAGTGCCTTTTTCTTGACAGAATGTGCAAATCAGGGTCTGTCCATTGAATTTATCTCCCAATCATACTATCCAAGAAGCGAAAAAGGAATGTGGAGCAAAAAGGAGCTGGAAGCTAGGTGTAGTCATGCTTGACTATAATCCTGATACTACAGAGACCGGGACAAAATCAAGAGTACCAGGCCATTCTGAATCACAGAGTGAGTAGCCAGAGGTGTGTGTGTGTGTGTGTGTATGTGTGTGTGTGTGTGTGTGTGTGCGTGCGCATACACACACACACACACACACACAGACAGACAGAGAGACAGAGAACTTGAATCTTTTAGGGATGAACTCTCCTGGAGGCTTCTGCTTTGTCCCGTGTTGTAATTTGCCTTTACATCCCATGGCTACCTGCTTGCTACTGTTAGTTGAACACAACACCTCTTCTTTTTGATTGTAGAGTTCAAGGGCCCTTGATGGCTGCAGGAGTGTCTTGGAGGTGTGGCTGGTGCTGGCTTGCTGATCCACACGCAGTTTGGGTGTGTTACTTCCTAGTCACTCCATCTATGTTGAGCCTGGGTTATACTCAGAGATCTTGATGCTGAAGCTCTGAGACCAGGGAGGCTGCGATGCTTTTATTCATCCTGTCTGTAGTGCTGCTGCCAGTAGACAATAGACACACAGCAGCAAGTGAGACGGCCCTTGTTTCCAGGGAATTTACAGTCAGACTCAGACTCTTCTAAACCAGGATGTCTTTTGGTTCCTGTGGATTCCATGAAATAACCAAAGACACCAGAAATTCATTTCTGACCTGAACTCCCTAGAGACAGTTCTAGTGAGCCGGAATAAGCATTTACATGGCTGTCACCTCTCTGTATATGTCACTTACCGCCAAACATGCCTACATGTAGGGTTTAGTGATGACCTTTGATGGAAAAAGTTGAGGTTAAGCAAGGTTAATTGAGACAGAGTTGAGACTGGCTGTAAGAATTAATGACTCCAGATTCTATTTTCTTTAATGAATCGGTGCTACCATAACAAACTGAGAAACTTTGATATTGACCTTCAAGTTGAAGCAATGCCTGAAAGACCATTTATAGTAACTACGAAGGGTGTGCTAAGTAAGTAACTATAGCAACAGAAACATTTTTGAGTTGAAGCCTGTGTTGTAGTAGAATGAAAATGGGCTTTCAGTAACCAGTGAGGACTAGTCTCCATATAACCATACAATAAGAACTGGAAATAGATTTATCTCTGCTGTGAAGAATGGTATCGAATTCATACTCTTCAGGACAGCAGCCCTTCGGACTTTCCATTTTTTTCTTCATTACAGCTGTTAGCCTTTTGCTATGTTGTCCAAGTTCTAGGTACAAGAAGAAAGGCTGGAGGCGGTTGTGGCCTCTTCCCTTTAGGAAGGTCTCTCAGGTGCTCCATATAACTTCTACTTGCATCTCATTGGTCAGAACTCGTTCATACAGGTAACATAGATTCGAGAGAGTGGTGTGTGTGGCCTTCCCTGGAGGGCAATGCACCTGAATAGTTATCTTATACATGGCTTTATAAAACATCCTTAACAGAAGCCACCTAGGAGAGGCAGGGTTTCTTAGACTCATTTCAAGGCCATAGGCAGTCAGGACAGAGAAGCCCCTGCAGAGAAGCAGGAGCTTGAGGCAGCTGGTAACACTGTATCCACAGACAGGAGGCAGAAAGGAACATTTTCTCCTTTTCATTTAGTCAATGGAAGGGTGTGGCCCACTGTTAAACTGAGTCTTCCACTTCAATGAACCTGATCTAGATCATCTCTCACAGGCACATCCAGGGGCTAACCTAACCTATATTCTTCCTCACAGTGTGGCTGGAGGTTTGTCCACTAGGTGATTCTATGTCCTATTAAGTTGACATGCAAGATTAGTTACCATAGGGCCCAAATGTGCTAAGAAATCTGGATGTAGAAGACAATTCAGCTTTTGCTCTAATCTATTCCAGGCTTTGTTTTATGGTAAAGTTTTAGTTGTTGTCTATCAACCAAACTGGTTTCATCTTGTTTTTGGTCTACAAACACTGATTGATGTCCACCGTATTCAGATAGTGTGTTAAATGCTAAGGGTAGGACAACCAGCAGGACATAATATGAACTGCATGTTTGCTATGGTTTGGCTGATTAGTTCCCCAAGGCCTACCTGGAAATGTTGAGGCTTTGATATTAGGAGGTGTTGGAAGCTTAGGGTAAGATCCTTAGGTCATGTTACAAAGGTATTTTGGGGACTCTAGTCTCTTTTTCCTTCTCTTTCGTCTCTAGTTTGAGATGTGGCTGGTTACCCTGATATTCTCCCTTCATTGGTATCTGCCACCCTCTCCAATAGCCAAAGCAATGGGATTTCGTGCTTTGGTATTTGGGCCTCCAAAACCTGTGGCTTTTCTCTTGATTTTCCTCACTATTTTATTGCATTTGATTGAAGTGATACAAAGCTGGTTAATACATCATCAGAATAAAAAGAGATATATGAAAATTAAAATTGAAGTATTTTAAAAATTATTGAATTGTGCACTTAAAAGATAAGCTGTAAGGTATGCATTTTATATCCTAAGAAACCTGTATTAATGTACATATGCATATATTGCAGCAGAGTCTGAAGACTGAAGACTCCTAGATGCCACGACTTCAGAGTTTGGTGTTGGTGTAGAGAAGGACTTAGAACTGTATTCATTCTAAAAGGGTGGCCCTGGGCCAGCAGCAGCAGCCTCACTCAGGAACTGGCTAGAAATTCATACTCTTGGGCTTCCCTCCATAGCTGCTCAATCAGACATAGTGGGGATGGATAGGTACAGAAGCCTGTCTGAAGAAATCTCCCGGGCGATTACCATATACACTCAAGTTCAAAAACCACTGGATTAGACTATAGATGCACAGAGGGAAGGCACTCAGGATGTTGCTTCACTGTCAGGGCAGAGATAATGAAGATTTGGCACCAGTGCCTTGAGATATTGCAACAGGATGGGGAATGAAGAAATAGAACCATTTCTGAAAGAGCCCATGTTTGTCAGCTTTCCGTGACTGTGACAAACACACTGCTTCAGAAGTTTATTTCAGTTATGTTTAAAGTGGTTGTTTTGTGCACTGTTGGGGAGAGGGCTGTCAAGGCCTTGGCATTTATATTGTCTGCAGGTATTGGCTTTACGTAATAGATGTTCGATTCCTCATGATTTGCACGTGATATCAATAGCACATCTGAGGCGCTTAGGTATCAGTAGAAAGCCCTGAGATGAGACACTGTCAGTATGGCGCTTGCTATAATAGTGGTTCCCTTTATTGAACCTATGAATACCTATGAGTATGCCTCCTTGTCTCTCTTGGTGAGCCGCCACAGTGGCAACAACTGCAACACCCAGCCCAAGTTAACCTAAAACAAGGTAGGTTCATCTGGGCTCACAGTTTTGGAAGCTTCAGTGGCCCTGCCTCTGCTCTGCTGCAGTGCTGTATATTCGGATGGGAACACAGGGCTGAGGAGGCTGCTCGTCTCCTGTCAGCTGGGAAGCAAAGAGAAGGAGGCCAGAGTCCCAATCGTCCCTTTATCAATGCCCTGCCTTCAATGACCTAACTTCCTCTCACGAGGTCCCCATCTTCTAGAGTTTCTTTAGCACCAAGGGAACACTTTAAAGCCAATGGCTAATAAGTTCTAATATACTTATTTATCAAGGTGGAGTCAGAGGTAATGGCCAATGCTGATGGAAGAGGCATTCAGAGTGTATCAGGAAGTAACATAAAAATAACTAAACTGGCAGCCATTAACATTTTGGAGGAAGGAAGAAAAGGAGTAGCAAAATGAATTAAGCTCTGATCCTTGTTTAGCAGTCTTTTGAATGTCTTTGAACTATCTGAACGATAGTCTCTTAACAGGACAAGTCTTTAAAGAGAAGTATAAACCCAGTATGTCAGGAAGAATGAACTAAAGCCTGGAAATAGAATATTCCCTCTGATGAGGTGTCCGGGTGAGGCTTTATACTTACATATCCTTCTGGACTCTAAAAAGAATGCAAAGAAGGTAGGACCCTGTTGTTGAAGACACCACACATTTTGGTTAGAGGACTTAGAGAAATTAAGCTGGCTGTCTCCCCAGTGATCAGCTTTCATGGTGCAAGGTGCCAGGTGGCTGCTGGGAGAGAAAAGATGCCAACAATCTTACTCAACTGTGAACCCTGTTCACTATAGTAGTGGTTCTCCTGGCAAGATTCTCTCACTGGTCCAATAGTAGTGGGAATGTTTTGAAGGTGTAAGGTTTATAAAACAGGAGAGAACTCATTCCTAGTATTGTAAACTTGGCCAAGCACCGGAACAAGAAGAATCATAAACCTTAGAAGAGAGCATACTACTACCATTTTGCTAAACTGATATAGTATCTAAGTGCCTTCTAAATACTTATCCTTATATACGTAGATGAGTCCAGCTCTCACCCCACACCAGAGATGTTTCTATTGGCAGTGGATGGGAGTTAACACCGAGAACCTCAAATAGTCAAAGAGCAGAGAGTAAGAGTGTGGAGTGCTCATCTTGAGATGGAGCACCTGTATCACAAGGCTCAGGGAACACTGATGAAGAGGAGGTAGAAGGTAATAGCCAGAAAACTGTAATAGCCAGAGGTCAGGGAGGATGACTGCAAAGCACTGTCTTCTGGACACGGCAGGCAGTCGCACTCAGGAGCGCTCAGTAACTGTGGCTGACCTGCCCAAGAATAATCTGCTCAACGGTCCAATAGAGAAGAGGATGGTGCTCACAAGGCTCTGCTCCTAGTTGAGAAGTTACAGGCAGTCAACAGCTGCCAGGAGAAAGAAAGTCAGTCTTCTTCAGAGCTTGGGGCATTGACAGGTTACCCCTGCTACAGTCAAAACGCCTAGACCCTAATGTAGATAAGAAGCTGTTTATAACTTCATGTCTTCACGAAACTGGGAGAAGGATAGGAGGGAGAGACCTTGGAGGAGTCAAAAGGGGGAAATTATGGGGCAGATGGAGTAAAAACAAAATGCATTCACGTATGAAGGAAAAATAGATATATATTTCAAAAATATATGTATATTTCACTGGGAGTGATGATGCTTGCCTTCAAGAGTCTTCACAGAGTCTCTGTGAGTTTGAGGCCAGCCTGGTCTACATACCGAGTTCCAGGATAGCAAGGCCTACATAGAGAGAGAGACTTTGACTCACAAAAAACCTGTTTATTTCAACAAACCTCAAATGCCTCCTAGTGAGGCAGATAGTACCTGCCTTCCAGCAGTGAATAGACACATTCCTCTCACCTGGACATCCTGAGTCAGTGGAATCTACTGTTTCTGACAATACACTAAATACTTCTTATTTTTATTTTTCTGAGACAGGGTGTAGCCACGTAGCCCAAACTGGCCTTGTGATCTCCCTGCTTCAATCTTCCATGTTAGGGTTACAGATGAGCACAGCCATAATTGGCTTCTTCGTGTTCGTATTCTCCAGGGAAATTAGCAGTTAGTTATCCCAGGTTGTCTGGGCCACATTCCAATCAGGCTTTCAGCCCCATGATTCTCTGAAATATATCCCTTCAGGCCCCAATGACCTTTGTTGCTGGTATCCAAGGTCAAGGGGTTATGGTGGCACATCCCTGGAATCCCAGTGCTTCAGAGGTGAGGGATGGAAGATTGGGAGTCTGAGGCCAGCCTGGGCTACATAATGAGATACTGTAGAAAAAAAGAGATGGGGGTGGGAGAGAAAAAGGGAGGGGAACAAAATGCTTCACTCTGGGCTTAAAGGTCCATCCTGGTGCACATTGTATGGGACTTGTTCACATCAGTTGGGTATTTCACTCATTAACGCTCATAGGTCGCCCCGCCTCAGCCATCAGTCTGTATCCCGCGGCGTTAGGTGCCACCTATGTGCTGACAGCACCTCACTGAACATGTCACCAGCTCTTCCCCATCCCTTCCATTTCCAGGTGTGTATCTGGGCTGGCTACTTCGGTGATTCATTGGTCACTTCAACTGTGACACGTCCCAGAACACTGCTGCCCAGGCTCATTCTTTTTCATTTTGTGGTATTGGGGATTGAATCTAGGAGCTCGTGCATCCCTGGGCAGTACTCTGCCCTTGAGTTATATCCTAGCAAACCTTTATTCCTTTGCAGAATATTCCAGTTCAATAATCGGGAACACCCTTCTCCAGGAGCCAAGGCCACACACATACTCCCTTTGTTCTTCTCTTCCCCTCATGTGCTGTCGAGGGACTAACCGTCAGGTCGCCTGCAGCGTCCCCATCAGGGAGACTCAGAAAACCTGTACTTCTCACCTGCTCCATCACCTTGGGCCAAGAGGCTGCTGTTGCCACTGGGGTTAGTGCAGTGCGATCTCTCCCTGGTGACCCCATCCCATTACAGTTCATTCTCTACCTAACAAGTACGGCCGGCCTCTTCTCACACATCGGACTCCACCCTACACCTGGGACCAGTGACTACCTCCACACTCAGAGAAGAAGCCAGTGTCCCACGTCCTTCCCTGAGCCGCAGCCTCACTTAGCAAACGATGATGCCGTGGTTTGCTTCTCACCAGCAGCTCTGACTTCCCCTTAGCCAGTGGGTCTTTTTCCAGTAGATAATTGTGTTGAAGACAAATGCCGCGGAACGCACACAAGATTAAGCAACTGCGTGTGATTGGATAATCTTTTCTGTCTAAACAAACAAGTGAAACGAAATGAACCAGAAACAAAAAGCACAATGGCTGCTGGAGGGGTTGGGAGAAGTCAGTTTCCTTCAAGGGTGTGGTCTATGATGGGCTGCCTCTGTGCCATGCTTGGGGCGGGGGGGACAACAACACCCATGTGCATAGGGCAATGCTAATTGGACTTAGTGTGTTATAAAAATATAAGGTGACTTGAGTTTGGAAGAGGATGTGGGGGACAAGAGGCATTGTAGAGGGGAGTGGGGGGTAAATATAATCTAAATACATAATGTTAGGTCTCAAACTCATAAAGCTCTGGCTGTGATATCTATTTAACATGTCCAAATGAACCTGGATGCCAGGGTCTCCCATCATCCCTCCATTCCTACCTGTTACAGGGTCCTCCTGGCTTGCATGCCCTGCCCCCTACCCTGAACTCTCCAGCCAACTGGGCTGCCTGTCCCCGTATAATTCCAGCCATTTTAGTTTTTCTCTCTCTCTCTCTCTCTCTCTCTCTTCCTCTCTCTCTCTCTCTCTCCATCTTCTTTCTTCCTGGCCTCTTGATCTCCAGGTTCCCCTCTTTCTTCTCCTTTATCCTCTCCCCCTCTATTCACATGGCCCTGCAGCCCAGTCTGGTCACATCCACCTTGGACTCCCCCAGATGTCTCTGCCCCTGGCTGTGTTCTCCCTCATATCTACTATATTCTCCCTCATACACACAATAAACTTTCTCCTCTACCATACCTAGGAGCACTTATGTTCTTTTCCTTTTTATTTCTTTCACCTAGCATTCATATATGAAATGACCAAAGAACAAATTTTAAAAAAGGTCCAGTCAAGCTAAACAACAAACAAAAGATAAAGCAAACTGAAATGAAGTCAAATTGCTGCTGATCCAGTAACGATGACAGTTTCCATGTTAGCGAAAGATAATGTCAGTGATGACCCTTAGGGATGACAGGGTGGGGCTTCTTCCCTAGTATCATCCAAGAGGCCCAATAGGACTTCCTGGGATGGCAGAGCCTGTCTGTATCTCTGGTGTCTGTATCCCTATCGTCTCTGAGTGGCCTTGACATGGATCCTTCTAGTGCTGTAAATATGATCAGGCAGGCTCAGTTAGAACAGTTCAGGGAAGCCCCTCGGGCTTTACCTGCATCTGGGGTTTACAGCCCCCTATCCAGTCTCCCCCCACACCCAGGGTCTTTGATTTCAGTTCTTCTCTGCCATCTGCTGAGCTGTCTGAGTTCTTATTTGACTCTCTGGTCACTGATCTTTCAGCAGGCTGTGTCTTCTGATTTGCTGGCCACCCTGTTAGAATTATTTGTGCCCTCATAGTGCATATGTCTAGAGGTGGGTACTGCTGAATGAGTGCTCGTTTGCTCTAATAGCTGAGAAAGTAAATTCTGCTGTAGAAAACACAGATGGGATGGTCACACTCCTAGAAGGTGTATTAAATAGAGATAAGGAAACTAGTAACTTCTGGACATGTTTACTCTTCTTTCTGTGTGTGTGTGTGTGTGTGTGTGTGTGTGTGTGTGTGTGTGTGCAGATGTACCTGTGTACTCATGCTCACAGAGGCTGGAGGAAGGTACTAGCTGTCTGTGCTGTCACTTTCTACCTTGTTGTCTTGAGACAGGATCTCTCATTGAAACCGGAGCTAGGCTGGTGCCAAGCCTCAGCAATCATCCTGTCTGACTTACTCCCCACCCCCAGCACTGGGCTAAGAGGTGTGCATGGACACTCCCAGGTATTTATGTGGATCCTGGGGACTTGAACTCTGGCCTTCATTCTTGCACAACAAGCCTTTTTCCCATTGAGACGTCTCTCCAGCCCTGCAGGCGTGTTAAACACACGTAAAGAGAGCTTATTATGCACACATAGGTATGGAGCAATGGAAGAACTAAGTCATGTGACTCTCATGGAACAGCCGAGGCACGTATTCTTTGTGGAACACTAAAGACGCATGAGGCCTGTGAAACACTCTATTTGTGATGCCTGCGACTGTCCACCTGTTGCCATTCTGCCCACAGTGAAGGCTATAATTCCATAGCTGCTCATCAAACTAACCGGGGAGCCACAGCTCTAGCCAGGTAGTTTCCCTCCAGCACAAAAGATTGGATTGATCCCAGGCATCTTCTGACTCTTGGACACCTTTACTCATCCTTGATCCTTGTAGCCATAACATTGACAGGGAAAGCTGATGGGACACTTTAGAGCACTGATCAAGTAGTCCAGGTTGCAGGTGCTCTGGGCCCTCTGCCTAGCTGGGCCCATTGTGAGTCCATCACCCTACCCGTCTCTTTCCTCATTTCTCTCTGTGGGTTTTAAAGTGGTTTAATTGCTCCAGCTAGCACAGGTTGAGGGCACAACCTGGAACCTCCACTTGTATGTATTGCATACATCAGGAGAAGGAGGGATCAGCTAGTCTCAGTAGGACGTCTCTGTAGGTGAGGGGTCTCAGGTTGCAGTCATCTGGGAAGAGGAAGCCACAGTTGCCAGTCTTTGCACATACTGATTAACTGTTAACAAACACAGTTGGACAGAAGGAGGCTTTGGCATGCCTCAGAGCCTTACCCAGAGGAAGGCTCTGCCAGTTTCCATGGTCTGAGGCATTGGTCCTTGTCAATAATACACATTCACTCAGGACTCCATCCACTCCCTTCACACTCACTCAGGGCTGCCTTGGCTCCCCCCACGTTTAATAAACAGAGGGATTTGTCTATCTTAATTTGATCTCTGTGGCCCTTTGAATCAGCACCTCTGCCGTAGCTTGTCTGGCAGTGTGTCAGTCATATAAAGGCTACTGTGGCATCATGCTTATCCCTGTTAGGACATTGGATGTGGTCAAAGAGTTTCAAATGCTCTCCTGAGTGACAGGCAGGGGGCTGTCCCAGGCTGTCTCTGTCTAACCAGGCTGTGCCGTCACCTCCCGCTCCTGTTGCAGTTCTGTCATGCTGGTGTGAGCAATGGTTTTTAGGGATATGCAGTAGTAAACTGCTGTGGCAGCTCAGCAAGGAAGACAAGGAGGCATATTTCATAATTGCAAAGCCTGCCAGACCTCAGCAGAGGAAAGCCTGCCAGACCTCAGCAGAGGGAACCACGGTCATGGCCAGGGCCATACTCACAGTGGAACCCTGAGTGTCTCAGCTCAGGTGTTTTTATTGATTTAGAACTCCTCAGGTGCAGATCATAAGCAATCAAACATCCCCTACAGAAATCCAACACCTGCAGACAACACAAAATGCCAAGGCCTATGAATCCCTTTTTCCAACAGTGCACAAAAACAATTATTTTAAACATAACTAAAAATGAACTTCCACAACATTTCCCCTTTTTCTGTATTAAAAAAATTGTTATATCTTTACAACATAATTTGCAATTATACCAGCAAGACTATTTACAAGAGGAACAATCATGAGAGTTTCTAATGTACAGAATCCAATGAAACCAAACATCTTATCAAGCTTTTCACAATGTCTTTGGACAACAGAAAAACATTATCAATGTCCAATTTTCTGGAATTCACTCATGATCTTTTGGGCTCCTCCAAAGGCTTGGGTCTCTTCTCTGGCTCTGCCCTCTGCAGCACACACAATTTATCCTCCAGGCTCTGGCTGGCTCCCCTCCATTGCTGTTGCTGTTCTTGGTGGTCATCCCATGGTACTGGCATCTTCAGAACACTGGGGTCCCTTGCAGCATCTGGGCTACACTTTCACCAATAGCCTCCTCTGGGCTCTTTTCATGGTGCCGAGCCTCAACTTCTTTACATGACCCCTCCCTTCATCTGAGCCTTCAACTACTAATCTTCACCAATGGCTCCTCCTGGCCTCTTACAGTGCCAAGTCTCAGCTGCTCTCCAAAGATCCCTTCATGCCTTCAAAACCAGCACCACCTGGGTTACTCTTACAGTGCCAAGTTCAGCTGCCAGCACGGGATACAAACTCAACCAGTTCTGAGAGACAGCTTCTACGTACTTACCTTGAGAAACACTTTCCAGATTTTAAGATAGTGTCTGATTTGCAGGAAAAACTAGTCCTTGTCTGCAGGAAATGTTCCCTCGTGGGTGAAGTTCTAATCACCATCACAGGTGACTAGACTGCTTGTCTTTCTCTTAGTCAGGTCTACAGAAAAAAAAAAACCCACCAAAAAACTGTTCAGTTTAACTAAGTGGCTTTTTGGCTCTAAACTTCAGCTTCCAAAACAGCAGGGGGTCCTGTTCCAGTGGGAAGAATCTCCTGTTGAAACACTCTGGTGGTTGGCATTCTTTATCACCACTGCTATGGGGAAATATATACCCTACTTCATAGACCTCAAACAGAAGATCCACTTTGGCTTCACACACACAAAAAGCCATCAACAAACCCAGTTTAAAGAGCAGTACATTCTGGTTTCCATTTCCGATTCCTTGGCTGCCACCAGCAGCAGGAGGGAGTGCCAGCTCCAAGATCAGGAAAAGCCAGTCAAAACCTTGCTTCTTTCCTGTGAGGAAAGGAATGAGTGGGTTCTCATTTGCTCCTGGATTCCCAAACTTGTTAGAGGGTCCTTCCTCAGCAGACTTGGCCAGGGACAGATGTGGCTCCTCTGGGACATTCACCTCTCCTCCTTCTCCCTTTCTCTATATCTCTTAGGAGATATAGAGATTTCCAAGTCCATGTGTCAGTGCAAGCGTGATGCTTGTAGTCTTTAGGAATCTTGGTTTTGATAATCTAGACTTTGAAACAAACTGTTGTCCCTTGTTTTAAAGGCCTTGCTATAATCTGGATCTATAGTGTCCCCCTGAAGATCCACATGTTAAAAGTTTGGTCCCTGACTTGTAGCACGATGATGAAAACTTTAGGAACTGAGGCCTACTGGGATATTTTCTGTCACTAGAGGTATGCCCTCACAGGGGACTATGGGACCCCAGTCTCCTTCTCCTCCTGACTCTCTGGTTCAGGCCATGAAGTGAATAGCTTAGTTTTACTGCATGCTCCTTGCCATGGTGTATTCCTTACCACAGGCCCCAAAGCAGCGGTCCAGCTGATCACAGGCACCTGATCAAGGTAGTTCTCCACAACCGACATGGCTATTTGTCTCAGGCATCTGTTACAGAAGCAGAAAGCTGGTTAGCAAGTTTATTTTGAAACTCTGCTGTGATGTTTGCCCAAAGTCATATACTGACACGCAATCCACTGTGGTGGTTTGACAGGTGAGTTTTGTGGGGAGTGATTAAGTCAGGAGGCTTCTCTGACCTAGAGAATGGATCTGTGCCTTTGCAAGTGTAGGAGGAAGCTAGCTCAGGTTCCTTTCTGCCCTCTGTCCATTTTGTCATGTGAGGGCATGGGACACAGCAAGAAGGTCCTTCCCAGACACTAAATACTAACACCTTTATCTTTGAATTCCTAGTCCCCAGTGCTGGGACAAATACATTTGTTGTTTACAAATGGCTTAGCTTGCGTTATCTTGGTATTACAGAATGAACACGCTAAGACAGATTCATTGGTTCTTTTCCACTTCTTTGCATTTGTGCCATAGAAACCCTACTCTGAGGGTATACGTTCCTCCTCCTCCTCTTTCTTTGCCTCCTCTTTCCCCTCTTTCTCTTCCTCTTCATGTCTGCTGCAGTAACTGGAGGTTGGGGGGGCATTGGGAGTAGCTTGGAATACTAAAAAAAGAAAAATGACATAAGCTAACATTTTGAAGTCATGTCTTTCCTCACTTGTGAAGGACCACACATAGCCACATGAAGCATCAGGGAGAAAGTTCAAGAGGCATCTGAGCACTGTGCCTGGATGTCCTCAAGGACCCCTGCTTGTCATTATTTGACAGCAAGAGGCACACTGGCAGAATTCAGAGGATGCCATGAAGTCTCTCTGGTTCTGAAAAACTGTTTTTCTTACCATCTAATTTTACTTTTAAATCTTATAACTTTGACTTTCAGCAGAACAGAAACAATGTTTATTGATTAAATTCTATGTGCTGCTTACCCCACAGCCCCCCCCCCTCTAAAATGTAAATGTCCCCTGGCAGGGAACAACCCTTACACTGCCATTAAAGCTAGCTTTTTAGGACCAGTTCCATCTGCCACAGCCAGCTGTGGGTCAAGGCCACCTGGGACTGGAATCAGGACAGCTGTCCCCAAGGAGGCTCTCAGAAGGAAAAAAGGCACTGGAACGGAGGTAGAGGTAGAAAACAGCCCAAGTTGTGAAACTGGTCTCACAGGAGCCCTGGAGTAAGTGGCTGTGTCAGCTGCAATCCCATAGATTCTTTGGAGCAGCCAGGAGAGAAAAACCTCTGCTTTCTGCAGAGGTAGAGGGGTGGCTGAGGTTACAAACAGAAATGCAGCGGCATTCATTGCTTTGACAAAAATTCTCACATTTTGGCCTTTTCTATCAGTCTAAATTAGGGGAGTTTGATTGTATCTTATTCTTAGTTATGTAAAATGTTGACGATCAGGTGAGAAAGGAGGTCACATAGGGAGGCTGGCTTAAGATTTACAACTTACCTTTTATAAACTGACTGCAAGTGAACCATCACCAGAAATAAACTACTATGGTCTGTTCTCACAGTGGAATGCTATTCAGCATTAGAAAGGAAGGAAGGATTTACTAATATGGGTGGGTCTCAAAGATGTATTGCACAAAACAAGATGTATATACATAATGCATAGGTTATATAATTCCATTTTTATGATGCTTTCAAACAGGTAGAATGTGTCTAAGATAAACCAACCTGGACCATAATTGTGTTGGTCAGGGTGAGCAGAAGACTGAAACATGAGGGAAGCTTTTTTGGCAATGGAAATGGTCCATCTTGGTTTGCCTATTGACTACATGGCTGCTTTTAACATTTGTCAAAGATCTTAGGCTCTTCAGATATGTGCATCTTAGCCTATGTAAGTCATGCTCCCATGAAGAAACATTCATATGGTTTGCTTGCTCTGTTGTTCTCCTTAGGGTTGGCTGACTGTGTATGAGTTTGATAACTGGGAAATTCGTTGCATAGGTGGAGCTCATCAAGGGAAATGCAGTTCAATCAGACTGCTCAACCTGAGGTGTTAGCTTCTTGCTAACTAACTTCTTGCTCATCCAATGGGTTATTATGTAATGCTTTCTTCAAATGGAATGCCACAAGCAAACCCTACCACACTCTTCTGAATTTCCTACATAACCAGGAAGGCTTTACACAGGGAAGTATGGTCACATTAACCCCTCTTTTTTGTGCTTATCAATTCTTCAAATGCTTGACTTTCATCTACTAATTTACTTGAATCTTTTTTTTTTTTAGCAAAAACATAGAATGATAAAAAAAATAATAAAGCTACCTTTGTAGCTTACTACAAAGTTAGTTATAACTAACATGTACCTAGAAATTTCTTTCCAATACACAATCGCAGTGGTACTTCGGTAGAACCGGAGTATGCACAAATAGAGTTGTGGTTGTCTGCTTATGTCCCCTTGGCCCTTTTATAAGTGGTCTGCTGAATAGAGTTAACTTGGATTTCCCAGAAAACTGAACTATAGCAGTTTTTATAAGCAATGGAGTTATTCTGAAGAAAATCTCCTAGCATACATTTGCATCCTAATATTATTTCCGTTTTTATTGGGAATAAGAAATATGATAATTTTCATTATTCATCTCCTTCTTGGTGTATCCTATCCCTAAGGTCTCAGTTCTAATTCTTGAGGTATTCTAGTTGGTTGCTATGGAAATGATTATTTTACCAAACACATAGAATGGTGACTTACAGGGAAGAATGGCAGAAGACACAAATGGATTCTTAGAAGATAATTTAGTTCTGCTAAAGCCAAAATAAGGCTGACACTGTAAAGTGGCAAGCAAAGTTATCTAACTTTGTTTTTACAAGGCCATGAGGTACCTTGAATTTTTCTCTAATGACCCTCGGGTCCACTGACGAAGGCTTTACAATCTGACCACATCCTTGGGCACTAATCAGGCATGCCATAGTTTCGTATGGAAACAACAGGCAGAAGTGGCTGATACAGAGAGACATTACAGCAAAACCACCTCATGACAGTCTTCCTCTGCTGAGTCTGGAAAGTTGGCATCTGTGAAAGCGTCTCCTGGTCTTCTTTGCAGACCATCACAGTAGCTATCAGCTACAGTCATGCACTGCACAGTGATTTTCAGTCAACAGTGATTACATAGATGACACTGGTAGACTGAAAAGTTGTTGCCTAGTGATTCCATAGCCATCTTAGTTTGAGTAAGTACATATAATGATAATTGTCTAAGGATGCATTTATCAGAATCGATTTTCTTTCTTTTCTAAAAAAGTATTTTATTTATTTTTATTTTATGTGCATTGGTGCTTTGCCTGCATGTATGTCTGTGTGAGGGTGTTGGATCCCCTGGAACAGGAGTCACTGACAGTTGTGAGTTGTCATGTGTGCTGGGAATTGAACCTGAATCCTCTGGAAAAAGCAGCCAGTGCTCTTAAGCACTGAGCCATCTCTCCAGCCCCAGAATCTACTTTGTTATTTAGCAATTGATAAATGTATGCACGTGCATATGTGCATATTAGCTACTTTATACATTGTTATGATAGAGCCTGACAAAGTGACTTAAGGAAGGGTTTAGGGGCTGGAGGGATGGCTCAAGTGTTGAGAGCACTGGCTGCTCTTTCAGAGGACCCAGGTTCAGTTTCCAGCTCCACTGATGGCTCAAAATAATCTATTACTCTGGTTCTAAAGGATCCGGTGCCCTCTGCTGATCTCTGTGGTTACTGCACAAACATGGATCACTACTAATGTACAAAACACTCATGTACATCAAATAAAGATTAAAAAGTTTTTTGTTTTTGTTTTTAAAGAAAGAAGGAGTTATCTCGGCCTATAGTTCCAGGGGCTACAGTCCATCATGTTAGGGAAGGCATGGTAGCAGCATCAGAGACTAGCTGGTCACTTTACATGTGCACTCAGGAAACGGGAGAAAACAGGAAGTGCAACTTGACTCTAAATTCTCAAAGCCTGCCTTCAGTGACCCACTTCTCCAACAAGTGTCTATCTCTTTAAAGTTCCACAGCCACCCCAAATGGCACCACCAGCTGGGACCAAGTGTTCAAACACATGAGCCTAGGGAGGGCATTTTACATTCAACAACAATGTGGATGCATGTAAAGTTGTACATTTATAGCTATCTATATCCATTTACAGCTCACATCTGTGTATACACACGCGTACAGAGAGAAAGAGGCAGACGCTTTTAATAGAATCTCTTTGGCCTTATCCACAGCAGCAAAGAGATTAGAATAGAGATTACAAATTCCTTCATGTGTTAATCTATCCATTGTTCTAAGACATACTTCTCAGTAAAATCTTTCATATTTTTATATAGTGTTGGACTGAGTTTAATACATGTGCCTTTTGATGTTGTGAACATAAATATTTGTTGTACTACATTTTCCTGGTTTGTGTGTAAGTTTATATATATAAAAGTTTGTGCTTTTCTTTTGCACCTTGATGTTTAACTAAATTATGTTCTAATTGCAAGTCATTTTCCTCTGTAGAAATTTTCTTGGAATGAAACATTTCCTGCAAGTGATGATTATGTTATTGCCCCTTTTGTTAATTGACAAGTTTAAGAGTCACAAGTATACAAAGTGATGATCTCTGAATATAAATAGAATACCAGCCTTCTTTCTTACTCGTTAAACCTGGTGTGTGACCCTTTGCACTGGGAACTATGATTGCCATTATTCTTTAATGGGCAATAAGACAAAACCAAATCAAAGATCTAAAAACATAGAAATTTCCCTAGTCCCATCCTTCTATCTTTCTCCTTCAAGTTTTATATCCTCAGGATGGGACGGTAGAGCCAGCTGGCTGTGGAACAAATGTGTAGCCCTGGGGTCAGCTACGTCTTCTTACATTGTACGAAGTGCTTTCCATTTCACAGGAGAGCCTGCTAGGAAATCTAGAAGTCACTCATAATTTTCTACGGTTTTATTTTGTTAAGAGACAGGATCTCATTTTGCTGCCCTGGTGGGTCCCTGATACTTAGGTTCCAATACTCTCCCACCCTCCCTTCCCCCCACACCCCCCTTGGCCTCTTCAGTGGTTGGGTCTATGAGGTCATGGCCACTGCACCACGTCCAGCTTACCCACCATTTAAAATGCCATGCCTTTTTTACCGAATTACACAAGTGACCAGCAATTATAATGCAAGAAAATGTGAATACTAATGAACAGAAATGTAAAAAGTACACATCACCTGGAACTGCCTGAAACCCCTGGAACCTCTAGCTCCTTCGAAAAGCTGGAGCAGGAAGCTCCTGTGTAGGTTGTGTGGGCTGAGGAAAACAGAATGGGAGCTGGGGAAGGTGCAGTAGGCAGAGAGGAAAAGGCCATCCGAAGAAGGTGCTTTATCAGGTTATCGGTGCTCAGGTCAACCAGGCTCCAGGCTCCTCCATGGTGTATGGACCCTGCTTCAGAGAACTAAAATATGGAAGAGAGGAGCATGGTCCAGTATCTGGTTGGAGCCTGCTGGATGGAGTTTGACGCATCTTCTGAGCGCCTCTATGGACAACTTTGTGACTGTGGCAACAGGTTGGTACTTGAAATTGACCACAGTGGGCTCATCTACACCACAGAGACTGCTGACAGCTACAACCAGAGCTATTTGTTTCTGAGAGATGGTTGTGAAACATTTATTGACACATCCTTTGCTCCCTCAGTCCTTAGTCAAGGGTCATGGACTCCCATGTCCTTCTGCTCTGTGCAGCCATCAGACAAGGAGGTGTTCTTCCAGCAGCCCATGGGACTGACCGATGTGGTCCCTTCCAGCGAGGCCAGGTAGTGTCACATCACACCTGTGCAGCTGTTCTCACAGCAAAGACCAAAATGAAAAGCTTGGCTGGGGAGATGTGATGGCAGCAGGCATCTAATCCAGCACTGGTTATCCTTTGAGAGTGCCTTTTCTATGTGTGTGCATGACTGGCACACATGCCGGGAGCCCCACCGTTTTCATCTTGGGAGAATGTCATCAATACCAACCACACATTCTCTCCTCGGCCTTTTCAGTGACTCCCTTATCAGCAAACATGTCTTTAGTGGATATAAATCATTTAGATATAGCAACATAACGTTCTAGGCTGCTGCCAATTTTACACGACTGTGGAGAAGCCTGTGACGTGTTTGTACATAGATCTTTATACATATCCCTATAAATTCTTTGAAATGAAATTACAGGGACAGAAGACACGCATAGTTTTTAAGATTTTAAAAATAAACATTGTATGGGCATCAACAAGGCCCAGGTCTTACGATTTTTTTGAAGCCCTTTCTAACCTTAAAACTCCATAATTTTGTTGTTCTAAATCAAAATACTGACGATTCTTATAGGAGCAACATGGGCTGCAATCCATGCATTATTTTCTTATGGAACTCTATCCGTGGCCTGTGTATATTTTTTGAAAATAAAACAAAGACATTTTAAGTTTTCATATGCAACAAAATAGCACATTTTCCCATATTTATGACCCATGTGAACAAACTTGTAGTGACTTAAAGATTTCTTTTTTTTTTTACTTTAAAACTTCAGAAGTTTCTGTAACTACTATTAATCACCGCCCTAAATATATCATCTCACATCCTTTTAGGCCCGAGGAGACAATAAATCCATCCTATATTGCTAGCTATATTTTTTGATAGAAAATATAGTGAGGATGACAAATGATTTGCTGTTCCTGGAGCAAAGTAATATTATCCCAGTACAAAGGGAAAGAGAAAGATAGTAATAAACATTGTAATGTTTTCAAAATTTAAGTTCTTCAATATTGCTCCATCTATCATAATATTTTGTTTCATTTTTAAAGTCCGTATAAGTCCTATACTTAATGATAAAAATAAGACCTGAAATCTTGTATATAGGATCATATATAGAAAAAGTTAGGGCATCCAGTGCCTGTTTTCTGTAAGGGATGAGAAACATCTAGGTGGTGGCACATACCTTTGGTAGCAGCACTGGGAAGACAGAGAGAGGTAGCTGTCTGTAAGTTCAAGGCTAGCCCCATCTACATAGTAAGTATCAGGCTAGCTAGGGAGTTTTACTACATAGCCCCAAAGGGGGAAAAATCATTGAATAAATCCCATGATTTATTCATTGATTTTTTTTAACGAAATGCAAGTTAGGAATTTTTAAAATCAAGCATTCTAACACAATCCAATCCATAAGTTAATTCGATACTTGTATGCTGACCAATGATGGTAGGAAAATGTTGTGTAGTGGAACACTTGGAAGAAGTTTTTTGTTATTTTAGTTTCTTTAAAAATGGAAAATGGTGTTTGGATTAGGTTTGGGTTCCCACCCCAGGTGTGGTAGATGTTTACGAGTTGGATTTGGGATACTTGATGCAGGTGGCTAAAATCTGGTTAAGTGCAATCGTTCTGGCACCTGTAACTTGTTCTTGGGATTGGGTGCTGCTTGGGTTGATAGGAACTTTTAGCTTAGGGTGTAAAAGGTCTGAAGCCTGGAGAGTTGGGGTGGGTGTTGATTGGTGGTTTGTTGGTGGGGTTGTCGTCGTTAGTGTGTTAATTCTTAAAAGAACAATGGCTAGAGGGATTGAGTTTATAGACCCTGAACTGAGACGCTAGTTAGACTCACTAGTCCTCTTCAAGCTTAGGACAGCCTAAAAAAGGCTTTGAAGATTTCTACCTTCTGTCATTCTACATCAAGGCCACTTTCGAAAGTGGTGAAGACTTCTTTCTGTCTTTCCTTTCTCCTTCCCTAAATTGAGGGCAAAAGATTGTAGCCTACTTCTACAATGTTGTTTTCTGTGATTAAGCCGTTTTGTTTTATAAGAGCAGAAAATTTTGTATGACCAATGAAAACTCTGAAACTCACAACTCAATACTTTTGAGTCTGAGCTAGATGCTTTTGGAAGAGTTAGTTGACGTTGCATGGTGCAAGGGCACGCTTGGCGGGAAGTCACATGTGTTAGAACCAGAACCTCAGAGAAGTCATGTGATGCAACACACATGAGCGTAGCCAGAATTACATTAGATTCACCACATGCTTCATTTTAATTAGTTTTTGGTCATTGTTCAGTCAGAATTTTCTTACCGTTGTCAAATTTCTTACAATTCCCACCTCAGTTACGTGGTCACGTGTGATGCTGTAACACACAGTTTAAGAAGCAGGGCTCCAAGGGCCTCGAAAGGCAGCATAGCGGTTAGGTACACTTGCCGCTCTTGTGGAGGAACCCCTGGGTTCGGTTCCCAGAACCCACATGGCTCACAACCATCAGAAACTCCAGTTGCATGGGACCCAGCACCCTCTTCTGGCTTCTGCCAGCAGACACAGGGCATGCATGTGGCGTAAGCAAAACACTCATATACACAAACAATAGAAATAAAAACATCTTACAAAATAAAAGAAGCACCAGATCATTGTGAGACAGGGTGACTGGGCAGTTTGGCAGACACGGCTGGAAAGAGTGTGCCTTGACTTCCATTTCAGAATGATTGCCCTGTGGGTATTTATGACAAAAAGGGAAGGCAAAACTGCTTTCAGAGGTGGGAAGGGTTAGACAAAAAGCTGTGGCCAATGGGCAGAGCAGAAGCCAGGCTCACTGAGAAGTGCTATCTTGGCAGGGTCTCCTCTCGGAAACGCTTCTTTGTCTTTCATGTAGCCCAGGGTTTCATGAGTCTGCACATTATTTGCTTCCCAGGGAGTTGGCAAACACTTAAACCAGGAGAGCAAGAGCAGGAAATCCAGTTTCTCTGGGCTGATGTTCAAGTAGCACAGGGTGGGCCTGGAGGTTTAGGACTCAGCATCTGTAGTTCTCTTGGCATTGTTTCTGACCAAATGGCTCAAGTGTGGACGGAACACTGATGTCTGACTGGGTTCTGATGTACTGTGTCGCTGGTGGCAGGAGCTGGGTCTTCGTGAAGGTCAAGGCTTTTTGGATGCCTGCCACCTGGAAGGAGAAACCCTCGGATGGCAAAGTTCTCATTAGAGCATCAGCTTAGGCTTGGGCTCCAAGACAGTGTCACTGGTGTGCTGTGTCAAAAACTAGAAAAATTCATTTGTGTCTTTCCACAAAGTCAAAATGTATCGAGTAACTACACTTACAAAGCACAGTAGCGATTTGTCAACTATTCCCACTTTCTATGATAGCCTTGGATGGGGCAAACACAAATTCTTGTATTCCTATCTTAGTTATTAACATTAACTTTTAGAGCACGCATGTCACAACACAGTCATTAAATGTATATATCTATATCTGTATATGTATGTGTGTATGTGTGGGTGGCTCAGCCAAGAGAGACAGGGAGGCACTTTCATATCTGCAAACCCTGTGAGACCTCAGCAGAGGGAACCACTACCATGGCGAGTGCCAACCTGGACAGTGGAACCCCCCAGCATCTGGGCTCAGGTGTTTTTATTGATTCAGAACTCCTCAGGTGCCGATCATAAACAACCAAAGATACCTGCCCCCCCCCAAGAAATCCAACACCTGCAGACAATACAAAACACCAAGGCCTAGGTAGCCCTTTTCCCAGCAGTGCACAGTTATTTTATACATAACTAAAAATAAACTTCCACAACATATGTAGGTTCCAGAATGGCTGTAAAGGGTTAGGAAGCCACACAGTTTAAAGGTTTCAGAAGTTCTGAGAAGCAGGGAAACTGATAGAAACTAAAATAGGGCCTGTGGGGTGTGTGTGTGTGTGTGTGTGTGTGTGTGTGTGTACTTACATTTGCATCTGTGTGTGCAGGTGGGTATGTGTGTGCAAGCAAGTGTTCATGGTCATGTGTGTGCATAGGGGTGTGTCTGTGTGTGTCCACACATGTGAGGTAACTAACTAAACAAGCAGGTGAAGCTATTATAAATGCTGGAGAGTCAAGCTACAGGGTCACAGCTCAGAGCTGAGCTGCAGAGTTAAGCCCAGATGCAGAGATGAGAGGTCAGGACTAGGTCCAGATGAACCAATAGACAGACAGGATGACGGAAGGCTGAGACAGGCAAAGAAGAAGATGGACAGACATCAGGTAAGTAGTGTCAACAGCAGGGACTGATCCTAGCTGAAGCCCTTGGTACAGTAGGGGATTCTCTGCCTGTTGGTGCCTTTGATGCACAGAGTGGATGGTCAGATGGTAGATCAATGTGGCTAGTTGCTATTCTGCTACTAGGAGTTCATCTCTTTATGGGGTCCAGGTGAAAAAGTTACACCCTTTCTTTAGTCTGGCCTAATAAGTTCTTAAGCCTGGCTTTCCTGATATGATTTTAATATTCTCAAGAGCTCTTACACTACCAAGTCACCCAAATACATTTTTAGTATTTTAGTATTCCTGCTCCCAGGAATGAGTCATTTATCAGTGTGTGTTTCATAGATGGTGCTGGACAGATGATGATGTTCACATGTTCATTCAGCTGTAGCCTTTCCATCCTTAAAACTGAGTCAGAGGTTACTAGTAAAATGAAGTTTCTCAGGGCAAGGCACAGTCTGAAAAACGACTGTTCTACACAAGATAGTGAAACTTAGAACAAGGAACATCTCCATTTCAGATGACATTTTCAGCAGTCAGGAAATGGAGGCCTGGGCTGTTCTTGTTGGGGAAGACACTGGCCACTTCAAAATGTTATGGTTTGTGTATGTGTATGTGTGTGTATGTGTGTGTGTATATGTGTGTGTGTATGTATGTATGTATGCATGTATGTATGTATTTGTATCTGCCTAGCTGTGTGTGAATATATGAACTGCATGCAGATGCCCAGAGAGGCCAGAAGAGGATGTTATATCCCTCACCCTCCCAGAACTGGAGTTAAAGGAAGTTTTGAGCTGCTTGATCTGAGAACCACCATATGTGGGTCCCCATGGTAAGGTATGGAGCTTGCTAGCAGGCCACTCTCCTCTGAGGACTCCAGGGAGGAGGAGTCATATCCAGCTTGAATTAAAGGTCTTCACCATTTCTTTGTCCTTCAATTGTCTCTCTGTGCTACTTACAATACTTCAGTGGAGATGGAACATACTGGACAGACTTTTGATTTCCCAGGGTTTAACACCTGTCTCTTTGAAGGACACATCAGTTTGAAAGAAAAGCTTCTTGCTTTATTGGCGTTTCTAACTCCAAGTTCTGAAGTCCAAGGGGAGTCTGCACATTTTTTTTCTAATGCCCTGGAGAACTTCCATGTACAGTTTAAACTCTAAAATATTATAGAAGGGGGCTGGAGAGATGGCTCAGTGGTTAAGGTCGCTTGCTGCTCTTGCAGGGGACCCACATAAGGTGGCTATCAGATCAAGCAGCTCAAAACTTCCTGTAACTCCAGTTCTAGGGGAGAAATGATGCCCTCTTCTGGCCCCTCTGAGGATCTGCATGCTGTGCATATATTCATACACAGGCAGATACACATACACATAAATATTAAAAATAAAATCTTTAAAATAGTATAAAAGAAATGTAACTCTTTACAACTAAAATTCATTGGCTTCTAATGGGAGGATGAATGGAAACTTTCTGATCAGTTTTGATGAAAAAAGGGAATTGTTTGTAATTAGCTGTTACCCTTTTGAGTTACAGCTTTTGTTACTCTTTTGTTACTCTCTCTAGAGAAGCTCATTCCACCCACTGCCTTACTTTAAGGAAAATGTTTTTCCATCATAGATGTAACATAAATTCCTTTAAATTTTTTTTAAATAAAAGGGAAATTTTATTGATGATCTCACTTACAAATACTTTGTGCTGTAATCTCACAAATACTTGGTGCTGTATTTTCTTCCTTTAAATATATATACATATATATATATATATATATATATATATATATATATATATATATAATGTTGGAAAGATAGCTTAGTGGTTAAGAGCACTGGTTGCTCTTGCACAAGACCTGCATTCAGTTTTCAGCATCCACTTGGTGGCTCACTTCAGTCTTACCTCCTGTTTGAGGGTATCTGACACCCTCTTCTGGCCGTCTTGAGTACTGCATGCAAGTGGTACACATACATGCAAGCAATATAGTCATACACAAAAATAAAAATTAAACAAAAGTTTGCCTCCATAGTTGCAATTACGTGGTAAATATAAAATTGCACATTCTTATTTCTTAAAAGATGTTAAAATGTCTCCCAATCACGTGACACAGAAAGAAAAACACTTAAAAATTCATCCTCTGGAGAAATTCTTCTATTCCTTTTACTTGGGTGCATTTCTTTGTAATCATTTCCCCCTCCTCTTCTTCTTCCTCTAAACTGCAAATGTGCCAGGCTAAAGTTTTGTTAACACAGGAACTTGTGCAGGAGCTGATGGATGGATCATAGGCATTTTGTGGTAGATTAGGTAGATTAGTAGTTGGTCCTAATTAAACCCTAGTGATTCAGGACTCACTATGACTTAAAGGTGCCACAAGTCATCATTTGTGTTCTGAAGCAGGAAAAAAAGGGTCATTATATTGCATTATGTCATTCTTCTTTTGTGCAGGGAAAATACCTTTAAAATTAACTTGGGTTTGGTTTCTTAGCAGAGTGACTGGAGTAGCTATTAGTAGCAATTGCTGGAAGAGGAGCGCTAATCATTACTGTGTTAAGTGGTTATTAAACATGAGGATGATTTCCTTGGAGCCATGTTGCAGGATATGGCTCAACAAGCCCACTTCCTGGTGTTGGAAAGCAGAGAGAAGGGCCCCAGAGGCAGCAGAGGTGAAGGAGGTGTGGCAGGGCCACCTTTGCCCCCAGCTTTGTAGATCCTTAGTGGGAGCCTAGCAGGTGCCAACTTTAGGAGCCACGGACACCGCATTTCAGCTTCAAAGTCCTCTTTTGGTCTTCTTAATTTTCATATATATCTTGGCCAGCTGGATAAATATCGGTTCTAGAAATTTCCTCAAGTAGAACTTAGGGCCGATTCACCTTCTGAGACATCATGTTCTTTAGAAGGATGTACCAGTTGCCTTCAGATACTACTTGGACATCCTTCTGCATGTGACTTCACAAGACAGATGGGTTCAAATAAAAATGGATATACACTAAGAATACTGTAAAATTATCTGCAGGCTCATAATAAGGTGTGTAATATAAAATGTAAATTAATTCATGTAAATACAGTTCATTATGCATATATGTAAATCCTCCACAATCTATAAATTTCAAAACTCCAAAAAAAATTTCTGGATGAATTGACCTCTATCGACACATACACACACATGCACACACACGCACACACACACACACACACACACACAAAACTCATGTATATACACACATATCTTTATACACATGTATATATATGATGCACACACAGATATGCACACACATATATACATATATACATGTGTACACAAATTTACACACATGTATCTGTATACATACATGCATACACACATATACACATATGCAGTATGCACACACACATGTGTGTATAAAATCTGATGTCACAGTACTTGCCATAAAGTCTATGGTTACATCATATTTTCATTATCTTCTGGAATTTACTATTGTAGAGGTAAGTCTGAGATAAGCCCAATTTATAACCTTTTTTATATGAGTCTTTTAGTTTATCCTTCTTACTGATTTTTCTTTAATGTAACAATGTTTCTACAATATGTAGAATATAGATAATACTTTTGTAAATCCCTGGAAATGTTTTCCTCTGTGTAATCCAGTTTTTTTTTTTTTCCCTTTTTTTCTTACGGCCAGTTCATCTACTTACGAAGGCTGGACCATGAAGTCTATTGCTCAGGGGTGGGGATGTTGGTATCAAAGAATGTTCCAGAACACTGAAAGAGGAAAGTATTTTGCAGAGAAGTTGTTGGTAGAAAGAACCAGGCCTGGGGAAACTGAGAAGACTAGGGAGAGTTTCCAGGGAGCAGGGCCACTGGGAAGGCTACCGCTCACTCACAGGCCTGGGCAGCCCTTCTCCCACATCTGCACATATACCTCCTCCCTCCAGGACCTCTCTCCAGGAATTCTTCCTTGCCCACTCATCCCCACCCCCACCCATTCCTATGCTCCCTCTTTCTTTGTTCTACAGTGTGCATGACCTTAGGCAGCCTCTCCATGATCTCACAGGCTTTTCCTACTTGTACATTACCGGGCTGGGCTAAAATCTACTTCATCTATCTCACTCCGAGTGGATGCAGCAGGGAGACGCTGGGCTACCCTGTTCCTACACCCCAATTTCCTGGTGGGGCCTTACTTCCTATGGTGCAAGGTGCAATTCCTTTCTCACTCTTCCCTGCTGCCAACTTGTTTTCTCATCTTGCCACTCTCTATGTGGTTGTACAGCTGGAAGATGGCCATCTTGAAAGTATGCCCCAAGAGAGCAGTCTGTGGGACTGATTCACTCTCTACTGAAGCCTGAACTGACTGAAAAAGCAACTGCTATGTAATAGGACACTGTCCCCATTTTTCTACATGGCTAATGGCTCATATTTATATATGAACCTGACTTTGTGGGGTAATATGGTAGTGGAAGGATGAATCCTCCCTGTCAAGCTGGACAGTTTCCTTCTCTCATGGCAACCTGGAGGAACCTACACATTCTGAAAGTTGGTTGATTGTCCCTTTTGTAGTTTGAACCATAAATGTCCTCAGAGGTGTATGTTTGAATGCTCCTCCCCTAGCTGGGAGCCTGGCAAGTGGGAGTAAGCAACTGGGGCCAGGCCTGTGAAGGGTTCCCAGCTCCTGCTTCCCATGCCTCACTGCCCCGATGGACCGAGGCCCTCTGACCTCAGATAAAGGTGTCCTCCTTTTAGCTGTCCCTGAGAGGAGTTGCAGGGGTGGGATGGGGGGTGCAGAAAAACACAACAGTAATAGTTGCATTGTGGATTTCCTGCCTAGGGCCTTCTTGCGGATTTGAGGAGGACGTTGGGCAATGCTGTCCAGGTTCCAATTCACATTTCCCATTGCAATTGGGCATCTGCTTTTACTTTTGATAGAGTAAAAGGAATTTTTAAAAAGTGGATTATAGACTACTAAATTCATCTCCTAAAGGGATCATAGGCCTAAGTTTTGTCTGAATCGTGGAGGATTTGAGAGCAATTTGCCATTGCATCTAAATACACACAAATACATTTTAGTAATTTATGCTAGCCATATTGGCTATTTTTACATTAAAATTTATTTTTATGTATTACTCGTGTGTGTGTGTGTATGTGTGTGTGTGTGTCTGTGTGTGTGTGTGTGAATGAGGATGCATGATTGCTGTAGCACATATGTAGAGGGTCAGAGAACTACTTTCAGGATCAGCTCTCTCCTTCCACTGTGGGATCTGGGAATCAAGTTCATGTTGTCAGTTTCTGTGGCAGGCACACTTATCCCCTGGGGCAGCTCTCTGGTCTCAGATTTGATGTTCTTATTTGGTGTACATTCATGAGATTTTTTTATTGTTTTAAAGATAAGAAATCCTACATAGGTAAGGTATTTGAATATGGATGGTGCATGAGTGTCATGCAATTATAAATGCAAAAGTCTTGGGCTTAAAAGGAGCATGGTATTGACGCCTCTGGTGGTTTGAATAAGAATGGCCTCCAGAGGCTCGCGTATGTGAACGCTTATTCACCTGGAAGTGGAACTCTTTGAAAGAATTAGGACGATTAGGAGATGTGGCCTTGTTAGAGGAAGTGTGTCAGTGGGGGTGGACTTGGAGGTGTCAAAAGCCCATGCTAGGACCAATCTCTCTCTCTCTCTCTCTCTCTCTCTCTCTGTGTCTGTCTGTCTGTCTGTCTGTCTCTGCATTTGGATCAGGATGTTGAGCTCAGCTACTGCTCCAGCACCATGCGTGCTGCCATGCTCCCCCTGCCATGGTGATAATGGACTGAACCTCTGAAACCGTAAGCAAGCGCCAGTTAAATGCTTTCTTTCGTCAGGGTTCCCTTGGTCACGGTGTCTCTACACAGCAATAGAGTAACAGTGAGTCAGACAAAGCCTACAGCCATAAGTGAAACATATTTACATGATTTAAATGATGCCAGGTTATTGATGCCGGGGTATTTTCTTCCTTTGAAAGTGTATGAGATTTCCCTTTTGTCTTTCCCAAAGTGTATCGAAATGAAATTAGAGACTATGTGATTCACATTCAGGGACTTTGTGATATTTTGACCATGGGACTCAGCACTCTGTATTTCAGACCACACAGTCAACCATTTGTTGATAATGCATTTCAGTGTAGCCCGGCTATTTCCAGGTCTAAAGCCAGCTTCACATTTTTGCTTTAAAGAACAGAAAATTCTAAACAAACACAGATGGCCAGGCCATAGACTTAATTAAAATTTCTGCTTTTACTGGATGTTATACTAAATATGGTCGTACTGCCAAGAGAAATACAGGGAAATTCATCTGTACCCACGTCCCGCTGCTTCCACACGGTATAAAATAACAGAATGTGATGAATCTGTGTGTGCGTGTGCGTGTGTGCGTACGCATTCCTGCATGCCTCTGTGGTGTGTGTGCATGTGGATTCCTGCATATTTCTGTGGTGAGTGTGTCCATGTGCATTCCTGCCTGCCTCTGTGGTGTGTGTGTGTGTGTGTGAGAGAGAGAATGTGTGTATGACTTCAGTTCTCTCTTTGGCTTGGGTGCGACACATATTTTGACCAATGAAGAATGAGTTTTAATTTAACTCTGGGATGGATCAGGTGTTGTTCTGTGGTTTTCTTTCATTTACCACATGAGCACCGATTTAGATACTTTCTAAACTTTTGTGTGATTTTGTTTTTCTCTCTCTCCTTTGTGTGTAAATCTTGGACATTCTTCTCATACCCACTTGCCCAGAATGCTTCCTTATTTCAGATTCATGGAGATCTTCGTTCAGATCCAGGAGGAGTATGAAGGTCACTACAACAAGGTGAAACCTGGCTTTCTTAGTGAATTTGAAGGGAAGAAAGGGGCCCTGCCTAACACTTGCAGGAGGGGACCTAGTGAGAGACAAGGGAAAATAAACATTGTGTCTAGTACATGCTGGGAGCCTTGCTGGAGCCATATTTGATGTATCTGGCCAGCCCTGCAGTAGAGCTCATTTATAGTTTCCATTAAGTATCTTTGTCACAAAGCCCCAGGAAGAGGGGACTGAGCCCAAGGGTCATGTGAAGTGGTGAGCACAGCTCCAGAGTAATAGCTCCAGGCATGTCAGCCAAGGCAGAAGGATAAAGGTAGCTGCCTGCACGGAGTGCATTAGTCAGACTTTGCATTGCATGATAAAATATCTAATGAAGCACAACTTGGAGGGCTGGGCACAAAGCTTTACTGTATTCATAGGTCCAGGGATTTCAGTCCACATTCCATGTTTCAGTTGACAGAAGGTCATGGTGGTGGTGGTGGTGGTGGTGGTGGTGGTGTATGTAAGAGGTGTTCACCTCGTGGTGGACAGGAATCCAGAGAGAGTGAGGAGGGAACCTGACACCAAATCTGCTGAAGGAACACTCCAGTGGCATATTTGCTTCAGCTAGGCCTTACCTCCCAAAGTTTCTGGAACCTTCTAGACTAGCTGGGGATCAAGTGTCCAGCACAGGAGGCTGTGGATGACATTTCATAATCATACCATAACAAGAGGCCTCATGAAGTGCGTCTGGGGACCCTCCGTAATGGGAGGTCCTGGATCTCCTAAGACTCATCTACTGGGGGAAAGAGTTGGCTCAGCAGTTGAGAGCACTTCTTCCTCCTGCAGAGGGTCGAGGTTGGATTCCCAGCACCCACATGGCGTCTCGCGACCGTCTAAAATTCCCTTCTCAGGGGATCCAGTGCTCTCTTGTGATCTTCATGGGCACCAGGGATGCATATAGTGCACATAAATACATGTAGACGAATCACTCATGCACATAAAATAATAAAATAAATAAATCTTAAAATTGTATTTTTTAAAAAAGGCCTGTGTACTGGAATCCTAACTTCCCGGTATCTCGGAATGTAATTGTGTTTAGAGTTGGACTGAAAAAGCAGTGACAAACTTCAAGCGAGTCTGTTAGAGTGGGCCCAAATCGAATCGGACTCTTCAGAAGGGGAAATCTGGATGCATGAAGGGCACAGAAGGCTGAGTGCACACCGAGGAAAGGCCAGGCGGAGACGAGGAAGGAGGCTTCCTTCTGCAAGCTGAGGAGAGAAGCCTCAGGAGACAACCAGCTACGCTTTCATCTTGGCCGTCCACCCTCCACAACTGTGAGAGAATGAGTAGTTGCTGTTCAAGCTGCTCGACCACGTGCTTTTCCGTAGCACCTCTAGATTCCATGCGTGAGTACCGTATTGACGTCATTCCACCCTCTCTTCCTTTTCTGACTCCTTCCCAGCCCCCATCTCAAATCCATGACCTCTTTAATTATTACTGTTACAGACACACCCACATACTGTTACACACTTATACACACACACTTAAATGCACATATACACACACACTTATACACATACATACACACTTATACCCACACATTTATACACACACTTATACACACACTTATACATACACACACATTTACACACACATACACGCGCACACACACACACACACACACAATTTAGTCTATTTGTCTATTTAGTGTTGCTCCTGTGCACAGGTGTTAGGGCTGACCACTTCGGATTGGATAACCTATCAGGGGAGATCATCCCTGGGGAGAACTGCTCCTCTCTCAGTAACCAGGGATTGCCTGTAACTCTTCATCTAGGCTGGGGCCTTATGAAATCGTTCCTGTCTGTGTTGTCCTGTTAACTGGAATTGTCATTATATAGGTCTTGTTTAGGCAACCATATGGTTGAGATTTCACAAGTGTACCTTCCCTGTCCTGTCTAGAAGATACTATCACAGAACATATACTGGTTCTCTGGCTCCTACAGATTTTTTTTTTGTCCAGTCTTCTGCAAGCCTTAGTAGGGGTGGTGTTGAAGATCTATCAGTTGGGGGCTGGGCACCCCATGGCCACTTATTCTCTACATTTTGACCACTTATGGATCTCTAATGGTTTTCATCTATTGTAAAAATAATCTTCTTTGGTGAGGGATCTCTAGGTATTAGGATAAGTGTTTAGAATGCAGCTAAAAATTATATTGGTTTCAAAAAACAGATGTAGTAGGTACTCCTAATTGGATCTACATCTTCCCAAACCACAGCTAGTTGTTTAGAGTACCATGCATGAATTTCCTCCTGGATGGAATCAGGTCCAAGTAGACAGCCATTAGTTACTCCTAAGATAGAACTACACTTTTTGACAAGGGAGGGAAAAAAGACTCCAAGGTTTGCCTCACCGCTTAGCATTCTGAGTTGTACATCCTTGGGTGCTGAGCAGCAACCCCTGGCATCTTACAATTGGGATCCGCAGATGCCCCAGAGGAGGTGGTGGCAGGGGCACAGCTGGGTCTAAGGTGAAGCCTGGTTGGTTGGTGGCAGATGTATGATGCTCATTGGTACTTGTGTAGCAGTGAGCTGAAGGGTGCAGGGAGTGTGTGTGTGTGTGTGTGTGTGTGTGTGTGTGTGTGTGTAAGGCTGACAGGTGCTAAAGTTGAACTGAGTAGTGTCTGATTTACAGGGTGATGGTGCTATCGATAATGATGAGGTCAGTGGGCCATGTATTGAGCATATCCTATGAGTCAGAGACAAGTTTATGCTCTTAACATAAACCTTCTGTCCCAATCCTAGCAAACACTCTGCGATTTAGGCACCATTATCATCCCTAGTCTATAGATGAGGAAACTGAGGCAGGCTAGGAACTTGTCCAAGTATGATCACATACTTGCCAAGAATTAAACTCCAGTTGCTTTGCTCCAAAGTCTGAAATCTCATTCAGCTTTTTTCTTAATGTTGTGATCAAAATGTTTGAGAAAGACAAATTTAAATAGATAATTCTATTTATTTTACTTTTCACACATGAGATTTAATTTTTAAAAAGGAAATATAAAGCATTCTAGGCATGAGCTGATTAGAAGAACATCAACATGCCAGAGGGGTTAAGAAGTCAGACTGCAGACCATAGCTCTGTAGGTTCAAATCCCAGCTCAACAGCTTATCCACTGTGTGGCTTAGGGAAAGTTACTCAACGCAAGCTCTTTGGGCTTCATTTTAAACCTTTGGATCACAAAAGTGACACCTACTTCATGGAGTTCTTGTGATGATTAGGCTATTCGGTACACACAAATGACTTTGTATCTAGTAAGCACTTGGTGATTTCATTTTTATAGTGCCTAAAAAATACTGATCAGGTATGAGTTTCTTCAGCAACTCTTACCCACTCAAAATTCCAAATTCCTGAACACTTCATGTGGATTTCTGAATTCTTGCAACACTGTCTTTGCTATGACAGCTAAGGTCAGACTTTGAAACGCTGTCAAAAGTCAGCTGTCACACCACTGGCGTCGTGATGAAGTCGCATATGGTGGGTGATTTCTTGGTAGAGGTGCTAACAGCACCTTCTCTGGCTAACAGAGAAAAGTATTAACAAAACCCCTGTGTGATCTGCGCTGCGTTTCAGACACAGGACTTGGCAGGATTTCTGACTGCAGAGCTCCTTTCCTTAGACTTCAGAGACCTAAGCTCATATATGGAGGAGATGATGGTCAGAGGCCAGGTGGATCCATTTTGCTCTGAAGCTCTCAACTGCTGTGCTGCTGAGCGTGTTTATCATGATGCCAGGGAATCACATTATCCAAGACAAGCTGATCTCTGGATCTTCTCCTGTGGAAAAGCGGCTAGAAGGCTGCAGTACCTTTCCAAGGCTCTGAAAGCTTTTTCATGTATGAAATGAGGGGTTGGACCAGATAGTCCTTTTGCTTTGACATTCTGTGACTTCAGATCCTGTTCTTGGGTAATGTTGTTTCTTTTTCTTTTTCTTTTCTTTAAATGGGGTTTCTTGGTGTAGCTCTGGCTGTCCTGGAACTTGCTCTGTAGCCCAGGTAAGCCTTGAACTCAGGGACCCACCTGCCTCTGCCTCTTAAGTGCTAGGGTAAAGGCGTGAACCACCACCATCTGGCATGTTGTTTGTTTTCAAGAGTGTTGAATGGATCTCAACACCCTTACTTGATCATTCCCGTTTGGACTGGTATGTTCATAAAGACAAAGAAAGACCTTATATGGACTAAGGCTCTACAACTAATGCCATGCTCTCACATATGTGCCTTTCACAAATATTCACAGAAATTATCAAGGAATTCTGCAGGAGAGATGAGTCAAGCGATTTGCCCAAAGTCACAGAGTTTCCAGGAAGCACGGTCAAGTTTACAAGTCTGCAGTGCTGAAGCTTCTAACCCAACGTACAGACACAAGGACATGATAAGGACTCTTCTGGTTCTTTCAGTGGATGGTCCAGCACGAGTCCTCTTAGTTTTGATTGGATCCTATGAACAACGCTGAACCAATCATTGCAGCCAAGGAACTATAAAACTGAGGACTGTCCAGGCCTTGCCATAGCCTCTTGCTGAAACTAGGGCTGTTCCCATTTTCCTGAGTCATGTAGCTAAAAATGGGTGATAAAAATATGGGGTGGTAGCGGATGAAGCGAGAGTAAATGATGTGCAGAAGGACAAGAAAGGTCTCAGTGTTCACGGAGGAAGCATGTGAAGGTGTGTGCTTGCCACAGCACACCTGTGCGAGCCGGAGGAGAGCTGTTGGTTCTCACCTTCACCCTGTTGACGGAAGGGTCTCCCGTAGCTTACCTTGATGCCTACTCCAGGCTAGCTGGCCCTTAAGTTTCGGGCTTCCTTCCTCTCTGTCTCCTATCTTGAAGCAGGAGTTCTGGGATGACAGATGCGCACCACTTTATCTGGCTTTTTAAATGTAGGTTCTGAGGATTGAGTTCAGGTCATCAGGCTCGAATGGCGAGTGCTTTTACCTACTGAACCATCTTGCTGACTCTATTATTATTATTACTATTACTATTTATCTTTTATTATTGTTATTGTTGTTTCTGTCATGTACAGGATCTTACTATTTAACCTAAGCTGACCTGGAATCCAAGAATATTTGTCTTAATCTCTTGAGTGCTGCGATTGTAGGTACGCCCCACCACAGCTGGTGAAGAGTAAGTAGTAAATGTTTTATTTATATTTTAGTTTAATTGAATTCAATATTTTACAAATAGATGTCACACCCATTCTTAGCTCCAGGATGTTTGAGTAAGCAGAGTAATAAACACCTTACAAACATGGAAGGTTCTGCAAATCTATGTCTGTCTAATGCCTTTGGATCTCAGCTCAAAGGGAGCTCATTAAGCTCATTTTAGGGGCATACGAAATAAGAATTTGGAGTTCCCCCAAGAAGATCAACCCCCAAACATTTCTTGAGTGGGTGCCTTATGTCCAGAGTGGAGCATGATAAGGACAGGGGCTTGGGTAGACTGTGTTGCCTGGTTCAACAGTTGGATTGTACTGTCTAGCTGTCTGGTACTTTAAACAACTATGATAATTTTTAATTTTTAAAAATTATAACAGAATTACATAATTTCCCCCCATAACCCTTCCTATATACCCTCTTGTTCTCTCTCAAATCCATGACCTCTTTATATAAATATATAGATATAGAAGTATATATGTATATATGTACTTCTAAATACATACACACAGTCTGCTGAGTCTCTACAATATTACATGGTATATATGATTCTTGACCTGATATCCCTATGCTTTACAACTGTGATAGATTTTCCTTCTGGGGAATGTATTGTTCCAATATCTTTTGGCTTAGAGAAACCAGGTAAAGGGCTGTTTGTTGTTTTGTTTAGTTTTTTAGTTTTTTAGTTTAAAGTTTTTGGATTATAGTCTGTTGACCACAACTTTCTCCTCAGTTGTCATAGCAACTTTCATATTGTAAGAACTCAATGTTTGCCTAGAAGTTTGACAAGATGATTTCCAGGCACAAGGGCTGATTTAGGATGTTTGGAGCAGGACACAGAGTTTTTACTGTACTGTAAAGTAGGTTATGTAACTCCCAGCCATGGAGGGTTTCGTCATATCCCAGTCCCTACAAGGAGCCACTCAACTCTTCATTTACATTCTGCCTGCAGACCTAGGCTGTGAGCTAGCGGGGTGAGAGTCTTCCGAGAGCAGGTTTCAGGTTTACTTTCACTCCTCACACTGCTCAGTCTACTCTCCAGCTGAGCTGTTTCCAAGCACCGGTTCACCTGACTCCCACATGCTGCTGAGGCTGCTGTTCAAGAGTTCAGAAGTTTGCTCTGTGTGTGTGTGTGTGTGTGTGTGTGTGTGTGTGTGTGTGTATTTCAGCTCACAGTGTGCTCAGTGGAAGACGTTCCTAGCAAATTTGGGATTGTGGTTTTATTTATCTTTATCCAGAGACATCTTTCTTCAAGTTGGCCTTTTGAGGAATGAGTCTACTTTTTAAATGAGGGACTTTATTTATCTATTTTTCATTTTACTGTTGTTGTGCTTTCAATGGGAAGTAACTGCTGGTTCTAGTCTTGGAACTAAAGCCCGTTTCTCAAAGTCATCATACAAAGGAAGAATGTTTTGTAACAAAAAATTTATGAGGGTGTAATTCATCTACTGCAAAATTTACCCATAACACACATATATAACTCAATTATTTTAAAAGCAAATTATAAAGCTGTATAGTACAATCACAAAATATTAGAGCATTTATAATATTCCCCAAGGAGATTTGTTCGTGGTTAATTTCTAACCCCACCCATAATCCCAAGCAGTGAAGAAACAGATTGTATCCTTAGTCTGTTTGGCTTCATTACTAAATCCTGTAATGTCTTCTGGGAGTTTTGAATGGATATCTACTTGAATGAAATGAAAGAAAAAGAAAGAAGGATGAAGGCAGAAAGAAGGAAGGGAGGGAGGGAGCAGGGAGGGAGGAAGGAAGGAAGAGAAGAAAGGAGAGAAAAATGCACTCCCTTCCAGCTGTGAAAAGCATACACACTTCTTATAAAACAAATGCAAAACCTAAGGAAAAGCATTTCTTAGACATGTGATTTGTAACAGGAAAGTCCCATTATTTGTATCTTGGTATAAAATACAATAATTATTTGTTTTAATAATCGTGTGTGTGTGTGTGTGTATGCAGGTGTGAGCAAGTGTGGGTGTAGAGGGGAGAAGTGCCATTCCTCGGATACTGGCCGCTTTGTTCTTCGAGACTGTCTCTGCTCTGGAACTCATCACGTGGGTCTGGCTGGGTGTCCCAGCAACATACCCATCTCTTCTTTCCTATGCTGGGATTGCAAACTTTTGGGGGCTTTATACACCTTTATTTTAAAGTGTGGGTGCTAGGGATCAAATTCTATTGACTGAGCTATCTCCCCAGCCCAATTTTGCTATCTAATACATAACAAATTCTTATTGTAGAACATTTAGAAAATACTCAGGAAAATCACTTGTAATCTTACTATAAAGAGATAATCTGTGTATCAGTTCATTTTTATAGTTTAAAAAGATGGCCTTGAAACTGTTAGTTGCCTCTCACAGCAAGGAGCTATTTCTGGCTGTTCCTTGGGCAGATTTTGGTTTAGTCTTTTGTTTTTTTCCCTAGGTGTCAGTTTGTGTCTTGGGCTCAGTGATTACAAGGAATGTGCCCTTTCAAGAATTAGTGGAAACATGTCATACCTCTTAAGGCTGGAGGGTACACCCGACATACTTCATTAGCCAATACAAGGTACACAGAGCCATCGGCTTAAACAGCAGGGAAGAATCTTCCATCTCTGGTGAGATGAGGCACTGGACAGTATTTCAATACCGGAGATCTGCTCCAGCAAGGAGGTGTGTAAAGGAGGTGTGAAGTCGGGGAAGAAAATAGGCACGGTCTTTTCCTTAGATCAAAACAAGCTCTCTCTTTATTTTGCCTTTTTTTCTTTTCCTCTCCTCTCTCTCTCTCTATTCAAGTTTCTTTCCTCTCTATACAATTCAAGCTTTTCCATTTTGACTTTTTTCTTATTATTATCTAAACTTATTTTCTACTTTACTTTCTTTTTATAAAACCACACACTTATATATTCACACACATCTTGTGGGGTGAAGCAAAGCTTCAACACACACACACACGCACACACACACACACACACACACCACTCACATACAACTTGTGGAAGAAGCTAAGCTTCAACACACATAGATCTTACCCACACATCTTGCAAGCTTCCTTCTTCCCTTCTCCTTGTAGGGCCAGCATACATGCATCTCACTCATACGTCTTATCAGCTTCTTTCCTCCTTTCTACTGCTTCTTATTCCCACACACCTATATACCTTATGCCCTCCATGTAAGAAGAAATCATATCATAATCAAGAGTCCTATTTTTCCCAGTGAATGATTACAGGCTACATATTTAAAAACAGGTTATTTTCAATTCCCACACCTGATTACGCACGGATGCCCAGTTTTACGTGTACTTTCCCCCCACAACACATCTATATTCCAGAAACAATAATTTTGTTATTATAGATTAACAGCGCTTAAGCAAGCCAAATATTCTCACAGCCAGCTTTTATTGCAGTTATTAGGAAACAAATACACGTCACAGCACCCTAACTTACACAATGATTATATAGTTTGCACAATGAAACAAGTTTGTTATTAACCAGAAAACTTTAAGTCATGAGTCTTATAGTTTTTCTTAGGTAAGCGGAGAATCTTCCACACAGCTTTATATCCTTAAGGTGCACCCCAAGCCCACCAGCAAATTTTTAATTATAGAGACTAGGAAAGAGTCAATTTTATTTGTGGTCGAGGAAGTTCAAGCCTAACAATGGGCACTGAAACTCATTTGTTATTACTTGATTTTTCATAGGTGAAACTCGCAGACCCTAGCAATTAAGCTTTCTTTGTGCTAGCTTTCCTAACTCTGAGCAAGTTCCTAGCAAAAACATGTTTTCTTCTTAAGTTATTGCTTCTAAGGCAGCTGACAAAGCATCCCAATTTAATCCTGTAACTATATGTGAAAAGCACTTACTGTTTTTAGCTATACATGTTTTATACATATTTTTATGGAGTTTCAACAGAGTCACCAATTCATCTACATTTCTCTAATGAGCAGTGTGGTTGAGCTGCTATCCTTTAACACGCTAATGGCCATTTACAGATCTTTAGATGATGTTGATTCAAGTCCTGTATTTGTTTTAAGTCAGGGCTGGCTTTTTTGTGGTTGCAGAAAATTTATCCTTGGCACCATTAACCATTGTTAGATACAAAACCTGCATGTGTGTCCTTCTTGTCTTGGCACCCTGTTGGTTGTGCCTTTTGAAGCACAACTTCTAAATGTCAATGTAGCTTAGTTTATCCACTTTTGTTGCCTGTGCTTTGGTGCTATATCTAAGAAGTCATTGATAACTCAGTGGGATGGAACGTCTCTGTTTTCTTTTGAGCAGTTTTTAGTTTCATCGTTCTTGTTTCTGTGTTCGGTGTGTTGTGAATTAATGACTAAATGGTGCGAATCAAGTCACCAGCACCGTCTTCAGCTATTTCTAACTTCTGCAATCATCTGCAGAGCCTTTACTTGTCAAAAGTTGTAGTTTTGTTTGCTTAAATGTCATTAGATTCCTTCATGAATCTGCCTGGATATTTGTGAGCAGTTGTTATTTTTAGATATTCTATTCTTTGAATTTAAGAGACATTTCTATACGAACATGTTTTATTTGTGATAACTTTGACATCTAAAGTTCTTTGAAAGAAGGATTTCTAAATTTTGAGGTGCAGTTTCTGTGGACTCCTAGTGTGGCTGTTCTTGTATATTCTTAAATATTTTTTTAGTATGAATTCATGTTTTACTTAACCAATCCTTTATCAATTCAACAAATAGAAATCGAGTGTTTACGATCTCTAGGATATATATGTAGATGCTTGGTATAAGAATCCTTCCTGCATGGAGTTTATGAGAGGCAGAGAGAGACAGGCAGACAGAGAGAGAGAGGGAGAGAGAGAATGCAAATGTGCTAAATATATAATAAGAGAGACATTGACCAATGAATGTGAAGTGTTAGAGTAGGGTTCCTGAGGTGTTGGTTAGGATAGTAGAGGCAGGGGCATTGAATCCAGGGCCTCATGAGTGCCTTGTGAACACTTTAGTACCTGAACTATCTCCCCATCCCCCAAAGATCTATTAATTAATAAGCAAAATGCAGTATATAACTACAATGGATTATTATTCAACCTTAAAAAGAAAATTTTGACAGCTGTAAAGCATAGATGGAACTTGGCCTTATGAAATAATTAAATAAACTAAGCCAGCTTTAAAAAAAATTACAGACTAGGTATGATTTAAGTCCCACGTGGTACCTAGAGAAGTTGGTTGCCAGCGGTTGGGAGGAGTACAGTGAGGAGCTGCTATTTGGTGGCAGGAGTCGTTCGGCCAGTGGGAGAGTTCTGCAGGCAGGTTGACTCCCAGTAAGCATTCACTAGCATTGCTGGATGGCGCACTTAGAACAATTGCCGTGGCGAAGTTGCTGCTGTGTCTGTATGACAACTAAAATTTAAAGGGTTAAACAAGAACGAGGGAGAGACATTGGAGCTAGAAAGTTGAGGACTGTTCAGGAGGCTCTCCAGTGAGGGAGGGAGATGATGATGATAGAGGTGGGGTCAACAGTGTTTATTCCTGCTGGGCGGTGGTGGCACACGTCTTTAATCCCAGCACTCAGGAGGCAGAGGCTGGTGGAACTCTGTGAGTTCAGGGCCAGCCTGGTCTACAGAGTGAGTTCCAGGACAGCCAGTGTTACAACAGAGAAAAACAAAACAAAACGAAAAAGAGTGTTTATTCCTATCCTAGTCTGTCTGTTCAGATGTACAAGGAATTGTGTCTACAGACACAAGATTCCCTGTAAGATGGAAGTGTTAGAACTGTTAGGTAGGCAAGTTCTGCACTTAATAGTGGGATCATAATTTTATCTACACCTAGGCTAATGGTACTTAAAACACATTAGCATATTTTCTTTGATATTTAATGCTGAATACAGGGCAGATACAGTTATTAGTATTTGCTACTTGGAAAAGCAAAAGTTAAATTTTTATGTTATTTTCAGCTTTGGGAGTCACTTCAGAAATATCAAAAAATGCTTTTGCAGAAGAGCTGACATAGCTAGAGAGCTGTAGGGGCGGATCCCCTGTCCACATCCTTTAGGTTTCTATTGATTCCTGGGTCTTATGGAGAAACTGAGAACAGGGATTTTTCCCCTGAGAATTTGATTTGGTTGCATTTTGCTGTGTATGAAGAAATAAAAAAGTGACTATTTTTGAAAAACAAGAGTTGTTTGTGAGATAGAAAAAAATCCGTTTGGGAAGGAAAAATAAAACTGTAGATTTTCTAGAACTCTTACCTTGGACCATGTAATCAAAATAAAATTAGCTTGGGCAATTTGAAAGGGCCTACTTATCTGTCTTCCAGAAAAAGGGCATGCTGAATTATCATTTCGTGTGAACAAAGCGAAGTCTTTATAAAATATTAATTAGGTTTCTGAAAGAGATCGATATAACTGGACAATTTACAGAGATGTATGTTCTGTTTGGTTTCAAAATCCTTTTCTTTGGGTTGCAGAGTCTCTGCCCCCTTGTGGCCTTCCTGGGGGTGCTTTGGCTGCTTTGGGTTTTCTTCAATGCAGGGTTTTACACTGGAGTCTGGTTTGATAGCGGTGTGGTTGCCTTGCTGCGGATAGAACAATTATTCTGCAGACATTTGCTTGCGTGAGGAGGCAGGGTCCCAGTCTGGAAATGAAATGTGTAGAAGTTATTTAGTCCAACTGGACACCAGAAGACATCCTGACAGCTAGGCACATCCCAGTCTGGATTCTTTTCTTCCCGTCTCTCCCCTTGAGGACAATGCAATGGGAAGGCTGGGGAGAGTACAGTGAAGGAATTAAAGATCACGTATAAGCCAGTCACCGCAGGGTCCTCATGGTGTGCTCTAAGGCTTCCTGGCAATTTCTGGTGCTGGGAATTATTCTTACACCTTTGTATCACATACATTAAAAAGTAAGCACATCCAGGCCATAGAAAGCATGGAACATGATAAAGACTATGGACCCAACCGAACCCCCAGCTGCAGGCTAAGAATGGGCTCACATTCCAAAAGTCCTGGAGACTAACTTTCTGTGATCATTATGCAAAGTTCAAATTTCAGCATCCAGAAGGGAAGTTTTATTGAAACAGTGATTCATGTTCATTTATGTATCATTGGTACACACTATAGTAGATGAAATCAAAAGTTCTCACTTTTTTTATTAAAAAAGTTATCAATCTTGATGTAGAATAGGCATTTTCAATACCCATAAAAAGATTATCATTTAAATACTCACTTAAAAAAATCTTATGGGGTTGGAGATGTAGCTTAGTGGTAAAGTGCTTGACTAGTATATTAGATTCCCAGAAGTGCATTGCACACACACACACACACACACACACACACACACACACACAGAGAGAGAGAGAGAGAGAGAGAGGGAGAGAGACTAACTGCCAATATTTTCCATTTTATTTCCTTTTCCCTTTTTAAGGTTTTGCAAAGTAAGCAAACTATAGAGATTGTGTAATTTCACTTCAGTAGTTAAAATAGAAATAGTATGCACTCAAGATGAATTTCACATATACGACTATGCTAGCTCCGTGTTCGACTATCTTTTGGATGTATAAACAATGTTTACTGGGCACAGGACAGGAGTCTGTGGGTGTTGAGGAACTCTGAACTTGCTTTCTTTCCCACATTCTTGTCTGCCTATTCTCAACCTCGTGAGTTGCTGCTTCCTCAGGCATGGGGTGTTGGCCTTCTCCATTCTCCCCCTTTATTGCTGCCTGCCATTGCTTTCTTCCAATTGACCTCACGTGCCAGACACCCTGGAAGCAAACTCACTGATAGTTCTAGAGGTACAGCTTCAAGGGTGGAGGGAACCACCACACACTTTTTTTTAAAACTACAGGGTGGAGGTTCAACCAGGCACCTCGAGTGGCCAGGGGTGGTCTGACTTTGTTGAAGGTGGAGGGACAGAAGGGTTGGGGTTCACACCCTTGCAGAGGAGGCCTGGACACTTTAACTTGTTTCTGCAGAAATTGCCAGAAATGTTGATGCCCTCACATGTGGCCCAGCAGTGCCTGTCTGACCAGCGTGACACAGGAGGTGGCCCTGCTCTTCATCTGCCTGCCCTTTCCAGCCATCTTCCCAGACACCTTGACCATTTCCCCTCACTGGCACCGATTCACAGTCCCACTCCCACTGAGTGAGTGGGTAAGCTTTTCACAATCACCAGCGCTTTGGTTTGTTGCTTACATTTTTTTTTAAAAGTGAATTACGGCTGTCTGTCACTGAGGGTGGATTTGCATTTTTGTGATGACTGTGGGTTGAGGATCTTCTTAGGTGCCTATCAGCTGTATAATATATCCTCCACGGAGATACATCTATTCTAATCCTCTGCTCCCAACCGTGTTGGCTAGGTTACTTGTCTTTGCATTGTTGAACTATAAAATTTATGACACGTGCTAAATAAATTATCTTATCAGAAGTGTGATTGAAGTATTTCCTCCCATTCTACAGGTTGCCTTGATCTTATTCTTTGAAGTACGAAAAATTTTAATTGTAATGAAGTCCGTTTAATTTATCTTTCTTCTGTCATGGTGCTTCTGGAATTGTACCTGAGGAATCATCCCTTAACCCAGGGCTGTGTAGATTTAGGCCCATGTTTTATTCTAGAAGCTTTGTAGTTTTAATTTTTACACTTATGTATGTACTTTGGGAGCTAATTTCTGTGTTCATAGGAGATAGAGGCGTGTACACTTAAGGATGAAATTAAAAGCCATGTTAAAGGACAAATATTGATCTGTACTCAGTTTCTCCTCTAGCTTAAAAAGACTATTTAAAAATATATTTATAATTATATAATTATAGTGAATAAATTTTATATTCCTAAGTTGTCTTGCTTTCAATGTTTTTTTTTTTTTAACTAGACTAGACTTTTCCATGGATTATCACTAGACTGAAATTCAGAAGGATGTTTAGAAGCTCGTTTTCTCTTTATGAGATCTAGCGAAGAATAGTCAGTGGCTGCTGTCTAAGGAGGTCTCTATGACAGGGCACTGCAGTCTTAGTTTCAGAGATCATAAGAGACACGCGGAGTTTCCCCAGGTGTATTTTCTTAGCTCCTATGGTGAGTTCTCAAATACAAGTTTTATCTTCACCATTTCTGCTGTTTGTCCCACATCCAGGGTAGGCATGTTTGCCTATAGGAAGAGTGGCTTGCCCAGTGCTAAAGAGTGCACAGGGCTGAGCAGTGTGCATCGCCTCAACTCTGCAGTCCTGACCAGCACCACCAGTGGCAGCAGCTGCCTTCGTACTTAGCGGTAGAACTGGACGCAGTTCTCCTAAAACCAATAACAGATTTTTGACGGGCAGAACACATTTGAGGCAAGGAACAAATTTGTTCTAGTTTAATGTTAGCAATGAGCACCAGTGAGATACTGTGAGATGGACTCCAGTTTGTTTCAATAAAACTTATGACTGACTTAGCTGAGGGAGAGATTGTGCAGGCTGGCAGGTACATGCTCTCTCTGAAGGTGCTGCAAGGTAAATTCCATTTACGCTACAAACTCTCTTGAGATGCCTTCTCTCCCTGGAGGCCTTGATGTCTGATCCTTACGCTCTAGTACACAAAAAGTGTGTACCTGGGTTTCTTTCCTTTTTGCCGCATCAAATTGAATTTGGCTTTGAAATAAACAGGGCTGCTTTTGTGTAACATAGCAGCTGGTATACTTTGGAGAGGGTTATTTTGCCCCACGGTTCTCTTTTCTCTCCCATCTTTCTCTCTCTTCCCTACCCACATCCCTTCCAGCATACCATACCTGATTACCATGCCCTGACTCTCTCTGTCTTCTTCCTCAGGGAGACTGTTTCTCCACTCAACTGCTTACACAAATAAACCCAGACTTCTCTCCCCCCAACCACCTGCTCAGCATGCACACGGGAGACCAATTATAACCCAGAGGAAAATCCCCTTCGAACAGCTGATTTGGAGCATGAATTTGGAGGCTTATTTTCCGTCTGCCTCACAGGTCATGCCAGGGTTATCCCTCGAGCAAATGTCCCCTTGGCTCCTACTGAGCTTACCCTGAAACGTGCAAATGGGGCCTTCTTCCTTTGGTTTCTGAAGCTGTTAGGCAGAAGCTGCCTGTTTGACACACTTATCAGTGACCTGACATCACACATGCAGCAAGAGTTGCAGAGTTTGTATGTTGTGAGCCTCCCCGGGTACTTTCTATTGATTTCCTATAAACCTAAAATGGAACTTCTAAAGACTAGGGCAGCACTTCACAGACTCCTGCACGTACAGATCCAGTAGGATGTCATGGAAAAGAAGATTCTGGTTCAGCCTCTATTCCTACTCTATTTCTACTCTCTGTGCACCCGATGCTGTGGTCCACAGAAGCACTTTGAGTATCCTGCCAGCCCCTCCCTCCCTCTCTCTCTCTCTCCCTCCCTCTCTCTCTGTCTCTCTCTCCCTGCCTTGTGGTTATGGATAAAGGTGTGAGCTGTTCCTTTGCTTTGACATCATAGACTCTAAGGCTCTCAAACTGTAAGCCGAATTCGATGCTTTCTATAGTTTCCTTGGTTGTTGCGTTTTGTCCTGGTAATAGAAAAGTAGCTAATATACTCATGGATAAACTTCCTAAAGTTCAGACCATCTTTTGCAAACATCACACACAGACTAAAAGGCAAACAACAAATGCAGAGGTCTAGCAGTAGCACGTGGGGATCTGAGCTGCGGTTGGTTGAATTGCACCATGCGTAGTGAAGTCCTTGCCCCAGTCAGTACCCATGAAAGTGACCTTATTTGGTGACAGTGACACTGAGAATCTAATCCATCAAGATGGTCATATGGAGGAAGGTAAATCCTTCACCCAGTGAGACGGTTGTATTTGAGGAATTGATTGATTTTTTTTTTTTTTTGAGCCAGGATCTTATGCAACTTAGACTGGCCTTAGACACACTGTGTAGCTGAGGAAGACGTTGACCTCCTGATCCTCCTGCCTCTACCTCCTGAGCACTAATATTACAGGGATGTATCACCATGCCAGCTTGTGTCTTTATACGAGGAGGTATTAATCAGGCACCATAATGCTGTAATAAAACACCCAAACCAAAATCACCTGGGAGAGGAGCGTGTACTTCACCTTACAGTCCTCAGGTTACAGTCCATCACTGAGGGAAGTTAAGGCAGGAACTCAAGCAGGACAGTAACCTGAAGGAAGGAACTGATACAGGGCCCATAGAGGAATGCTTCTTACCAGCTTGCTCCTCATGGCTTGCTCAGCCTGCTTTCTTACAGAACCCAAGAGCATCAGCCCAGGGATAACCTCACAGAAGTTAGACTGAGACATCCTCAAGCCAATGATACCTGGGCTGTCAGAAGCTATGCTAGGTTAAGACACTTCCTATCCTGGAGACGTAGAGGGAACATGACCCTGCCAAGCTTGATTTTGAACCTCTAGTCTCAGATGTATGACAGAAGCATTTCTGTGATTTTAAAGCCACCTGTTGAGTGTATTGTGTTACAGTAGCACTAGGTGGTACAGCCTCTAGCAATAAGGAAAAGAATTACTTGTTGGTCCAGGCAGCGTGGAAACGAAGCAGCTGCTCATAAGCAAGACATGTGCAGAGGCTGTCACTCAAGTGGAGAGGGAGACAAGGCTGAAATGCTGCTTTAGTATTTTATTTATTATGTGAAGTTGAAAAGGTATTGTGTGAGAGCTTGGGAAGAGGGCCTTCTCATGTATTTGAGCAGTACCAGCTGTTGACTTGGTCCCTTTCTGACCCTCTGCATGACCTCTGCCACTCCCTTCTTCCAAGAGACTGCCTTGGAGTTTGGGACAACCGGATGATCTTCTACACAGTCTTGTTCTTTATCAGCCTTAGAATAGCTGGAAAAATTATGACTCAGATCACGCCCTACTCCTCTGCTAAGATCTCTTGGTGCTCACCAGTTACACCAGAACTCAGAAGGCTGAGTTAGGAAGAATGGTACAGATTCAAGGCCAACCTGGGCTACATAGTGAGAAGAAAGTCAGGCATGACTCAGAAAACCATCCAAACCAAACCAAACAACCAAATAAGACCCCTCCTCAGATCAAATGGCCCCCATGCCATTTTCCTGCATGGTTCACATGAGCTTCTTCCCTTCCTCTCAGCAGGCTACTGCATTTTAGCCCGTGGCTTTTGCACTTCCTCTGTGGAGTGCTTGTCCTGGGGTCTGCACACCTTGCTAGTCTCCCCTGCCCCCTTGACTCTCCCTTTCTGGTCTCAGCTTCCAGTCACAGGGCATTGTCTTTTGCATGCCTTTAATAAAATGCTATAACAAAATGTTAATTCATTTATTATTATTTTTTTACATATTTTCTTTAGTCTTTTATGACCCACGATGAAACTCAGGACATTTCTAGCACAGCTAGGCAGGTACTGTGACGCTGAGCTACCCCACCTCCTCTTAAGTGTATGTTAGACACATTCTATATAGAGGGTGGTTTTTGTACAATTAGAGGAATAAATGTAATCTGAATGTTTCTCTAGTAGATGAGTAGAAATCATCTGGAATTTGGTTTGAACTTCAGACTTTCATTCCTGTGCAAAAGAAAATAACTGGTACAATCAGGGTAGCGTTCAGAGATACTACGAAGTTTCCAGATACTGCTTGGCTCTGACACACAGGAAGTCCCATCTGTGGCTAAGTCCAAGGTCACCCTATCTCCCCCATGGCTTGAAAAGTTATTCTGTATATCTTTATAGCAAATTCTTTCTTTCTTTCGCACACACACACACACACACACACACACACACTCATATATATATGCAAATGTATGTATATTTATGTGTATTTATGCACATTGGTGATTTGCATGCATATATGTCTATGTGAGAGTGTTAGATCTCCTGTAACAGGAGTTAGAGACAGTCGTGAGCTGGAATTGAACCCAGGACCTCTGGAAGAGCAGCTAGTGCTCTTAACCACTGCTGAGGTGTCGCTCCAGCCCTGCAAATTCTTTCTTTAATAGGAAAAGTTCTTTTTTTTTTTTTTTCACCAATGCTTTTGAGTAAGAACAGAAAACAGAGAGCCACAATTGGAAATTCTCTTCTTGGAGTTCCAATACTATACTCTGGTAGGGACTCAAACAACATATTCTACTGCATAGACAAAATGCTGAGTAGTAAGATGGACCTTGGACCAAATTCATGCAAATATACAAATGAGTTCCATCACTTGAATACTTTCAGAGGCAAAATTTTACCTAATTTTAGTCCTTTGTTTTCTAAGCTACTGTTCTGTCAGGACCTTGATGTCCCCCATTTTCTCTGGAGACTTGTTCCAACTTAGAGAAGGTAAGATGTGTCTCTTCTTGATTTTATGCTTTTGCTTGGCTACTGAGTTAGGTCCAAGATAGACCCTTGGAACCATCTGTATGAACCCAAGATTGGTTTATTTCCAATATCTAGATTTAATGAGTAATGCTATTTTTCACCAAAAAGAGCAAACTAAGTAATGCATGAATAGTTTGTGGATTTATTTCTAAATATACATAAACACCTACATTTAAGCATATATGAATTTACAAAATTAACATATTTGTAAAAGAGCCAATGACACTATAATATTGAAACAATTTTTAAGCAATGTCCTGATGATTAAAATAATTCTTATAAAAGCAAACATGGGGTTAGTGTCACTCCTGATGCTCAGCTGAACCAACAAGTGCTATTGGAAGGCCAGGCTAGCCCTTCTCTTCTCAAGAATCTAATCTGACCCTGGAGTGGTATTCTGGTTCCTGTCTTCTGGACTATTACATATTTTTTCTTTGGGGTTGGATAGAGGCTTCCATCCAGTAGAGGGAAGCTATTACCAAACTAGTTCATTAGAATTCAATGTGTGTGTGTGTGTGTGTGTGTGTGAAAGGCAAATCTTTGTTGGCTTAAATTATTCTAAGGTACTCCTGGAAGTCCAGTTACACTCAGAGGGTATCAATGACAGAAAAATCTTCAGTGAAAACAAATATCAAATATGTAAGGGAAACAGATCCAATGTTAAGTAAAGTTCTTAAAAAATGATTTTGGTAACTGTTCTCTGTGCAGCTACACAAGTTCTGAACACAGTGTGAAATGAAAATGCAGGCTCCCTTTCTCTGACCATGACGAGTTTCAGCGCAGTGATGGTGGAAGGCTGACCCACGAGCAAGCCTCCTAAACCAAGGGTCCTGTGAACCGCCATGTCCACATGCCCACGAGACGGGGCCTATTCCCAGCAAGGAAATTGTCTCTGTGCAGTATAGTGGAGAAGATGCAGTGTCTAGAGCCATGAGACCTCCTAGGTGTAAGTCCTTGGCTTGCTGCCCACTCTCTGAGAGACCATGTACATCGAGTGAGGTCATACACAGAAGTGCTTTGAACAGTGTCCAAGACAATATGTACCCACTAAAAGTTCAGTGTGTGTGTGTATGTGTGTGTGTGTGTGTGTGTATGTGTGTGTGTATGTGTGTGTGTGTATGTGTGTGTGTGTTTGTGTGTATGTGTGTGTGTATGTGTGTGTTTGTGTGTATGTGTGTGTGTATGTGTGTATGTGTGTGTGTGTGTATGTGTGTGTGTATGTGTGTGTGTATGTGTGTGTGTATGTGTGTGTGTGTGTGTTTGTGTGTGTATGTGTGTGTGTGTGTATGTGTGTTTGTGTGTATGTGTGTGTGTTTGTGTGTATGTGTGTGTGTATGTGTGTATGTGTGTGTATGTGTGTGTGTGTGTATGTGTGTGTGTATGTGTGTGTGTATGTGTGTGTGTATGTGTGTGTGTTTGTGTGTATGTGTGTGTGTGTATGTGTGTGTGTATGTGTGTGTGTTTGTGTGTATGTGTGTGTGTATGTGTGTGTGTTTGTGTGTATGTGTGTGTGTATGTGTGTGTGTGTATGTGTGTGTGTGTGTGTATGTGTGTGTGTGTGTGTGTGTGTGTGTGTGTGTGTGTGCGTGCTGCTCTACATTGCTCTGTTGCCTGTAGAAGCAGCATTCACATCTTGGAGGTTCAAAGATGCCACCATTTTCTGTTAAGTTGTCTGAAAGTCTATGTATGTATCACAGATTTGCCTAGTTGCTCCATTTCAATCTGACTCATTTGATCGTCAGTATTAAGATCTTTCATGTTTGTGACTCTGCAGTTAGGATATTCCTGGCTGGGGTAACCAGGCTTAAGCTAACAGACAGCTTGGTCTGTCTTTTCATTTCTCGCCCCATTAACTGTTCTGTATGGCCTTAGACAAACTACATCTCCATGCTGTCTTCTCATTGCACAGTCTGTGCTATGAGCACAGAACAAAGCCAAAAGCAAGCATTCACACACCCTGCTTTACTCTGATATAGTATTTATTTAGTTTTAGGTGCCATAGAAACAAACAGATCAAAGTGGTAACACAGCTCCAGACACCAGACCAGTGGCAAAGAGGGATTCCAGCCAACTAGCAGAAGGAGCTCACTCCGAAAAGGGACAGTGCCCAAGACTCTAGAGAGCACGCACTGATCTGGAAGACAACCTGGGAACATATGCTCCCATGCTTGAGATGTAGGGGTCAGGGACAAGATCAGCTGTGGTATCCTCCACCAGCTAACTGAACAAGTACTTTCCCTGGGCCTTTTCTTGTCACCCAACTGATAAGAATAGTTTATTAAAAATCACATTTAAATTAGATCCATGTCAGAATTGATTGGGGTCAGAAGCAGCCCTTCCAGTTTTCTTGGACCATGATAATAGTGGGTTATGAAAGAATTGTGATTGTGAAGTTGGACTCTCCTAGCAGCTTATTTTACAGATGGCCAAATTCAGTCTTTCGACCATGGCCTTGAAGCAGGCAGAGTTCTGTTTCTGTTGAACTTCTGAGGAATGGACTTCCACAGAAGGAAACCCTGTCCAGTGACCAGTGAGGAAGATGGCATAGCCTCTTGCCTGGGTGCCAGAAAAACAAACAAAAGTAATAACACATCTCCAAACACAGACCACTGGCACAGAGATGGTCTGGCCACCTTGCAGATGGAACCCATTTGGAAAGGGGCAATTCTGAATGGCTCCAGAGCTCACCACGGGATTTATGGATACCGTTCTTGTGACTGAGAGTCTGTTCTGATTCTGTGTCCAGTCTGTTTCTTGCAGTCCACATAGCACCTATTTTGTTCCTCCTGTATGCCCACTGCTCAGAAGACACTCTCTTCAGGCTACCTTTTGAGATCTAAACATCTGAGGATGATGGCCTGTCTGAGTTGGGTGCTTTTTCTCCAAGGAGATTTGGTAATGCCAAGGGATATTTTGTTGTTGTTTTAAGAGTAAGGTGATGGTAGGGCAAAGATGGTACTGACATCTAATGGCCAGGGACCTGGGGTGTCATTCAGTATCCTATAGGTGGTTTCTATTACAGAGGGTCATCTGGCCCTGATGGAACCGTGCTGAAGCTGAGAAACCCTGGTTTAGACCTGTTTTCGGCATGGCTGTTTCTATGTCTAAGAACAGAATAGCAAGTGATGTCACGTGATGTCACTCAGGTCAGGTAAGCAGGATGGCTATGACCATGAACCCCACCATCTCTCACCAAACTCATTTCTTCTCGTATTGCTGCTGCTGCCTCTTGATACCAGCACAGCCCCCTTTGTCAATTACAACTGACACCCCAGGAACCAGAACATCACCTCGCATTGAAAGCGATTCTTCAGTGAGGCTTTTTCCTCCACTCATGCTGTCGATGAGCTCTCCTATCCTCTTAGAGGAAGAGAGCTTTCTTAATCAGTTTCTTCGCTCCCGTTCTTAGTGGGGGAGTTGTTTTAGTTAAGGTTTCTATTGCTGAGACGAGAAAACCATAGCCACAAAGCAAGTTGGGGAGGAAAGGTTTATTTGGCTTACACTTCCATATTGCTGCTCATCATAGACAGAAGTCATGACAGGAACTCAAACAGGGCAGGAACCAGGAGGCAGGAGCTGATGCAGAGGTATGGAGGAGTTCTTCTTAGAGGCTTGTTCCCCGTGGCTTGCTCAGTCTGCTTTCTTATAGAACCCAGATCACCAGCCCAGAGATGGAACCACCCACCATGGGCTGGGCCTGCCACCATCACTATTTAAGAAAATGCCTTGTAGCCGTATCTTATGGAGACATTGTCTCAACTGAGTTTCCTTCTTTTCAGATGACTCTAGCCTGTGTCAAGCTGACACAGGTCTAGCCAGCACCTGAGTGCTCACGCTCTCAGGATCTGGAGCTATTTTTTGCCTCACGTCAGGCCAGACTGAGCTTGTGTTACAGCAGTGTCGCATCATTGACACTGTAGGTCACACTGTGTCTTTGAAGCTCAGTGTTAACTTTGCAGAATCAGACCCTTCACCCACCGGGGACCAGTAGCTGCTATCTTCTGCACTTTCCCTCTCCTCCCTACATTTTTTAGGGATGAGATCCATTTGAGGGTTTCCATCCCGGGCCGTGGAAGGAATCACATCCATCAGATGTTTTTGACACATCAGCTGTAAGGTATCTATTACCTGATAAGTGAAGAAAGCCATGAGAGGAGAGGCTCTTGAGATCGGAGCGAAACCAGCAGCGGGCTGGGACCAGGAAACAAAGCAGGTATTTTGAGGAGAAGAAGCTGCTCAGCTATGTCTGATGCAGAAGATGGGTCTTACGGTAAAGTAAGAGCAGAGATGGACATTGGATTTAAAAACTCAGGAAATTAAATGCAATCTCAATCTGGTAGTGCAGGATTACAGGATCTGAGCTGCTCAGGAGGCTGGTGCAGCAGGTTTGCAAGGTCCTTACTCAAAACCCAAAAAGTAAAAAGAAGGCTGAAGATACAGCACAGCAGTAGAACACCTGCCCAGCAGGCATAAGGCCCTAGGCTCAATCTCCAGAAGAATGAAGGGAGAGGGAGGAGTCAGGGGAGGAGAAGGAAGAGGAGAAAAAGGAGGGGAGAGGGAGGAAGGGTTAGAGGAGGAGGAAGAGGAAGAGAAGAAGTAGGGGAGCAGAAGGAGGGGGAGGGGAAGCGGTGGGGGAGGAGGGGATCAAGGAGGAGGAGGGTAGCCAGTTACAGCCCCTTGCTCAGCACTGTTAAGAGTTTGTACCTGGCCTGCAGCACATAGGTTAATTACAGTCTGTTCAAATAGTCCTGAAAGGAGCACCCATCGCCTGCCTTTGCTTCCCTCCTCATCGCACTTTGAACTTGAAAGCCTTGAGATTTCATTAAAAGAGTGTGTTGAGGCTTTCCCCAGGTAAAAGGGAAGGCAGAGGGGAAGAGAGCTGATGATAACGGGCTTTCTCTGTCTGCGCCCACAGTCTCTGGAGCCATCTTTGGGTACGTACCTTCACCACAAGGGATATGGGCCCACTCACAGAGTACCACCCCTGGGTGAGCCTCAGTTTACATTAAATGAGCTGGAGGTCATCAAGACCCACTCAGATTCCAGTATTGCTGGACTGAAGCGGTTCCATTTCATTGGCCAGCAGTGTGAAGTGGTAAGCCAATCCATTCTGCAGGGAGAAGAGTCAGAGCAACACATTCCTTTCTTGAGTGTGCCTGCGTTGTGCCCAGTGTAGAGAAGCTCAGCCCGGCGTTCTTAGGGTTGCAGGGTACATTTACTTCTTGCTAATGATCCCTGAAGCTGATTGTGGTTTTGATCATATGGGCCCAGCAAAGCAGATACTCAGATTTGTTATACAGACCGTGAAATCAATACAGAAAAACCTTGAGTTATACAAGCCTGCTACCACTCGGTGAATCACATCATGCAATATTTCCTAAAAGATAATGGGTTTCAAAACCCAGCATAAATCTTCAGTGACAGCTTGGCTATATTTGTCGTGTTTTCCGGCGGTAGAATTACAGCAGATTCAATAAAATCCACTTGGTGGCTGGGTCATAGATTAATATCTGATACAATCATGGTCCCAGGACCGCAAGAAGTAAAGCACAGGGGAGGGAAGCAAGTTTGCAATTACTCTAGGGTTCTAGAAACCCTCTTACCAAATGTTGGCGCAGAAATTGCTCAAAAATCGTAAAGAGCAACATGATGTGGGGCTCGAGTATTAATCGCTGTAAACTGCTACAATGTTCTTGACATGGTAAACATGACTCCCACGTGTGGCCAAACACGCACAGCACAGCCAACCATAATGCAAAGCAAATCGGTTTGCATCTATTGCTTATACCATTTTAACTCCTAGCTTCCCATTGGAGTCCTTGACATGGTATGGTTCCCTTTGTATTTTTCTTGACTTACTGGAAGTATTTTTCCCTTGACAAGTAAGATGAAATTGATTCTCTGATTAAATGACTTGGGCGAGCCCTTCGGAGTTAATTCTGTTTCTCCGTGGCAGATGAGTCAGTGAGCTTTATTGAGCCTCCACCGGGCAAGAAGTTATTTACAAGGTGTTACATGAACCTGTAAGAACAATAACTTGATGGCCTTCCTAACCCATGCACATTTGGAATTCAGCCACTATTTCTGTCTCCCTGCCAGGCTGACACCTAATTCTCTCAATATTATGGAGAAAGGGAAAGTTGTCTTGACAACTGTTCGGAAAAACTCAACCAGAGGAATTTACTTAAAACTACAGTCTTAGCAATTAGTGGAGGGGGCAACCTCTCCTTGTAATTTAGATTATAGTCTGGTAAAGCTCTCCTTTTTCAATAAGGAATTTAAAAAAATTAAGTAGGAAATACAGACACCGTATGTTGCACAAACAAGAAGTTTTCAAAAGAGCACAGAAAACTATCTCCCCCGTACCCCAATTCTCACAGGTAACCACTGCCCCAGTTTCCTGTACATACTTCCAGGGAGTTTTAAATGCATATGAAGGAAAAATAGGTGTACTATTCTCTCCTCTCTCTCTGACAATATAAATAGTCACACACCATGTACATTATCATAAAAAAAACTTACAAAAGCTATCAAAGATTATTGTATGCATACTAGGATAAAAGAAAGTGTCTCCAGTGTTTAAATGGCTCCTATCTGCTAATCAATCATGTATATACACCATAATTAATTTAATCAGTTCCTTGTTGATGGACTGATTTATAGCATTTGGATACAGAGCACGACTTGGTGTGTCACCTTTCCTGTGGAGTAGTGTGCTGATGGGAATAACTGCTGGAATTGGGATCACCGAGCATCTCAGGTTTTGACCAGGACTGACAAGGTATCCTCCATGGGGCGTTTAAGTTCCCAGATGCAGTGTATGAGAAGGCCTGTAGGTCTGGTCCCAACCGAATAAGATGCTATTATACAAGCTTTTCTGACTTTTGTGCCACTGGGAGAATGGATGCAGACTTCTATCTCAGTGACTTCTGAGAGACAGAAGGTCAGGTAATTAAGAGCTGAGTTGGAGCTGGGATTCAGGCTCATCTTTCAATCCTAAACTTTTCCCCTCAAAGGGTTCACGATCACTATATAGTGACATGTTTACAGGATAAATGGAGATATGGGTGCATGTGTGAATGGAAGATGACTCGGTATAGTTGGAATAGTTCCTGTTTCTTTTCCCCGGTGTTGGCGTGCAAACTCAGGTCCGTGTGCATACTAGACAAGCTCCCCAGCACTGACTGCACCCATAGGAGTGTTGCTTTAATTTAATCTTTATTATAAAAAGTGTGCTCAACCGCTGCTTTGAGTTTCAGGATGTCTTTCCTTCTATATCCTGGACTGATGTATTTTTCTAACTCATGGTAGTTGGTATGTTAAAGCTATGGAAAGCTGTACTGGGCTTTCTCATTCTCCTGTCATTTGTAAAAGTTCTTGGTTGGATCTCTTGGATTTCCCAGACGTAGAAAAAGATGCCATCCCTCCTTTCATGTCTTGGCTAATTGTTTGGACGATGGAGATACAAGTGATGCTGTCTTCTTGGCCGTAGTGATTGTAGAAACGATATTTCTTCCTCCATTAACATATTTCTGAGTTGAGAGCATGTTTTGTCACTTTGGAAAACAATTTGTTTAATTCCTTTACGTTAAGAATGTTTATAAAATATAAGAAGGATAAAAGTCATTCTATTTAAAAGTGGATCTAAGACCCCAAGCTCTGAAACTGCTGGAGGGAAACATTGGCACAAACGCTTCAAGATGCAGGCATAGACGAAGGCTTTCTGAAAGGCTGTAATAGCCCAGGGAATACTTGCAAGAATTGAAAAGTCAGGTTACACAAAATTAAAAGTTTCTGCACAGTGAAAGAAGCAGTCTGCAGAGGGAGGAGACAGACTACAGAACAGGAGAAAGTCTTTGCCAGTTGTACATCTGGGAGAGGAATAATATCTAGAATCTATAAAGAACACAAAAAATTAAACACTGAAATCCCACTTCATCCAATTATAAGTGGGCAAATGAACTGAACACAAGAAGAAATATAAATGGCCAGAGTATGTTAGAAAAATGTTCACTATTCTTAGCCACCAAGGAAATGCAAATTAAAACTGTATTTTATATTTTGGACCAGCGTGATGGGGGAAAAGAGGCAGGGGAGGGTGGTTGTTAGAGTGAGTGTGAACAACGTAGAACCATGGACTTGGATGAAGGTCTCTCACCGTGAAACCAGTTATTGTATGCCAATTGAAAAGCTAATTTAAAACAGGGTGGATACAGAGTCTTGAAAGTTAATAACAGGATTATCATCCTTGGAACTCCCTTGTTGAGTATACACTCGGAAGAATCAAAAGCATAAACTTGAACAGGTATTTGTAGACACATTATTCCAATATGAAAATGTCAAGTACCTCAATTGCCCATGAATGAACAGATAAACAGATAAATAAAGTGTGCCTATCATTTCACCAAACAAGAGGCTGTTTTGGCACACGCTACATATGGATGGCCCTGGTGACGTTGCACTCTGTGTAATGGATGCATACGATATGCTCCCATTTATGTGAGGATTCTGGAGCAGTCGAATTAATAGAGACAAAAGGTAGCGTGCTGGTTGCCAGGGAGTAGGGATTGCGGGGAATGGGTAATTATTGCTTACTGGATGCAGTGCTTTGCTTGGGGAGGTAAAAATTTTCTGATATGCGTGGTGGTGATGTGTACCCCAAAATATGAAATTTTATACCATTTATTAAATACCAGTAAAACTGTGATTTCAAAATGAAATGGTAAATTTGATGTTATGTGTATTTGGCCACAACAAAAAGGAATGGATAATGAGTTTTGTCGAATCTATTTTCAACATGCATAAAAAGGATCATCTGAGCTTCCCTTTGGTCCCAAAACACAGTAAATTAAGTTAATAGATAATCTAATACTGAGTTCTTATATTTCACAAAATCACCCCTACTAGGTTTGACTTGGTTCTTTTTCAATGCAGATGGTGGCCCGTGCCCATGTTCCCGGGACCCAGCAGGTGAAGGCAGGGCTGCAAAATCCACTCTGGAGTACAGAGTGAAACCTTATGTCACAAAGCTCCCTTCCAAGAACAAGCAGCGAGTAACTGAATTGCTGATTGTTACTATTATATATATTATATATGTCACACGATTAAACCTTGAGGTTCATAAATGAGGTTTTGGCTCTTTCCTTCCCTTTTATGCCTTCTCCTTTCCTTCCCCTACTTCTTTATTTAGTCACCTTTATACTAGATCTTGCATGCTTTTCTCATGAGTCCCCTTAATGGTTGCATTACTTTTCTCTGATTAGTTATATTGACATCTCCAGAATATTTCAACTACATTTCTGCTTAGTCGCAAAATTATCAAGGTTTTATCCTGTTGAAAAACAATCCCAATCATTTTTTTTTTTTTTGAGACAGGGTTTCTCTGTTGTGACTCTGCCTGTCCTGGAACTCACTCTGTAGACCAGGCTGGCCTCGAACTCACAGAGATCCACCTGCCCCTGTCTCCCGAGTGCTGGGATTAAAGGTGTGCCCCCCCCAACCTGGTTTCAATCAATTTTTAATAAAGAATATAATATAAAAAAAACAAATCAAGACAAACAAAAAAAGATATAATGTAAAGAAGAGGTGGTGAGATCTTTAATGTTGCCGGTGGGAAACCAGATGATGGGCAGGGAGAGGTCAGAGGGTAAAGGCGCTTGCATGCAAGCCTTTCAACCCGAGTTCAATCCCTGGAACAAAAGTAAAGGAGGAAGGAGAGTCTTGACTTTATAAAGTTGTCCTCTGACTTCCATTAAGGGCACCATGGCTCACTTGCATGCACGTACAAATCACACTCACGCACACACACACACACACACACACACGAAGAAGAAGAACTAGGCTTCTTGTAGAAATGCATTTCAGAAGCTTTTCTGATCCCTTCTGTAAGCCACGGTGTATCTTATGTATAGGGAACAAATCCACTCCAAAGGCCGTGTTGGTGGAGATGGAGAGGTCAATAAGCAACCAATAGGCATTCAGGTAAGTATTACGAAAGAAGCCTGCTCAAGGTCCACCTCGAGGAGCTCCTGGGGCCATCAGGGAAGCCTTCTGTGAAGCCTCTTCACTTCATTTTTTGTACAATTCATTTATCCCCTGGGGTCGATAGAGGATTTGTTCCAGGACACCCCCACTGCCAAGGATGGTAACGCCCTTGCTTGCTCAAGTCCAGTTATAAAATACTGTGATATTTGCATAATCTGCACACACACTGTGTACTTTTAAATCACTTCCTGACAATGTATAAGATTCAACACAATGCAAATTATATGTAAAGTTCTGTGCTAGAATATTGCTTAGGGAATCATCATGAGAGAATCACTGTGTGCACATTCAGGACCCATATGATAGTTTCAAATACTTTCATTTCAGGATTCATTGAGCTCACAGATGTGGACTCCAGAGCTGATGGATCAGAGCTAGTTAGCTCAGAATTGGCGTGTAGATCTACAGTGGACAAAAGTGTCCCTCCTCTACATCTCCTAGTGTTGTGCCTTCTGTGAGATCCTAGACTCCCATACGATCCCCACAGAGTCTAAATCATCTGCCACGGCTTTGGGGTAGTCAGTGGGGATGTCAACAAAGGATTGAGCCCAGTCTGCTCCAGGAACATCCTCTGGGCACAACGCTAGGGAGCCTGGGACACAGTTCTTCTTGGCCACTACCAGGGAGTGACCAACACCCTTACCTTGCTTATTTAGTGCAAGTCTGAATATACAAAATGCTGTTTCCAAGTCTCCACTAAGATGTCCGGTTTCTTTAAGCTTTGTCTCTGCTGGAATCACCAGCAGAAATGTCAACCAATGCCAGTTGGGCTGCTTGGAAGTCATGCAATTTCCTTTGCTTGTGCTTGTGCTCTCTGCCTATGGTCCAGGAAAGATCTGCAGCTTCTGTCACTTTAAGGTGTCACCTGGTGTTACAGAGTATACAATCATGAACTTCCCGAAGATTCTACATCAAACTTAGTGCAGACTCTGGGCCTCTTGAATCACAGAGGTGTGCCATCTGCTCATTAAAAAGACAGTGGGTGGGAGATGGCACAGAGTACTATCAGTTACTGTGGCTCTTCCTCCTTCATGTGCTTCCTTGAACCTGCGCATGAAAGGAATTGCCTGCATTTTAGACTGAGCATTTTCCCCATGAGTAAAAATCCTACACTGGAAAATGAAATCGATTCTACACCCAATTCTATAGCAGTATATTCTAAGTAAAGTGCAATACAGCCGGCCCTTCGTAGCCTGGGTTCTATACCCATGGATCAATCATCTGCTGGTGGAAATTTTTATGGGGGAAAAGAAATGCTTCTTATCATGGACATGTGCAGATTCTTGTTCTTGTTCTCCAAATAATGCATCATAAAAACAGTTCGCACCTCACTCACTGTGCATTCTATATTATAAATAATCCAGATACGATTCAAAGTATACTGAAGTATCTCCATAGGTTGTATTCAAATACTTCTCCATTTCATCTGAGGGTCAGTCCCTGACGGATATTGAGGATAACTGTGTGGAACACGTTCAAATTCTTTTCCAGAGGATTAGCTACAAGAGCCAGACACTAATGTGGGTTTTGGAATACGTTGGCTTAGTGTAATTATAAATGTACATAAACTGGTGATTCATGAGCTCTCAAATTATACATCTGCATTTAATTTTATGTTGAAGTGTTTTTAAATCCTCAGAAAATGATGTTACCAAATGTTTCTGGCTCACTAAACGTTCTATTTTTTTTTTAAAGTCTTAATCAAAGGCAAAGACTCATCTAACACCTTCACATAAAATTTGATGAGTGGGAGATACTTTCTTGTAATGTAAATATATTGGGCTGAAGGAATTCAGGGAGAAACTTCTTGAATTTTAAACACAATAACCCGCCAAATGGATTATTGCTGTTTTGGGTTTCTACTTAAACAGGCTGTAAGAAAAAAAAAAAAAGCAGGAAGTGATTGTCACACAATCATGAGTGGACAGGTTAGCTCACCCAATCTGTCTTCAACCCCTGACTGTCATACTTTAGCCTCCTGCCAGGGTAGAATCCATTCTGGCCTTTGCTGGCCAAAATGATCCGGTTGCAGTCAGAAATTCAACCAAGCATGTTGCCACTGGGTGGCACAATTGGAAGTCTGTAGAGAAATCTGGCCTCGGAAGGAGCCCCTCTCGGCCTGGGATCTATAAACACTGGCGCTGCAGCCCATCCTGACTGCTTTCTCTTCGGGACTGTTTATAAAACGGAGGAAGTCTGTGGCTTTTCAAAGAGTGTGGATTTCACTCTGGAAGTCTTTCTGTTGTGATTATATGAAATTAACTAGATCACCCACCCCAACCCCCGCCTGCCCTGTAAAGTTTATCTTCTTTTTGATCTGAGAATTTCAAGTAGTGAAGCCTGGGGAAGGTTTTGGATATGGTCATGAACTTGTAGACAGAAAACGTGGTAGAACATTTGTGCTCTGGCATTGTTCTCTATTCCTGGAAGTGTAGCGTGGTAGGTACTAGCCATGTGTAGCTATTTTAAGTTAATTAACATTCAGTGAATTAAAAAGTAAAATGCTCTCTTACTGTAACCTTATCTCAAGCATGAAAAGAATGATATGGTAGAACTCATATTGTACAGTGCAGACAGACCTGTTCCACCCTCACAGAATGTTCAGTGAACTAGAAAAGGCAGACTCCGTCCAGGCCACCTAAGGACACTGGGAGAGTGTAGTTCAGGTCTGTAATGTCAGCCGCTGGGGAGAATGAGACCGGAGCACCACACCTTTAAGGCTTTCCTGGATGTGATGGTGCATTGTTAACTTGACTAGCTTTAGAATCACCATGGAAACGCACCTCTGGTTGTGTTTATGAGGTTGTTTCCAGGAAGATTTAATGGAAGAGGGAAGATGTATCCTAAACGTGGGCAGCACCGCCAACAGGGGGAGGCTCTGCCTGGATAAGAGAGCAAGCTGAGCATGCGCATCCTCTGCTGCTTCAGTGTGGCCTCTCCTGCAGTGTGACCCGCATCTCGAATTCCTGCTGTCAAGCTTTTTCTACCATGATGGACAGTGCCTTCACACTGCGAGTCACATTAAACCACTCCTGTCTTAAGTTGCTTTTGCAGCAATGAAAAAAAGTAACGAGTTCACTAAGCTACAGAGCAAATTCAGAGTCAGCCAGAGTAACATGAGACCCTGCCCCAAAATTAAAAAAATACAAAAAGGACTGGGAATGTAGTTTAGAGGGAGGGTACTTACCTAGTACCCCTGAGGCTCTAGGTTCAATCCTGGTGCAGGGGAAACGAAAGACCCTGGGAAGTGTTCTCTACTGTTCAAATCAATCCCAGGGTACATTTGCTTAACATTTAAACTATACTAAATTGTCATATTTTCCCCCCTTGTCATGTTGTGTTCCTGGAAGCTTCAGAGCCCCATGGGTTAACACATAGTAATAAGTTTGATTGACAAAATTACCTTGAAGTCAAATGTGAACATTGCATAATGATCAGTCCAGAATTGGTATCAGCAGGATAGTTAAATACAATTATTCAGTCATTCCTGCTTCCTCTAGGTCCATGTTTATGTTATATGCTTTTCATCTCTGTCCTATCTGCTATACATTTTGCTTTTATGTTCCTTTTTTGTTGTTGTTGTTCTGTTTTGTTTTTAACCTTAAGTGTTTCATTTCAGCCTTGCAGGGAGGGCGGTTCTCCTTCCCCAGGCCTTAACTCTCCGGGAATGCTCGGAGTATGTTTCCCAATGCTCCCATAGAGAATATCATATTTACCAGAGGAATGGCTGAACTATATGGAGATAATTTTCCTGTCTAATACTTGTGGACACTCTCAGAAGTCTTACTACATTTACCTGTTTTTAAGGGAGGGCAGGTTGGTGAAAAATGAAGATTTCAGGTAATGCTGTAATTTGTAAATTGAGTAATTTCCCATTTTCAGGTGGTTGTTGTTGGGAGAATTATAGATAGATCTGATTTTACACTCATTGAACTTGTTTATGTGCCCACCCTGGTGCTTAGTGTCTAGGGATTCAAAAAAATTAAAAATGGCCCCAGTTTTGGGGATCCACATACTAGTAAAAACAAATACATATTTGAACAAAACCCACTCGATACTTGGTTTTTGCCAAGGGATGGAACTGTGGGTAGTCTGTATGGAAATTAGTTGAGTATAATTTACTATGATGGCACAGATTTTATAAGAGAGATAGAACCCAATCTGATTATTTTAAAGACTCTTTTCTTCTTTCTCTAGAACAGCAGTCATAAAATGAGACTATACATTCAGTTCTCTTTAAGGGCTTCTGGAAAATTCTAGCATCCAGGACTAGCTCCTTGAATACCATTTTTCAAAATGTGATCCACAGATGACTACCGGTGAGTGTCACCTGGGAATGTGGGGGATATGGGTTCTCAGGCTTTGGCCAGCCCCACTGAAGACTAGGTTTGTGGCCCAATCAGCTGTGTGTTAGCAAACCTTTCAGGGATTTGGATAAATGCAGAATCCGAAGACCGCTGCTCCAGAGCTTCCGGTTCAGTGAGTCTCAGGGAGCCTCAGTTTTTCTCCCAAAGGCTCTCTAGATGGTTCTAATGTGCAGTGAACTTTGAGAATCACTGCTGTAGAAGAAAAGTTGCTCCAGGTTCCCTTTTGACGGGGACTATTCAGGTTGGTATGAGATCAGAGAAGTTTTTATTTTAGCTAATCACTCTATTGTGATCACATTTTCTGGAAGGAGTGTTCACATACAAGAGGAACAACAGTCACTGGTTTTGGCTGAAATGTTGGGGAAAAACCTACTGGGAAATGATCACTGCACTGAGGCTGCTACTCAAGCACTCAAGCTCAGATACGTCATCCAGGGATTTTGTCAAACACAGTTCCCGAGTCAAGGGGACCAGAGTTGAAATTCTGCAGTTCCAACAAGCTCTCAGGCGATGCTGTTGCTGTTGACCCTGGCATTTTATGTGGTGACTTATTAACTAGACCTCTGTCTTATTTTTCCCATTCAACAATTATTGGGGGGGGGAAAGGCCATGGATTTGAAAGAGAGCAAAGAAAACTATATGGGAGAGTTTGGAAGGAAGAAATGGAAGGGGAAATGATGTAAATACATTATAATCCCAAAACAAACAAACAAATCAACAACAACAACAAAAGCTCCTGAGTCTAACCTTGGATCTACTGTATCAGGACTTATATTTTAAGAGACTCTCTATTACCCAGAAGTGCTTTATGCCCTTGATAGAGTAAAAGTATCCAAGTTTCAGAAGATACAGCCTTATGCGAATCTTGGCTAGCCACAGGTTAGTTTTCTATAGTCTAGAAGAGGAGGAGGGTACAGAAGGCACATTAGGACTGAGTTCCTAAGGTGACACAATTGTTAAATATTCGATTGGGGTCTGGGGAAATGGCTCAGACTGTAAAGTACTTGCAGGGGCAAGCATGAGGGCTTGAGTTTGAGTCCCCAGTACCTGTGTGTGTTCAGTGTGGTGGCACATGTATCTGATCCTAGCACTGTGGGCAGGCAGATACGAGGAGATCCAGGATCTCACAGGTCACTCAGCCTGCCTACTACATCAGTAATCTCTGGATTCAGTGAGAGACCCTGCCTCAAAAACTAAGGTGGAGCATGATAGAAGAAGACACCAATGTCAACCTCTGGTGTACACATGTGTGCTCACGTGTACACACACACACACACACACACACACAAAGACAGAGAAAAAGAGCAAGACCCAGAGAAAGAGACAGAGACAGGCAGAGCTGTACAGATACAGAGAGACAGGGAGAGGATGTGTTTGGACTTAGCATTTGTTCTTAAAACCTATTACCTTAAGACAAACTATTTTAGTGGTTTCCTAAATAGGCAGAGTGTGTGAAGACAGAGCTTCAGTTATTTGCTGGGGAATTATATTGGAGTTGCTTCAGAAAATACCAAATGATTGAATTGGAAAAACTTTCAATTGATCCATTAAAATATATTTAAGTGAAAATATATCACTGGAAAATATTATCAATGGAAAATTAATTCAATAATAAATGTGGTGTATTGTTTAGACTAAACCCAACAGAGAAATGTGACATTTCAGCAGTCCAGGATACTGCATTACAATATTAATTCTCAATTTTTGAAGCAACAAATGAAAAGAAACTGTTTATGTCTCATCCCATGATGTATTTCATTAATAGTTTGAGAACTGGGGTGTGTGTGTGCGTCGATTTTTGGTTTCTACTCGGAAGAAATGCAAGCTTCAAATATTCAAAAAATCCAACACTGATATAATTCTCTTAGTGACTAACTACACATTAAAAACTATCTTAGTTTGAATGACTCATGTGTTAAAGCAAAGCCTTCGATGAACTTTAATGGTCTTTTGGTTGTGTTTATTTGTAACATATCAAACCATATAATATATAATGATCTCAATAGTGTGATTTTAATATAATGAATTTATGGAATTTAGAGCTGGAAAAGAGAGCAGATAGAATCCAATCATTTCACCCAATGGATGAAGAAACAGCCACAGAAACTTCAAGCCTCTTCCAAAGTTGCAGCAAACAGGCTTTATCCTGATGGTCTGAGGCCACAAGGAGCAGACAGAGGCTTGGAAGTCCTGCTTCCCAGTCTGCGGGGCCCTTAGGGGTGAAGCTTCTCACCTTCCATGGAGGCTGGCCCTCTCTCCAGAACAGAGGAAAGCCTTCAAAGCTCCACCTTTAAAGACCAGTATGGAAAATCACTTTAGGAGAGCCGAAAGCCACATCTGTTTGGCTTTGGACCCACAAGAATTACAGAAATCACCTCTTCTTTGCCTACCAATTATGGTGATTAAATTACTATAAAAATCAAACTTGAAAGAGTGTGCTGTTCCACCAGATGACGGCAGGATACGGGCTGCTCCCCCAGCTTCCCCCGCCCCCATAGTTCTCAAAGGCTAGCCCCAGTCTTAGAATAAATCACAGCTTGTCTGATCCAAATGTATACCCAATATCTGTTTAGTAAGCAGTCCTATGAAGGTTCTTATTGGTTTCAGTAAGTGCCATTAGACTAGCCCAATTCATAAGCATGTCTTTTGAGGCCACGTGGAATTCAGGTCCTCAGATTTTGGCACAGTCATCTAAAACACAACAGAAAAACAAAGAAACATGACATTATAATGCCATTTCACTACAAGAGAAAAAGCAATTAAGCATTCTTCTAAAATACTGTAACAATAAATCAAGAGGGAGGGATTATCCAGCCTTGTTCTAGTTAATGCTCAAGCACCTTAAGATTCAGAGCTGGTACTCTGAGGATCTCTAACTTGGCCATATGCAAGAATACACCAACACTCCGTAAAGGCTCTTTGGATTAGGCTGTTTGACACAAATATTTGCATGCTATGGAAGATAAACAGGAATTGTATACTGTGTTGGAAGTTCTACAGGTCTGTAAAAGAATAGGATTGATATAAATATCCAGTTTGCCTCTAATGGCCAATTTTTCACTGTCTAAAATCTTATGGATACAATCCAACATATACACACAGATGCATATGTATTTAACTTAAGATTATTGCGAATAAGAACTTGAGAAATGTGGACCCAATTAATGTTAACTACATTTTATAATATTTTCGCACAAGTGCTCAGAATAAATTTTAAACATGTGTAAAGAAATTACCCATTTAATTTTCATTGACAGTGAAAAGAAATGTAGTTTAGAAAATTAATAAAAATCAGACAATATTGCTAAGAACAGCCACCTTTTGACCCATTCCTATACTAATATTCAAAAAGGTATAACAGCTCAAATGTGTAAACTGTATATTTATAGTTTAAAGAAAGCTAGGTCAGACACAGGCTGCAGGCTGTTCACTGTGCTTTGTTTTAATCTAGATGGCTTCCATTAAGATGTGAGTGCATGCCTTGCTCAGCCACCATCAGAGAAGCTTTCTCCCTCAGCAGAGGGGAACAAATACAGAGACCCACTGCCAGACATGATGCAGAGAGGGAGAGACCTTGGAACACTCAGCCCTAAATGGGATGTCTCCATCAAATCACTCCTTTCAGAGCTCTGGGAATCCTGTGGAAGAGGAGGCAGAGAAAATGGAGAACATGAAGAAGCAAAGCCCTTTAAATCAATGTAATCAAAGCTCACATGAGCTCCTGGAGACTGAGGCAGCCACACAGGGCTTGTACACAGACACAGGCACAGGCACAGGCACAGGGCTTGTACACAGGCACAGGCACAGGCACAGGCACAGGCACAGGCACAGGGCTTGTACACAGACACAGGCACAGGCACAGGCACAGGCACAGGCACAGGCATGGGTCTGCACCAGGTCTTCTGTGTATATATTATGGCTTCCAGTTTAGTGTTTTTATGGTGTTTCTGGGCATGCGAATAAGTGGGTCTCTGAGTGCCTTCTCATGGGCTCTTTTCCTTCTGTTTGTTTGTTTGTTTTGTCCAATTTGGATGTGTTAGTGTTTTTATCTTATTGTAGTTTATTTTATTTATATTTTATTATTTAAAAAAGATGTGAACACAGTAGTAAGTAAGCAAATAGATGAGAATCCTGGTAACTTTTTTTTTTATTATAAGAGCATAAAAATTGTTTATGGTTTGAACATGCATCAGAATAATACAGAGTTACAAGAAAAGAAAATGGATATGTTTGACTCAAATCTTGGATTTATAGCACTGAGGATGTATCTAATGACTGCAGGTGAAAATGTTCACCATCATGAATAACCAAAGGGATCTTTACTTTAAAAAAGATGCTTTCCGTACGAGGAAGCCAAGTACACTGTTCTGCTAAAGGAACATAGCAATAAAATGACTCCTTAATGAGGCTGTTGTATATTCATAGATCAGTGCCTTGCTCGTCTTTCTGATCTTCCTCCTACACCAGGTGAGAACAGATACAGAGACCCACAACCAGACAATACCCAGAGAATGAGAGCCTGTGGAACATTCAGTCCGAAATGAGATGTCTCCATCAAATCTCTTCCCTCAGGGCTCGGGGAACTCTGTAGAATAGCAGGTGGAAAGAGTGTAAAAGCCAGCGAGGATGGAAGATACTCAGGAAGCAAGGCCTTCTAGTCACAATAAGGCGGACCCACGTATGAACTCACAGAGACAGAGGCAGCATGCACAGGGTCTTCAGGATCTAAGTCAGATGGGGTCCCAGCACTGAGAGGGCAGGTGGACACAAGCACCCATCCCTAGCCCAGAATCTATCTCCAACTGATACCTGCTTGCTTGCAAGGAAACATCAGGTTTTCCCAACAGAACCTCCCTGGTACACAACTACAGACCCCATGCTCAGCAGTAGATGGACAGCACAACACAAAATGAACTTAATGGTAATTTGAAGGCTTGTTTTTTTAACTTTTGTCTCATAAGGCTTTATGTGAACATTTTTATTAACCTTACAAGTTATTTTTGCTCATGTATTATGGTTCCCAGTCTTGTAGTTTGTGGGATTTTTGTGTGTGTGGGAATGTATGCATGAGTGTGTCTTTGTTCTTGAGCTTTTTCTTTGGCTCTTTTTTTTTCTATTTGTTTTGTCCTATTCTGGTTTGTTTATATTTTTATTTATTTATTTATTTAATTTTTAGATGCTTTTTTGTTTTCTGTTGAGAGAGAGAAAGGAAGGGTGTGGAATTTGGTAGGTGAGGAGGTGGGGATGATCTGGGAGGAGTTGGGGAGGGGAGCAGTAATCGTAGTATATTTTATGGAAAAAAAAATCCTATTTTCAATTTTTAAAAGAGGCTATGAACCAGGCAGTGGTGGTGCACACCTTTAATCCCAGCACTTGAGAGTGAGTTCCAGGACAGCCAGTGTTACAACAGAGAAACCCTGTCTTGAAGAAAAAAAGAAAGAATAAAGGGTGGAGATAGGAAAGATGCTTTCATTAATTGGAGGGAGGGGAAAGGAAAGAGGAAGATAATGGGATGGTAGGATATGCCATTCACAGCATATACTTGAGCGAAATGGCCTTTTATAACCCAGTACAATGAAGTAAAATATTTTTCGTTACTTCCTAAGCTGCTTTCTTCTACCTCTCCTCTTAGATGCTAGTGGTCAGTTGTAATGCGTGTGAGAGAATGGAAGGAAAGATGTTGGTTACTCTTTTGAAGCGTGAACCCTCAGCAGTTACAGAAAACTGAAAAGATGTGTTCATCTCCAAGGAAACAATGAGATGCAACTGTACTAATCCAGCAAGTTTACAAGTTTAAAAACAACAACAACAATTGAGTCCTAGTAAATTATAGCACTCTTACACCATGGCACATGGTATAGTTGTTAAAACTCATTCTGTGGAAGGTTCAGTGGAATGGAAATACCTTCTCTGTACCCTAATAAGTGAGCAGAAATAGACGGGTTGGTACTGTGTGGCTTTGGTTCTGATGGTTCATGTACTCGCTCAAGGGTATGAATGATGTGCACATGGTACCCTCAGGGAATACATGGACTTTCTTCACGAGGTTTTTTTCAGTTGCCAACTTTCCATTGTATTTGTCAAATTTTGCAACTTGGGAAAATGTGTATCTATTTTCCATTTATCTTCTGCTCTGAATTTCAAAGATATGAAATTCAAATTTTGTCCTAATCATGGCCTAGGAATATTTACCATCCGTCTTTCAGTGAAGCTGTTCCAAACCCCCTTCTCTTAAAATTCTCAGCCATAGCTTCTCCTACTTGTTTGGAGTAGGCAGGTTTTATGTTTATCATTATGCTTGGATGCAATTTAGAATCCTCTCCTTGGCTTTCCCATTTCTAGTGGTTTTTGTAAGTGTTTTTCTGATGAAAGGACACCAGTGGGGAGCCAAGTAATAAGTGTTACAGCTCTGAGGGGAAAGGTATCCTGGAAGTCAGGAGCCAAGGAATACCACCACAAAGTTACACTGCACAACACACACGCACACACACACACACATACACACACACACACACACACACACACACACACACACATACACACACGAGATTTATCGGGAAAGACCCAGGCGGTGACTGCCTGTGCTTAGGTGAGAAGCAGTAATGAACTGAGCAGAAAGCAGGCCTTATATAGAGTTATGGGGGCAGGAGTTTTCCCAGGGTGAAATTTTCCAGGATTGGGATTGGTGGGTTTTCAAGTCCTGAGCTTAGGAGGGCTCAGAGATTCCGAGCTTAGTGATTGGTGGATTTTCTGGCTCAGTGATTGGCACCACCACCACCACCAAGTGAGCTCTGACTTTTCATCCTACAGTTTTGGTTCCTCTTTTCCAGCCTCCCAGACTCTCCTTCTCTCCTTCCCCTTCTCCTTTTCTTTCTCTCTCCCACCTTGCCTTACGGCGCGTCTCTTCCTTCTCCCTCATTTGTCTCCTCATCCAACAAAGCCTGTGTTTACTACTGAACAATGTCTTGAGACAGCCTTTATTTTCTCAGTATCAGGGGGTCAGAGTAACCAGGCTTACTTGGGGACTTCTCAATCTACAGCTAACCTGTAGTAAACCTGCTTCAGAATTCTTGAGGACTGGGTAGGTACTTCACTGGCAGCTGTGGCCTTCCCTTTGGTCATTCTTGATTAGACATAGTACAGTGATGTCGCTACAGGAAGGAGCTGGCTGATACACAGTGGTGTCTTGTATAGAAATTTCCTCTGAGCTGAGTTGAGACATTCAACCTCAACGGGAAGCTTCTGAATTCTCCAGACATTCCAAAGGGAGGATGGTTAAGACTCATAAGTAAACAACATAGGAGCTCCAGGAAGTTCCTGAAACTGACCAATTATGCTAGGCTTCTCCCTCCCCAAGCTTATATAAACAGTAAGGACTGCTGCAAAGACATTTCTAGACTCGGTGAGCTGCCTGGAAGAGAAACTCTCCAACCTGTTGAGCTGCTTGCAAGTTGTGCAGTGAGCTCCAAGGTGTCCAGCTTTTGTGAATTTTTGGTGTGATTGTTCATGTAAGCAGAAAACTTAAATATGTGACATGCATATGAGTTGTACTAACTATAGATTCACTTCTTTAGACCCCTCTTTCTTATTGCATCTCCCAGAAGAGGACACGGAGGAATCATAGCTTGCAGAGCACTCACTCTTCCAGGCCTCCAGTCTATCACCCAGCCGCCCTCTGAAGCTTCAGGCCTTTCACATGGGGGTTGGTGTGTAGCAGAACACTTGGAAGATGTTTTTGTTTTGCTTTCTTTTAAAATGCAATATGGTGTTTTGACTACGTTTACGTTCCCATCCCAGGTGTGGTAGATGATTATGAGTTGGATTTGGAATGCTTGATACTGGTGGCTACAATTTTGTTAAATGCAGTCGTTCTGGCACGTGTAGCTTGTTCTTGGGAGTGTGTGCTGCTTGGGTTTATGGGAACTTTTGGCTTAGGGTATAAATAGTCTGAAGCTCTGAAAGCCAGGGGAGGAGGGAGTATTGAGGGGGCTGGGGCTGGGGCTGGGGCTGGGGCTGGGGCTGGGGCTGGGGCTGGGGCTGGGGCTGGGCGTGGGCGTGGGCGTGGGCGTGGGCGTGGGGGTGGGGGTGGAGGTTGGTTGGTAGTTCATTGGTTGGTTTGTCCATAGTTAGTGTGTTGATTCTTGCTTAAAAGAACAAAGCCGTTGGGAAGATTGAATTTGCAGAGAGTGAGCTGAGACGCTAGTCTGACTCACTGTCAGCTAGTCCTCTCCAAGCTTAGGACAGCCTAAAAAGGCTATGAAGATTTCTGATTTTCTCTCATTCTATATCAAGGCCGCCTGCAAAAGCAGTGAAAATTTCCTTCCTTTGTCTTTCCCTAAGTTGAGGGTAAAAGATTGTAGTCAACAACTACACTGGTGTCCTCAAGGGCAAGGTCCCTGATGAAATGGAGATACTGAAGGAGAGATGGAAAGTACAGCGTCTGTACGTGAAGATACAGTTTCATAGACAGTGAAAGGGATTCAGAGACGCACGGAGAGTGACAGAAGGACGTTTGGAGGGGCGATCTACTGGACCCTGAACTCATTTTTGCAGTGTGTGGCTTGAATAGCTTCAGGCTGTTTGGGTAAGGACCACAATCACCATCTTTTTTCCTTTAATTTTATTGTTTGCTCTCAAGCCTGACATGGCGTTATATGAAAGGTTCACTTTTAGCAGAGAGACAGAGGCCCAGTTCCCTTGCTACTCCCAAATACCCTGCCAGTGCAGGCAGGCATTGCTTATGACACGACACTGACACTCATTCAGTACTGCCATTTGAGTTCCTCCCAAACGTGTTCAGACACAATCCTCACGGTGTGGTACTGAAGCGGGGTTGTAGCGGGTACTAGGCTCCATCCTCGTGAACCAGTTACTGTGCTATTAAAGGATGTGGCTTGCCCATTTTGTGCCTCTCACCATATGAGGACGCAGAGCCTGTCCTTTCTGGGGATGCAGCAGCAGGCTGGGGTTTGGGAAGGAGAAAGCAGACCCTGTGCTAGGTACGGGACTTGGTGGCACTTTGACCCTGGGTCTCCGAAACTGTGGAAAATGAATTCCTACTCTTTAATAAAGTCACGCAAGAGGGGTCGCCCAGCCACTGCAGAGCAGTAGCAGTTTCAGAATCCCAAAGGAGTTTTTCCGGCAGTAGGGCCCCGCTGAGGCTAACTCTATCATCTCCAGAGGTAAGTTGCGTCCACTCATGGTGCTTGAGCTCTGTGTGGCTGGAGCTCTGTGGGATTCCAAAGGCAAGGTTGGTTCCTGACCTTGGAGTCTCACTGAGTGAGGAAGAAGACAGACAGTGGTGGAACATTTAATTACAGTTCTGCTGACTTGTTATTAGATAGGAGCACGGAGCATGGGTTATGAGGGCTTTATTTTTTCTTCCTAGTATTGGGAATGGGACTCAGAGTTCTACATACATGCTGAACCATTGATTTGCAACCAGCCCAAGGACAGCTGCTCTAGGCACAGGTAATAGCCCTGCAGAGGCTCTGAATGTGGGGAGGCTGGCAAGCATAAGGTCTGGAGAACTCCTAGAGATAGCTATGAGGTGAGCCTATGCTGAGACCTATTCAGAATAAATTAGGATACCTTACAGGCCATAGCACGGATTAGGGTCTGTTTCCTAAGGCAACAGGAGACCTTGGTGAGTTTCAACTGGGCAACTTGAGTAGATTTGCTTTGTTAAAAGTAGATGGGCCGAATGTGTAAGTCAGAGTCTTTATGTGGCTGGTCTCTTCTTATGTTTCAGTATTTGGAGAAGAATTCAGGTCGAGCTCTCCAGAATGCCAAGAGCACAGCATAAAGCTGTTAGGGCCCTTCGACTGAAGCCAGAAAGCAGTTCCACAGGATTGACTCGGAGCCAGGCACACCAGGACCGCACTGTGCTTTGCCAGCCTCTGGCTCTCGGACTCAAGGTGTTGCGTTGGATTTAGATGTTGCTACTCTAGCTAAAAGAGGAGGGGAGCGAGGTGCCAGGAGAGGAAGTGGCTCATTCAAGCTTATAAATGGTGGGCCTAGACTAAAACCAGGCAGCCTGGCTCCAGCATCTGAGGCCCCTTCTCCTTCTTTATAAGCAGAGTGGTCCATCTTTCAGCAGGCTATCTGCTCACCCTGTCTAGTCCAGCCTTGCAAGCTCCTGCCAGCTCTCTGCTGCCCATTGCTGGACTCCCATCAGGACAAGCCTCTCTCCATTTATGCAGCTAATGGAGACCTTTGTAATGTGTCACCTTGACTGGGCTAAGGATTCTCAAATCTTTGGTTAAATATTATTCTATGGCTTCATATGAGTATTCACTTATCCAGCTTGTGGGGCTGCCTGGACTAGACAGGGTATGATGACCACTTAGCTTGTGAAAAACGGGGAGTGGTTTCTTATGCTAATCACTGTTGGGGAAGTTTATTTTTAGTTATGTTTGAAATTGTTTTATGCACTGTTGGGTGAGGGGCTATCCTAAGTCTAGGGCGTTCTGTATTGTTTGCAGGTGTTGGATTTCTGTGGGGGTTGTTTAATTGCTAATGCTAGCATTAGCTACCAGTAGAATACCTGAGGAGTTCTGAAAGAATAAAAACACATGAGCTCAGAGCTCTGGGTTCCACTATGGTGTCTGGCACTGGCCGGGATAGTGGTTCCCTCTACTGAGGTCTGGCAGAGTTTGGAGTTATGAATATACCTCAGTGTCTTCTTGGCTGAGACCCCAGAGCAGTCTACAACTACAAATGATATACCAGTATGGGGCACAACATCACACCAGCTAATCCAACGTGGAGACAAAGAAGAAGAGAAAAACTCCAGAACTCACAGTGTCTGGTAAAGTAAGCTCAGGGCAGCGCCTATCAGAGATAATATATTTGCAAAAATAATGAATAGAAGTCTCCTGAAGGAAGACTCCTGAAGGAAGAGGGAGAGAAAGTCCGCCTCCATGAAGAAAAAATTAATTGAGAAGAGGGCTCAAATTGAGAACCACAGAAGGGAGGCCTTTAGAGAAAGACATTTTCATGGTGAAAACAGAGTTCAGCTGGGAGCAGGACAGAAGCAAGGTTTCAATGGCTTTTCCTGATCTTGGAACTGACACTCCCTCCAGCTGCTTGTGGCAGCCAGGGCACAGGAAACAGAAAACAGAGCCTACTGTCCTATAAACTGAGTTTGTTGATGGCTTTTTTGTGTTTGTGACACCTAAGTGGGTCTTGTATTTGAGGTCTATGAAGAAGGGTGTATGTTTTCACCCATAGCAGTGGTGAGAAAGAACACCAAACTGCCAGAATGTTTCAACTGAAGATTCTTCCAACTATCCCAGGATCCCCTAATGTTGTGGAAGCCATGGCTTAGAGCCAAAAAGGTCCTTAGTTAAACTGAACAGTTTTTTTTTTTATTTTATTTCTGCAAACCTGACTAAAAGAAAGACAAGCCATCCAGGCACTGGTGATAGTGATGAGAACTCCACCCCATGAGGGAACCCTTCCTGCAGGCAAGCTTACTAGTTATTTTTCCAGCAAATCAGACTCTATCTTAAATCCTGGAAACTGTTTCTTCAGGGTCAGCATAAAGGAACTGTCTTTCAGAACTGGCTGAATTTTTATCTCATTCTGGCAGCTGAACTTGGTACTGTAAGAGTCACCCAGCTGGTGCTGGTTTTGAAGGCATGAAGGGGTCTTTGGAGAGCAGCTGAGGCTTGGCACTATAAGAGGTCAGGAGAGGCCATTAGTGAAGATGCAGTCTCAGTAGTAGTTGAAGTCCTAGAATGAAGGGTCCTGTAAAAAAGTTAAGGCTTGGCGCCATGAAGAGAGCCCAGTAGAGGCCATTAGTGAAGGTGCAGCCAAAGTAGCAGTTGAAGGCCAAGATTGAAAGGGTCATGAGGAGTTGAGACTCGGCACCATGCAAAGAGCCCAGGAGAGGCTATTGGTGAAAGTGAGCCCAGTTGCAGCCAGGGCTCACAGCAGTTTTTGTGATGCCAGTACCATGGGAAGACCAACAAGAACAGCAGCAGCAGTGGAATAGAGCCAGCCAGAGCCTGGAGGACAAACCATGTGTGCTACAGAAAGCAGAGCAGAGAAGTGACCCAAGCCCTTTGGAGGAGCCCAGAAGATGGTGAGTGAATTCCAGATAATTGGACATTGATAATGTTTTTCTGCTGTCCAAAGACATTGCGAAAAGCTTGATAGATGTTTGGTTTCATTTGGTCCTGTGCATTAGCAACTCATGATTGTTCCTCTTGTAAATGGTTTTGCTGGTGTAGTGTTTAGTTTTGTTCTAGAGATAAAAAACAATTTTTTGATTGGCTTATACCAAATAGGGGAAATGTTGGGGACGTTTAGTTTCAGTTATGTTTGAAATTGTTTTATGCACTGTTGGGTGAGGGGCTATCCTAAATCTAGGGCGTTCTGTATTGTTTGCAGGTGTTGGATGTCTGTGGGAGTTGTTTAATTGCTAATGCTACCTGTAGCATTAGCTATCAGTAGAACACCTGAGGAGTTCTGAAAGAATAAAAACACCTGAGCTCAGAGCTCGGGTGTCCACTATGGAGTCTGGTACTGACTGAGATGGTGGTTCCCTCTGCTGAGGTCTGGCAGAGTTTGGAGTTATGAATATACCTCCATGTCTTCCCCAGGGTTAACTACTACAAATCACTACTCATTTACCAAGAGTGAGGCATTTCTATTAAGTCAGACTTCCTGTGATAATGTTTCTGGAAGAGATTAACACAAGCTTCCCTTCATAATGTGGGTGGGCCTTACCCAATGGGTGGGAGAATTGAACAGAACAAAAGGCTCAGCTTACTCTGAGCAGGGGAGAACTCTATAGCAACTGTCTGAAGACTGGAGCATCAGCTGTCCTGAGTCTGCCGTCCCACACTGGGGATTTTTGGACTCAGTAGCCTGCACAGTTCAGTGAGCCAGTTTCTTCCAGTCTCTATATCTGTCTGTCTATCATCTGTACATCCTATTGGTTTGATTCCTCTGAATAGCCCTAACATACCTATATATTCCAACCATCTGACTCAGAGTCTGTATAAGGGGAATTAGCAAGCCTGGAGACTTTCCCATACAGTGTTGGCCTCTGGATCTCCTCTTCCCTCTGGGCCCATCTGTGTGCACAGCTGTCTCGCCTGGTGTTCAGAAGCGTATCTCTTCCAAATTGAAACAATCTCACCTGGGAGGAGGAAGGAAGCTCGTAGGACTCAGGAAGCGAATGAAACTTACATAGTTTAGGAAGCATCCAATGAGGGAAGATTCGCAACATGGTAAAAGCAGTCAGGGATTTTGGGGAATGAGAGATAAGATTCGTCACTTATGCTGGGTGGAATTTTTGGGGATGTTGCTGTTTTGGGGTCACCCCTATCCATATAAGTTTCCTCTCACCTATGCTCCCCAAAGTAGCACCAGTAAACTCCTTGGCTCACCACCATTGGTTTGTGTGGAATCCTTGGTTTCTTTGGTCTGACATTGGTGTTTTGGCTGAGAGGAGTACAGGTTTGTTCACAGTTTCCTGAGAAAAGTCACACAAAACTTGGCTTTTTGGTTCTGCTCCCGATACATTCTCCCTTTTCTCTATTGGGGCAGAAGTCTGACCAGATCCCTGGCTCTGGGCTGACATCCTGCTTATCTCTCATCATCTTTTCCAGTTTGAGGGCCTACTTGGCGGTGCCGTATCCCCTTTACTAATCGACTGTCTTGATTTTGCCCATGTGAGATCACTTCCTATCTAGCCCTCCTCTCATAGGCTGGCTTCTCTAGGATGCTGATGATCCCAGATAGGGAAAGGTCAGGTTTCTTTTGCACACTTGGAAAGCACACTTGGCTGTGAGCTCAGCACTCTAACTCCTTCCTCTACTCCTTACAGAGCTGATCACACCCCTGGTGAGAGCTTCTGGCTTTGACTGGGTATTTGTTAGACTTAGCATCTCCTGTTCTTCTTTCTTTCCCCCCTTGATGTCTTAGTGTACCTGACATGAAGCTATCAAAAAGAGATAGGTCACTTAGGTGGCTAACTATAAAAAAGGAAGGAGGTATCAGCTAGGTCAGGATGAGGCTCAAGACATAGGCTAGAGGTATGCAGAGCAGGAAGAAAACACTTCCTACTAGAGGAGGGGAAGACTGTCTCATTATGCTGGGCTTTGAAGTTCAGTGACATTTTCAGAGGCACTTGAGATAGACCTCAGAGAGTGATGTGAAATGAAGAGCTGTGAAGGATGCTGGGAGGCTGGGGGACAGGAACTCTTCCGGGGTAGAGAAAGCAGTAGAATGTGGGAAGGAGAGAAGGCTGGAGAGAGTGGGGAGAACCATCTCATGCAGCGTTCTCAACCTGTGGGTCACGACTCCTCTGGGGGATCGAATGACCCTATCACAGGGGTCGCCTAAGACCACCTGCATGTCAGATATTTACGTTACAGTTCACATCAGTAGCAACATTACAGTTATGAAGTAGCAATGAAAATAATTTTATGGTCGGGGGGGGTCACCACAACATGAGGGACTGTATTAAAGGGTCGCAGTGCTGGGAAGCTTGAGAAGCACCGCTGTAATGCAAATGTCTATCTAGGATGAGCAAACAAACTGTTAGCTTCCGTAAGGGAGCGATGGATGGGGACACCTGCCTGTGAGTATACCCAAGGGCTGCAGAGCAGTGTGCTCACGCCTTTTCTGATTGCCATTTGGTGTAGGAGCTCTGGGTGAGTCCCTTGGAAGAGGTTGAGGGACTCAGATCCTTCATCTGGGACATAGGGATGGGCAGGATAAACTGGATAAATCCTAACATTCTGTCCAGCCATACGGCTTGTAAGAGTTTGATACAAAATTTTCTCCCTGGAGTAATTCTAATAGCAGAGTTATATACTTATAGGTATTTGTACGAGAAGTTTTACACTTCACAGAAACAATTTTGATCTACTGTGCAGATCAAGATAGTATTTTTTTCCAGTTTTTTTAAGGCTGACTTTTGAGAGTCTGCCTGAATTAGGGTCTAGCCAGGGTTGACGTGTGATGTGGTCAATCTTTTTAATCTGTTTTAAAGAATAGATATCTTAAATGCAAGCGTGATTTTGTTTTTGTGCAATCAGCAAGGATCAGCCTTGGGAGAATGTAAGAAGACAATGTAGAGGGGCCTACTGTCTGGCTGCCTCTTGGCTGGCCTTCCTTCAGAGCAAAGAAGGGGCTGCTCCTGTCAGCATGTTTTGTTTTGTGGTGCTCTTGGGACCTATTTTCCTTCCTCTCTTTCTTTCTTTCTTTCTTTCTTTCTTTCTTTCTTTCTTTCTTTCTTTCTTTCTTTCTTTCTTTCTTTCTTTCTTTCTTTCTTTCTTTCTTTCTTCCTCCCTCCCTCCCTCCCTCCCTCCCTCCCTCCCTCCCTCTCTTTCTTTCTTTCTTTCTTTCTTTCTTTCTTTCTTTCTTTCCTTTCTTTCCTTTCTTTCCTTTCTTTTCTTTCTTTCTTTTCTTTCTTTCGTCCTGGCTAGCCTAGAACATGCAATGTAGACCAGACTGGCTTTTAACTCACAGAGATCTGCTGGCCTCTGCATCCCAAGTTTGAGGATTAAAGATGTATTCCACCACAACCAGCAGGACCCGTTTTCAAAGAACCATGGAGAGTTTAAACTGTAGATGTTTCATTTTAAAAAAGTAGAATTGGGGCAGTTAAAACTCCGTGTAGGGCCATGAATTCACAACCCTCTCAGATTGGTGACTGGTGACCTGAAACAGGCCTTTGGGGCCTTCCTTCTTTTATAAATGTTAAGTTTCCCCCAGTGGAATAGATACTTGGTCTCTTCTCACCAGTTTCCTGCTGACTTTGGTTTAATTTCAAGTCAAGCCACATCACTTTATAAAAGAGCAAGATAGGAGTTATGGGAGCTGGCCCTGGCTCTGTCCACACCTGGCCAAAGTATGTCACCTCTCTGGACTTCTGCTGATAGTAAAGACCTTGACTAACCTAACCAGCACATGGAGTGACTGGCCAGAACCTTCAACATAAGACTAGATACCTTGGCTCTGATAGAAGAGAAAGTAAGGAATAGGAGTGTTCTTTGGCACGGGAAAAGACTTTCAGAGGAGGACGCCAATAGAACAGGCACTAAGATCAGCAATTCACGAATGAGACTTCAGTGGGGGTGGGCTCTGAAGTGTCAAAAGTCCATGCCAACAGTCTCTCTCTACCTATGAATAAGGATGAAGTTCTCAGCTGCTGCTCCAGTTCAATGAATACCGCCATGCCTCCCACCACAATGACAATGACTAAATCCCTGAAACTGTAAGCAAGCCCTTACTACAATGCTTCCTTTTATAAGAGTTGTGTTGGCCATAATAGCTATTCACAGCAATAGAACAGTGACTAAGACAGTAGCTAGTAAAATACTATGGGAGAAGAGGATATCTTCCCAAGGAAGGAGAAATGGAATATAGTGTTATAAAGAGATAAGGGGGAAACAACAGTAGAGAGATTAAATGGAGAGGTATTGAAAGTAATATGGGGAAGGACAGTAAACACTGAAGGCCTTTTAAAAAGCCACATGGAAACCTATTACCATAGAAGCTTCCTAAAATATACACATATGAAATGCATTCAAATAGAGTCAACATATAATGGGGGAGGGTGCCCCAAATATGCATCTTATGCCACCAAATAAAACCTCCAGTGCCAGAGAAGGATTACATCTGTTGAGTCATTGCCAAAGGGGTCCCATAGACCTCCCACCTGCAAACATCACAGGCTACCGCTAAGGTTATAAGCTACCTTTTCACAACCTGATGGTAAGGCCCTGTTGCTGAAGACACCACTTACTTAAGTAATCAAGCAAGGAGAAATTGAGCTGGTGCCCAGCTAGAAGGTTCACCCTTACTAGCATTTGAAATGCTGGGAGCTACTTTGCGTACTCCTAGAGGAGAAAAAGTAATCATCAATATCATCTAGCTACAAACTCTCTGAACTACAGTAGACACTCGCCTGCACTAGTGCCACAAAAGTCATGGGAGTAACCAACCACTTTCTGACTGGACTTAGGCCCCACTCCATGAGATGGAAACCATACCTGACATTGCTAAAGTGGCCAAGAACCTGAGACTAGATAGGTCATTGGCTCTAGGGGAAAACCCACTACTATTATTCTGCTAAAGGAATATAGAAATAAAAATGATTTCTAATGACATACCGCTAGACTCATAGATGGGTGCATCATTCAAGCCTCATTAGAGAAGCCTCTTCTCGCAGGTGGTGGTAGCTAAGAAAGAAGCCCACAACTAGACAATGTATAGAGTGAGAGACTTTGGAGCACTAAGTGGTATATCTTTATCAAACTTCTTTGCTAAAGGCTCTTGTGCATGTGCAGAAGAGGTGGAAAGGTTGTGACAGCCATAGGTGGTGGATTACTCCAAGGAAACCGTGTCATCTAGATACAACACGGCTGATACATACATGCATGTGATAGCGTGCACAGACCCGGGCAAGTTCAAACCAGACGAAAACCTCAGCATTGAGAAGGGGAAGTAGGCACAAAGTTCTACCTTAACCAAGAAGCTATTTGCCATGAATACCTGCTGGGAAATGGAAAATTGGTTTTCTTCAATGGCAGTGGCACCAAAATAGACCCTGTGGCCAGAAGTAGTTGTCCATCACAGAGTGGACTCCATAGCCTTTTCTGCACTTTTTCTTTTCTTTTGGTAACTCTTCATCTTATTAGGTTTGTTTGTTCATTTTTCTGTGTGTGTGGGGGGGGGGCATAAAATTGGGTGGGTAGGGAGGTAAGGATTTGGCAGGAGTTGGGGGAGGAAAAGAAGATGATCAAAATACATTATATGAAAAAATAAAAAGTAATTTCTAGAAAAACAGGGGTGGGTGGTTATCGTGTCTATATCAGAAGAATATCGCAATGACTAAATGAGAACATTAACATGAACATTCCTGACGAAAGGCAACTGCCATCTCTGTTTTCAGGAATCTTGGTGCATTTCAGCTTTTCATTTTTAAGCTCCTTAGGTAATTCTCAGTTTTATAACAGCTGTGAAAATATATTTTAGTTCTCTCAATGAAGGTTGTAGTGTTGCCTGTTTCAGAACTGAGTGTTGATTTTCGGAAACATTTTCATTTCGTTTCATAAGCATTTTCAGAAACAACAACAAAAAAAAAAAATGCAGAGCAAGAACCCTTATCAGTCTCATGGACTTCCGGGGATGAATGGCCTTCCCCTCCAGACCCTCATTTGTTAATCGAATCCTCTTTGCAATATTCTTGCCACGTCGGAGTTTAGGCCTCTGCTTGTCAAACTGGAATAGACTAACACCAGAAACACCTGAAGACTAGTTGAAGTCCAGACTGCTGAGCCTCGGCCATAGCATTTCTGTATCAGAGGTCTGGAGAGATCCTGAGAAATTTCATCTCTGCCCTGTCCCCAGGTATTGTTGCTGTGTCTGGGAATCATGCCTGAAGAACACTTGACCTGGACAGGACCTAACACACCCGGAGGTAGAGAGCACTCTACCTCCTGAGCCTTCTTAGCCCAGTTCCCAAGAGCCTGATGTATTCATACATGGAATCATAGGGGAAGTTGTTGGTTTTTTTTTTTTTTTTGCTTTTTTTCCAAATCAGTCTGAACTCTGCCTCCCTACCCCATGGGCCCAAAGGCTCTTTGTCATGCCCCTTTGACAGTAGAGTTAAAAATCATTCATCATAGCTTTAACAGAAAGCATTTTTATTAGATTTGGTTTGTGATTCATTATCCTCAGAGTAAAAAGGAAGCTGACTATAATTGGCACTCAGAAAATATGACAGAAACCTTAAGCCATTCTAAAGAGAAAAAAATATAGATCATATAGATCTATTTATGGAATAACAATGTCAAACAAATTCATTTAAGGTGCTCAAAGTGTTTGAGGTAGCGGATACACAAGCAACTGTCTCCTTCAGGAGTTCCTGGAAAAAAAAAAAAAAAACTACAGCAGCCTTTCTCTCTTGAAGAACACAGATTTTAAATGATGGAGAGGTCAGTGCTCTTCCATTGTTTTACCAAAGCCTGTAGACACACGACCAGTCCAGCAATGAATGCATATTTTGGCACACAAGTCACTTGCTGAAGGAATAAAGACTTAATGGGCACATATCTGAAAGTTCCTAACAGTTTGGGGAGATTTTGAGATTTAGTCTAGCATACCATACAATGAGTTTTATTGGGAACTGCTAAAATATATAATTTTAATAGGACTAGGTAAGCACAAAACATTGACACCGCTGAAAAAATATTGGCCATGCCAAAGTAACTGCCATAAAAGTTCATAGAATGCTTCAGAAAAGAACCAGAGACTTAATAGGGGTTGATGTTCTAGTGAGGCTTCAGCCAGGGTCTCATTTAAAGGAAACACACCTAGGTTTCCAAGGAAAAGCACACAGTTACTGTCTTTGAAGGGAACTATCCCATTCATTCTCAAAGCTACACAAAGGGAGATCATGAATGTTTCACCATCAATATTTGATGTAGCCCTCTAATTAACAATTAGAGTTACAACAGCCATATTAAATCAGGTGCGATTTAGGAAAATCTTTGAGGGAGAAAGTCGTTCTCATCTGTACTCAAAGGCTGAAAATATGAGAACAGCCATGTCACTTACTAGTGAGGTTGTGTTGTAGGAGATGTATCATACTCATACATGGTTTTGTCACCGTGCAAACAGAACTAAGAGAGCTACATCACTAGGACAATACTGGGGACCTTCATCAGATATGCAGCCCGTCATTGACTGAAGTCTCATTATGGTATATTAGACAACTCTGCGTTTTCTCCTTGGAGATGGTGCTGTCTGTGTTATCCATCACTACCATTCATTCTAAGCTTTTGTTGTTGTTGTTATTGATTGTAGGGCACAAACCCTGGAGCTTTAAAATACTTCTCTTTTATGACCTTCATATTTTGAACTTTACTTTCATTGTCTCATCTAAAATGGGAGACCAGTCTCTGCCCCATAGACCAGTGTGAAATATAATAGGATCTGAGATATAATGCACTCAGCGCAGGACCAGCTGAATAGCATCTGCCCCTGAAAGGGAGCGTGGCGGTAGGGCAACGGCTCAGAAGGCAAGGAGCTTCTTGTGCAAGTATGAAGACCCAAGTTTAGATTCTCGACTTTACATGTAAAGCCAGATGCAGTAGCTTATGCCTGTCAGATGACAGGGGAGATGGAGACAGGAATCCTGGACGTTTGTGGGCCAGCTAGCCTGGAGTACGCAGTGGCAAACAAGAGTTCCTGTTACAAAACAAAACAAAACACAGCAGCAGTGGAAGGTAAGGCCTGACACTCGAGGTTTTCCTTTGGCATTCATATGCAAGCTGTGGCTCTTATGTGCCTGCTGCATTCACACACACACACACACACACACACACACACACACACACACACACACTACACAGATGTGTATATACACCATAAACACAAAAAAGAGTGCATGGATTTGGGGCTTTTGGGTGAGGATCAGTGAGCAGCATCTCTCATTGTGGGATAGAATCTTAACCCCAAAGGAAAGGAAAGCTAAGCACTTTATGAAAATGCATGGTTCCAGAGCCACACTGGCTTTTTCCTAAGAGCCTATAGTAAGCTGTGTACTGTGAAGCACCGATGTCCCATCAGGCCTTTGGTAGGGCTCTGGGTAAAGGGAGTCTACCGTGAACGAATTTGGCAGGCACTACTGACAAGGGTACGTTAAAAGCTGTGAACTGCCCAGCTTCCAGGAAACCCGTTTAATCTCATTTAACACAGCATTTTCTTAACCTCAGTCCAGCAACAGGAGTTTCTTTCTGTTTTGTTTTTTTTTTTTTTTTCCCTTTCCTGATGAGACTTTCAGCAACATCGGTATGGGTTAGGGCATAGTTGTGGGGCTGTTGTATTATATATCCTTAAAGTCCTCAGAGATATCTTGACCCAGCCTACAGAATGTGGGGTTGAATACACGGCTCAATGTATATGCCAGTTTCTGGATGCTTCTTGCCCAAGCAATGCCTCCCTGTGGGAGCAGTTCATTCTCAGTATCACCACAAACAAGAGCTACAGCATAAGAATCTTTTTTTGCCCATAAATTTCTTTTCCTAAGTGTTTCTAACCAGCCAAATCTGAGTGGTCTCTTTTGGCAAAGTTACAACGCTGTTTGCTGGCAGTACTCGGAAGCAGAGTCTGCCTTCTGCTTACTTCTCTGCCTTTGGCCTAACCTGAGCACTGGGCAGGTGCCAAGGACCCTGGGGTAGGTGCTGGCAGGGCTGCTTACCACTGAGAACTTGTCCTCCATGTGCCCGTGGAAGGCACTGAATGCAGGGCCCCCTTCTTCACAGTGGATTTCATCGCTGCCAGGATCGCCGAGCGCCTTCACGCACACCCTTGCATGTTTGACCCTCTTTCCGTCCAGAAAAGTATATTTCGCGTTTGACCCTTCCTCAACGCTTTGGTAAACTTTCTTCCACACCAGCTCCGGGTTTGCTTTCCTGTGCTGACTTGCCTAGGCAGTGAGGCCATGTTCATTTGCAGGCCCACCCCCCCAGCTCTGCACATGGCAGGCTATGCATCTACAAATGTGTTTCCTTTTGTAGGGCAAAAAAAAAAAAAAAAAAAAAAGCTCTTTCGCCAGAGCCGGCTCAGGACACGGAGGACTGGCTCCTTGGCTCGCTGCCCCAGTGATAATCTGGAAGCAATCAGAGGAAGAAAAAGATAACACAGCTGTGGTTTTCAAGGAGACAGGTCCTGGTTTTTCTACCTGCCAACCACGTTTCCTCTGAGGAGTTTTTCAGCAAATGCTGTAAAAGAGACCTTTTAATCTTGTTTCAAAAGCCTGGAATCCAAGTTGTTCCAGATCTTGGGTAGAAAACAGGCCAGAAAGACATGAGGAGCTGAGGAGCTCAGGGTTTGTAAGAAGGGGAGGGGAGGCAGGCAGGATGCCACCGCCGGCCTCTTGGCTCGGCATGTGCCTGAGAGGGCTTGGTGAACTTGGCCTCCAGTGCTCTCGCCCGCTAGAAGGATATGGTTTGGGATGTGGGTGGAGGGTGTTGCAGAGGTTGATAAGCGTAACTCTGTCAGTGGATGATTTTCAGACATTTGCCTGGAGCCCTTGGAACCAGGGAGATACCTGCCCAAGCCTGGGAAAAGCTGAGCAGAATGGTTGCCCCGGAGACTGCCAGGCCAGGGAGGAAAGATGAGCCAGCAATGATTAAGTAATTAGTTTATTGTTTAAATGTGGAGCTGAGAGGAAAGGAGAGGAGAGAGGAGGGGAAGGGAGAGGAAAGGAGGGGGAAAGAGGAGAGGATATGTTAGGGTCTGCAGAGCTGGGCAGCTAAAGATCATTTCATTATGAGTAAATGAAAGCTGTGGAGGCATACTCCAGCCCCACCCCCACCCCCTTCCCGCCTGACGGTGCCTGCTGACCGCTGGGCATTCCTGATCATCTTGTCATCATCTTGGTCGTAGCTGAGTGGTGACGCCTGGGAAGTCCCCAGTGTGTGGCTTCAGAAATGTGTGCAATGGATAGAGGACCTTACGTCCTTCTTCCTATGTAACTGACAATCACTTTCTGGCTCAAAGCGGGCATTTCTGCAGCTAGTGTCATCAGAGCTCACATCATAGGTGCATTTAAGAATATTTGCAAAATTCACCTGCTGGCTCAGTGTATAAAGGCCTGACGCAAAGATACAACCGGATACCAAGGATCTCCCCAAGCCTCAGTAGCTTGGTCTTTATAATGGGCTTGCTAGGGGCTGGGGAAATAGATTAGTGGAATGAGACCCACTAGATCCAGCAGCCGTGTAAAAAGCTGGGTACCACCATATGCCTGCCCATAACTCTGGCACTAAGATGAGCAGAGACAGGCTTGATGAGGATTTCTGGCTGCCAGTGTAGCTCCAGGTACCCTTGACCCCATTTCAAGGGAATAAAGCAGAGTGTGATAGAGCAGGACACCTGATGTCTGCTGCTTGAGCACACACTTGCACACGTGAGTGTATCACACACAATTAATTATATAAACTGGAGCAGCCTACTCCTTGTTTTGCAAGGTTGTTGGAAGAGTAGGTGTTCAGCTGGGTCAACAGTAAGCATGCCCCTGCCTCTCACAAAAGGCAGCTTCTCAAAGTGAAATCCCATTTAGGAGCTGTGTCTGTGGCCAGGGTACCGAGGGACTTGGCCTTCACAGGGAAGTTTAGCAGGAATCCGCAGGGGCCTGGAGTTCAGAAAGGTCAGAAAGGTCCATGCTATCTCCTCCCAACTGCTTTTCTTTGGTGACGATTCACTTCCTGCTGTCTGGGTCTGTGTTGCACTTTCTCTCTATGACAGCGTAAGCTGGCATCTTTTGCAGAAAAGATTGAGAGATGCTGTTACAGCATTCAGATGACCTCCATTGTCATGTGACATGGAGAAATCCCCACGGCATCAACCCAGAGATAAACTTTTAACTGTTGTTTTCCACATGGCAAAGAACAAACAGCTGATTTCTTGCATTATTCTAGCTGGGGCATCCCATAAATTTCAAGTTTCAAAATACAAAATTTCAAGCACCAAAACATAGTTGTGTGGGAAGGAAAAGAGACACTGTCCTGATATCTTGGCTTCTCGGGATTTCTAAGGCAGCAAGCGGAGCTGCTACATCACCTGCACGAGGGGGAAAGCCCAGGAGCAGAAAGTGGAGGCTGCAAAGTTATTCTAAAAAGCATTCGAAGCTTAGCTTGCAACCCACCTAGTGTGGTTTATAGCAAGCTTGTCTATTCCTTTTGCTTTGTTTGTCTGTCTGTTTTTTTGTTTTTGTTGATTTTGTTTTGCTTCTTCTCCCTTTTCCTATCGGGGATCAAACCCATGGCTTAGCTTATGAACTGGGTGTTTTCTTTTGATTCCTGGTTTATCTTTTCTTTTATTGCAGTGTCAGGAGAATTAAATATATAGCTATAGCTATGTATCTATATAAGTTATTTATCACAGTGCATGGGACACTAGTAACCACCAACAGATATTTGTTTTGGTACTAACAGACAGGGTGTTTGGTATTCTTGAGCTGTAGCTTGACCTCACTTTGGCTTTAGGGTCAGGACAGGGCCCGGGTGTCTATTTCTTGCGGTTCACATATGATTCTCGTATCTAACTGAAGACACACAGTTGATGGCCACCCAATATTGCAAACATTAGTCTCTCATGACTAAGGCAAAGCCAACCATTAGCAGAGGGAGAATGGATACAGAATCTACTTAAGGCTCTTTAGGTCATGTTTTAAAAAGTTTCAGATCCATTCCTGGAACTTCCCAGTATCATCCTAAGAGTCTTTCAAAGATTCCAATAAATCCATATATTTCTAGTGGATTATTTTCCAAACATATGAAGTTGTCTAGTTTTAAAACTTACCCGGCATTCTTAGTATCTATCCCTAGGATTTATTTTTTTTTAATTTGGAATAATTATAAAATTCCAGCCTACCACAGCCGGTGACTCTTTGCTGTGAGTCCTCTGAGACGAAGCCCATTCCCTCAGTTTAGGTTACCACAGGGAAGACTTTCAATCTGATACATGAGTGTTGTACTTTTAATGTACCCAGTGTGCAGCGTATTGGCCCAAGCACGAGCATCAATAATGATGCCTCAGGAAACAAGATGCAGATGTTCTAGAAATATCTATGCCAAGGAAAAGCGTTTTTCAAAACTCAATAGGTGCTATCAGTGAGAGCATATGAAGTTGTAAGTCTCGGATCGCTGTGTCCCTTAAGAGTCTGTAGGTTAAACTGAACGTGTAGGTGTACTTATTTTACAGGAATACTTGATTATACACGCATGCTGTCAATCTCATTGACTGGGATCATATCACCTTGTCCCAAGGTCTCTGTAACTCCGGATTGTGCTGATCATTTCCTCAGAGTTTAATACTGAGCTCTTAGGAGAGGCACAAGACACTATACTAAACTCAAAGCAGCTCTATTAAAGAGGGGGACATTTCAAGGTTCACCAGAGTCCATTTGCTTACGTTTTTGCAGACTGATAACACCTTGAAACCATTATGTGGGGAAGAAAAATGAAAAGTACCAGACGTGTTCCCCAAACATCCTCCACTCAACAGATTCCAATTCTCTCCTAACGTTCTTATCTGTGACATTTCATCAGCGTAACTGAAGGAAGCCAGCACATCTGCAGGTTTAATATGCTAATTCTGTTGGTGAATAGAACATGTGAGCATTGCAATCCTCTCTTCTAGTTTCCTTTTGGTTAGGGCCTAGAACACCCTTGAGCCCTTGTCCCTAGCTTGGGAAGGTCAGAGCCTACAGAAGAAAGTAGCACCCTCCTGAGGTCTATCCTAGTATGTGGTAAAAGAGAAAAGCAATGGGTCAGAGGGCAACTGAACTGAGGGACTGACTTCTAGTCTGGCTAGCTGGCTTTGTCCAGAGATTCCCAGTCTCTGTCTTCTTCAGTGAGGTATGACCTGGGTGCTGGTGATTTGAACTCTGGTCCTTATACTTGCAGGGTTGGCAAACACCTTACCCACTGAGCCATCTCCTCGGCCGTCTTTTAATTTTGACACAAAATCAAGTTCACGTACTCAGCATGGTCTGTAAAGAGAATAAGTGAATGATGAAGAGATATTTCCCTTGCTAAAGATGAGGAAATTCCATAGCTGGGACTCTAATGACCACTGTCATGGGTTCTCATCCAGTGAAGCTTGTGGCTACAGGGATGGAAGCTAACAGTTTGTAAAGAAATTTATAAGACAGCACAGGGGCTGTAGGAGTTTTAAGTCAGCCTTCTTCCCCACTCAGGCTTCCTTCCCTGTGCTGAGCTACTGTTCTATCTGCATCTGAATGCCCCATCTACAGTGCAGACCTCTCTTCAGATTATAGGAATATGAAGATTGTTCTACAAGCAGGTTTCAGTCCAAGTACAAGACCTTGTCCTCAGCCAAGCTAATTACAGGCGGTGAATAAATTATGCTTGCTTATACTTGTTGTCTATTGAAGCAGAGACATTTTAAATATCAGTGCTCACTTCCCTCCACAGTCAGGTTTGTTCAGCATTTCTATTAGTTATGGGTCAACGAAGCAGACATAATCCTTAAATTAAAAAAAAAAAAGTTTTATAAGTGAAAAGGCAAACGTAAGCAACAAAAATTCATATTCTAAAAGTTCTCCATGAAAACAAAGACTTAAGTACCAGTCCATGCCGCTGATATATGGTACAGGGAGGTGGCGTGGAAATCGGTGGTGACCATGAACTCTGAAGAGAAACAGACCTCAGCCCTGCCACACATCGCCTGAGCAAGTTCCCAACCCCTGTGATCCTCTCTCTGCCTCTGTGTGATGGAGAAGACCACAGCCCCAGTGATCTGAAAAGATGGTAGAAGGGATTCAATGGACTGAAGCCTGGAAAGCGATGGCAATGCTTCCTGGCAGTGTGGGGGACTCCATTTGCATCCTAAGCATCTTCCTCACCCCGCTGGGATTTGTCTTTTCCCTCTTTAGCATTAACACACACACTAAATGGCCAAGGCTGGCTACACGTGTAGCTCCCCTCTCTCTTTCTCCCTCTTCATTTTTCTGGCTTCTTCCGCTCATCCGTCCATCCTTCCCTCCTTCCCTCTAGCCTCTTTGGAGTGTGGAATCCTGAGTCATGTATTTATGAAACAGGCACAGACCAGAGCTAGAAATAGGTAGAGTTAGTTATTAGTTATTCTAACCCCCTTTTGGTGGTCAAAGGACTCTTTAGTTGAAGGTGTAAGTTAGATTCCATTCTGTTTTGACAGAACTCATATGAACTAGGCAAATCTATTTACTAATCTATTCATTTGTGAAAATAAAGCATGTTGCTTGAGAAAAGGATTCTATGAGGCAAAATTGGGATTCTGGGTAAAACAAATTAATAGATCTGTTAAATTAAGTGCTAAACCTTCATAGAACTCCATAGAATTAATTTTTCACACAGAACTAATTTTTCTCTGGTCAGTTACTTTGCATATTATTATTTTCTAGTTAGTTCTCTCGGTCTTTGGAATGAGTGGAAAGCCTAGAAGAAAGCTGAGATATAATTTTGTAGTTAAAGTTAGCTTCACAATTGTTTCTGTGACTACCCACTCCCCAAACCGCATTCTTGATTTTCCATCTTTGGCTCTCCTCCTCTAGTCTTCAGTCATATCGTCTACACTGCCAGGAACAACCCACTGGCTAGCACTTCTAGCTACCTCCCTTAGCACTCACCCTCCCTTCTGTTTACCAGGCCCCATCTTCATGAGCTCATAGACGTTAACAGACTTAATTCTTCACTACCTTCCTTCCCCAATGACCTTGGCTGGAAGATCTTTAATCCAAGTTAAACTCACAATTACGTAGACATCTGTAAATGGCTGGGAGAAAACCCCACAACTGTGCTCACTGTCACCTCTTTGAATTCTTCAGATAGCAAGTAGATGCTCAACAAGGCATGATGCTCACTGGCCATGCTTCTGATGCGACTGGTAGTGATTCTCTTTTTCACCAGTGAATGCACTCAATTGGTTTTCTTTGTACTCTTTATATCATAAAGTGTCCTTACTTGTTTTTTTTTATCAAACAGTTATCTGTGCTCTGTGAACTCTGATACGTATTCCCTCTCTGGATTTTCAGTGTTTCTCATTTGAAGGGGATATATAACCAGAACACAAACTATGATTCTGGCATCTCCTGCCTAAAAGATAAGGTACAAGATAAGTACTTGCCTCCGTCCACTCCAGACTCTGCCCCATTTCTCAGCTCCCCTGAGAGCTGAGAACACAGCAGAACTTCTTAAAAAGATGTCTACAGCTCCCTGACAGGGTGTGTCCATCACTTTCTCTGGCAAATGCATTCTGCTTTGTCCCCACTTGGTGGCGCTGTTCGGAGTTTAGTCAGTGCAACCGTGTTAGAAGTATGCCATTGAGGGTGTGCTTTGAGATGGAAAGCCTCGCACTATTTCCAGGTTGCTTTCTCTGCTTCCCGCATGACACCGAAGACCTGAGCCCTCAGCTTCCTGCTCCGGCCATTGTGTTTGTCATGTGCTATCACACTTCCCCATCATGATGGACTCTTATCCCTTGCGAACCATAAACCAAAGTAGATTCTTCCTTCCGTAAGTTTGCCTTGGTCATGGGATTTTATTACAGCAGCCGAAAAATAACTACTACCTTAACGCAGTCCTGTACTGTTACCTGTCCTCTGAAGCCACAGGCTGTTCCTTCTCTGTTCCTCTGCTGGCTCCTTCTCTCTAGAAGATGAATAAGTATCGGAGCCTTCTAGATCACATCCCTGGTTCAGCGCCTGATCTCCAGCAATGTGTTTCTTTGGATGTTCTCATAAACCTTAAGTTCTTCAGTATGACCTAACCTAGCCAAGCCTTCCAAACCTGGGTCTGAAGAGCCGTGGCCTTCTGTTGGCATTTCAGGCTCTTTATCTGCTTGTCCGTCTTCATCTTCACGTAGACGTCTGATAGGGAACTCACATTTGCCAATGACAAACAGAAAGGCGGCTATGCGTCTCTCTGTCTTTTTTCCGTGTCAGTCATTCCCCTCAGTAAACAGCTCTGCTGCTCACTAAATGCTGTCGTGGAAAGATGAGAACTAGTTTGCTTTTCCCTTCTGTTTATTCTTTCATGGCAAAGCAGCAAAACTCGTCAAAACTTTAATCAGGATGAATCCCTAAAATGCCCACTTCTCCTACCTCCAATGCCAGTTCTGTCACACACATCATCATTTTCCCTAAACAACTACAGCGAGCTTCCTGAGTAATATGTTTGCTTCTGTTGTTCCTCTCTCTACACAGTAGCCAGAGAGCTATTAAAAACACTAGTCGAACCATTCCAAAGGCTTCTGATGATATGAGATATAAAATCCAATTCCCTTCAGGTCATAAACTCTCATTGGAGCAGACGCTGCGAACTTCTCTATCCATCCCCATCTCACATTCTTCTTCCTGTGTGCACTATAAACAGTTGAGCCACAGTTGACTTCTCTTTATTCCTCAATGTGCCAATGCCATGTTAGCTCCCTTGAGGTCTCCGTGCAAGTAAAAAATGTCCCAGGTAGATAGAAGCAGATAAACACACAGGCACTGTATCCAGCCAATTTTTTATCTGGCTTTGATTTTGAAATGCAGGGTGGACATAACCAAGCAAGTCTTGCTTATTTCTTCCAAGGATGCTATGCATTAGCCTTACCCAGCCGTTGTAAATTTTGGCTTGAAGAAATATTTCCAACCCCAAGAATCTGCATTTTGTCACGTACCTCAGAACAACTTGATGACCTGATTTATACACTGCAGTAAAACACGAGGCATTGCTTTGGAGGAAAAGGGGACTGAACTGTATATGTACACAGACCTCATGTTTACCTGCAAGCCAGCAGTGCTCCCTGTACACAGTAGGTGTTTGGTAACAAATGATTACTTGAATTACAAGGTTTCTAGCATTTAATTTATGCCCCCCTGGAGCCTGTGCTGAGATGACACTTATCGCCAGCATCCCTTGACTGTCTCCATCCTTCTCATTTCTCCCACGGTCCGACATGTCTGTTGCCCTTGCAATCTGATCCTCTGGGAGCTTTTCATTCTTCCTTTCATTTTTCTATCCACTGTGACCACGCATCCTGCTGAATAGGTACGGCACAAGTATTCCTCCAGTTTTTAACATCCGTAAACGGGGGTTCTCAAAATTGCAGTGAAATAGTTTCACACCTCCTCCTGGGAAGGAAAACGCAAGCAGAGATACGAAAATTGTTTGTGAGTCTTACTTGGCGTAGATAAGAGAGTTCTTTGAGGCCCAGTTTGGACAAAAATGGGTTATTTTATATTCTACTTCCCTTTAAAGAGACAGTCTGGTTTTGTTTAGACTCCGTATTAAATTTAGCATCTGTTCTCATAATCCAGCAAACTTATTAGCCGAGAGATCAAAATATCAAAATACGTGTTTCTGTTTGGAGGCATGCTGCTTAAAGAACGGTGGCCCCCTCACACATGCGGGCCTGTCTTCTACTTGCTTTCAGGATTCCTTGAGAACCACTCAGCTGTCTGCTGCATCCAGAGAGCCCCAAGAATATAAGGGAGCAAGACACTTCATGCGGGATGCTGGCCTTCCATAGGTACTCCATCTCAAGGGAGCCTGAAGACTCCCTTGCTTTAACCTTTCGCTTTAGTAAAATCCAACTGATAACCTTTTTTTCATTGTTCATCCTGCCTGTGGTTGACCACAGGAAAGAACTGACAGCCACAGAGCCATCAAGGAATTCCCAAACACAAAAGGGGTCCAGTTACATTTCATTTGTCATTTTTAGTGAGGGGCAGACCTCACTCTCAGAGAATTTCAGATATCCTTGGCAAGAAAACAGCTTTCAAAGGGTAGTGTGATGAGTCAATGAATAAGCATTGTGGATTTTGAAGTTCTGGTCAAGTTTCCATCTGTTTTTCCTCTTTAACATTAGGATTCCCTGGCTGTCACAGGCCTTTGAAGGTTCCTTCTAATCAGCGATAACAGTAGAGTAACATTTGTCCCACACAGACCTTTCCAAGCTGAGGTGGAGTCCCACGGGCGGCCTAGCACTGCCAGGAGGCACTTTGCTTTGGGGGAAGCTGTTCTCAAATACTATCAAAATTAAGCACCTAGGGGAAGTATCTAGAACGCACACTTTGGGGTCAGGCTCTTGGGTTTAGGAAGGGGCTTAGGCATTTGGAATTTTCACGAACTCTTTATGATTCAGCTATGATACACCATCCTTTGAAAAACACCTTTTAGGAAACTGGCGGGGGTCTCTTAGATGTCAGTATATATCTTTGTGGTATAGATAGTCTCCAGGGCAGCTATATGCAAATACATTTATGGAAAAGCCAGACAAGTTACTCATGACTTGTACTCCTCTTGCTGAGAGATGTGCTGTCTTTGTTCTCCATCTGTGGTCAGTAATGGCGTCTACGACCAGGAGAGATCTCACCGTGGCAGTCACCGCTCAGGGGAAGAACACTGATTCCAGCAGCCCTCTGATTGGTTAATTTGGATCAGCACATTGGGCAGTTTCTCTCTAAAAAGGAATGACCGTTCTCGTCTCACGGAACAAGACAAACTTCAAGTCTATTAGCTGAAGCCACCAGCCCTTGCGTTACTGGCTCTTCCTCACGGTAGATCAGGTCATGACTGTGCTGGTGCTGGGCCATACACTAGGGGGACTGCTGGGGACTGCATTTCTGCAAGTTTCCAGAGTTCATCCGACACTGGCCTTCCAGCTGGTGTGGAGTGGCACTGGTGAGCAAAGTCTTTGAATTAAAGCTGCTCCTCTGGGGCTGGCTCTTTGCCCAAGGATCCTGCACTGAGAAAACAGTCCCAGATTCAAAGTTAAACATTCACAAAAATCAGAACGGCGGCAATTTTGACTTGTTGCCAACTTGTCATTTTGTTTAATCCCTTCCTCTCTCTCTCTCTCTCTCTGTCTCTACTCTCTCTCTTTTTCTCTCTTTCTTGCTCTCTCTCTCCTTCTTTCTCTAAAAGGCTCCCTAGAGTAAAATGTTTCATATCCAGTTGGAGCCATGAAAGGTGGCCTCTTTGCCAATGATAGAATTTCACTTTCCCCCCATAACGTGGCCCTTTCTACCCTTGGCACAGTACGGTGTTAACAGTGGAGAGGGGCGTAAATTCTCCTGACGTGTACCTTCAGAAGTAGGGCTCATAATTTGTCTGGCGAGTGATTCCTGTGTGACTCTAGTCAAACCAAACTCAGTTCGTGTGAGCAGATACTTAAGAGCTCTGTAAACAATAGCTTCGCAGAGCTGTTTTGTCTGCAGGGTGCAATACCACGAAACACAGTCCCTGCCACTTTCCCCGATTTGGCAGCAGCCAAACAGTTCCGTGGGACCTCCCTGCAGGACCTGTGGAGTTGAGGCGCTTGAAGAGCGAGTGTGGCCCACAATGCCCTCGCGTACTCACGGGTTTCTGAGGGCATCTGTAAATCATTGTGTTATCACAGCCTCTTGCTGGAGTCTGGCACCTCCTGTTTTGAAAGTTCCCTTCAAATATCCAACAACACATTGTTGGTGAAACACCAGCTGCTCTAAGAGACTCAGATTTATAGACCCTTTGATCAATTGCCATTTTGCCCAATTTCTATGTAATTGAGGAGAAGGTTAAACTATCTCCTATGTAAACAGAAGGCTTACTCTTTGCCCCTGTTTTGCATGTTTAATTTGTTTTTCCAGTGGGTCCGTTGATCTCTAATACTATTAAACCTCATCAAGATTGATAACTGGATCAAACTGGAAATATTGTCGGTGACAGATGGAAAGTAAAGTATGCCTTACCCAAGACTCACAGTCTTTGATAATCCGTTTAATTTTTAGGTTTCAGTACTCTCAGCCTCTTTTAAAAGATTATAGTGAAGGAGAACGAGCCAAAACAAATAACAAACAAACCACTAGCGAAACAGTGACAGTTCCTAGCTGATCACAAATAATCATCCAGAGACATTCAGACTTGCACACGACTAAACTGGTTTCTCTAAAAGCCAAGGCATCTGGACAAATATCCGAGAGAGTTGCAGTGACAATTGTGTGCCATGTGCTGATAGAATAGAAAAAATATTTCTGAAACAAGTCCCGACGCACTCCTGGTGAAACCTCTCCTTTTTGCTTCTGCCCGACAGCTTGAAGATGGGCTGCTCACTACCTTGCGGGCTGACCTAGTGCTCTCTTGGCAAGAGGCCCAGTCTGTCTCCCTGAAATCTCACCCATTTACTTAATTACTGAGTCAGCACTTGCTGAGCACTTTCCTACCCTGTGCTGACTAGATGTGGTCCTTGTTGTTGCGGGGTCTGGGCTGCTTCATTGTTCCTCAACGTTTTTTATTATTGTTGTTATTGTATTTATAATAATATATAATAATATATATATAATATATAACAATAATATATTATTATTGTTATTCTTATTAAGTGAGCCTTACGGTTTTTCTCACCCTAACTACCCCTCTATTCCATAAAAACATAATACCACATATACAGTGTATATCCGTCTATATTGTGCACAGACCCGTGCTTGGTCTGTGTGTGTGTGTTTATGGAGCATGTGCGTGTACATTTTACATAAAAGGTATCATCTGAAGCCAGGCTGAGTGCTCATATCAGTAATCCCAATACTCAGGAGGCTGAGGAGGACTGTGAGTTGAACATCAGCCTACATTACATTGTGAGTTCCAGGCAAGCTGGGGCTACATAGTGAGAGTCTGTCTCCACAAACAAAAGTAAACCAAAAACAAAAGAGGCATTGTTTTATAAACCAATATCTCTTCTTTAGGGGGTCAGAGTTAGTACCCCTACTGTTAATGCATTGCCTAGTGGGAAATGCCTAGATCTCGATCTGGGCGTGTCACATGCTGCTCTGCCCTGGTCCTCTTGTTCCTGCTCATTACACACGTATCCAGGAAGATTATACGTCATGCCTACCTCACTGGCACCTCAGCCATTCACAGCGAGTGGAATGATGTCCTCCTGAGTGGTATGCACACCCGGAACCCACAGTGGGACTTTATTTAGAAAAAAGGCATTGCAGACGTCATTAGAGATCGTGAGGAGATGCCATCTTGGACTGTTAAAATGTGACCTAAGTCTGTTGGGCAGACGTCCTTATAAGAGGAAGGCGGGGGCACATTTGGGTCAGATACAGGTGCTGGCCGTGTGAGGATGGGGACAGAGACTGGAAATATGCGCGGCAATCGAAGAGTACCACGAAATGCCAGGAATGCCCACAGCTACCATCTTGACGAGGAGGTTCTCCTTCACAGCCCCAGGGCCTGCCACAAACTTTGATGTGACGTCTAACCCCAAAGGCTCAACATGTGTGTCCCGAGCATGTGGGCTGATGCACATTTGTCTGGCTGAAGTGACTCTGAGCCCAGCCTCTGGGCTGGGCGGAGGGAAGCTTGGAAGGTCCTGAGCACTGAAAACCATATAGACTCCCCAATTCCCTTTCTTTCCACACTGCACCTCCTACTGAATCCTGCCAGGCCACCCACCCCATCCCCATGTTTCCTACAGTATTTCTTCCCTTCCTTCTTCCCTTCCTTCCTTCCTTCTTCTCTTCCTTCCTCTCTTTCTTTCTTTCTTTTTGTATTTTAGAATTCACTGTGTGGGCGTGTGTGCTCACACGGTGCTCTGGTGTGTATGTAGAAGTCAGAAGACAACCTGCATTAGCCAGTTCTTTCAGCAAGTGGATTCCAGGTGTTGAGTTCGGGTCATCAGGCACCTCACTGACTGAGCCATCTAAGGTCCTGAAATAGGCATTTTAGAAACATTAAAATATATAGATCCATGACTTTGTATTAACTGGATAGGCTTATACAGACCCCTCAAGGACCTGCTTGCTTTCCTCATTAACTAACTTGTCACAGACATTTCTCCACGTCAATAGAAGGAGCTACACATCATCATTTTAATAGCTGCCCGCTTTCCATTGTGTGGATTACTGTAATTTATTTAACCAATCTCCTATTGATGGATGCTAATGTCCCTTAAAATGGAATAGCCATCTTGACACACAGACCCATAAATCTGGCCTTGCCGATATAGGGAGCCTGTTACCGCTTTAGATTCAAACGCTGCAACCGTTTTACCATGGGTGACAATCTTGTTAGCTTTGCAGGTTAGTCATTACCTTTTTGAAAACAGCAGACGATAGTTTTAATTCTGACTCTGCCATTAATTAAAACTCCCATCTTGTAGTTGTTGGGCTGCTGTGTCATTCAGCAAGGAGACACAGAGGCATTTTTCATTTCTTCAAACTCTGCCAGATCTCAGCAGAGGGAACCACCATCATGGCCAATGCTGTATTCACAGTGGAACCGCAAGCATCTGAGCGCAGGTGTATTTATTGATTCAGAACACCTCAGGTACAGATCATGAGCAGTCAAACATCCCCCACAGAAATCCAACACCTGCAGACAATACAAAACGCCAAGACCTAGGCAGACCTCACACCTCACCTAACAGTGCACAGAACAATTATTTTATATGTAGCTGAAAATAAACTTCCACAACATGATCTTAACTTGCATTCTAACTTGTCACTAATTACATGTGTTCTTTTAAGAATTCACATGGGATTTTTATACATGTGGCTCTCAGAGGAGATGGGAAATGCCTTATTCTTCTTTGACACTGAACTTCCTCGTAAATATTTTTCCCATGCTGTTGATTTTTTTCTATAAATTCAGGATTTTTAATATTTCATATTTATCCCTATTATTATTAGGAAAGCTATATTTTTTTCTCTCATCATTTTAATTCAGTGAGTGATTCCAGGACTACATACTGTACCATAGCAGCTTCATGCTCAGTATGCAGGTATCTTGTTTTTTGCTCAGTCAGATTGCTACGTTGACTGTTTCAGGAGAGAGATGCACTTGGGTTACTCAGGACACCTGCTTCCTGATAGCTACTGTATTCTCTGGGATAGCTTGTCAGCATCTTCCCCACAAAGCATCTCTCTAATGGCAGGACTCTTGTGGGCCGTCCTGGAAAGGGTTTCGACCTTCTTTGGTCTCACAACCCCTGTCATAGTTAGCATAGTGCCTGACAGGCATATAAACAGTGCCTCATGGGTACTTGTCATTTGACATTGCGTTGTCCCCAAAAATACCACTTAGGCACAGCAGAACCCGATAGCGCTGCAGCAATGAGCCCTTGTCCGTGGATTGTCTACCCAGAGGTCTGCTCTGGAAGTTACGAAGAGCCACACTCACCAGACTCTGTCTACTTGCCCCCTCTCTGAGGATGAAGAGTGGGGATGGGAAAGCTGTGTGCAGGAAGTGGGCTTTGGGCTGGCATTGATGGAGAGACGTGTCGTGAGCAGAGGAACAGACGGATAAGGCCATTTAGAAACCAGCGTCTGTTCTTAGTAAATGTGGTTGGGAGACAGAGTTGTTCTCAGACATGGGCTTAGACATAACTTATCCACAAAGGCCAATGAGGGCCAGGAATGTAAACAACAGGGAGGGAGTTGGTCCTGCTCTTTGCATTTTTCAACCCAGTGAGAGAATGAGGCACTCATGATGTTCAAGGACGAGAGGCAGCAGTAGCTTGGCCTGGTGGGAGCAGGGCAGGAGCATGAAACCGCTGACTCTTAGTGAATAAAGCAGGCTCCACCAGGTCCTTAGCCAGCAGCCAGAACCTTGTATAGGTGACATGGTCCAACAACACTAAGCAGGCACCATGGCTGGGGCTTGCCTTCACCGGGGTCGGGGGATATGTTGGTCCAAGCAGAGCTCAGCACTATAATCAGCAGAACCGAGCCTCTGGTTATGCTCCAGGCAGATCCAGAGCAGACCTGGAATAACCAGAAGGGGGCACTAGAGGGCTGGGTGAGTGGCTCAGGCCCGGTTCCAAGAAGCAGATTCTGAGATGGAAGCTGCACACAGCAAAGGAAGCTCTTGGGAAGGACATGCGCAGAAGGAGGAGACAGGGCACAGGATGAGTT